>JANZLQ010000064.1:16361732-16376596 GCA_026212715.1 Elanus axillaris
GGTGGGGGGTGAGTGGCCCCCGGGGGTTGGCCCTGGCACCATGGGTGCTTGTCATCTGGTGCGGTAGGACCTGTAGGACAGAGCCAAGCTGCTCTCGGCATCTGTGGGACCGGGGCTGTGGAGGTCTGGTGATGCAGTGACACCCCCCCCAACAGCTCTGTCACATTTTGGGTGGAGTGAACGAAAAAAGTAGGTGCTGCTAAAATTCTTCTATGTCATGCCAATTCTTTTCCAGCCATCCTCCTAATGGTTAATCCCAAATATTAAATTATTCCCAATGTCTGTGTGTCATGCTGAGAACCACTCTGGGGAAAACAGGCCTCCTCACTGCCCTACAAAAATTGCAGGGTAGCTGCCTTTTAAAAATAAATAAATAAATAAATAAAATGGGTAGTTCAGAAATTATACAGACTGTAGGAGGCATTCTCAATAAAACAACAGGACTAGTCTGGATTTTATTTTAGACTCTTCTCTCCCCCCGCTCTTTCTTTTTCTTTTTTTTTTTTTTTTTTAATTCAACCACTAATTACAAAGTGCAGGCTAGAGGCTCGGCAGTGGTAGAGCAAGGAAGGAGGAGACGTGCATGCTGGGTGCGGAGAAAACAATTTCACTAACTGCTTATTTCAAACACAGAGAGATCAAACGAGGTCCCAGGTGACGGGTCCCCACTGCCATCGCAAGAGTTGTAACACAGCGTTGTCGCTGTCGGCGAAGTTTGTACGTGCACAAAAGAGGGGAGAGTGAAGGACCAACAGTTATTAGGGAAACGTAATCTTTTTATCATGGTTTGCTGAATAAAACCTCTCCCAGCCATGCCATGGGCTGAGTAGCGTTTGGTGGCTGGAGGGTGATGAGTCGGGTCTGGAGAGGACAAACTTTGAGAGTGAGAGAATCAGCTGTGGGACCCATGGTGGGAGTTGTGTGTGAATCAGCACAAAACCTTCTGCTTCAGGAGGGGACCACTGCGGCTCAGGGAAGCCACAGCCTTCCCCAGGGTTGTAGGTGAATCCCTGTGATTGGGGTTGGTTGTTTTGGTTTTTTTCCTGGGAGTTAAGGGAGACTGAACCCTTTTTTTTGCAAGTTCAGCGCTGGCCACGTAAGGAAGCCAAGCTGAGCAGTGTCCTGGCATGACGGTGTTCCTGCCGCTGGGCTGACTAACATCCACGCCGGGCAGGTGATCCATCTCTCCTTCTTGTTAGGCATTCGCTGATAACAGCCAAGCCCTGGAAGGTGGTCAGAAGATAACCATCTCTGTGGGAGTGTGTGGAGTGTTTATTTCCTGGGCTGCTCTCTTCATCCCTCCCGCTCCTGGCACAATGAGCATCAGTAGTGCTGAATGCTCTGGCAGGTTTTCTCTGCTATAGATGGGGAAATGACAAGAAATGGACCAGGCACAGATTTTAGCTTCAGTATGACCCACGTGTCCGTCTGAGAGCAGTTTTGTCCTGTGTTACTGTGCTGTGGCAGAGACGAACAGCAAGTCTATGGGGCGAATCCACAGCTCACCTGTGGGCTCCAGGGTCAGCTTGTCTCTGGTGTCTCAGTCCTAACTTCAGCTAGATGTTGAGTGTGCTTGATGCTCCAGGAAAACACAGGTGCATTGGGCTTGTGGACCAAGCAGCCTTGCTCGTCACCAGTAATAGCTGGTGTCTGGGCTGATGGCTTGGTGTTTTACGGTAGTGTGATATTGGGTAGAAAACTTCGTGTGGTGATACTCTTACGGAAATTCCTGTAGCGAGAGGCCCGACACACCACAGAAGCTGTGAACTAGTTGTGAAAGTGTTTGTTTTAGCTTCATCCTGTGTTTGCATCTGCACTCCCGTGTAACCTCGTGTTGAGACTCCCTCCTCATACACAAGAAGGATGAATTGTGTTTGGCATTTCCTGGGTTGCCCCATCATTCCCTCGCTGAGCCCTCATTGCTGCTCATGGCTCCTAAAACTCTAATAGAAAGAGCTGCTTCACTTTAACACATTCCTTTTTTCCTTGCATCCCAAATGTAGAAGCACTGAGAAGCTGAAAGTAAAGCTGAGTATATAACCAGCCTTCACCTTCATTATCCCTCTGAGAAGAGGGTAGAAAGAAGCCCAACTGGATTTATAATCGGTTAAGATGTGACTAACAGCATGAGCTAGCCAGAAACCTCCTGATGCAGTGACTGTGTTGGAAAACGTCAATATGTCAAAGCTAAAAACTTCCATGGGAATCATATAGGCTGGTTCTGTCAGGAATAGTTGGAGGGATTTTTTTGATCTGAGACAAAGTTTCTGGTCAAAACAAGAAACCTGAAGAGACCTCGACCCCAAAGTGGTTGGCCAGTCAGTCCAGCTGCTGGCACAGCTGCTTGGGGCAGATCAACAGCACTTTTAGCAGAAGCCTCTGACATGTGGATGCCAATCAAAAGCATCAGGCTCTCCCGCTGGGAGATGGGCTTACCGCATGCACTGAGCTGCTCCCCTCGGGGATGCGCAAGCTTTTTGCACACCTGCAGTCCCATTCATCCAACATGTGGGTGCAGCAAGCCATGCTTCCCAAACCTCCCGATCCTCCCCAGCTGGGTTTGGGCAGGATCCAGTGGCTGGAAGCTCCTGCTTTGCCTGCTGCTGATCTCGGGAGCTCCTTGTCAGGAGTCCAAGCTTGGGCTTATGAGGGAAAAACTGGAGCAGGTCGTGCCTTGGTGCTTTCCTCCCTGCTGGGGTTGATGCCCTCCAGGAGGGGAAAGATGCCGAGTTTGCAGCAAGGATGAAGGGATCTGATTGCCAGACACTGCATCAAGATGTCCCCACTTGTCTCCTGTGCTGCAGTTGCCTCGAGAGAGCTCCTGAACAGGAAACTGCTTCAAACCAGAGTGCCCCCCCACTGCTCCTGCAATCGAGGCCCCTCTGTGATGGTTGCGCCATCTCTGCTTGGCTCCGTCTGTTGTACTCTGTTGTGTTTTCTCTCCGTAGTAACGTGCCAGTGGCTCCCTGGGGAGCAAGGTCAGCCCGCGGCATGCAGCGAGCTCTGGCCTGGGATGCACAAGCTCCTCGGGATGTCTTGGCTCGCCCCACACAGCTTTCGGCGGCCACCTTTTGGCTCAGCAGCCAAAAAAGCTGAGCTGTCGCCTGCCTTAACTTTCTGGGGTCTGAGAGTGGGAAATGGAGCTGGTGTCTGTTTTCTCCCTGCTTACTCTCAGGGAATGGCTTTGCAGCAGTGCCCCAAGGAGGCTGGAGCTCAGGGGCTGCCTCCAAAGGCTGGTGAGTGCAGAAATTAGCCCGCAGGCAGTAGCCAGCCTTCACTGGGCCCCTGCCTTGCTCTGGGCCTGGGCACACAATGATGTCTTGTGGGCTGGGGCTGGTGCAGAGAGACAGGGAGAAGGTCTCAGGCTGGAGGGAGAGGTCCTGCTGTGCTGCCAGTGCTGCAGTATCCCCTTGCCAAGCAGGTACTGTGCCTGCCCTATAAGAGGATGTCAGCAAAGGATGGGCTGGAGCAGGGTGCCTGTGTCTTCCCAGATGTCTGCCGTGTCCCTTCCTCAGCTCAGGGCTGGGGCTGGGCTCTCTGCTTGTTTCCCTGAGGCTCACAAGCCACCGGCCTGGGGACTCACGTCTGGTGGTGTGGCTGAGCCCGTGGCGTAGGGGCCTCGTCTGCTGCCCAAAGCCATCCACCCTGCTTGGGAGGAAACTCTGTGCCACTGATCCCAGTGGAAACCCTCCATGGAGAACAAGTTTAGACCTGGTCCCTTGCCGACCGCCTGGAAAAGCTTCCCATTCCCTGTGTGCTCTGTGATTCAAGGGAGGGAGGGCTGGGGACCAGCTATGCTGTCGTTTTCATCACGCAGCCACCTCTTGCTCCTCTTTCTTGCCGTGCTGACTTGCATTGACTCAGACTTCCTTGCTCGCCGGCCTTGAAGCCAAAGCACTGTGCAGGAGAGTGTCTGCGAGTCAAACATCATGATCAGGCTCATGGGGCACCGCTCGGGCCAGCTGAGGTCTGAGCCTGTTTTGCCAAGCTCAGTCTGTGCAGGCTGATAAAATCCCTGCCTCAAAGTCTAAGGGGATGAGACAGACAGGCAGGAGGCTGGCTTGTAGCCTCCCTCCTATGCCATGTTTTGGTGTGGTTTCTGCTTCAGGGGAGGGATTGCAACAAGCTGGGGATGGGCTGCTCCTGTGAGAGGTCAACATTGCTTCCAGATCCCCCAGCTTTGCAGTGTTCCTTTTGCTGGGAGCAGCCCCTGAGTCCAAGGTACCACATAGCAGCAAGGCTGGCTTCTTCCAGCATCATATTGCAGTGAGGTGCCTCTGCTCTCCCATCTTTTCCCTCTGGCCCCAGGGAGGCTTTTTGGTGGGAAAAGAAGGGTTATGTCTGGAGTTGCTCACAGGGAGCCCAGGGACAGCGTCCTGGTTTGAGGGTACAGCATGCTTCACCCTGCTTTTCCCAGAGGCTCTGGGCCCTGGCATGGAGGGGTTGTGCAGAGCAGCTATTTTTGAAGGAAACAGGCTTTCTGCTGGCCGGTCCTTCCCCTCCCTTTGTGAGCCACTGGCCACCTTCAGCCTTGCTCAGCAGAGGAACAGGGATCTCGATCTTCAGGAGAGGCTTTCCTGCAGGACCTGTGCAGTGAGCCAGCAACGCTGTGGAGGCAGGGCTGCCATGAGCGCACAGCCAAACACCGCAACAGCAGACAGTGGAGAATCTAGGTGGGATGCTGTTACAAGACTGAAATCCTTTTGGATCCTGGCTTGGTTCTCCTTTGTTGATCAAGGCTTTTTCCCACCTCCAGCCCCTGTGGTGGCGCAGTCCCCTGCGTCCAGCTGTGCCCAGCTTACAGGTTTGGCTTGGCACATTCTTGCCCAAAGGGGTTGCAGGGGATGTTTGTGGTGACCTTTAAGCATAACCACTCACCTCTGGCTGCTGTGTCCCCCGTCCCGTCCTGTCCCCCCGTCAGCTCCTCTTGCAGTCCAGGTGCTCAGTTTGTGGCTCTGCATCACCAGTCATCCTGCGGCAGGGAGCTGGAGACAAGAGACCTGGAGACACTCGGTGTAGCCCAGCCCAGCCCTGGGGCTGTGCAGGAATGGGGACGCAGCAGCAATCTCCTCCCAAGCCGTAGGTGTCACCTGCAGGGCCCACACCAAGCTCTATGGCGCAAGTGTCACTGATTTCACGTGCTGGGTGGCTCAGGGTCCCATCACTGAGGCGAGTGTGTACAGATGCATTTATGTACTTGGCTAAACCAGGGTGTTTTTCTGAACTGGGACCAGTTTCCCACAGCATTGGCAGCGCTGGCTTTCTCTGCAGAGTCAGTTGGAAAATTCTTTGGGCTCTGCGTGTGTTCATCTGTACACTGGTGGCACCCTGCAGCTCCCGTCCTGGCTGGGGATTTGTGGTGCTACAGTGATACAGCAAATATTGAGGGAAAGTCTGTCCGGGGCAGATCTGAGATTCTTCTAACACTGCATCATCTTCTGCTTTAAAATGCATTTTTGTGGGTGATTCTTCTATATGGATCATATATTATATATATATAAATATAATGTATAGAAGTATATTTTTTTCCAAAAAACAACAATCTTTTGCTCTGTCATCGCTTAGAGGATTTAATTTTGGACTTGTCAAAGCTTCAGGCAGAGCCTATGGAAAGTTTTGGCCTGGGAGAAGAGCAGAGTGGAAGGGCTGGAGCATGTGAAAGCTGCTGTTATAAGAGTGCTTTACAGCCTTTGGTTCTGCCAGCTCTGCTGATAGCACCTCTAAAAGAGCTGCAGCTGAATGTGTCACTTCTGATGCGAAAGGGCACCTGGCTTTGCCTGTGCCCTGACCTGGGCAGGCTTTCTTTCGAGTGAGGTGGGTCTGTGCTGCTGGGGAAGAGCTGAGCTTGCAGCTGCTCTCTTGGCTTTGTTTGGATGCCTGGATCCACATGGGGAAATGCTGCAATTCTCCCTTTTTTTTTCCCCCACAAAGATTTGCAGCTGTAAAATGGGGCTATAGGATCTCATCTGCATTCGTCTTGGTAACGAGGAAGAGGCAAGCTACCCCTTCAGCCCCTTCCCTACCCCGATACCTCTGCCCATCCCTGTGGTTCACCCCAAACCCTCTGTCCCGAGACAGAGCAGGGAGTCTGGGATCTATAGGGAGACTAAAAGAGCTTAGCGTTTTGGTGAACTAGAGGCTGAGAGGGGCAGGACTGATGCCTGTAAATACGCAGGGGGATGGCAGGGAGGGAAACTATTTATGTCCACCCAAGAACAATGTTGGCACAAGAACGAGCGGGTAGAAACCAGCAGGAATAAATTCAGACTGGAAATGCGAAGGTCTCCATCCAATGTAGGAGGATTGAGTCTTTGCCTAAAAGGAGCAGGAACAAAAACTTGAGCTGCTTCTCTTGAAACACAAAATTCAAATGGGCTCATTTCTGGTGCCTCTCAAATACAGACATCAGGCGAACTGGGCTGGAGTTGTCAGCTGAAACTCAATAAAATAAAGCGTGCTGAGCTCAGCTAAAGCATATAGTAAATGCAAGTGAACCTTGCAGTCTTTCACCCTCTGATAACCATGGGAGGGAAAGGACAGATTTCCATTGTTTTAATAGAGCTTGTCTCTTTGATTGGAAGCTTGCATTTCTGAAACTCACTTTTTTAAATACAGAAACCCTATAGAAATGAAATGTTTGCTTTTGCACTGAAAACAGAAGGTTGGATTCTGCAGATGAAGCTGGAGGGGTGTTATTAGCTCTCCTCTGATTTACATGTGTGCTGAAACTTCTTTTTTCCTATAACTGAACTGCTGTGAGAAAGGTCAGGGTGTCGCAACAGGAAGCCTCTGTGTGTGCATGTAAATGTGTGTGCACAAACCCCCTTGCATGCCCATGTGTGCTTTTCCTGTGTGTTTTTGGGATTCATCTCTCCCAGCATCTTCCCTGAAATTTATGTGCCCAAATGCTGCAACACCAGGCCAAGAAGTCTTGTCCTGTTTTACCTGCCATGACAAAAAACTCTGTGGTGTAGAGAGAAAGGAATTGGCTGTTATCTGGGTCAGCTTTGTCCTATTCTTCCCCCTCCTCTTTTTGCTCGCTCCCCCATCAATACAACCCACCCCTCCCCACCAGCCGCTTCCCTACCCTAAATGTGTTGTATTGGCACGTCAGCCCTTGATTCAGGGCTGGGCAGAAAAGGTTCAGGGCCTTGGAAAAGCCAAGCAGATCTGCCCCTGCTCACACCTCGGGAGGTGGTGGGATGACCAACAAGGATGTCCAAGTATCACCAAAAGCAAAATCTCTGCTGAGAGTTTCCACTGCGTGAGACCACCCAGTGCCACAGCCGTTCCTGTGGGTGCAAGGAGCTGTGCGAGGACTGTTTAGCAGTCCCAAAGCTGCCTGTCTGCTGCTGTGGGCTCCCCAGCAAGTGGCACCATCCAACAGCGGGCTGGGAGTCCAGGGCTCTCTGGGGGACATCCCAAGCCTCACCCTTCTCTTGCATCCCCCAGGTTGCCACGACAAGGCGGTGCTGCTCTACGAGTACGTGGGGAAGCGGATTGTGGACTTGCAACACACAGAAGTACCAGACGCCTATCGAGGGAGAGGAATAGCCAAGCACCTCGCAAAGGTATGGCCCCAGCCACCCAGAAGGGCAGAGGCTGTTGCCACCTCAGCTGTGGCAAGAGACCCTGACTGAAGCCAGGCCCCATCACATTGGAATGCATGCGTGCCCCGTGGGAACCATCTGTGCTCTGATGGGATATAGGGGCAGCTGGTGGGGCAGATGGAAATCTGTGGTCAGATACTCCTATTTCTGGTGGCAAGAGGGGCTGGGTGAGTGCCAGCATGTCCAGCTGCTTGCCCAGGCTCGGCCCTTTCCTCTTTGCAGCAAACAGCCTTTGCGTCCACCTTGCAGGGGCTGATGCAGTGCCTCTCCTGGGGGCTGGACCCCCTCATCACAAAGCTTCAAGGCCCTTGTGACCCCTTTTTTCTGCCTTGGGTCCTGCTTTTGAGGCCCGTAGCTGTGCAGGGAGAGCTGAGGAGCCGTGAGCACAGTGGTGGGAGGGACTGCAGGGTGATGCTTTGGGGTTACAGCTGCTCCCTAGCCCTGTAAGCCAGGGCAAGTGGATGACAAAGGTGGCCTTTACGTGATGCGGCTGGATCACCTGCAGTGCAGCATCCACCAGGCTGGATGTGTTGAAGGTTACCCGGGGACTCCCTGCACACCTCTCATGAAACTGAGAACCTTGTGGAACTGTGGAGGCTGTGGCAAGGATGGCTGTGTTCTCCACGCAACCCTCTCCCTCCAACCTGCCTCACACAGGGGGTATGTGAGGGCAACCTGCTGCTTCCCCCAGCTGCATGTGGGGTACGAGGAGTCCAGACCCCGTGAAGCTTCAGAGGAGAGTGTAGGCTGGGCATGCTGGTTGTAATCCATCTGTCCTCTCTGGTTGGTTGCAGGCAGCCCTGGACTTCGTGGTGGAGGAGGACCTGAAAGCTCACTTGACGTGCTGGTACATTCAGAAATATGTCAAGGAGAACCCACTGCCGCAGTACCTGGAACACTTGCAGCCTTAAGGCAGGACTGCTCTGACACCAGCACGCCTGTCCCTGACTGTTCAACGCGGCCTTTGCTTCTCTGCGGTCTCAGGAAACCCCCCTCCCACACTCACAATTCCCATTTTTTTTAAGCGCATCCATGTGGTGCATGAGTGTGGGCACGACCTCCTCCTCTCTGCCCATGTATGAGCATGGCTACGGCCCTTGGGCCAGGCTGCCTCCAGACACATGTAGTGCCCCCCAGTGCTCTTACCAAGCCAGGGGGTGGAAGGGGATGATTTTTCCACCAAAGTCCACCACAAGACCAGGGGATGACTCAATCTGCGCCTCATCTTCTCCCTTCCGCTTGGCGACAGCTGTGAACTTGCTAGGGGATGTTGGTTAGTGGTGGTCGCAGGGTACCAACCCCTCTTTCCTCCCAGCAGCTGGGGGAGATGCTGGGGATTCAGCCTTGTGGGACAGAAGGAAGTGCTGGAGGAGCCCTGGCCCCATGGCAGGTTCATTCCCTGCAGCATCTGTTGGGCACCGAGCCTTGCCCAAGCCCATGTGGAGTACAGATAAGAATGTGTGGGCCGTGGTGGCGCCTGGGGGGCTTTGCTGCACCAGCTGTGGAGACACTGGGACGGTGACACCTTTGAGCCTAGAGACAGGAGCCATTTGAGGAGCAGGCTTCAGCCACAGGGGCTGCGGCAGAGCACATGCAGCGTGAGTGTGCAGAGGAGGAAAGGCAGCTGAGTTACAGACGCTGGTCGCTGGAGATGCCATCTCCTGCCCAGCCTTCTGTACCTAGCCCCAGCACGGCATGCCTGCAGGGTCACGGGCTGTCATTCCTGTCACTGCTCCCTGCTATTGGTGTCAACCATGCTGGTGTGGACACAGCCTGCTCGGGAGAAGAGCACCAGCCCCCACAGCCAGCCCTGGCCTAAGCGATGAGGGGACATCCCATGCCTTTGCAGGCACCAGGGTGGTTTCCTGCAGCTGAAGAGGAAGGCTCCCCCCATATCCCTCAACTCCAGCTCTGCACCCCTGCCCTAGATTGTAAGGCCTGAGCTGCCATTGCATCCTGAGAGCAATGGGGGTAAGGCCTCTGGGACCTGCTCCTGGCCTATCTCCAGGGCCTGATGCTAAGCCGCCTGCCTCCACCTGGATGCTGATCACTTCTCCTTACAGCCTTTGGAAAGAAACCCTGGCTCAGGGCATTACTCGTCTGCTCACTGGCGTCCTTGCAGCTCCAAGCCTACAGCATCATGGGGTCCTCAATCAGCAGCAGGAACACACTTGTGTCGTGCTGTTACCTCCTCAGATGATGACCCTGTAGTACAGCTCAGCGTTGCCACAGTCGGATGTAGAGGTAACACTGTGACAGCAGGGCACTGCCTGGTTCTGGCTTGTTGCCTGTCCTCCCTTGCTCAGGCCTTCCAGGGCCTGAACTAGACCCCAGAGCATCTCTCCCCTAAGTTCTTGGGATTTTGCAGTGTCCCAGGGCTGGGCTGTGGTGGGGGAGATGGCACTGCCGGCATGCCACACCAGGCCTGAGCAGCTGCTGGGGGCTGCAGCCAGGCAGAACAAGGCAAAGAGCCTTTCACCTGGAGCCCAAATCCAGACCTAGCTTATCTCTCGGCAGAGACTAGTTTACAATCTGTGCCACGGACCGAATGGAGCGCCAGCCAAGAGGCAGCTCAGCCCTGTCCCAGAGCCCAGGGCAAAATCCATGGCGGCAAAGGTAAAAGCTCTTACAACCTTCTCTCGTGGTTGGGTTGGTTGGAGATGGAGACCCTGTGCCTGATCTCCAGCCAGGGAGGCCCTGAGCTGTTCTTCCTGGCCACCAGCTCAAGGCAAAGCTCTGCCACCTGCTAGTGCTTTTGGGCTGCCCACCGCCAACATAATGCAGCCCTCTGCCCACAGGCTTGAGTAGAACCTCCCAAATGCCATCCCTGCCCTGCCACACTGCAGGCTGTGAGACCTCTGTCCATGTCCACCACCTGCCTGGGGAAGGTACCTGTGCCTGGCAACAGACCCATCTCCGGCTTGTGCTGCTCAGGAAAGGCATCAGGCTCAGCCCTGCCACTGCCTTGTGTTTCTGCCTTCTTGCTGCTTATTTCAGCCTGCCTGTGACCTTCAGGAGGGCTTAGAGGGACTGGGAAAGGTTGCAGATAACGAACTAAAGAAAAGGGCTCAAGAAGAAATCTGGGCTGCTAAATGTTCACTCCAACATGCAGAACACTTCAACATCTAGTTACAGGAGCAAGGCTGGCTCTGTTACAGCCAAGCAATGACAGAACCATCCCTGCTCTTGATCCCAAGGTGAAGCTGAGCCATATCCTCTCTTGCAAGCCAAGATGAGACACTTGTTACCTTTGTTACAGTGGGGCTGGGTGCTTGGAAGAGATGTGCGCCTGGTTGCCTCATGGGAGCAATAGCGTGAGCCCAGCGCTGCAAGCCTCTGTCCTGGTTTTGTGCTTATGTCCACTGTGTGACAGTTCCTAGAAGTGCCCCGTCTCAGTGCTGCAGGAGAGCGGCTCGCTGGAGGGCGTGCTGTGGTTGCTGCACCGGCAGTATCCCAGTGTCTGAGCTTGGCTCTGGAGCCCTTTGTGCTGCTCTGGCAGGAACCTTGTCCTTCCTGGCGCTGGATCACAAGTGGCGATCGCTGCCTTAAATCAGGCACAGCATGCTGTTTTGCTGCTGCTTCCCTCTGAGGTGCTACAATCCCTCCAGTGTCTGACCTGACAGAGATGTGCGTCAGTGCCAATCATTTCATTGCTGTACCCATCCTTTGCCCTGGCCTTCTCTTCCTCGTGGTCTTTAATGTCGGTGAATAGCAATACCCACAGGTCACCAGCAATGCTGCGGTCCACAATGCTCCTGTGATCTGGCACAGCCAAGCAGGAGATGGATGGCTCGGGGGTCATTTGGTGTTAGGCAGCCCTCCCTCCTGCCTCTCTGCCAGCTGCCCTTTCCCAGCTGGTGTCTGCAGGAAGGAGCTTTGAGTCCTGTGCTGCCCCTTGGTGCTGACTAAGACTGGAGGAGTTGGGGATCCTGGACTCTCTCTGGCAACAGGAATGTGGAAGTGGTTTGGTTGAATATTGAGGTCCCCAAATCCATTTGAACTACAGACCTTGGTGGGTGGGGAAATGCAAATTGCTGTCAAACCTGCTTCCACATCGCCCAACTTGAAACACACCCTTCCTCATCCGCTTTCAAGCATTGTCTTCCTCTGTCCAAGGTTTCCATTCTGTTGAATTTGGTGGTTACAATGTGCCTTTCCTTCTCAGGACCTGTTACAAATGACCTTTTTGCTTTTGTTTATGTCTAACATTTATCTTTATCCCTTCCTCTGTCATATTATAAAACATGAACATAATGCATGGAATACAATACAATAAAAAGTGTGGCTTAACTGACCTGCCAGTGGTTCACTGTGCCGTGCTTGGTGGGAGGCAGGAGGAGGTACCCACAGAACCAGGGGACCTCGAGCATCCCCAGCTCTGTCACCGCTGGGTTACTTGGGCAGAGAGCTTGTTTCATGGGCCCTGTCAGACAACTCTGCTTTCCAGTCCATGTCTAGGGTATGATTTTTGCTGCCTTGTTCCTGTGTATTCATTTTCTATATAAATGTAAACAGGCTTTTTCTCATCCCCCAAAAACATCCTCTAACAAATCTAAGCCAAATCTCTTAGGAGCTACCATGCATCTATCAGCATCTTGGAAAAGGTGAGAGAAAAGGCAGGAGTTGGCAGATCTGTATGTTGGTCTACTCGGCAGCTAGTCTCCTACTGCCTATACCTTCTGCTCCAAAAAAATGGAGAAAATGGCTACTTCTTTCCCACACAGGGAAAAGGATCTGGCTGGCCACAGCTCCCTATGACCTGCAGGCAGCCAGTCTTGTCTTTTCATCACCTAACCTGGGTGCTACCTTCATCACCCTTCTCCCATCATGGACCACCTTGGAGCCAGATCCCAGACGAGCGTGGCATGCTCCCATTGCAAATGAACAGGGAGGCAGAGGCTGACACTGTTGAATTTTATTTCAGGCCATAGGGCTGTCTGACCTTGTGATGACTGCATAGAGCTTGGGGTGAGTGGGATCACAACTGGTTCCTCTCCTTTGCTGGCTGATCCGCCCCTGCTCACGCTCATCAGTCCTGCCTCGAGATTTCAGGTCAAACAGTCTTTGGGAGTTATCCTGCAAATACAGCCTCTCTTGAATAGATGCTTGACACTTGTTTTCATTGGTTTAAGATGTTTGAAAACATTAAGGCATGAAAACATTTAAAATAGCCAGCTGGTAGAGTCATTCCCTGCTGTGCTTGTCCAGAGCAAGGTGGGTGGGCAGGTGACTAAGAGGAACACAAGGTGCTTCCTTCCCAGGGCCAGCAGTCCTCAGCCCTGGGAGCAGAGCCCAAGCTCTCAGCGCTCGGGCTCCCAGTAGAGTGAGTTTACATTGCTTCCTAAAGCTGGGTGCAAGCTACAGAGGATGAGGCTGGAGTTTCAATAGCTGAAAATGCCAGGGCTTGGGGGGGGGTGGGGAGAAGGGGCACAGCTTATTTACAGTTATGATTTGACCCAACGTGACAAGTGGCCCCTGGGCTGCAATTCGAGCAGGCAGGAGCGTGGGTTTTGTTGCTCCCAAGAGACAGTGCGGTAGGTTTGGGTTATAGCATGAAGCTGGGCTGTTGCTGGTAACACGCTCTGTTTACATTCCACATTCCAGACAGTCCGAAGTTCCCGCCTGTCCCAGCAATGCTGCCGCTGGGCTGCAAGCTCTGCCAGGCTGGGCATGCTTCCCAAACGCCTCTTGTTCGTGCAAATGCACCGTTTACCTCCACAGAAACAGCTGACCCCCAAATTACAGCTGAGAAAGCAGGGGTGCGGGAGGGCCCTGCAGTCTGGAAGAGCAGGCTCACAATGCCTGGGAAGGTGGAGGCAGCCACGGGTTTGTTCTCTTTGGTCACATTACATCACTTGGAAATAACGTTGTCCAAAAGTGGCTTTTTCTAGGAATGGGAGATGCAAAGACAGCGGTGCTCTCTTCTGGCGTGCACTGTCAGGCTGGGGCTAGTCGTGCTCTCCGATGGGTGCTGGGAGCTGAGGACAGCTGGCAGCACAGCGTACCTCCAAGAGAGGGGCAAGCTGCTGAGCAGGGAGCTGGTGTTTGATAAGGGAAACTAATTCCTGAGAAAAAGGCTCCTCTCCTGGGAGGAGTCAGGCCTGGGAGCTAGAGAGGGCCCTGGAGAGGCACAAGGATCCCAGAGATACACCATCCAAGCGCCCCAGCACAGGTCCCCTTGGGTGACCCTGCTGTACTGGGGGCTGGCCCCGAGGCTGAGGACAGGCTCGTCCTGGGACACCCCCACAAAACCCTCGTCGTCCACTGCTGCTGGAGCGGCAGGAGCTGGGAAATCTGTGACAGTGGCAAATCTGCATGTTGTTTTCTAGTGAAGCGTTTGGCCATAAACTGTTATTCCTCCTCAGAGATGCAGAAGTGGTGGAGCCCTCCCTATTCCCTGCTCTTCTTTAAGAATCGATCAAATGGGCTAAATTTGCCCCAAGAAAGCCCTATCCCTCGTCCCCAGGGGGGTGCCACTCTGAGGAGGTCCTCCATCCCTCCTCTGCCTGCGAACAGAAATCGTATATTTCTTTTTGAGCCGGAAAACAAGGCAAGGCTCCGGCTCTGGAGGACATCCGAACCTCAGCCAGAGCTGACCCCGCTCCGGTCCACAGACACTTCCACGGCCGGGCCCAGGACGCCTCGTCCGCGCCGGAGGCCTCAACCCCCGCCGCCACCCCCCAGGCTCCTCCTCATGGCGGGGCCGCGGGGCAGGCCGGGACTCGCCGCCGCGCTCCTCCCACGGCCCCTCCGCTCCCGTTGGGACGCGCAGGCGGAAGAGGCCGGGAGCAGGGGCCGAGCCAAGGGCGGCGGGGCTGCTCTGCCCCGCCGCAGCCCAACGCGGGTGACGGGGGACCCGGTCCCCGCTCCCGCCCTGGTCCCCACACCCGCCGAGGGGACTACGAGTCCCAGAGTCTCCCGCGGCAGGGCCGTGGCGCGGAGCACTGTGGGGCTTGTAGTCAGCGCGTGGGTTCGCTCCCGCCCACTGAGCGGTTCCGGCGGCCCTCGCGTACTACATTTCCCGTCGGGCTGCGCGGCGGGCCCGGGGTCCGGTGGTGGAGACATTTGCGAGCCGAGTGTCTCCAAGATGGCGGCGTGGGGAAGGAGGCGCGTTGGCCCCGGCAGCACCAACAGCGGTGGCGGCCGGGAGAGGTGAGCTGCCGCCGGGGTGGAGGGTGCGGGGCTGCTGGGGCGCCTCGGGCGGGCAGGGAGCGGGAGGAGGTGGGCTGCGATCGCTTGGGGCTCCCCGCGACC
>JANZLQ010000064.1:16376696-16420517 GCA_026212715.1 Elanus axillaris
GGGGGGGCGCCTCGGGCGGGCGGGGAGGGGGAGGTGGGGGGCTGCGATCGGTGGGGGCTCCCCGCGACCCCTGGGGCACGGGCGGGGGGGTCCCCGCTGAGGGAAGCGTGGCCAGGCAGGGCGGGTGGGGGACGCGGTCCCGCTGAGGTGGGGCTGGGGCGGAGGGGCTCGCCGGGGCCGGCGGTCTCCCGCTGCGGGTGAGCGCGGGGCTGGGGCCGGGGCCGGGGCCGGGGAAGGTCAGCGGGGCCCGCAGGGTGGCGGCGGCCCTTCCCGGCGTGGGGATGCGGCGCTCGGGGCCGGGGTGGAGGAGGGCCAGGCCCGGGGAGCCTCCTTCCACGGCTATTTTTAAAGACGGTAAGGGCAGCGACGAGTCCTCCAGGGTGACCTCCTTCTGCGGGAGGCCGCGGCGGTCCCGGCCGACCGGGGAGTCAGCGCGGATCCGCCGCGG
The DNA here is from genome assembly GCA_026212715.1 of Elanus axillaris. Lineage (NCBI taxonomy): Eukaryota > Metazoa > Chordata > Aves > Accipitriformes > Accipitridae > Elanus > Elanus axillaris. Next base: position 16,377,145 of record JANZLQ010000064.1, read on the forward strand.
TCCCCCGGTCGGCGGGGCCGAGGCGGGACGTGGTTGCCGCCTCGGCGCTGGCAGAGAGCTCGGTTACGCTCCGTCTTTGCCTCTGTCGGGACGGAGGAGCAGCTAGGATGTGCTGGAACGACCCACAGAGTAGCTGTAGAAGTTTGGGAATGGTAACTTTAAAACAGGAAAAAGAGATAGAGGAAAATCTTGTTGAGCTACTTTAAAATCTGTATGCACAGTTCTTTACCTACTTAAAATGTCTAGTTAAAGCCTGTGTTTCCTTACGTTGGCATTTTCCATTTTGCCCCAGGGCTGACTGATGTAACCAGCAGCTGCTGAAAGCTGCTGGCTTTTATTGAAAGGAGTTTTCTTTTGTCCTGCTGCCTTACCTGGAGACTCTGATTACCTCTCTTAATTTTTGCTGTGGCTTTTGCTTCATTTTTTCCCTTGCTGTAATTCAACAGTATTCTTTTTGATGGTGTTGAATCTACTTAGCAACAGAGAGCCACAAGTAGCCCTTAAAATTCAGGCGCTAATGTGAATTGCAGGAATGCTGTCTCTGTTCAGGGAATTTAAAAGTAATTGAACTGGAAGAGCCAATGGAATTACTGCATCAGTGTAGTTTATATAAACAACTAAGAATACCACAGAGCTCAGTGGCATAGTGGTAAAGCTGTCTGCACCCAGTGCTGGCACCTGCCCCAGCCCTGAGCACGAGGTGGAGTTTTCATGCGGTAGACCTGTCCTCCCAGCAGAAGTGAAGGAAAAAAGAAGAAATGTGGAAAAGAGCACTTAATAACTTCAATGAAAATTAATCCACTAGGGTGAAAATTGATGCTTAAAAGTGAGTTCTTACCTTGCAACTTAGTCTATGAACCATACAATAATCAAATTGTAGTTTGAGGTGATTTTTTTTAAACTGTGATTACTCTTGATCTTGTGATTAAAAATACTTGCTCATACACGAGTTACTTCATGAACCTGTTGCATATATTATTTTTCCTTTGCCAATAAGAAGTATATCTCTAAGTATAAGAAAGCATAGAAACGACATAGTAGAACAACAGATACACCATTGACCAGCATTTCACAGTCCCTGTCAAAAGATGGTGGTTCTTACAGGCGTCATCCTGTATGAACGTGACAGAAGATCATAATTCTAATAGGTGTCGGGTGATGTCAGCTAGGTACTGCTTCTTCCTTGCAATTGCAGAGCTGGAGATCCGCATGGCTGGGCCTCTGCCTCTCTTGATCAGTGGCTAATCCTAAATCACACCTACCGATCTTGTTTGACTGCTGGCAACGCAAGTTGTGTAAAAGGCAGTGCTGACAGACCTGATGTCATCAAATGATGGCATATGCTTTTTACACGGTGAATACAGTTTTCTTATACTGGGCGGGATTCTTGTCCAAAGATGCATTCCTTTGAACTGAATATGGTAATCCAGCTTTCCTCATAAATAAGCTGCTTCAAGGAGTTTTTGTAGTTGTCAGCCAGCTAGTCTAAAAGGCATCTGTGTGTTGGGAGGTGGTGTGAGGAGACTCAGTAGTGAATAAAATACTGTGCTATTAGACTAGACCAGCTTTTATTTAAAAAAAAAAAAAAGTCCAGCAACTCTATCTGTGGAGACCCTATCCTTTCACAAATTACTTTATTGATATCAAGAAGTCTGTAATTGGTCAAAAAGTGGTTTCCTCAATAGGACTAAATGTAAGGACATTGATTTCAAAGAATGTTGTCTGTGAACTCTAGCTGGCGCTCTGGTGGTGAAATAATAAGGTTAAACAACCCAAAACACTGAAGAGAACCAACTAAATATTTGTTTTTCTTCATTCTGGATAGACTCGTTAATGGAGACTGTCTAAAGGGAATTGTTAATCTGTAGACCAAAACAACTTTTTTATACAGAACAGACACTGAATTGTACTTAGTGTTTTTGTATAAAATTCAGCGTGATGACCGCCAGAACACAAGACAGAATGCCATTTGTTCGCCCAGGAGATGTTCTAACAAACTCCAGAAAGAACAGCTTTAATGTCATCACCACTGCTTGTATTGGCTTCTCTGCACCCTTAAAGAGGTCTCTGCTTTCACTACCTGCACTGCTCAGATTTCTGGTACTCTGTTTGCTTACAGCAATGATTGACCTGTTTCCATTAGCCTGGCTAATCATTAGTTGACTTAAAATCGACACCTCTTTTTGCTCTGGTGGCTGGAGTTTTTTGTTATGGTCTGGTGATGTTTTCCTTAGTGTTGTCTTCCCTTGCCAAGGCTGCTTGAATATCCTGCCTATGTTCTCCTGTTCTCTTTCCTATTTGTATTTAAGGTACGTCTTTTGAATGGAAGTCTTGCTTTATTGCTATGCTTTTCCTGTTCTTCCTCTGTTTTAATGCATGCATCGACAGCCTGTTGAGAATGGCCGCCTTAAAGCTGTGGGCTTGACAGCCATGGCTAATGGTCTGAGACTGGTAGATCGTGCAGACGTTGAGCAGAGAAACAATTCTTCAGGTGTTTAAGCTTGGATGCATTAGTACTTTCTGTATGCCATATCCTGGAGCAATCCTGAGTAGGAAAACACACTGTTGAATATGACTTTGAAGTGGAGTATTTCCACTGAGAGTTAAAACCAGACCACAGCTCATTCCTTAATCTTGAAATTAAATTGAATTTCAAGAAGGATTTATGTGGGGGGGGGGAAGTTTAGTTTTTTAATTTGTCATGCCTTGACTTTACTGACTTACTCAAGCTTGGCTGAGATGCTAATCATGACCCCAGACACTGCTTTGGCCATTGATAATATCCTTTTTCTGCAGTTCACTTGCTCAGCCAGCATGAAGTCCCTCTGTTGCACACACTCACAAAATCTAGTTTAGCAATGCCACTTGTGACGGGCATTATTATCACACTGCTACGAGCCTCACCTTTCTTATTTTTTAACTACTAATCAGACTGGTCTTCGTTTACAGTTAATCTGAATGTATGTTTGGTGCTCTGAGCAGCACTGTTGTCCAGGAACATTTTTCTTTTAAAAAAACTAACAGAACCTGACATATGTGTTAGAGGAAGGGTTTTGAAAGAGCTTTCTTTGCACAGAACTGTACCTGTGCTTTGTCCAGATTGAGATTGTTTCTAATTGTGATTCTGAACATTTTGCAGAACTGAGATAGTTGGACGACTTGAAACCCTTGCCATAAGTCCATCTGGCAGATCAAGGAACACCTTTAGGCTGAGGGTAGCACGCTTGTGAGGCTTGGGCATTCTCCCCTGCAAGTGGACAGTTGTAGAAGGGTGTTGGGGTTTCTTCTAGGATGTTGTCATCTGCCCTGTTTTCAGGATTCTGTTCATTTGTTTCTCTTTTTGCCACTTGGCACCTGGCAAAACTTTAGATCTTTTGACATTGAGTGGCATTGTGCACCCGCCTTAGAAAGGGTGTTTGTTTCTTCATCCATAAAGACTATCTAATTGAAACTTACATTTAACAGACAGGCTGCTGTTTTCAAGGGGCAGCTAGGAGACTGCTTCCAAGCTGGAGGCAGAGAAATGGAGCTGCTTTGAGGGCTTTAACTGGGAAACTGCTGGGGTTGCTATTGTTCAGCCAGCTGCAGCACCCCTCTTCTGGTGCTCTCTGATATTCCCATGTTAGGAAGATAATCCAAATGTAATTTGAAGCTTGCCCTATAGCTAAGACAAACACTTCTGCCCCTCCTGCTGGTGGTAGCTCTGTTAACTGATTCCTTATTTATAACTTTGGCAATACCTAAATTTTACACCAGTGATTTTACATTATTTTCATCTTGCTGTGCTGAATAGTTGAGAGTACTGTCACATTCCCCCATCTATGCATGCAGTTGGCACCAGGAGTGAGACATTTTAGAATTGTCAAGTATAGAATGTATGAAGCTGCAACAGAATAAACTATTTGGATATAAGGTCCAGAACTATTTTCACGGAACAGCTGTACAACTTAGCCCTCTTTTTGGGGGTGGGAAGACAGGTCTTGGAAAATCATGTGATTGAATAATATTAACAACTGCTTTTAGGTTCTTGTTTGTCTAGTAAATAGCATGCTGGGTTTCTGAACATGTGGCAGCATTTTATGACTTCTGGAACTAGGTCCCCTCTGACACTGGTTATTTACTATTCTTTTTAAGTAAAATAGAATTTATATAAAATCACCACACTTCATAACCAGTGGATGCCAGCCTGGAGTTGATTGCATAGCTCTGCATTTTTGTTTGTCATTGCTGGGGGGTGGGGGACGAGCTCCAAAAGGCAAACTCCAGAGCCTCCAGTGTTTGAGCAAATCCAGTTGCTTTGACTGGATTTGTTCATGTGCAGCTGCTGTGTTCAACTGAAAGGCTGTGTCAGGAGAGATTGCCTCTGTGGACTGAGGTCCTCAATCGTACTCTGCATGCCAACAAGGTCTAAAACCTTCTCAAGCCTACATTATCTCATCAGTGTCTCTCTGTATTGTCTGAAAACGAGCAAGTTTTCAGCTTTCCATCCTCCAGGGGCAGCCAGTTCTTGTGTGAAAATAATGTGATACTTCCTTCCTCCATTACAGAAATGGAGACTTTTCTGCTTGTGTTGCTGACTCTTCATGTGCCCTATTGTTTGAGCAGCTAATTTTTCATTCTTTGTCCTTTGTTTTTGGATTGCCCATTTTGCCTTTTGCAGCTTCAGCACTGATAGAGATTTATTCCCATATTAGAGGAATTTGGAGAAGCAACATAGTTAAGGGCCAGGACTCTTATCAGGGATGAAGCCTTTGTGCAGTTTATTTCCCAGTGATTTTTTTTGACAGAACAGATCTGCTTGTTTTGGCTTAGGAGGATTGAGCTTTTCTTGACTTTGTTATAAAGCCCCAGAGCTTGGCAAGCCAAGATTCCAGAAGAGATGGACAGTACTGCTTCTGGCCAAAGCCTGTTGGATTCCTGCTCTCTTTGACAGGTGGCTGTTGCTTGTGGTATGGCTCTGTGCACATTAGGGTGAAAGGAAAAAAAGGGATATTCAGAGGGAAGAACAGGCAAGATCTGAGTGAGGAGAAATGAAGCTGATAGGGTAGTGCCACCTGTCCTGATGCTGAGCCTGGAGAAATCCCATGTAATGTCGTTACTTGACTTAACTTGTGGAGCTAGAAGACTAGTTCCCTGTGGCTCTTGTAGAGGCAGAGAAGAAATGGGCTTGCTTCACCCTTGTGGATGGCAGGGAGGTCCTAGGGTGATGAGGCTATTGTGCTCTTCCTAGGCCTCTGTGGAGCTCTCAGCTGAATTTGGATTCTGCTTCTCTGTTTTGCAGACCCATCTGCATGTTCCTAGGGTGGTACAAAATGCTGAAAATGCTTCTTCGTAGGAAATACTAATTCTATCTGGAGGGTTGTGTTACTGGGTTAGCTTCCAGCTTGAAAATGCCTTTCAGCAATAGCTTTCCCTGAAGTCATTATGCCTTAGCAAGTGATTTCACATAGTCATTGATGTTGTTTTACAGAGTTACCTTAAGTCTCAGCATGTCTTCTGTAATGAAACTGGAATTTTTCATTGGGAAGAAGCTGCACTTGGAACAGTTGTCATCAAGAAAAACCCTTGGCAGAAACCATTACCAGCTGTTTCCTTAATGTAACACCTCGTTAACTAGTTCTTTGTTAGAAACTCCTTAATGTTAGCTGATACACTTAGTTATATTAGAGATATAGTACTCTGTAAAATTTTTATATGGGTGCTGTCCTTCAGAATTTTTCTTCAGATACTTGCCAATTCACTACAGAATGTCAGAGCCCATCACATCTTGTGCTGAAAGAGTTAATCATAATTTTCCAATGTCTGACAAGATGAGGGCCTTAAAGAAGCCCCTGGCATACACAGCATTCAGGTGGATTTATATTTTTCTTTCTACCTGTGAATAGGCCAAGGGGGAAATGCACTGCAGAGAACTCAATAACTAGCTTGTAGGTTGAGTTTTCCCTGTAGTTTATATAAATTCCAGCCAGACTTTTAATGAAACTGCTTATTACTCTGCTTTGTGAGAGTCTGGTTCATCTTGGGTCCTGCTGTTTGATATGTTTGCTGCTGTTCACAAAAGCAGCTACTTCTGGCAACAGCCTGTAATTTACCAATATTCTTGATTACAGATGGCCACTGCACGATACCCTTTGCAGCATGAATGGAGCTGCACATTAAGGGTAATGTCTGGTAATGCAGCAGCTTGTGAATGTGTATTTTTCTCCCTTATTTTGCAGTGCATGCACATATGTACTACAGGACTCATGAAGCAAAAAGTGCTGGTTTCATTCTTCATATCATCATTTTCTTGCCTCCCAGTATTGGGAGGGTCTAAATGCTGTTGGGATGAGGTGGTTTTGTTTGCTGTGATTAGGTCAAATATGTGTGCAAATTGTTCTTCTGCTAAAGGAATCTGCTAGATATTTTTATCCTTGAGAGGCCATGTGCTCAGTTTTGCTCTGGTTAAGTGCAAGTACGTCAGAAATAGTTACTTCTGCTTAGAAGGGAGGATTTTGCCTTGTTCTAATAGATAGGTTTTCACCCTTTCTCAGAGCAAGTAAATAGTCATAATCCTGTTTCTTAGCAATCTGGTACATTAATGTAGGTGCAGCTAAGGTGATTTGTGTGAAGGGAAGGTAGAAATTGATGTGACTTAGGTAGCTAAAAGCTGCTACTCAAATGAGGGTTGTACAAGTCTTGTGAATCCTCTGTCAGTAGGGAGCCTGCTCCAAGATAAAGGGACCAGCTTTTTCTTCACTGTTAAAGCCTGCCTGGGTTAAAAATAATGTTCCTTTCTTGCTTTGTTGTGCCCTATATCAGCAGAGCAAACTGTTCTGTAACAAACTGAATGCTCTGCTACCTTTTTCACCGTCAGTTCCAGCAAAATTTCTTGGCCATCCTTGTTGGGTTTACTGTGGAGGATGAAATAGCAAACGGCATCATTGGCAAGGAGATAGTTATTGTGGGGAGAAAGCAAACATTCATCTGAAGATGCTTCCTCTCTTAAAACCTTCCACTGCAACCTGCCCTCTTGATGGATGAGCTGCTAGTCTTATTTTCTATGAAAACTCCTTAAGTCTGCATGGTCCATTCATTGATGCAGTGTGGTTGCTGAGGTGTGACACTCCCAGTATCTCTAGAGAAACTGCTTGGGTATCAGTGTGAGGAACCATTTCAGGATTGTTAAGAAGATCCTATTTTCTAAAAATGTTCTAGCTCCTCCAAGTTAGGAAAAGGTAAGGAAAAATACATTGCCTTATTTTGGGATGATTTCATGTACAGTGGACATAATTAGCCAATGTGAAATGAATCTTGATTTGAAAAAGCTACCTCTTGTTGAACAGAGGCAGTGACTGACCTTGAGGGGCTGCCCTCACTTCAAGCATTTTTCTCCCCTGTTCTTACAGCTGGGTGGGTGAAAAGTCTGTCTTAAAGCTCTGTAGTTTTAATGCTGTGTTTCCTGTTAACAGGGTCACCTTGTCCTCCACGGACTGTTACATTGTGCATGAGATCTACAATGGTGAGAACGCTCAGGACCAGTTTGAGTATGAGCTGGAGCAGGCCCTGGAAGCGCAGTACAAATACATAGTGATAGAGCCCACTCGCATTGGGGATGAGACGGCCCGCTGGATCACTGTCGGGAACTGCCTGCACAAGACCGCCGTGTTAGCCGGCACCACCTGTCTCTTCACCCCTCTGGCACTTCCAGTAGATTATTCTCACTACATCTCCCTGCCTGCTGGTGTGCTGAGCGTGGCCTGCTGCACCCTTTATGGTATCTCTTGGCAATTTGATCCCTGTTGCAAGTACCAAGTAGAGTACGATGCCTATAAACTTTCCCGCCTGCCCCTGCATACGCTCACCTCCTCTACTCCGGTGGTGCTAGTGAGGAAGGACGACCTGCACAGAAAGAGACTGCATAACACGATAGCACTCGCTGCCCTGGTGTACTGTGTAAAGAAGATCTATGAACTCTATGCTGTATGACTTCAGCAGGGAAGAGAGAAACCCACAAAGACAAGTGTATTAAGACTCCCACAGTAACATTTTGTTTTTCCTCTTTGAGAAGCAATGGAGACTGGGAAGGATTTGGTTTAATAGAGCTGTTATTTTTAAAATAACACATCACTGGTGCACCAAGGTTTTTCAGTTCTTCGTTACACTTAAGATGTGGATGTGTGGTGACTTGAGAGCTGTATGTTAGGCCATGGGAGTCCAGTCCAGCAGCAGAATGTCGATGAAAGAAAGCTATAGGAAGAGGGGGTGTGAGAGCTTCTTTTTTTTTTTTTTGAAACATTTAAATATATTGTTTAATTGTATTACACAGAACCAGGCAGAAGTTATCATTGACCATTAAAGGATGAGAATTTCAAATGCTTTTGCTCTCTTGTTACTGTGATCATAGTTCCCTTTTATAGTGTGCTTCCAGGGGATGGAGGCTTTGCTATGAGAACTCCAGTGGTAATGATTATTTATGCATGCTCACACACAGACCTGATATTCCTCTTGTCCACTGCACATGGCAGCAGTGTCCATGTTATTTCACAGCAGCCATCTGTTGAAGGAATAGCCAGAGTGTTGCTTTCCCTCATGCTTGACTAGTTGTATTTCTTGGAAGAGGGCTTACTGCTACCCCAGTGTTTGTAACTTTTTGGTAATTGCTTAAACACCGATGGCTGGGGCTAAAGATGTCCAAATCCTCTGCTGCCCTGCCACCTCCAACCATTACTTCCCTGCAGAACAGAGGTAACACTGTAAGTTTCCACCTACACACATTGTGCTCAGTTCTTGTACAAGTTCTTCCTTACGTGGATGCATCTCCACTGAAGTGGGTTGTACCACGTGCAGCTGAGGACTGCCGAGGTGGGAGTCCAGCTGTCTTACCTTTGTGCTTTGTTACTGCTGCTGATGCTCAGATGGCTGTGCCCTGACTGTGCAATCCCACTGCTCTTGCTTGGAACACATGCTTCTGGAGATGCCTGCTACTGCTGCAAGGCATCCACGTGACTGTATCTTGTAACTGCGTTACCTGAAATTTTAGAACTGGATCTTGTGCATTAATTCATCCTTTAGCTCAAAACTGTCAAAATCTTGTTCTTAGAATGGGAAGTATTTTCTGTTTTGCAAGATCTGTGAGTTACTTTTAAAAGATAGGGGCTTGCTTTCTATAATCTCCTGCTACCAGATGGAAAATAGGTGTGGCTTGCATTTACAAGGCCAGCTTGGCACAGCTTCAAGTGTTATGATCTGAATAGGAGAGCAAAGCCCTGTAATAAAAACTGCCTGCACACAGGTGTACTGCTTGCTTCAGGGGTAGTTGCAGTCTGACCTCCACAGCTGAAGCACTGACCTTGGAAGGGAGTCTCATGAGGTCAGAAACCAAATTCAGTAGTTCTATCTTTATCTTTCCAAATTGCAACAGCAGGCACCAAGAACAACTCCTCGCCTCCAGACTGCAGCAGGCTTTTCTGGCCATGATTCCAACTTGTGCTTTTCTGCTGATGCAGCTTTTCTGTTATCAGGGTATGCATCCCAGTCATGTGTGTGCTGGGCAAATGGGGTTTGCTGCTGGGAGTTCCGAGCAAGTACTTTTACCACCTGCACACGCAGCCGTACCTGAGCAGGCACGTGGGCTAGAGGAAACTCCCGTGGCATTGGGACATTTCTAGGTGGCAATGGCCCTTTGCCTCTTTTGCTGGTACAGTGGCTGCGTTGTCTCCCTCCAAGGTTAAAAGAAGCTGGGATCCAGAGCGTCTCTATTTATAGCAACAATGTACAGTTGCCTTGGCAGAGAGGAGAAGAAATGCAACTACTTCATCTTTCTGCGGTTAGGCCAAGACTGCTGGGCAGGCTGCCTTTCAAGTCCTGACGCTTGTTTCTAAAGTCCTGTCTACTGGATGAATTTTAAACTAGTGGCAGATCTGCCATAGCCAATACGTACATTATTGCTGCAGAAGGCCCTGAAATACCCTTGTGCTAGCCACACAAAAGACATTCTGCTCTTTTTCTAATCAATGCAGAATAATTGTCAGGGCTGTTAGTTGCCTTTCTTCACCAAACCTCTGTGGTCCTGGCATTTTTTTGTGTTAAGCTTTTCCTTGCCTGGAATGATCATTATGGCAGAAGGACTAACCCTTGGTAGGCTCCCTGAACACATGGCTTGCATCAAAGACTCTGGAGTTAAAAATGAACAAGTTTCTTCTGGTCTCTTATTGCAGGAGGAAAGGTGAAAAGTCAGCTTAGCTGTCACAACAGGTAGGTCTGTTATAAAAATGCAGTCTTTGCTCCATTCTGAGGTGGAGAGGACATAGCTGGGGGTGTATGGGGGCTTGTTTTCCAAGAAATATTAGTGACACTCTAGCTAAAACACTTAGGTGACATCTTGGCTATTAGTTAGTCAGTGCTGTAACTATGCAAGGTGACCTGGGAGAATGAGAGGGGTGTCAAGGATCATGTGTTTCAGTGCATGGCATGAGATGGTTGCTGTATCTGCCTTCTCGCCATGCCGGTAGCTGTGGGTTACAGTGACTGGGGACAAGCCTCCCATTCAAAAGCCCTGCATGCTTTGCTGCCCATCCTGGCCGTACGGAGGTGCTCTGAAATGGAGCGTGCTGCATCCCTCATCACAGAGAGGAAATTTACTTTAGAAGGGGACTGTGCACACTCTCAGTAACCTCTGACTTGGAGCTGTAGTTCAAACGGTAACTACAGTAACTCTCCACACATAATTTTATTCCTCAGGCCTGATGTATTACACCCCTCAGCACCCTGAATGATAACACAGAAATGCAAAGCGGACCCTCAGTCCTTCCCGGCTAGCCGTGACCTGAAACACCACAAGATGAAGCAGCTGGACAAGACTGGCAGGAGCACTGTATTTTGCCAAGAAATGGAGGACCTGAACATGCAAAACACAAAAGGAAAAGCACAACTAATGCTTACAGAAACTCCCCTTGTGGAGAGGGAGAGAAGGTAATGCCTTGGTTTCCTATCTTAGCAGGAAAAAAGACGTGTACATTTGACAGCTTCAGCTTGTAATGTCAACCCTATGCCTTTAGGTAACAAATTGCAACCTCAGCCACAGTGAAAATGGTAGAGGATGTCCTAACTGAGCAGCAGCACCTTGATCATTAAACACATCCCGGTCATCATCTGGGATGGATTCTCAGAGATAGTTTATAAATTGGTACTGGTCAAGAAAAGGCTTTTTGAAGGACAAGGTCCTGCTGAGCCTGCACACCTGTATCAGAGTTTTAGTGTGATTGATCTTCTGTGTGGATTCACACTACGTCTACTGTAAGCTAGCAGATAATGTAAAGAGGGCTGTGATGAAGTATGTTGTTCTACAACTACTGGTACAATAGCACCTTGCAGGAATGTAAGAAAAGAAAACAAAACAAAAGCCTCCTGCTTTCCCTTCCTCTAATGCTACCTGCTGTGAGGAGCTGAAGTAGAACAAAAGATTAATTTCATAGCAATGTAATTTATTTGTCATAAGATGTGCACTCACAGGCAGGACATACAAGGCAATACACATGGGAAATGCTGGTGAGTGCATGGAGGCAGCAGCAGTGGTCTGGACCTTGGTTCCTACTAATAGGCTTTATTTCAATTGTAAGTTGATTATTTCTGTCCTTACTGAACTATCTCTGTGCAGCCACTCCTTTTTCCTTATGGTGCTGGTATCCCTCACATGAGAAGGGCTGAAGAATGGAATGTAGCACTCCCTCAGGCTGTCAGACTCCCTGAAGCCTGTGATAGGTGAACAGGCGAGTATCATTCCTCCACTAGATGTGATCTTCATTAGCATTTGTGATTGCTTTAAAACAGATGAGAATGAAGGGTCTGTATCCTGTGCTGTCTAGGCTGCACACAGGCTCTCCTCTGCTTGCCAGGAGACAGCGTGCCTGGCATCTACAGAATCACACCTACTCTGTGCTCTAAGCCTGCAGGTGGGCCAGGTGTGTGCTGCCAACTGCACAGTATTTACATGCAACAGCACACCTTGCTGTGCTATCTTCTATCTGTTCAGTGCTTCCCCTGCATTAACTTGCGCTGGGGTTAATACTGTCCTGTCAGGTAGTGAAGTTAAATGTCCCTGTACATCAGTAAGGCATGATTCAGACAGATAAAATAATTGCCAAATGAAACTTAAATTTTACATCAGTCACTTTCAAAGTGGCACTGCACTTGACTTTATCAGGTGATTTGGTGTGTTAACAAGCAGAGACTGTGAAGTTTCCTACTTCAAGCAATATGTTCTAGATCAGATTGGAAGGAGTGGGAAGGAGACATTGATCACGAGAGCTCCCAGCTGAGGACTGTATTTCATGGGGGCCATGGGGTGGGGAAAGCTAAGATCTACTTGTGTGAAGGCAAAACAGGTGGATTTTATTTGTAGCAGGCCAGTAAAGCTGAGCATGCCTGGAGTGAGGTGAGGTAAGATGCTGTATTCCAGCAAGCACATGGGACTCCCCTGTTGCAAAGTGTGTTCCCTTGAGTTACCGTCCCCTGCAGCCTCAGCTCTCCCCCTTTGTCCAAGCACCCTTCTTCAGGTGAGGTTTAGGTGCCATCTTCCAGCAAGTGGGCCTGCTCTGATGTGGGGGAAACCACTCCCCACCCTCCATGTAATGGTAAATTGCAGCATTTTGAGAAAGGTTTTTCCTGCAGGAGCACCTCCACTGATGTCCCAGCCAAACTGCAGGGGGTTAGCTTCTCCCTACAGTTACTGCTTGAATGAGCTGAGCTCTAAGAGTCCTTTTCTTTTCTCTCCTTTTTTGCTCTAGTTGCCATTAAGGTGAAGAAGAGCCTGGGGAAGAGGTTTCGCAGGTAGACAGCCAGGGAGGGTGTTAGGCCAGCTACAAGTACTTCCTTCTTCTTCTGTCCCACTGCATTGAGAACCACCTGAGCGACCTCTGCGGCTGTCTGTCCTTCAGCGGTGTTCTTGTCCATAACTGCCAAGGGAAAGCTGAGTAAGCACCAATACCAGCAGGTAAGCCCACACTTCAGTACCTTTCCTAGGAATGCTCTGTTCTACCCATACATGGCTGCTTATATGATTTTGGTTTTTACAACAGTTGTGTATGGGAGCACAGGCAGGTAGAAGTCAGTAGCTGCTGTCTAGAAAGGCTAAATTTTGGGGGCTACTCTTCCTACCCTGCAACCAACGCTGTCTTTTGATACTTCAGGGCTAACCTGTGTCCCCACCAGAAGCCGTATGTTGCAAGCACACTTTGGAGTAACTCAGTGAGGTGGAGATGCTTTAGATACAGGGCACAAATTCATATCTCACCTCCGTAGCGAGATCCATCTGCTGTTACAGCATTGAGAGAGAGGTTTGTTTGAATGTATCCAGGGCTTATAACTGTCACATCAATGTCATACTGCTCTACCTCTGCTCGTAGACAATCAAAGAAGGCCTGGGTAGCATGCTTAGAGGCAGCATCTGAAAAACAGGAAAAGGACTATGCACTAAGGAGAAGGAGCAGGGCTGAAGGAAGATTCACTCCCTTGAATGGGTTTTTCACTGCAAAGCAGCCACTTCTCAGCAAGAACCCAGCAGCTGTTCTCTAACTTCTAGGTTTTTTTTGGTTTTGTTTTGTTTGGGTTTTTGTTGTTTATGTTTGGGGATTTTTTTTTTGTGAATGGCAGCAACAGGTAGTGGGAGTGAGAGGCAATTTAGGAAGGCAAAATGTAAATACTCAAGTTGGAAACTGGCTAGGATCCTGAGCTTCATATCATAGCCATGCCAAAGCACTACGGAGTGAACCCAAGCTGCCTCCCACTTGTGATAAAGGAGACATGAAGCCTGGCTCAGGAAGCATTTGATAAGACAGGCTGGGGGAATGCGATGCCAGTACAGGAAGGCAGAGCGGACGCTTGCTGCTGAGCACCCTTCTGGCCTAGTGAGCGTTAACAGACTTGCAGAGCAGGTTCAGAGCCTGGCTGCACACAAGTCAAAACCTGATCGCACAAGCAGACAGGAGTAGAGAACTGTAGCCTAAGGCAGGATTTCCCCCTGTTAAATGGCTGAGCGACTCCTTTTGCTCACTCCCCTTTCTCCCCTTTCCACGTATACTTGGTCACTACCATTGTGACTGCCATCACCTCAACATGGCTGCAGGACTGACACCAGCAGCACAGAGCTTAGCACAGGCTGCATACCCTGTCTGAGGACCTAGATAAGAGCTGAGCTCCATGCTGCCAGGCCCGTGTGGCTCCAGTCACTGTGCAAGCACTCTGGAAGCAATTCAGAATACAATTCTCAGTCCAATCGTACCCACGTCATCTGCAACACAAGATGGCCCAGACATTCCAGGCTCTCTTTGACTCAGCATCGTACCCTACCACTCTTATGCCATCACTGCTGTACTTTTCCATTTTTTTATTTTCAGTGACTTACAGATGCTTGTGTGCCAAACACTCTCCTTTTAGTTCCTCCATCTTTTATAAGGCTTTTCCCAGTAATCTCACCAATATTATGAAGAGTTTGCTGGATCAAGATAACTGTTTAGGCTTTTATTTGGGCACTGGTTGTACTGACATTTCATAATGTGTTAAAACAAAAAGTTCTTACTTTCATAGAGGAGATTAACCAGGCAAACAGCAAGGATAAAATGCAATAAAATTATGGAATTAACCAGGAAGTTTATAGGGACTCTGAAGTGTTAAGATAGGAATGTCAAGCTGTTTTCAAGACACTGAAAACATATTCTCCTTCCCCATCCCTTAACAAGTTTAGGACAGTGCTAAGATTTTGTATTTGAGAGTGCCTTCCTCAACAGCTGTCAGTGATTTGTGACCACACTATGAATGATGCACAGCTCTGCCTTCCCTGCATGCAGCCAGCTCTATGGAGAGCTAAATGTGGAAGCAGTAGCCAAGTATTCATTCAGTCTGGTGCCCCAAATATGTCTTCCCCATCTTCTGTGGAGGTACTTACATGCGGATCTGAAAGGAATGCTTATTTTGCCTTGAACACTGCTGATGGCCACAATGTGGCCTTGTCTTCTCTTGATCATGGAGGGGAGAAGTGCTAGCAAAAGACAGAAAAGACCCATTCAGAATAACAGTCTTGCTGTTGCTGCTGTCAAGAATTAGTGCTTTCAGAATATTCAAAGATGCCTAAGTGAATTACAAGATCCTTGTTCAGTGTAGGGGTTGGGCAAGGGATAGTGCTTAGGATGCCTCTAATTGAAGCTGCAGTCTGGCTGGGATGTTCACCTATAAGGAGATTTCTTGTGCCAGCAGGGCTGCACAAAGGCTGTTATAGTTGCTACGATCTCCCACAGGCATGGGCAGCAGGACTTGCTTTTTTCTGCCATCAGTACATCATTCCATTTCCTGCAGCTGATACCCTCCAGGCTGAACTTTCTGTGTAATCAAAGAAGCTTCCTAGGAAAGCTACAGCTTCACCTAGAACCCATACTGCATTTCTGGTGTTTTATCAGTGCAGGCAGGCTAACAATATCTCTCTTCCTAAGTTCCTGCCAGACTAAGGTCAGGAGGTGTTTTAAACAAGATGGTATCTCTAATTGGGTACTTCCCATGCAGTCATGCCCAAGCATCTCCTCTAGGCCTGCCCATAAAACAAAACTTTCCTCCCCTCTTATACGGTACTGTACCAAATACAATTACAAACAGAAGTTAAACTGTGCTTAGTTAGTTGTGTTGGCCTGCAGAAAGTATCAGCCAAATCCACTGTCCCCTGTAATCTGGATCACAGGTACCTTTGGTGAGGGCTATAGGACCAAAATAATTTGTTTCCATCACTTTCTTATCCACATCCAGTCCTGTGTCCACAATTGTCCCTCGGAAACTGATGCCTGCGTTGTTGATCAGTATGTCCACGTGACCCAAGTACTTCAGGATCTCTTCAGCAGCATTTAGGACAGTTTTAGTGTCCGAGAGGTCAAATACCACAGTGTGAGGTTTGTGTGTCTGTGAATAAACAAAAGTTAGCAGAAGACCAGTTCAGGCTGTGCTGAATGTGCTGTATGTTCACGCTTGTGATGGGATTTCCCGGCTCTGGAAGTACAGAAGCAGGGCCATCCAAACCTTGTGCAGTTACAGTGCAGCAGTTCCATTTGGTAGAAATACATGGCAGAAGCAGGTTGTGCTCTCATCTTTCTCTGCTCCTGTAGCCTGTTCCTTATACCAGAGCCTAGGAAAGGGGCAAGCGAGGTCTTCCTCAACTACTAATGTTTCCTATTGTTTTATTAAAGAAAATGCATCTGAAAGTAAAAAACTTAACCCATATGTCTTCTACAGAAGCCAGCAACACCTTTCTTAGTCACTATCAGCAGAACTAGACATCAAAAATAAAAGCCAACAGAAGGACAGTCACTTTTCCAGACTCGGTATATGACATACAGATGCAAGGGGTCTGGGCACTTATGTGCTTTCACTTCCACTACAAGACAAGGAGTCTTTCAGATGGCTTATTTTTGTAGGGTTATTACAAGATATAACATGTTAGCTCAGTGTACCCCTATAGTAATATCTGTCCCTAACCACAGAGTTGCATTTTTCCTATTGCTCAACAGAATAACCCACAAGCAATTCTGTAACTTCTGTAATAACATGAACAGAAATCCCAGCCACATGAGACAGCAAGCCTTTCCTTCTCCCACACTTACGTTCTTTTGGTGATTGGTCATGGTGGAAAGCTGCTGCACCAAGTCCTTGAGTTTTTCGCTGTCTCTGCCACAGAGCACCAGCTTGGAGCCAGCTGCATGGAAGGCTTTTGCACATTCTTTGGAGGAAGCAAGGGAGAGAGAAAAGTAGACATTTGAATGACAAACAGCATGTCCGCATCATACCTAGTGATAGGCTAAAACTTCTTTTAGCTGGCAATGGTCTAAGGTGGCTTTATTACTCCTGAGTGATAGGCTGATTTACAGTGAAGTCGCAGCAAGATGCCACTTTCCTGTGACTTTGACAAACACGTGACAGCGGTGAGGCAGCTGGTGTGCTCACAGTTACTGTGCTGGTTATGCAGTTACTATGCTGTTTACGCATCCTCCCCCATCAGCTGGTCGAATCTGCCTGTGCCTCTTAATTTTTTACTATATGCCCTTCTTAAGAGGGACTACAATTACCTTGTGTATGTCATCTAACGCAGCAGGGCCTGGTCTTAGGAGTTTCAGTTTTAGTGAACACCTCCAAAGGTTTTGGAAGCCTTGGAGCTAATGGCTCCATTAAGGTGATCCTCTTTGTCAGGAAAAGGCTGAAGAAGGGATGCCATGCTATTGTCCTCCTTTCAGTGCTACCAGCTGCTGAGGTAATTGCATGTTCTTCTACTCTAACCCTCTGTGATCCAGTGAGACAAATTGCTTATTTGTGTAAGAGGTGACGGTTGATGGTAACAAAGGGTGTTTAAGAACACACAGTAATTAGAGGTCATCTAGTATATAAATAACTGGGAGTGAGGGGAATAGTATAAGATCTTGGCAACAGGTCAATAAGGGGGGAAACTTCACTGTACAATGGTGGAAATCCATACACCCAACAACACACAGTGCTTCATCTGCTCAGCCTATCACAGCTGGAAGGTCTCTGCTGAGATACTAGTTTTACCTCTTCTTGATGTGAAATACAAATTCTTTTACCACTCCCAGCTCTCTGGTTGTGACAGGCAGAGAGGACCATTTAATCTTCTTTGGCCATTCAGTTACTTAACACCCCTATCCTTAAGGACAAACTCACATGCAAAGACAGCATCAATTTAAGCTCTATTTATTCTATAAATGTACTCATCCTAATGAAAGGCCTTGATAGCAGAGTACCTTGTCTTCTCTTCAACTTCAAGAAGCTTTCAAAGCAATTATAGAAAGCAGAATTAGAGAATGTATCCACTCAAAGAATAAAATTTATTTGGGAAAAAAATACTGTGTTTTTCTTTAGAAAAAAATACTCACTGGTGTTAATATTGCCAAGAGTTTTGATTTAGAATGGATGGATTTGTACCATGAGAGAACAGGTACCTTAACTTGAGGGTGAGGGGCAGGGAGGAGGAGTGGAAAGTATGGCAGGGTATCTGGAAATATAACAAACATGAATGCAGAACACCACTTCTGGGAAGTTTTAGAGAAACAATTGGACTTCCTGGCTTTTTCATGATTTAGAGAAAAGACACCTGACAGCATAAGAACAGCATAACTTGTTCCTTGCTTTGATGAGCTCCAGTTTATACAGTATGATTAAAATTTTCCTTAACAAATTTTGAGACTTTCCTGCATCAAAAGTTGCGCTGGCTATAGTTATACAGCTGTGCAAGCCATGTCTCTCAAAATTCAGAGTAATAGCAACTTTCTGCTCATTACTTCTTTATTCCGATAGGTGCCCCTTCCACAACCCTCTGCTTGTCCTGCCTTTGGTGCCCTTCTTTTGATACCTACCTTTTCCCAGGCCAGAGGTAGCCCCTGTGATCACGACCACTGCTTCCTGGAGGTAAGCTCGCATCCGCATCCACTGCAGTAGCCGAAAAAGGGCGAAGATCCCCAAGCTGCCAAAAAGCAGCGGGATGATGACTGTGCTTGTCAGATCCATGAGTTTTCCTTTCTGAACAGTATTCCTAGAGCCACAAGATGAAAGGAAGCAGACCATTTCACCATCAAGAAAATTAGCAGAGGCTTGAAAACTAGGGAAGTCCTTTTTCTTAACCTTGCCTTAGACCACCAATAAACTGAATCCCATACAGAGGTATCTTCAACAGATTTCCTCATCCCTTCATTTAGACTTTCAAAAGTTGACATCAGTACCCAATTTTAAGTATTTAAATGCTATTCTGAACATCCCAGCAGGACACTTGGCACTGGACCTTGTCAGATGTTATGTAACAAACTTGAGTTCAGAGATGCTGTTCCCACATTTTGCTCTACATTCACTCTCTTGTACAAAGTGTATTTAGAGTGAAAGCTCCTCAGGGCTGGGATAAGTCTCTGCATACTTCTGATTGTAATAAAACCTCTTAGATTTCTCTAGAGCAGCCAGTACCATAGTATCTACATGCCAGAGACCAGTCACTGTGTATTATCCCAGATGCATATAAGCCAGTCTGTGTTCTGGAGGCTCAGAGTAAGTTTTCTCTCTGAGCACGGTATTTGCTTAGTGCACTGAAATCTGTGCTCCCATCTCCAGTGTCTTTCACCACCCGTTAGTAGAGACAAGGTATCTGATTTAAATGAACCACATGTCCAATCTAGTAGGCTAAAGCCTACATTTATGCTCTTTACTTTTATGCCAGCATTAATTGTGCAGTTTAACAATAGCATGAACCTGTGTTCTAATATACTGAAATTAAACCTGTGAATGAAACCCAAGCCAAAGGTATCTATGAGACCTAGGTCATCCTGGAATTGGATTCTGATACTAATGCATAGCCCGATTGTCCATGCTAAGCTATTGCCTTCAAGGTAGTCGTTTACATTACAGCTTACTACATGGCCAGAGTAAGTGATACTTCTGCTGTAAAAAAGGTCACTAATTTTCCCACTGTATATACCCCCAAGCTTTTATGCTTGATGTCACAGTATTTACAACCCCTTCCTGGAGTTTACTATAGCTTCCCTGTTGTGCAGGTAAGAGTTTGAACTCTTGCAGTTTGAACTGCAAGATAGGTCTTTACCAGCAGATATTGGAAAGGTCTGGGCTCGTAACTCATACACTACTTCAAAGAAAAGGACAGCATGAGAAGCAGAAAACAAGAGGTAGCTAATAATGGTAAGCCAGAATTCAGTATCATTAAATAGGACTGAGCTTGTATGGAGCTGAGGGTACGACAGAGGTTCTACATGCCATGGAACAGAGCTAATGTGGAAAATGTCAGGCTCTTCCAGATTTCGGTCGGGGGCTTGGACAGAATTCCTCAAGTAGCTGGTCAGTGAACAAACTAGCTTGCTGAAACAGTAGTGAGCTGTATAAAATAAGTATTTCTGGAGGCATATCTAGAACACAATAAAATAACACATAAAGATAGTTGAGCTAGCTCTAAATAAGCTTGACAAGGTCTAAAAATAAATCCATCGAGTTAGTACAGAACTCTTCTTAAGGTGCTGTGGAGCTTCCCATTCCTGAGCTAACTCATGTATCTACAAAGTACTTCATTGTGTAATATGCTGGGCATAATGCAGCTAGACATCAAGGCCCCAAGTGCCCCTGGGCATAGGGAGTAATGCCCAAAGTGGGAAATCAGAAACCCAAAAGGAAGATTAAACTAATTCTGTTGCAAAGCAGTGCATGAGCACAGCACCCAGCTGCTCAGACCAGCGTCTTACTCCTCCACCTCTTTGTGCTGAGTGCACACAGTGTGTATTTTGTACTGATTTACAGCAGAGGACTGGTAGAGCTGATTTAACATAACAGCGCATATTGGCCCTAAAACAATTCCTGGGAAAGAGCTGTTTAGACACAAGGCTACTGGCCTTCCTTAGGCTGGGTAAGAAGGTTCTCCTTCCTGGTTCATGTTCAGCTAGTCATTTAAAGCAGCTGCCTTCTTTATGTTGTCTTTTTTTATTTTGCTCTCAAAGGTCTCTTGAGATTCAGAGGATGAGATGTGGGCAGGGACAACAGGTGCTGTGCTGACATTGAGCAGCATGGTTTACAGGACATTCTGGAATCAAAAATCTTCGGCTCCCATTTAGGACCTTTCATTATTTCCAAAGTGGGAGCTGACAGGTGGAAAGGCACTTCCTTTATGAGCTCAAGTTGAAGCTGGGGCATTTTAAAAATCTGGCCCTGACCAGCTTTGCTTCTCATTTCAGTAAAACGCAGATCAAAGTGAAAAGCAGATGAAAAGGTAAAACTAGGAAGAGGGGGCTTTTCTGACACGTTTTCTACCCAAACCACACTAGGAGATGGGAGGGAGTCCCACATCTGATTACAGCATGGTTCATTCACATTCTCTAGCAAAATTAAAGGTTGACTTTGCAAGGACTGAACTCTGCCACAGGGGCTAGTGGAAAAGAACCCCCAAGCCTACCAACTAAAGGCTAACCATGTTTTGGTCAGGTAGCATCCACTGCTCGTCAGTATGAACCAGTTATGCCTGGTTAACTTACTCCTTAATCACAGCAATTATTATTCATTTACTTTCTAAACAAAGAAGATCTGCCTTTAATCCTTTTTAATTTGAAAAATCTTTCCAAGTCTTTTATTGTTTTTCTTTCTCTCTTGTGTTTTTTTTTTCCCCTCCTCCATATTATATACAGGAACTGGGAAAACTACCCAATCTCTGCCTGAGGGCTGCAGCAAGTCATGAACCCAGTCAGCAGCAGCAACCCACTCTTGCAGCTTCCACACTAGAGTTTGAATCAACCGCTAAACCACTCTGATATATGGGGAGGGGAAATATGGGATGGGGAAGAGAAAGACTGGATGAAGGAGGGGAGCAAGAGAGAGAAGGACTAGCTGATCAGAGATGTAGATCCTTTTTTTATTAGGGCATATAATTGCAGTACTGTCTTCCAAGGAAGGTACTCAAATGACCCCTTAAAAAGAGCCTCAAAACAAATAAAATCTCAGTTCAGTCAGACTTGAGAAAGAGGGCGACCTAACTGAACCAAATTATTTTGGAAAGAAGAAAGAATTTCTGTAGCACTTTAGACCTACAGCAACAAGTTTTGCTTTGATTTCATAGACTAGCTTCTGTCACAGAGTCCTTATTTTAGCTTCTCATATTGAATATGCTGAAAAAAATCATTGATAAGTATCAGTGGAACAAGAGAACATGGAAATCAGCCCAAGTTATAGAGCCACACTGCAGTGTGTTCAACTATATCCATATTTCGGAGCCCAGTGCCACCACAACAGGGTGGCAGTTAGATTCTGTTCAGTTTTCAGGGTTATTTGGTGGAAAGACCAAAGGAAAGAATTGCTGCAACCTGAAGGAGAAGTTATATTCTATTCAGTATTAGGGTTATTTGCTGCAAAAGCCAGCGGAAAAAAACGGCTGCAATCTGAAGGAGAATGAGATAGATCATAGATAAAAAAGATTTGATTCACATCAACAAAAATGCTAAGTTGCAAGACACAGGCTGGGAGAAGATCAAAAGCATAAAACCCAACTTAAGATAGATAACACTTTGAAGTAGATAAAGTCATCCCAGGGCAGATAACGCCACATTGCATTAAAAACAAGGGGAAGGGTGGGCAACACATGGGTTTTCACACCTAATTTGAGATTAACTGTATATCCTCAGACCTCCTGCCCAAAGTTCTGAGACCTTACTATCACCTTTGTTCAAAGATTTGGTTATTCATACTGAAAAAAACTTATTAACTCTTGACAGATAATGTTTATGACACCAGGTTATCAGCAAGAGAGAAGCCACTGCTCATAACTGTTTCAAATAAAGTCCTGTAATTCTCAGTTCTCAATCCCAAAAGGCAAGACTAGAACATGCAGGTCATTAGAAAGCAGAAATAAGAACCCTGATAATGTAAGCAAATACAGGTGACTGGTAACTTTCTGAAAGGCTTACCATATAAAACAATATCTCACATATATACAGTTTAAAAAAAAAACCCTTTCCACTTAAAACAAAAACTGGAGGTCATCCCATAAAAGCCAGCATAATGATTTCCAAAGGAACATGGATCTTAGTTAATAAGGTCAGGAGTGCACAAAAGGCAGCAAAGATGAGATCAAATCCTAAAAGAAACTAAAACCATGATAAGTTTCCTTAAACAACACCTATTCTCCTTTAGCTTCAGCCACCTAGAATCACATTGTCCATTACATGACAAATGGCAGCAACTGGGAGGCTATTTTCAGAAATCAAAAGGTGTCATTAAAAGGTGGGGGGATAAAAGGGAGGAAAAAAATCTTTTTTTCTAGGGAAGCCCTTGTCCAGAAGCACAGCAGCTCTAAGCTTGATTAGCTACCGACTTTAGTCTGAAGAAATCACAATATCCTACCTTTGAAAAGAACTCACTTGCCAGTGACTCTGTGAGATGGTGTCTCCCTCTGGTCTTTTAACAGGACAGACCTGACTTAAATTTGGAAATGGCAGCAGTCCAAGTAAATGCACTCTGTCCAATGCTAGCACAGCCAAGAACTGCCTCTGAAAACAAACCTCCGGAATACAGTCTCTGACCTTTCGAAGTGGTGGTGGGGGGTAATTTAACCCCCAGATTGAAAAGATAGAAGTGAATTTGGTATGACACAAAACTTACAATGACCCTCTGATTATTTCTAGTACTAAACAAAAATTTCTAGTATTGAATCCAGAGCATCCATAAAGACCAATACTAGGCTTTCCACACTCCAGATGGAAAAAATAGGCAACTTGTGAATCAGTTGCAATTCTCTATTACTGTAATTAGTTCTGGGGCGTACGCTGATGTTATAGTAAACGGGTATCATGCTAATTAAAAGAAAAGAGACTTTTAATTCTTCCCTTAGGATTCTTGAGAACTTTGAGCACAACTGAACAGACAGATGAGTCTCTTATCACACACTGCATCAAACCCCGGTACTAACTGGGTTAATGGGCATTCCCTCCAGCAGGCCAAATTCACTAAATCCCTTATAAGCCATGTTTTACAGGGAGAAAAGTGAGCATTACTTGCATTTTATTCAGCTAAACAGTTTTACTGACCCAACTGCTTTGGAAAGAAACAGAAATCAAACTTATAAAAATCTAAGCCAGAAAAAAAAAAAAGTCACGTAGCATTGTTGTGTGTGATTTAACATAAGCCAGTGGGAAATTTGCTGATGACTTCTCTTGTGCACAAGATCCCCATAAATGGTAAGTTAAACTTCAAAAAACTCATTCAAAACCCAGTAAGAAAAAACAGTGATTACACCAATTCAAACAATTGAATTACTGAAATGCCAGTGGGCACTTACATGCTTATATAATCAGCTTTCATTCCAAACTTTATAAGCAGAAAATAATGTAAAAAACACACGGAGGTCATCAGAAACCAGTAAAACTCCTAAGTGGGAACTGGACAGAGCTCCTCACTACAACACAACTATTTCAAAGGGAAAACGGAGAAGGGGTTCAGGAGAAGGAATACAATAACCCAACTGGAATTCTCAAAAGAAATGATGGAAACTGGTGTGATCAAGAGTGCCACGAATAGCAGCTGGTAGGTCTCTTTGTATGCAGCTGGCAACAACGAACAAGTGTTCAAGGTTTGCTGAGGGGTGGGTAAGTTCCAGTTGTAATATTTTGACTTAACTTTTTCTAGTGCAATTTGAACAAGCTACCATCTCACAAGCATTACTTGAAGCAACGCCTAGGAAAACCACCTGTTGCATTTCAGTAGTTATTCAACAACATCCTGCTTATGTTTTTACATAACTGTTATGCAAAACAACCATCTTGCCCCGTGGTACGGGAAAAGGGGAAAAAATGTTTCCAGCGCCCAAAAAACAGACTCGACTTGAGAAATCATCTTCTCCTAAATCTTCCTGATATCTTTATTCACTTGCAAGCTTCATTTCCAACCCTCCTGCTCAAAAATCCTCTATTGGTGACTGGGACACAAAAGTAAATCAAGGTGGCATGATTAGAAAACAAAAACATTTGCTGTGCCAGAGAAAGCGTTTTGCAGACGCTTACCAAATCACGAATCACCTAAAACCCAGTGAGAAAATGAAAGTTGGCTTAATGTCTCTCCCCGCCCTAATTTATATATAAATAGGTATTTAATAGCCGGAGGAGTGATGAACTAGGTGCTGGAGAGCCCCGGGTTTCCCTGCGCACAGATCAGAGCTCCGTTCACCCAGCCAGACCTCCGTATCTGTCGGAGCACCACAGGGGCAGCCCCCCGGGGGCTGATGACGGTCGGGCAGAGGTGGGCAGGCCCCAGGGGCACCGCAGGGCCGCAGCGGGGTTCCAGCAGCCCCATCCCCGCTCCGCTCCGCTCGCTGCTGAGCAGGCCCGCAGGCAGAAAGGGGCTGCCTCCCCGCCGGAAAGGGACCGCAGCGGCTGGGGCTAAAGGGAGAGAGAAGCCGGCGGGAACCACCGGGTCCTACCTGACTGCCGCCATCACCATGGCCACCGCCGGAAGTGGTGGGAGCGTGCGCATGCGCCTGAGGCGTCGCCAGGGAAAAGGCGGGCTTTCCGCCAGGACCTCCAATGACAGACACAGCTCCTCTGACAGACGAACCGGAAGTGGCTGCCGGAAAGCGGTTTGCTCTTACCGGTCCGCCGCGGGTGCCGCCCGGCCGGAGAGCGGAGCTCCGGGCCCGGGGTTCCCCCCCGTGGCGGTTCTGCGGCCTCCCGCCTGGCCACCCCGCGGCGCTGAGGCCGAGGCTTCTCACCGTGAGCCCGGGACTCCAGCCCTTCGTATGGGTATTGCTTATCCCCTATGTCCTTCCAGGGTCGCCCCCGGCTACTCGGTGGGGTTTGCTGAAGGGGGCAGGGAGGGGCAGGAAGGGGTAGAGGGGGAAGAAGGGGGTAGGGGGGTGCAGCTTGGCTTCACCAGACACCTGCAGTTGAGGCTAATTTTTACCGTCAGATTGGAGACACGGTAATTTGGCTGTTCCTACACGGCTGAGCTGGGTGGGGTTGCGTCTGTGGCTTGTTTTAGGGGAGCCTTCTGTAATTACCAATTTGACCCCCAAGCAAGGTCTCTTGACGAGCTTGGAAGACTTGCTATTTGCAGTGGTCATTATTTTATGTGCATGTTGCTGGTGATGCTGACCTAAGTTCTGTTCTCTTCTTCGATGTTCCCACATTAATGTTGAAGATGGACAAACTGTGCGATGGGACTGTCTGCAGTGCGTGACTGAGGAACAGTGGGTGAATTTGTAGGAGAGGAAGAGGCATTCCTGCAGAATCCCTTTCAAAAAGGGAAGGAATCAGGGGAAATCTGATTTCTCCATTTTTAAACGAGCTCTGTACAGCAATACTCACAGACTGCAGCAGTGGTAGGGAAGCATTTCAGTTTATCGGTGATGAATTGAGGCCTGAATGCACTACAGGTTCTGTGGCTTTAAATTTCCTAGTTGAGGTAATGGCACTGATAAGGGGCAGTAGACTGTTGCCAGGCTGTAGCACAACTCTGACCAGGCCTTTGGAAACCAGAGGCCCCAAGTGATCCCAAAAGCCCAAAGTCCAAATGGACTCAGTAGTGTAAGGACCTTTTTTTGCCCTGAGGAAGGAAAGGGTACACAGCTAGATCCCAGCACAGGAAGGTTTTCCACCTATTCGTTATGGGGTGTGTGAGCAGAAGATACATTTATAGAGGCAGTCAGAAATACGTCAGCGTTACCCAGAGACAAAGGCAGTTAATCTGAGATGTCTTTCCCTGTGAACAGCAGCAAAACAAAGGATAGCTTTTTATGACAGCTATTTGAAAGGCAAGTTTTATCATAAGTTTTTATGACAACAGTGTTCTGCTCCTCTCTTCTATTAAGGAAAATACACTGAAGCTGTGAATTCATTTCAGTAAGTTTGCCATTAGTAAAGGATTGGTATTTCAGGAAAAAAGGAGAAAAGAATTCAAGATCTTCCTAAAAAATCACATTCTGAAAGGTCTGATTGTAATGCACTTTTCTGGCTTCAGAACCAATGCAAAATTAAAGGAAAGAATTGATAACTTTATTTACACAAATGATACTGAAAAACAAAGAAGGTAATTTATGGCATGGCAACCTTACTGGAAGCTGTCATTGGTTCATTCTTCTGAAACTCAGAGCTAGAAAAAGCCATTTCGGACCATCTTTCCCACCAAAGTGGGGCAGGATGAGCTAATGCATTCTCCTTCTTCAACAGCAGTTGCCCAAGAGCTCCATCCAAGCTCCTGTGGTCATTTACCTGCTATCTGCTAGCCTTTTTGTTTTAACAGGGAATAGTCTGTCACCAGACTAGCAAATGTTGGCAAAGTTGATTAAAACCAAGTGCCCTGCATCGACTGTATGACTATCAAGTCATATAGCAAAGAGTTAAGAGTAGAGTTGAAATTAGAGAAGGAAATTCATTGAACTATGGCTTGACTTTGTTGCTTTGTTTGGGATTCTAATTTCTTAGGTTAACCTAGTGTAATTAGCAACAAATTCACCTTGATTTAAACCTGCTGATTCACACATTGCAGGTTGGATGGCAGTTAGGTGACTGACTTAGGTCGACATGCCTTTGTTCTCAGAAACATTAGAGGGGAATCTATGCTGAATCTAGGACTTTTGTTTCGGAGACCATACAGGGCCAACTGGTAAATGTTGGTATAGTCTTCCAAAACTATGCCTGTTGTTTTTGTTAGCACTCAGTGTCTCCTTTTCTTTCTGACTGTGTCAGGCCAGAACTGCAAGGGGTTTTAGCATTTTAACACTTCCTTGACAAACGTCCTGCTGTTCTATCGCTGCCCGCCTGAAGTGTAAGAGCTTGTTTTTGAGGGGAGAAAAAAATCTCCAAACCCAAGGAACTATTTGCACTTGTGTTTGGTGACATCTGCTTTACTGCAAGCATCACTGAATGCAGATCTACAGCCTTTTAACCCTATTCTCTAGGGCAACAATTTTGTGCTCTAGTTCATCCAGGCTCTCATTTGTAACCTTTTTTCAAGGAGTATAAGATGTAGCTTGTCTCTTAAGAAAAGCTTTGGTTGCTTACCCTACGAGCAAAGATATGTGCAGAAATCCCCACAGGGTAACAAAAACCTTCCCCAGGGAAAACATCCTTGAACTAGTTTAACTGAAACCTCCCAATTTCACAGTGCCTTTGGCTGGAAAATGTAAATGTTCAAAGGTCTGTGGCATGATTAAAGATTTTCTTGTCTCAGCCTCTGATGCAAGAGTGCAGACTCCCTGCACTCCCTGCTCCCCTCCCTGCTTGCATAGATTTGGTTTATAGGAGTGATTGAAAACAGACTAGGGCGTTAGAGGAAGAAACGGAGACCTATGGTGGAAAACAGAGAAAGAAGGGCTTCTTGGGGCTTTTCCATTCTTTGCCCCTGCAGCTCTGTGTAGATCAGTCATCTGTGTCGATTCCAGGCAGTGGACCAAAGAAGATGGTCTTGATTTTTGTGCCAGTTACAGTTCTGGTTTGGAACTGGGCTCTGACTCGAGGACATCAAGCTCCTTTCATATAATTCTTGCTGGACAGCTGGTCACTACTTCTCTCAGCTCTTCTCTCTGGGAGAATTTTGCTCTAGGTTTAGTTCACTGCACTCACAGGTTTTTGCACCATCTGAGTCTTTTAAGTTAGTTTCTATGAGGTTTTGTTTGTTCCAGTTGTTTATAATGACTGTTTTCTCCAGACCCTGCACTGCAGCGTTTCCAAGCTCAGTATGAAAACAGTGTAGACTTGGTGAGACTGCATTTCTGATGTATCATTGTGCTGCAAATCCCTGATCTTTGCGGCTAACCCAAAAGCTGGGAAAGAGGGAGCAATATCCTCTCCTCCTGCAGTTAAAGATCCTCAAACATACACCACAACCATTTTAACCGAGTTGAACACCTCCAGGGCGTTTTGCCACACACAGAAAGAGGGACATGGCAAAGCTGAGGTACCATTTCCATTGCTTTAATTGCTGAGTGCACAACTCAGGCCCGGTGTATAGAAATATCTCCTACTTGCAGCTTCACTGACCTCAGGATATCCAACCCCATCTTTCCCTGCTGCCTTCCCTCTTTGTTTTAGAGTGGTAGAAGCAGGTAAGGTCTGAGGGCTAGGCCCCCGAGAGCTGTAAGACAGCAGGCACAGATGCAGAGAAGTGTCTAGCTTATCCCTCTTCTGCTTTTTGCTGTGTTAGGAAAGAGTTAAATGACAACAGAAGGAGAGGCTGGGCTATTGTTCAGGCATCCCTGGGCCCAGGGTGGCTGATCTCTATTCCCGGATCTGCCTCTGGCTTCCTGCATGACCTTGGACCGGTCACTTACCTTTTCTTTTCCTTAGCTCCCAGATTATAACATGGAAATCGTTCTCTTCTGTGGTGCTCCATTCCCTGCGGGTTTCAGGGTGGCTGAGGTTCTCTGGTGGACGACGATGGGAGGAAGAGAACACATTTCCACTGGAGAAATATTTACACAGAGGGTGGCAATTTTTGGACGTGTTCTTGTTCACTCAGATACAGCGCGGGCTGTGCATATGGTGATATTTGGGGTTTTTTTTAGTAGGCAAACCTGTGGTGAAAGTCAAATTCCATTTGTCGTTGATGCAGCTGCCCGAGAGCAATGCCAGCTGCAGTGATCCTTTTCTTCACTAGATGGTGCTTTTGATCAAAGATTTGAGTAACGGCAGTTCCTTTCTGCACAGTTTCCTAATTTTTCTTCCCCAGTCTCCATTCCTTCCCCTCTTCTTTCTGTGCTTCAACACTACGGGGGACACTTAATAATGCTAGATATTGAGCAAGGCTAATCTGGTGGTAATACAGGCTCCAAGCCACCCGCACCCACCAGCCAGTTTGTCTTCTGGGCTCTGGTTTTTGAAGCGTGTATCAGTGCTGCTGGGCTGTGGCAGAGAATTGAATTCTTTCCGTGTTTTCTATTCCCATAAGGAAAAGGCTTCAAAGAGCAGGTCCCCTCCCCCACTCTGCTAGTGAAGGGCATTTAGGGAAGCTGGGGAAAAAAAATCCAGCTCTGACAGATGCATTTATTTAACAAACCACTGCCTTTCCCTACCTTAGCAGAAGATTGGTTGGTGGTTTTTTTTTTTAAAAAGGGAATTGCTGCTTTTATATCCGTCTTTGTATTCAGGAGATGGTTACCTAGCCAAGGTCATTGCTGCTGCATGCCAGTATCAAGCAGAGAGCCAGACTCCTCTTCCTTGAATGAGCACTGATCTCGGTAAGGCTTCCCCAGGTAAAGAACGGGAACAGGCTTGAGTCTGCCAGTGCAAGATCCCAAGCCACTGCTGGGCAGAGAAAGCCACAAGAACAGCCTTCCCTTTTATAAAGGCAGCAGAGAGATGAATGAAATTGTAATCAAACATTTCCTGTGCAGACACGCACAGGGATCGGGTTATGAGCTCGTACAGTATGAGGCACAGCAGGGTGTGTGGTGGTGTGCTGTCATCATGCCTGACAGCCTGTGCAGGGCAAATGGGGCTGCCAGCCCCCAGCACCCCAACCTGGCGCACACACAGACAATAACCATCCTGCGCTGGGCCTCTTCCCGGTCTGACCCGAGGCTCTCGCCCCTCTCTTACTTGCTGGCAGTGATGCTGTTTGTTCACATTCGTGTGCTCGCAGGGCTACCTGCAGCCTGCTGTGCCTGTGCCTTCGTGCCAGGCTGCCTCGCACGCTGCAAACGTGCATCCGGACACTCCCATCGGGGAGGCTGCGAGGTTACATCATGTACAGCTCCCTCCCCATGGAATTTTACAAACGTTAATGAATGGGGCTGGATTGCTGCTATGACGCCAATCAGCCATGCACAGATTTATAGTCTGAGGCCAAGAGAGATTATGCTTCTGCCTCTGGCACTGCACCAATGACAGCAATTTCATGTGTGTGCTGACAAGCCCGCAAGGCCAGTGCCCGCAGCAGCCCTGTCCTCACGTGCTGGATGTTATGCTTATGGCAGTGACGTCCCCACAGCAGGGACATGAGCTATGCTAAACTGCAGTGTGACACAAAACTCCTCTCAGGACTGGGAGCTGACAGAGATTTCTTTGTCATTCCCCTGTTGTCATCTTCCCACTGTACATATATTTGTTCATCATCAGTAAGATATTGTTGATGACTAAACCCTGGGTCTGCATCACAGAGAAACTGTTTGAAGGAGCAGCCCAGAACTGCAGGGTTCAAACTGGTAAGATTGAGAAGTGGGGACAGTGCATTTCCTCACATCTATTAGATCTGGAGAGCAAGCCACTCTCCCAGTCCCTCCTGGCTGAGAGAGAATTGCATCACTGGTGCATGCATGCAGATTTTTTTTTTCCTGAAATTTGTTTGTTTTATTGTTTTCCTCTGCTGGAATTTGCCAGCATGTCTCAAATTATGTGGTTCTGAAATTTAAAAGCAACATACCTGTGTGGGGGAGAGAATGAGTGGTTTTTACTTAGCAATCTGGATTTTCCCTCCCTCCTCCCTTTTCCCCACATCCCCATGTGTTATGGAGCCAGCTGCTCCCGGAATAGTTTGGGAATGAAATGTCACCATTTGAAAATGGTGAGTCACACTTTTTGAAGGGAGGGGGGTTGGGGGGGAGAATATGAAATCTTGCGGTGTGGCAGAGCGTCTCCTGGTGAGTACTGAGAGATTTTTAAAACCACAGGCTCCCTGACGATGGAATTGAGGGGCTTTGAATAAAGGCTGCTGGGTGTGTCCATGTCGCTTTTTGCAGGAGGATCTCGAAACCCTCTGCAAACTTTAATTGTCTTCTTTAACATGCCTGCTGCAGCTGGATCCTAGTGCCTCCTCTAGCAGGACTAGGTTATATCTGTCTGACAACACACCTACAGTGACTCTCTTAATTAAGTCTCCCCGCACTGCTGTGAGGTATGTAATTACAGTGAGACCTGACTTAAGCAACCACTCAAGGGACTAACAAAAAAAAAAGTTCTTTACCAGAGCAGGGAGGAACAGAATTTTACTGAATACATTTTTGGGGAAGTTTGTTAAACAAAGGGGGTTAATTGTTCTGGTTTCTTCTCAGTATATCCCAATATTAGGATGATGCCTTTAATATACTGTGTGTTAACATAATCAGGTTTTTTTTCTTTCTAAAAGGATACATGAGCTCTTTTGTCTTTTAACAGAGATTGCTATTAAAAAAGTGTCAATTAGCGCAAATGGTGGCAATGGTCTTGCGAAATGAACTGTTGTTTATCAGCAGCTGCGTAGTTGTCCCTCCCTGCCCAACCCCTGTCCAGTGGTAAAAATATTTAGTCAAAGGGCAACATTCTGGTTTCCTGCTCCAGGGTATTATAACCACCCATTTTCACGACTCTACATAGCAACTCTGCCTAGTAGGTACTAGGAATCGTGTATCTTAAAGTACCACAGTAGCTGCGATACTAATGGTGTCTCCCAGAGAGCTCTGGCAGTTCCAGGCAGACTGATTTTCTATGTCGCTGCCCCAGCCCGCTGTCAGAGGTCTCTGTCCAATACTCGAGGTGGCAGCCCAGACCATGTGTCACCATTCTCAGCTCAGTGTATTAACATAAACTGCCAGCTATTTCAGGTTGCATTACTACTCCAAGCACTGAACTGTGGTGGCCATGGAGAAGATATGCCACCCATTTTGAAGCCTCTGCTTCAACAGTAATGATCTCCAGCTGAAGGACAGGAAGAAGCTGGAAATAGTAATATCATAAATAGTCCCAGTATGGGCTGGCAGCCCTCCCCTCGAGTCCCACCTTCAGTGGCATTCCAAATACATGCTCTGAATAAAACTCCCAAATTGCAAGCCAAACTATGCAGCTAACTTGGTGGGGATTTTGCAGGCATAAGCCCTAGGGGGGGTTTGATGCCATCTCTGTCTGTTTTATTTGGAAGACTGAGCTAGTAGCAAGATTTTATGAAGTATGCTTTTATATTTCAAATTTTAGATAGTGTTTACTAGAAACCCACATATTCTGTCGTCACAGGATTTGACAAAAATAATCTCTGGCTGCAGAAATTTGCTGCAGAGCCTAACATTTTGTTTAAGACAAAATAAAACAAACCCTGTACTTCACGGCCTCAGACACAACCTTGAGAAGTCAAATCTGGGTGCCATTCCACGTGCCTTTTTCTCAGCAGCAAAGCCTGCCTATCTGCTCCACTCTTTTCTCTCCCCCCCCGCCCTTTTTCTTAACTCAGACTGTTTCAGTGATTTGGCTTACACTCCAGGTCTGCAAAGAGTTGAACTAGCAACACTGCAGGAGCTGTAAGTTGCAGCAGCGATGCAGGACTGAGCCACGGAACCAGGTAAGAAAAGTGTACCCCCACAGGTCCCTGCTACGCTATCAAGTTTGAACTTTGGGATATTCCAAGCCAGTAACTCTGAGTTGTGAATGCCAGTGGACCATCAGTTCTGAAGCATAATGACAGTATTTTAGCTCTTGATACTGTCTTCTTAGCCTCTGTTTCTTCTAGGATAGGTGTCTGCCTGGTGTGTTTAACTCTCCACATCCCTAATGGGGAATCCCTTTAGCTTGCAGTTTCCTGCAGATAACTCCCAAGATAATGCTGGGCATGATCAGTACAAATACTCCCTATTGACAAGTAGCTTATTTCTTAGAATGAGGTTAGTGTCATTTCAAATTGAGTAACAAAAGATTAATTTACTGAGTATACAACTCGTTGAAGTACTGAATTCAGTAAGCACTTGAAATTTCAAAGATAGGCGATGATTTCTTTGAAACTTAATGGATTTTTGCCCGAGTCAAAGGATTTTGCCTCATCGCCTACAGTGTGATTTCCCAGGGTGCCTGAGACCGCACATCCACAGCCTCTTAGACCTTTGCAAAACTGACACGTAATGTGTGGAAGTCTTCCTAACATGAACAAGCATTTCAGTTTGTTCTGAAAGGCCAAGGTTACTACTGATTTGTTTTGGGGGGGGGGGAAGAAAGGACAACCAAAATGACGTTGGACATTAATTAGTGAGGCATTGTCAGAACACAATAGACGAACAGACAAAAGCCAGTCCAGATTCTGTGGTATTTCCTAAAGGGCTCCCTCTGGCACATGGCTGTTCCCTGCCAATCCTTTTGTATTGTTTTTGATAATGAATAGAAGCTGAACAGATGATTGTTGCATTGTCCACTAAGTGATTCATTTACATTAAATAGTGCTCCAAAAGTAGGCTTTGAGTGGACTTTTTTAGTCACTTCAGTTATTTATTTGTACAGTTTAATTACTATCTTTTAACTCTCCACTGTACATAATTATTTCCTGATTGCTTCAGCTAAATTACAGGGGGTGTAACTCCTCTGAAGTCAGTGTTCCAATAAGCCCTGACATGAGAAGCAGCATCTCTGCATTTTCAAAGGTGCTTAATTTTGAATGCCCACCTCTAGAAAACTTCTCCTGTTTGGGAAGGTACTGAGGCTCTTAAGCATCTGCAGGTCCCTAGTGTCCTTGGTCCCCATGTCTGAAAGTTGGGCTATGAAGCACAAACTTTGCTGCATAAGCCGTCACAGTTCCATTGATTTCCTCATTAATCTCTCAACTCCTGCTGTTTGTCTGCAACAAGGTTTCTTCATTAACTCAGGGCTTCCATCACAATTTCTGGCTTTTCTTACAGAGGTCAAAAGTTCTGTTTTGGTTTGGTTTGGTTTGCAGGGTGTGACAGATGTTATGTGCTTGAGGGCATATTGACATTACTGCAGTTAGAAGAATTTCAGTGTAAGACGTTATTTAGACCCAAATCCACATACAGAACTGCAGGTCCACTAATTTGGGTGGGAGAGAATGACACATACTGAAGGGCTTTTTGATGGTTGGAGTATTTAAGGAAATCAATGCTCTAGGCCTTTCCATCTCCATTTCCATCTTTCCCTCTTGTCTGAGAAGTTGCATGACTTTGCATTTGTTGAATAACTGTAGTTACATCTCAGAAGCCCTGGTTTCCTAGTTATTTTTTGTTCCCCATTTGATGTACCACAAAGAGAGGTTCTGTGTGGGCTTTTGGTTCTGCCTGTGTGAAAAAGTAGAGTCTAGGGGAAGGCAGCAAAATAGTTATGCAGAGAAGGGAAGGGAACAGTCCTATTAGTGTTGAGTTGTTCATGTAATATGGCCTAGGTTTAAATCTCGCAGGGCAGAGCAAACCAGCCTTTGCAGTCATTTCTGACATTTTTGCAGTCCCTCTCCTTCCACTTAGGAAAACTGAAATCACCAGTCCTGTGCCTAGATATAAAAGAAAGAAGTTTGTTTTGAAGACTTGATATGTCTGTACCTGCCAAGATGAGGCAAGAAAGAGGCTGACTTTCTGCAACCAGTCTCCTATCAAGTCATAAGGCAAATGAACAGGGAGGACAAGTACGCTCCAGTACCACTGTAGCCTTTCAACTGTGAAAGACATTGCACTACAGCTCTTTGCCATTCTCTACTGCTCTAGCTACGGAACCTGGGCAGAAGCTGCTGCAGGGCTACCTAAGGTTTAGCCTTCTGTGTGTGTTACATTTCTGTTACCCTGTTTCAGAAACTGCCTTTGCCCGGTCTGTGATTAAAGCAAACGATCCACCCCTGATGATCTCCCTTAGCTTTAGCCCTCTTTTGGGTTATACAGCATCTTCACAAACTGAGATAAAACTCAGCAACACACAAATAAAATGAGCCCTCCCTCTGCATAAAACCATGAAGTACTGCTAGGGTTTTCCCCACTGCCTTCCACTTTAACCCTCCAGCATTGCTCTCCTTGTATTCTTGTTCTCCCAGGAGCCCACATTGCTCTGTGTTTAGTGGCAGGCGATGAAATCAAACCGTGCATTAGCAGCTCCATAATAGCTTTCTCAGTGGAACCCAGCTTCCTTCATTAATCCAGAAAATGAGAGTTGTTTTCGTACATTTGAGAAGCTAATTATTTAAGTGCTGGGAATTAAGGCTCATCAGATACTGGAGACTGATTTTGGTTTTGCTTCCCAGGGGATGGAAATGGAGTAAGCTGGTTTTGCACAGGTGTGCAGTATGGTAACTCACTAGTACTTGGAGCAGGGAACAACAGTGTGCAGATCCTTGTCTACTTTAAGCATAAAGGCCCCTCTCTTTGTACATCCCTTTTCTTCTAGATATCATCTGATGATTCTTCCCATTCAAATAGATTTTTTTAAGTCACCACTGATCAAATAACTGTAATAGCTTTATTTTCTTCTGCCATAGAAAGATGTACCCCACTTGTGGTTGACCTAGCCTCAATATTTTGCAATAAAACAGTAATGCCTTGTCTTAGCTGGGTTTTTAGAGAGGATAACCAGCTCACATCGGTTGTCCTTCTATAATCAGCTATCCTTCAGCCTTACCTTTGATCACCATAGTCAGAGGTTTGTTAAGATAGAACAGCTGCTACCTAACTTAACAAGGGACCTTCCCATGGCTTGGGAAACAGAAGATGAATTGGGTGAAAACCCCCCTCGTTGGTGGGAAACCACAGATGAGGACAGATCTGTTGTTCTAAACAAAGTTTTTACAACAGAATGACTTTCAACAGTAGATGGGTGCTTTTGAAATTCTTCCCAGAAAATGACAGAGAATCTGTTGATGCTATTGCCAATAACTATATGCTAAAGAACGGGGATTTGGTTCCGGTAGTGTCACTGGATGGATCCAGTCTTCATTGCAAGCAGCTTGCCAAGAACAAATTTTTCATTTTTATTGTGATAGCCAATGTCCTGTGTTGTCTTCAGAGACTAAGGGAGTGAACTTTTCTGTGTGTTCAGTTGAAGCCAGATGTTAAAGTATTGTCTGGATGTAATTGACTTGACAAATACCAGGAGTGACATTTTAGCTCCATTTAAATCAGTGGCAAAATTCCTGTTGAGTTCAACTGGGGCCAAGATTTCATCCTATGACAGTGCTGATGGGAAATCTAACAAATAATCTGCAGAAAAATAAGTGCAGGCATTCTGTTTTTCTAGGACTCTTTTCAACCTGAATCCTTGGAATTCTGTGCACTACTTTGAAGAAGTCTGCAAAAGATCAGAAAGACAAGGAAGCTTATTGTCAGTAGATTTAAATGAGCTATACAGGGCTCCACAATTCCAAGGGGAAGCTTCAGGAGGTGATTACAAAGTTCTACGTCAGCTCAATCCATTGAAATCCACCTATCTTTGTGCTCCTTGGACTAAGAAGCATCCTTCTGGCAGGACCTCTGCAGCTGAACTAACTCTTTGTCATTGAGTATTGTGGATTCAAGAAGCTGCTCTGTCCCCTATAATAGGACTGAGCCATGTGGAAACCTCTGATCTGGCATCTGTCAGGTGTTCTTACCAATGGATTGGGCTGAAAACAAAAACTTTTAGAGAAGCTGGTGTAGCTGGCATTATACAACCGATTCAAGCAAGGTCAGTACTTTATCCCTGAGATAAATGAGCAGGTACACAGTGTTCTCCCTACAGACTGTGAGGTGTCTGAAGTATCTCAGATGAACTTTATTGGGAACTAAAGGGAATCAGCTTCAGGCAGAATCTTGCAACAGATTCTACCTATATCTCCAGAGCTTTAAGCCCAGTAGTCACACATACAACCTGATGTGCTTTAAAGGCTTTGGATTAAGTAATGGTAGTACTACTTGGATGGAAGTTCATAATGCTTAGATGAAAAAAGGCTTGAGCTAGGAAATAAAAATCACTAAAGATTTAAAAACAGAGTAATTTTAAAGCTTTAAAGGTATTCTGTTTAGGATTTAAAAATTTTTTCTATGTGGGTTTTGGTAAGCAGAGTTGTTTTTAAGTTCTTTCCTGTTAGACTGTTGGAGAATTTCTTTTTTAGGGTGCCTGAAAAGCAGGAGAGGTACTGAGGAATCTTCATGTAGCTCCTGAATAGCCCCCTTCAAATCCACTTTTGCAGGCAGGGTCTTCAGTCTCTTGTAGGATCAAACTTAAGACAGCCTTACTTGTAATCCAAGTTTATGTGAGGAATCCTAGCCAAATCCTTGATGTTGCTTATATATCTGGTCGAAGGGAAAGGTTCATGTTTACCTGAGAACTCTACTGGACATTTTAAGACATATTATGTGGAAAAGCATGCCCAAGTGATAAAGTAATTGATTCATGGCTATCCAGCAGAGTCTAGAAGTGCCACCTTGGGATGACATGGATGGAAGATACAGTTACTTTGCTTTTTCCATGTGAAGAATGTTGCTGCTTCCCAGCTGAGCTATCATGTAACATAGATGACTCTCTGGAGGAAGAGTTTGCTGCACACTTGCACTATGTTTTAGCTACTATCAACATTTATATTCCACTGGCATTTGAGGGTAAGCACTAATTAGCATAATCATCAATGCTTTAAAATTAAAAATTCCTCCAAGAGATACAGGAGGGATTGAAACTGTTTCCTTCCCCCAGGGGCAAATCCTTTCCCAAGCTATCTGCTGCACCAAAAGGTTTTATTCTAGAAACATTCCCAAGCTATGCCCAAGAGTAAATTAAACTACAGCAAACTTGTAAACTCTCGAGTGTGTGTGTGTGTAGCAAGCAGGCTCTGATTTGACAATTACTATGTGACAAAATGTCACTATTTTCCACTCCTATATTGTTTTGACTGCTGCTCTGTGCTGCTGTGTCACCTTTACTGTGTGGGCTGGAACAATCAAGAAGTGTTTGTAGAGTATGAAGTTTTTATACTACACAGGAAAGATTCTGGTGTCTTCACAAGCTAGAAAGCAAAGGGTTTAATGATATTGCCCTCTTCTAGAGCTTGCCTCAAGCTCCTCAAGTCAGGAGCTGGCCTAAAAAAATCTCAGGAGCCATTCTTTTTTACATTATTTTAGAGCAGATTTTTACTCCGGTTCCAAAATGATTCACTGACAACAAGAACCTCAGAGTGGACTTCCGGCTTAAAGAGACTCCTCTTTATGGAGAATAAAGTGCCAGCAAAGCCTTGGGGGAACTTCATGTTTGAAAGGTAACGTCCATACCTTGGAAATGTCCCCTAAGAGTTGATCTTTAAATTTCTATGTTCCTGCCTTTGGGAGGTGACAGTGGGCCTTGGCTCCCGATGATAGCAGGTGTTGTCAAAGATGGGTGTCCTGCATGTGGATTTGTTGTGTCTCAAAGAATCCTTCTCACATCCTCAGCAGGTCTTCAAGTGGTGGGCCAGGAAACCTCAGGGAGCAGGAATAGTTAAATATTGTAATTGTTCTTGAACTAGCCAGAGAGCAAAATCAGTGGTTTTCCAAAGGAAGTATTTATTTGAGAGGGAAACACTAACAAACGCAGGTGTTTCTTAAAAGAAAACAACTGTGTTTACAAACTCACAATTCTTGTTGTTTCTGCATAAGACAAACACCACCACACCCTACACTGAGTAAAGATGGGGACTCTGCAAGAAATAGTGTCACAGAAATCTCCATGAAAATTTCAGAATCTGCAGGGCATTGAACGTATGTATTGTCTTCTTGGTATCCTATTTTTTCAGAGAGATGGACTTAAATTTCATTGGCAGAAATTCTATCTTTTATCTTTATCTCCTGTTTTGATGTGGTAGCCATGGAGAAAATCCCAAGATTAGTAACAGTAGGTTGTTGCAGAATAAGAATAACTCTCTACTTGGATTTAGACTGTAGTAATACCGGGGGTTTTGTTTAACTGGAAGTACTCAGATTGCACAGAATAAATACTAGGTGCTGTTAGGACTTTAATCACCCATCCCATTCACTTCTATCCACCTTGAACTAAATGCTGGTAATCTTCTGTCTTTTCTGAGGGATGTTTGGGTGGCTTCCACAGGGTAGGGGTAGTAGTCTCTCTGTGCCTACTACTTTTGGAAACAACGGTTAGTTCTCCTGAAGGTAAATTTGTTTATGCTTTTGCCCTGCTACAGACATCAGGGCACCCAGACCCCTGGGACTTGGTTCTGTTTGGCTAATAATGAATGAAATAGGCCATATTCTGAAGCTGAGAGGCCTCAGGCTCCAGAAGAAAGCCAAATTAAAAAATACTTCCTTAACGGCAGTGTCTAGCAATGAGTTTCGAGATTCCCTCTGGAAGCCTGCAGTGAGAAACTTCAGAGAAAGGAAGGGGGCGGTGAATCTTCTCCAAGAAGCTAGGAAGAGACCGAATTCCTTTGCCAGTGGCATGGGCTACGAAAGCAGTACAATGGTAGGAACAAAGACACCACACCTTGCTCTTGTTTCCTATTAGCAAAGCAGGTTATGGGTGGGATTAGTGAATGTTTGACCATAAAGTTTTAGTTTCCCTAATACAGCTGATATCCATGCTGTCTGGTATGTTACTTGATTTGCCTCTCCTCAGCATCTCAGCACATAGCTTCAAGCACGTTTTACAACTTTTCTTTAGAAAACTGTTTTGCATTTTACAGCAACATACAAACCAGAGCTCTTGCAGCATACTTAGGAAGAAAGGAATTTACACTGCTTTTGCTAGGATGACATTCTAGGATGACAGAGACACATAGTAACACATAGAGATAACACCACATATTGTTAAGTTCAACCAGTCAATGTGTTTTTACAGCATGAAATCTTGTTTCCAAATGATCACAGCTAATGTCCTGTTTTGATTCACGGTGATGGAAACTAGGTGTGGATGACTGGCTAATTTTAAGGCTACAGAGAAAGGGCAGATTGTCAGAGATCAGCATCTACTTGAAGACTGGCTTCTGAATTAAAACTAATCGGTAGCTTCCTTTGATGGCCCTTTTGCATCTGGATGAGAAAGATCCAAGAGAACTCATTTTTCTTACTTATTTCCCTCCTTAATTTTAGCAGATGATGTCAGAATGCCATCATGACTTATGTACAATTTTTTTGAGAAGATAAAATAGTTGTTTCATTAGTAAATTTAAAAGATCTGTATTTTCTGCTGTTTTTTCATTGCTAAAGATCTGGTAGATCTGAAGATCAAGTTTAATAAAAACAGTTTATGACATTTCTTAGGTGAGACACTCTTTTGAATATGTCTACTGTAGGTTTGGTGTTGAAATCAGAGTGATATTAAAGACCATGTCTGATCATGGCATGTAAGAATTTTCTTGGGTATTGTCCTTGTGAAGAGATGACAAGTGTGCAGCATTTAGAGTACAATTCTTTTACAGCTGAAGTCAATAAGGAATATTAACAATTAGTGGAAGTAGAAAAGGATCATCACTGAATTCATGAGGCTGTTTCTTAACACTGGGAGTACTTTCTCACATCTGAAAAGGTTTCACTTTAGCTCAGTTATTACCATTTATTACAATACCTTATAACCTTCCCCAATCCTCCCTGGACATATGCAAAAAAAAAAAAAAAAGTCCCTGCTCCAAACAGCTTAGGAGCTAGAATGAAGTAAGAGGGAGATTTTCAGAGCAGTAGAGTTCAGGAAACCAACCTACTAATCATCAGGTAGACATTGGTATTGATGTGTAAGTAGTTTAGTGAGCCTTGGCTTCTTCCTGCATATTGCAAGCGAAGGGTTCTAATGAGAGGTTCAAAGTAAGGAAAGAGGAAGCCACATAGGTATCATCAGGGAGCTTGTCCCAAGCATGGGAAAAAATATAGCTTAATTGGTTCATACTGTTTCTTATGTTTATAAAAGAGCCATTTAGACTGCGGGGAACCCTGTCTTAGCAAGAGGTCCAGCCATTCCTTGATGTGCAAAATGCTCAACACTGGGGTCATTAAACTGCTCATTAGTATCAGGAAGGTGCAACGCATGTGCCGGGATCTTCTCACACAGAAAGGACGAGGGCTTCGAAGTCCCTGTCACAGCTTGTAGTCTCTGATGCATTAGGGTAAGTAGGTGGTGGCAGAGCTGCAACACTTGAGTGACTGTGGTTGGAAGTGTTACGCTGCAGAGTCATGGGTAAAGATGTCTCTGAGGGTGACAGGTTAACATGTGGGAAGTATGTGCAGCACCAGTTCTTGTTACCTTTTCAAGAAGAGGTGTAGGTTGCATGCTCGCTAAGATGATTTAATAGGTCTAACGGTTATGTAGGGTCAAAGAGAGGGTATAGCTTCACTCCAGGTTTCGCACATCATCTTCTGAAACATTCAGTGCAACTAGCAACCTTTACCAGCTTGTGTACACAGCGGGATAATTGGGCCCTTTCCTGTCTCTTGGCACCTTTTTTTCTTCTCCTGTGGGGCAATTCTGGTTTTATTGCTGGAGCCGTAATCCCCAAACTGCATGGAAGAGGGATTTCAGAGAGAGGCTAACAAGCAGCACGAGCCAGGCAGACTGAACAGTCCAGGTTACTGTTACAGGAGGTCTCCCATATGGCACACAGCTACACTGGCAGGACAGTGTGGCCTGCTGCTGCTTTGCAATCTGAGGGTATAAACTCAGGTCTTTTGCTAGCCGTATATTCCCTAGGTGCTTTACCACCAAACCGAATAATGAAAAAAACATCTCCTTACTACCAGATACTCTGCTTTCTTTTTAAAATGGCAGCACCTCTAAAGAAAACAAAGTGATTCTGTCCTCAGGTGATAGTGGCAATCGTTTCCAATTTCTGCAACTTGCAGCAGTAGGCCAGGGAACTGGACAGGGCCTCATAAAAATCTGCCAGGTAAAGACTTCAAGATTATAGCTCCTGAGAAAGAACGTAAATAGCACACATTGAAAAATGGATTGATGAAATAATGCAGTGGTACTTCACCACCATCTTTCCTGTTGCACAGTCCTTCCAGGGCTTGTCTAAGAACCTAGTCTCTGCAAAGACTCTTGCCTCTCTTCACAGATCATGGCAGAATTCCCATCCTTTTCCTCTTGCCTCACTCCACCATTGTCTAACCCTATGGTGTGTGTGGCATACAAGCTAAGCATAATGAACAGATTCAAATTTTTTTTCACTGTCTTCTCATTTCCTTGTATAGTCATTTATAGCAAAAAGCTGAAATACCAGTTCTGGTTATACAGTACTTTTGTTTCTTCTCTGTGGAAGAACCAGGAGAGAAGCATGGCAGTACAGAGGGGCATATATGGTCCTCAGGGCACATAGCAGCCCTGCACACATCTTGTCTCCGGACCCCAACGACTTCGGTGGGGCCTGTTACACCCAGACCTGTCCCTGCGAAGCTGCCCTCAGCTTTTTGAACCTGCGAACGATAAGGAAGCGGGAAGGGCCTGTCCACCGTCCTGATTTTGTCCCGCAATACCGGCTGACTGATCTAACCGGAGCCACGCACCCCGGGCCGTTAACAGCCGTCAGCACGGCCGCCCGCCGCTGAAGGCCAAGGCTGCCAAGCAGGGCCTCTGCCAAGCACACGGGGGCACAGGCGGGGAGGCAAGCCCTGCCCCGGGGGAGCGGGAGCCCTGCCCCGGGGGAGCGGCCCGGCCGCCGGCCCTCTCCCCTCAGGAAACCACTGAGGGAGCAGCTAAACAGCCAGGACCAGCGGATGTGACAGCAGCGCTGCCCCCACAGCGCAGGCTGCTGCTGGGAGGGACCGCCCCCTCAGCCGGCCATCGCCAATCCCTTCGTCCTGGAACGTGAGTGACGAGTGTTTCAGCCAGTCCCGCCGCAACACTCGCACGCAGGCCCCGCCCCTTCTCTCCGTTGGCCGGTTGTCCTATCAATCGGCCGAGCCCTTCCCGCCCCTTTCCGGCAGGGGGAAATGCTAGGTAGGAAGGGTGGAGGGGGGGGGGAGAAGAAAGGGAAAGAAACCAATGAGACGCTAGAGAAGGACACCTCAGCGGCGGAGTGACAGGCAGGAAGACCAATTGCCGCGCTCCTTCCCCCTCCGGCTCCCTCCCTCCAGGGTGGCGGGGCAGAGGGGGCGCACCTACCGCCCCTTCCCCGTTGGTCTGTCCCACTCCGGGCCTGGCGGGCTAGGTTGAGTTAGCGGCTCGGACCATTGCTCACGGCGGGCGGAGGGGGGTGCGGGCGAGGAGGAGGAGGAAGGAGAC
>JANZLQ010000064.1:16429731-16441792 GCA_026212715.1 Elanus axillaris
GTGTTGATAACACACCTGTAACCACCACCCACCCCTACCCACCCCTCCCCCCCCTGCTACCAAAACCTTGCCACAGAAACCCAATACATAGAATTAAATTGTAGAGATGATTAATCTATATTTCAGTTAAGAGATTATTAGGATATTTCTTCTTTTTCATTAGCATCTTAATCTGGAGTTTTGTGTTGCAACTCTTGCACTACTACGATATTAAATGAAGTTTTCATCCATATATACATATATGCGTGTGTATTAATCCACAAGTTAAAAAGTTGTATGTATAAATCCAAAGAGTAAAAGCTACAAAATTAGTAGTAACTTTATTTTTGCCTAAACATGTAAAAGACCCTACAGTATTTGAATATAATTAAGTGATGGGGATGGTGTATCAAATACTCACTGGCTCTAACTTCCCATTTGTGGTGATTGCTTCGCTTGTCACTCAGAAGTTCATGCATCCAAGTAGCCTTTTTTAAATAGGATTTGGCTTTGGATTCATCTTACTGAATTGACTGCCAGGGCTTTTATATGTATGTTTTGCTTTTGTTTTGTATAAAGTACAGACTTGAATTCTATTTCTTCGGTGCGTGTTAGCCCAAGGAGAGAAAACAGCAGCTTACAACCTTTATTTTAGTCTCTCCCCCCCCCCCCCCCATTTCTGTTTAAAAAAAGGAAAAAAAAAGGAATCTTGCTTTGTTGTGTCTTTGAACCACCTAATGTTATTCCACAAAGTTTGTCTAACTGGTATTTGTGCTTTTGTCCTGTGCATTCAGACTTGTTAATGCATGCAAGTCAGATTTGAAGGGACCTTCTTTAGAACATACTTGGTAAATAAAGGTAAGATTTATTGCACAGCAGATGTATGACAACTTTGTAAGTGAAGACAGCTGAGATAGCTGACTGATTTCAGGACCTCATTTATGTTAGGTGAGGTTTTGTGACCCTGTGCCTTCCAGTGACAAATGCAAAATTTGTGTTAAGGTTTTATGTTTTTCTTTGCTGTGGTTTGTTATCTTCATATTACTGCCCAGTTTTGTTCTTAAACTGGATTGCTGTCCTGCCTGGCAGCTAGTGACCAGGGTGAAATTCTCATATCTTGTTTTCTGTGTATTGCTGACTTCTCTCATGTTCTCTTAGCAAGCATCCCCCCTCCAAAGCTTATTATTGGATATGTTTATCTGAATGAGTAACACTCAATTTTTGGTCATGCATGACTACATTTTGTGGTTTAGGTTGTCGGGTGATCTTAACAGTGATGTGGAGAACAGAATAAGGAAAGCAGTGAAAATAGTTTCAAGAGTTATTGCAGTTATGTGCATAAAGAGGAGCAAGACTCTCTTCTGTCATTCTGAGGCTGTTCCTGAAGGAAATTGACCTTGCACTTTGTCCAGCATAATATTATAATTTCTA
Organism: Elanus axillaris; assembly: GCA_026212715.1. Lineage (NCBI taxonomy): Eukaryota > Metazoa > Chordata > Aves > Accipitriformes > Accipitridae > Elanus > Elanus axillaris. Next base: position 16,431,142 of record JANZLQ010000064.1, read on the forward strand.
CCCATAGTGATGTGTTTCCTTGTCACATAGTAATTCTGATTCTTAAAATTTTTCTTGATGTGCAAGTTCCAAAGTTGCATCAATAAATGCACTTTCTTTTCTGCATCTCCTTGTAATTTTTCTGCATTGATTCAGTTACCAGAACTGATTCAAACTTGCACATGCGGAAGAGTTGCTTTCAACCACTTGTTGGCTAACTGAAGGTGCCTAAATTGCAAAGTGCAATGGAGTGGTACCCAAGTTCATAATTATACAGAGTATATCACTGTATATCTGTGAAATAGTGCCAAGTGTGAAAATGAAAAATACACACGGAGCATAAAAGAAATTGCTTTATGACACTAAGTAAATCTTTTGTTCATCCATGCGGTTAAGTATTTAACGAAAAGGAAACTTGAGGGGCGAGATACTGGTATGTCTGAGGTCACAGGGACATCTCACAATTGGAATGCAAGTTTTCAGGCCCTTACTGAAAGACTTTGGGGCAGTAGGAGGTGGGTTTTTTTTTGTCTGTCCTAGGCTGCGTACTGGAAAAGTCTGACTGTAGAAAAACAGAACTCTATGGTAACCTGATGTATTACTTTATTATAGCAATTCTTTATAAAGCAAGCAATTTAATTCTCGAAGTACGATGTACCTGTAGGTTGAAACTGTTCTGCAGACAAGTTGTTTTAAGCAGTGGTAAAAAGAACACAAGAAAATGACATTAAGGAGAGGGTGAATTAGCAAATCTGACAAACTTTAAAAGCTTGAATTAAAATTTGAAAACTGCTGGGTGGTAGTGAGACACAAGTATGTGATGGAATTGGAAAATGGTTTGGATGAGAAAAATGCCATTCAGATACAGGATAGGGCAATACTTGATTTACCAGAGAAGAGCAAGAGATGTGAAATTTGGACACTTCTGTCCATTAACACTAAAGACTGGCGAGTGGGGAACGTGAAATCCAGGTCTTTAGCTGTGGGTATATGTGTGTCTTTCCTTAACAGTCTAAGGAATTACCAGCTCTTGGCTGCCTGTTCTTGCTGTCGTACCATTTGCTGTATTGCATTGGTGCAATTGTGCTGTGAACCAGAAGAAACAGATAAAGATGAAAAACATTCTTTTCTCCTCTTAATAATATTTCAGCTGAATTGGCTCTGTGTTATGTGTCAGTGTAGGGTTGAACAAACAGCTGTAGCGTTGGTAGCTTGAGGGGAGGAGTGCCTGGGTGATGGGGGAGGACCTGAGTGGTGAGTCTTGGAGGCTGCATATGGCAGTTTGAGTAACAACTGCTGCCAGTGTGCAACTGCTGCCTTCCTCTGGACTTTGCCACTGACAGATTGACTGTGTTTGAATGTTCTCCACATACTAATGGTTTCTTCAGTAAAGTGTGGCTAATACTAACATCATCTGAAAGGTTCTGTGAAGTAACCTCTGTTACTGCTACAGTTGTGTGATTGTACCTGCTATTGTAAGTATTGCAGGCTGTCATGATGTAGTAGTGTGTGCTGAGCCTGATACGTGAAACTTGTCTTATGTTCACAGTCACTAGAATTTATTCCTGTATGTAAATAATTTGCTTTTATTCCAGTTTCCTTGTGAAAAATAAATGAACCAGGGAGTGTAGAATGCCTGTAATCTGTGATCAGCTATTACAGAAAATCTGCTTTTCATATGACATTTAATTTATTTAATGAAATGAATAGTGTTTTCCTAAGTAATCAAGTTATGAGCCACTTGTTTCCCTTGTTAAACAGGCCTGTCTCTAAGTTAAGATTCTGTCTTTTATAATCAAACTCCGTTAAGATGTTTTAACTTTTTTTGTTGTTGTTGGTTTAAAGCATCTGGTCACGGGGCATGTACCTAGATCGTGCTCATGCTGCATACAGTTGAGGATGATGGGATAATAGGATTGTAAACTAGCTCTTTATGGTACTGGTTTTCCTCTGGCCTACTTCCTTGTGTAGTCTGGAGCAGCCCGAAGGCTGTTCTGAGCTGTGCCAGCTGGCTGTGGCCCTGCAGGACTGGTGGGCCAGATTGAGACAGCAGGAGAAAGCAGCACTCTGGTAAAACCCTAACGTGCTTCCTAGGGTTGAGGAGAGGTGCTAGTTCTGCAATCCTATCAGGGCATCCTTGGGCAAGTGGTTAAGCTGGTACGCAGTAACTCTTGTAGTGGTGCAGCCATGGGAAGGACTGGATTAGGGGTTCTGTGGGTCTTTTTTCTTGAGGAGATGCATAATAAAGGATTCAGCTCTTGAAACATTTTGAGTGTGTTAGCATCTTGTTTTTCTTAGTTTTATGCTTCCGTACTATATCTGTGAAATGTTGCGCTCCATAGCTTGCACAGATAATCAAATTGGAAAAAAGTTATCTTAATAGTGAGCAAGTGTGGTGTTTCCTGATGTGTTGTCCTGGTTTTTGGGTTTTTTTCTGACTACTGAAAAATGCTGTTATCTATAAGATACCCAGACAAGAAAAAGCTCATGTTTTTTCTTTTTTTTATTAAAATGAAAGAAAACCCTAAACCCTTTGTTTTAACGCCCAAGAATGACAACTTTAAACATGCTGAAAATGAAAGATAAGAAAAGTTTTAATCCCTTCATTTGGTGAGCTGCTTTATAGTTTTTACTGAACGAAATATATTTGTTAGAATACCACCAAAATCTGTTGTTGGTATTACTGCATTATATTAAGGTTGGCCTGCTGGTGCACCTCAACCCTGTGGCTGCCTTTGTATTCAAGAACAAGCTTAGTCAGAGGAGTCTTCCAGCAGCAGCAGAATAGCCTCACCTGTGGAAGATGCACTCCACAAAAAGAATGAGTTTGCAAATTTCCACCTTGTGGAGATGAGGACAGTAAATAGGTGAAACTCCTTGAAGAATCATATTACCTGATGGATGCTCAAACAGTAGACGTTTTCTGGAAGAGCTGAGATACACCAACTTAACCAGTGTTTCATCACTCTCTTGCCGCAGATGACTTTGTTCTCATTGCCCCATTAATGCAGCTAACACTTCTAATCCAGCAGCCCAGAATAGCTGTCAAGCCTGGATTTTACTCTGGTGGCATTTGCTGCACAGATAGTTGATACAACCCAATATGCTGAACCGTAGCTGAAAAAAAACAACCAAACAACAAAACAACTGATGCATGTAAGCCTATTTCAGTCACATATTTCAAGTGTCTGATTTAAATAAGCCAATACACTCAAGATTATAGTATGTAAAAAGGCCATTCTCCTCAGAAGAGCAATTTACCTTGTTTGGGACAAAAAAAACCCCCTGTCAATCTGCAGAACTGTATGGATACTGGTGGGAATAGGCAAGGAAGGGTGTGCCCTGTAGTTTCCTTGCTCCAATGATTATCTGTGCTGGAGGAGCGAACTGGAAAGAGAATGGACCACAGAAAGCGGGGGCTTTCATATTCCAACCTAAACAGGATCTATCTCTGCTCTTGAAGAGAGTGCTGGTATTTTTGTGATCCCGTAGGACATTACATAGATTTGGGAGTCATCATTTTGTCTTTGTTAGCAAAGATGTGTGATTTGAATCTATCATGAAAGATCCGCTAGCTTGAAGTAACAAAGTACTGGGAAGAAAAGTATGGTAAGAAATAATTTAAAAGCTGCTCTGGGGGAATTAGAAATGGAACTTTGTACTTTAGCCCCGTTGTAATTTTGCGGGAGTTGGGGAGTAATGTGTTTTTGTTAGGATTGATTTGGTTTGTTTTTTGTTCTCCCAAGTGATCAACCATAGATGGCAGCAGTAAGTGTGATATCTATGAATAGTATGAAACAATTCATGTTTCAGAGCAGTCCAGTGGAGCTTAAGTGGCAGCACTCTGCCCCAGAAGATGGGAGTCCAGTCTGTGGACGCTTCACACTAAACTGTGCCCCTTGGATGAAGGTTGGTCTTCCCAGCCAATACAGCATTCATTTCATCATTACAAACGAGTATTAAAAAGCTTTAGATGCACTTCCCTGATTTCTTTACAAAGTAGATTTTTCCAAACTTACTTAGTTACAGGGTCTGCTTCAACTCAGTGTTTACTTCTCTTTGCTAGACAACATTTTTGCTACCTTTTTACTTAACAGAGAATCTCAGGGAATTTGAGCTAATTTCCTAGCAAGATAGTAGATGAATTGTAATCGCATCCTTACAAGTCTCAGCACATATTGTTCTTTTAATTCTCTCTCATGTTGTCATATTTGAGAGTTTGGAGGTATGTTATATTTACTTACAGGTATGTGTTTGAAATAAAGCTTTTCAAGGAAATTGTAAATTTTTTCCTTTTGTCATGCAGAAAGCTATGTTCTATGTAAAGCCATGCTGATTGTAATGCCCACTAGACTGTTTCTGTCACTTTTAACATACTTTTATATCCAGCTACTACTAATAGTTTGTGAATAAGATTTCTTTCTTTTTTTTTTTTTTAAAAAGATGCAATCGTTTTGTCCTGGTCTTCCTCAGTGCTGAATCCCTTAACCTCACCTGCTGATGTTTCCAACTCACACTGCTTAACTTCTTAAAGTATTTCCTTCAAGTTAAGATCTTGGAAGTAGAACATATAATCTGTGATATCAATTCTATCAGCATTAATACTGTACATTTTTTCTGGTTCATGAAGCAAAGTAAAGTTGCATTAGAGGCGAAACTGATGATTGGTGGAATATCCTAACTGCATTTATAGAAAAATTCCTAGCAAACCAGATCAAAGAGCAGAAGTCATGCTTTACAGTCCTATCAATTCTGCAAAGCAAATGTTCTAAGTATGGTGAATGTTCAAGCAGGAGTGAGATTCTACTGTGTTTTCTTCAGCTTCATGGCTTTCTTCACTTCCTTCTGCAGGTTTGTTTTTGTTTTTTTTTTTTTAAAAAAGCTTGCGGTAAGGAGCTTTGTTTCCAGGTTTCTTCTCTTTGTGGTCAGTTAGTTGGAAAAGTGGAATGGGTGACAATGAATCTGCCAAACAGAACTCCTTAGTAGAGTTGGTTTTGAGTAATGTCATCTCTGACCTTCCCATGAGGCCAAAATTGTTTTTGAATCTGCACTTCAACTCAGAGGTAATGGCATGTACTGTGTAGAACACACAGAGTTTGTCAAATCTTCTAACTTGGCACGAGTAACATCCTACGCTGGACTCGGTGATTGCTTTTTTTCTACAACTTGCACCTAGCTTTCAGAGTGGCTTATTTCATGTCAGGTTGGTTTGACTGGGTACTTCAATGTTTTTGTGTTAAGCAGGAGAAATCTGGTGGGTAGTTTTCTAATACTTGTTCTGTAACTGTTCTTTGGAGCATGTCCTCTATCATAGGCAGTATCATAGGCAGTACCTTGTTTTCAATGGCTGCTTTTTCTTTTTCTACGCTTCCCCCCCCCACCTTGAGCTCCCTGTGGTGTTCCTCCTTCTTTGGCTGTACACTGCCTTTTCCCCTAGAAATTATCTGTTTGTTTACAGTTTAGGCAAAAGTCTGTATTTCTGTGCTCTTAATTTCTTAATGTGAGCCCACCCTTTAGAGTCTGATCATGGAGCACTACTGACACAGTATCTGAGCAGACTGCTCTTCATGCCAAGGTTGTAAGTGTTAATCTTGCCGCAGACCGGGGTGATAATTCATTGCTGTCACAGCAACACATGCTTAAAGTTGCTTCTTGCCAGATTTGTTGGCTATATGCTACACTAGAGAAAATTATTTCAAGAGTCTTACTGCATAGCCAGATGCTGTAGAACTAGTGCAATCAACCTCCCCTCCCCCCTTTTTATGACTGTTCTGACTTCAGGGAGGAAAAAGTATTATATAGTGAAACACATTCCTGTGGAGCACTAGTAAAGAGGTAGATGAACTTCTGATCATGGCTAATTTTTCTGGTTTTGCTTGTAGGGAAGTTCTGTTTGTGTTCAGGTTAAAAAGGAAGGAAGGCTTTTAAGGTAAGGGTGAGGGGAATTTCAGAAGGAATTAACCAGTGTCCCCCTTGCTGTTCTAGTTGTGTTTGTTCTCTGCAGTAGTTGGGTGCTGGGGAAGTTTTATGTTTTCTTAAGAACATGTGCTAATGACTAGATTGGCTTGATTGTGAATTACTGTAACTTCTTCTGCCATCTGTGTACTTAGGATCTTTCAAAACAAACTTTATGAACTCTTGTTTGATAATGGCCAGCATAGCTAAGCACTGGCCTGTAAGATGCTGTTTGGTTTAGTTACAACTACTTTAGCTAGGTTAGGAAGTTATAATTTTATCACTCTTGGAATTTTTACTCTGTGCTGTTCAGAATGCCCAAGAATACATCCCCTGTTCCTGGAATTTATGGCTGTAATTTACAAACTCCTTGTTACTTGGGCTCACTGGAGGGTGATATGTAAGCCAGATCACAGAGAACAGGTCACAACTGTTACTTGGTTACATCTGTCCCTTGTAAGGCTTCTACAAGCACATAACATCAGTAGCTGTTCTGTTTCTGAGATGTTGCAGAGCTCCGAAGAGGAAAACTGGTAGCTTTTTGGTACAGGATCTGAGGTTCCCCAGAACAACTTAACATTTGCCCTCATATACATGCTGTAGAAAAATGCAGGTTATTTGATGGATAGCTTCTGAAAAAACGACATTTTGTACACAGTGGTGTTTGATTACCAGGGAAGTGAGATTTAATGACTGTTTAGTCAGACATAAACTTGCCAATATGCTTTTTCCAGTGTATTTCCATCATAAATCTCTTAATGTCCAATAGGTGTTGTGTCACCAATAACTTTATCTCCTCATATATTAAGAGAAGTTGCCATAGAAGTTACATTATTATGAATGTGTTCCCATAGGTCAAGATCCAGGCAAAAATGTGGTGTTGGAAAGTTTGCTCTACTATCAGCCAAATTGTGTTTCATGCAGACTTCCCTGTTTTTCATTCTGTGTGCCTCAATTATTGGCATTACCAGATTATAGGAAACACCGTCTTGAAAATCAGAACTAGGAAGAACAAATTCTAGACCTGAGTAAACCACCTCTTTACTTGACAGGGATAGCTTTTAAGCAACTGGAGATACTCTCAAGAAGGCCCGAGGCAGTACTCAAATTCTTTTTTTAATCCCACTGTAAAGCTTAAAGACCATGTATTTGTCCACAAAACACTGCACATGTTTATAACCACAGAAACAAAGCAAGAGATCAGAACTAGAAATCTGCATGGTATCTCATGTAACACTTTTGCTATATTCTGCCTGAGATTACTGGTGATCTGCAATTGTAATATTTTCCTCAAGAATTCCCTGGTTTTGCTTCAAGCTCTTAACTGGTTTTTCAAGTGAAATATGCCAAGGCACTTCTGGTTTTTGCTCAGGTAAAAAGAATTGGTAATTCACTTTCTCCCTCACTCCCTTGTTTTCCCTTTTCACCCCCATCCCAGTGCTGTGGTTTGTGCATGCGTATTAGCCTTTCATTTTTCCATATACAGGGGCTTTAAGTGCCCATACAGCTTTATCCTGCTGCTGGGATAGCCGGCACATCTCTTCAGAGCTGACTAGAGAAAGGTTGAGTTCTCTGTTTTATTTCTGGTCTCCGCTGACACGTATGAGTAAATGATAGATTGAGGCTGAATCTGTCTTGCTGTGTGCGTTATAGATGTTGAATTTATTACCGGTACCATTTCTGTGAGTGTAGAAACAGGGATTTGTTTAGAACAAATTGCAATAAGAGTTCTCTGTTTTTACTAAAATGCAGATTGCACTGTGGTTATTTTTAATACAAATACGCCCTTTTTTTTTTTTTTAACCAATGCCAAGCATGCGCAAATGTCTGTTATTATGTTAACTTTGATAAGGGGTCTGGAGCTTTAATGAGCTGTTAGTATACCAGCTAATGCCCTAACCAGCAGAAAGTGTTATTAAGTCTTTCTTAGTTTTGGAAACAGGGATGAGCTAGATCAATGGAAGACCATACTAAAAAGTACACCTCATCTGCCAAAGAATATTTGTTAGTGTGTTGGGAGCAATAAATAATTAAGAGTTTCTGAAAACTGCTAATGTTCCTGTAGTATGGGGAAGAACAAGGAAAACAAATAATAAGTATCCTAGTTATCTCTTTCCCAGTGAGACTGCAGTTTCAGATCTTCAAGTCCAAAGCAGCTGTTCCCCTCTCCCAAATTCAGTTGTTCAGCTGGGAGACAAGAGCATTTAGCTTATCTATTTGCTTGCACTGATTGATTTCAGACCTCAGTCATTTGCAGCTTTGGGGCACAGCTTGTGGAGTCCTACCTTTTGATGATGTTTCCCTGTTGGAATGCAATGTGGTAACTTTTGAGATTGCATCAGATGGATTCCCTAGTTAAGGGGAAGCTGTGGGATACAGCAGACTATCCATGCTGATTTGGGGAGAGAACTGAAACTGAGGAGGGAAGGCAGAACACACAGAACCCATGCCATCTGTCCTTCGGCTTGTTCAGGCTTCTCTGCAATTCAGTCTTCTGCTTACATCGACTTGAAATCAATTATTACCTTCTAGCATAACAAAAAAAACTTTGCAGTTTCTGTGTGGAAAGTAAGTAAACCAAAAATAATGAGAGATGGAAGCCCATACAACATCTAATACAAAGTGAGGAAAGGTAGAAGAGTTAGAAGCAAAACCTCTTGTTTTGGGTGGGGACATGATGGGCGAAGAGTATGTCATAATACGGACGGTTCAGGAAACCTCTGGTGTAAGCAGTGAGGATACACCAGGGAAGTAACTCTAGTAATTGGCTACTTAAACAGCTTAGAACAAGTCAGAGTACTGTTCCAGTGTAATTATCCCTCTGCATCTCAAAGGTGAAATACAATTTTGGCTTGATTGGCTTGGAGTGGGTTTTGGTGCTATAGCTGATTGTGTCCATCCCAGCAATGTGTTCTCTCATACATGATTGCTAACATGAGGCCTTGGAGCAGACACTGTTGGCCAAGTTTCATTTCCCCAAAGGACATTATAATGTCAGTGGAAATAGTTGTGTTGACTTAGCCTCCCCGTTTGCATGAACACAGCTTTTTTGTATGGATGGATGTTTTGTTGCTTTTTTGTATTTCTTTTAAATGCTTAAATTCTGTGCAAAGTCTATGTAGTTGCATGTTAAACATAACATAACTTTCTCCATTGGTGCATGCCTGTATTGAAATTCAAATTTAAAAACACCTAAAAGAAAAGTTTTCTCAGTCTGAAAACCAAGAACCTGTGACTTTAGAGCTGTAGTAGCACGTAAGATTTCTTCAGTCCATCAACATTCCTTGTTTTTAGAGAGAATTTTGAAGTAACATTGTACTGGCTGATGTGAAGCCAGTTGGAAGTGTAACTTTTTTTTTTTAAATTGGAAAACCAAATGAGTGTGCTCTTAAGTCCCTCAAAAGTACTGCTCATGGTATCTAATGTCTGTTTATCATTTCTTAAGAGAAATTACGGTAATAGCACTCAATACACTAATTTTCTACAGCTTTTCTAATTACTCTGTTGATTTTTGAAGTGTAGATTTGTACCAAGGTACACTGGGGTATATTTGAACAAAATACATAACAATAAAACTGTAATTGTAATTCATGTATGATCAACAAACAAAGCATTAATTTTATTAGTTTTGCTAGCAGTCTCTGTGTTTGAAGTGTGTGGTTGGTTCTTTAAGCCTGTGCTTCGTTACACTTTTTGCACCATTCTGTCTTGTCTATCAGGCAGTGTCTGACATTGAATTGGTGTTTTATATGTTGATATATGTGTATCTGTAGGTCATTAATTAAAAAAAAGTAAAAAAATATATGTAAAGTGTGGTTTAGTAGTTAATTTTGGTAAGGCTTTCCCCTTTTCCGCAGTATTATCCTAACCATAAAAGAAGAAAAATGTCACTTAGGTTGTTCCAGTCAGTCTGTGTTCCATTATTAAGTACTGCTATACTGAACAGTCACTGTTCTGTTGTACTAGTGTTAATCATGCAGTGACAATCCATATTGTTTTACTAAAAATGCAAATAATGTATTTCTCATTTCAATCCAGTGTGTCATGGTGGACTCTTTAACTTAATCTCATATCACTAGAGACCAGAACTGTGGGATGAGAAAATGTGTTTTGGTATTTAGAAGCCTGTAAGAGCACTTACTTCTTTTTTGTGATGTTGCTGTTGGGTAGAGATCAGGGTTTTTTCTGGCCAATGTAAACGTGTTTCCAAAGCTTAACTATTTAAAGTCTCAGTTTGAATTTTGAGGTTTTAATACTTCATTTAATTGCACAGAGTATCATTGCCATGGATTTTTTTTTACTCTATTCAGGGTTTTCCTTGTGCGTGTGTATATATATTAAAAAAACGACATATGTAGTCAATGGTAATTTGTTTAACCTTGGGAAGGAAAAGTAGAGAATGGTAATATGAGATACTTCAAGGTGTGTGGTATCCAGTATAGTACAGAACTTGTTTTTCTCTGCTTTTTTTTAAGGATCAGGTTCACTAATTTAACGATCAAATAAAGAGGATTCGAGGTCTGCTGTTTTTTTGTCAGAGCAGCACAGCTAGACCACATGCATAACTCTTTTTTGCCTTTATCTTTTTTGGTAATTTCTTTGGATGTGCATGATAGTGTTCCTGTCTCCTCTTGTTTGATTAAAAGAGAAATTTAGTAGTTCTTTTAATTATGTACAGTATTAGTGGTTACTCTGAAATTCCACCCGACGCCCCACC
>JANZLQ010000064.1:16441892-16455374 GCA_026212715.1 Elanus axillaris
CCCACCCTCCCCCCGTTTTCTAAGAGTATAATTGGCAGCAAAATTGCTGCAGAAAACCTTTGGAATAAAGAACTGCTATCCCTTGAAATAGCTGCTGTGTCTGACTTTTTTTTTTTTCCTCAGTAGAAGCAGAATCTAGCTGCCCAAGGAGAGGGAGTATCTTCTTTTGCTGGAAAGATGGAAAGATGAAACTGCCACAAAGAACAGGTGAATGGAGATGATAGCATTCTTGTAAATGCATACACCATTCCTCTGTTCCCTCCCCAGGAGTCTCGTTGAAGAATGATGGAAATAGTGGCCACTGGTGAAAGATTGTCACTGCTGTAGAGCACTGCTCTTCAGTCCCTTTCAAAAACGTGTTAGGAAAAAAAAAAACCCACAAAGGAGGTGGGCAATCTTTCCAGGCCTGTTCTTGTAATATTTTAGACAGCTTTAAGTTTGCAAAATCTTAATTATTATGTTTACTGTTAGAGGTGAACTCTGACCAATATGTAAAATATGAAAGGACCCACTTTTTTAGTTAATTTGTGACTAAAATAATGGAGCATTTGTTGTAAGTTCTTCAAACCTCTGTTTTGTACTGTATGTGCAGTGCAGTGGCTGTGAGATGGACTGTATTTTGAATATTTATCAGACATAGCAAATCTGTATTTTAAGGTGTTGCAGCTGACGATCTTGTAATACTTGCAAATCCTGAGTGGTAATAATCCCTTCTCTGGAGAACTGCAGAATAGTTTCTTATCTCTAAATGGACTTCTGGTTATTTCAACCCATTATCTGCTTGCCTAGCAGTCTTAGGTAACTCGAATTCATCTGTACAAGACTGCCTTTTCTTCCTCCTCCTCTTTACCTAGCAGTCCCCATCAGCCCCCTTGCAAAGAAACAGGATTTTGCTTACCTCTTTTGTTTACATATTGACCTGTGAGTTTGAACAACTGATGTTCAAAGAGCTGTGCCTCAGGGAGAAGTGTTGAGCTAGTCCAGGAATAATTTTTGTATGAACTGTAAAAGCTCTTCTGTTTCAGTTGACCACCTTACATTCTAAACCAAAGAACACAGCAACTTGTTTGCACAGTGGATTGTGAGGCTTTGCAGCTACTGCTTTTTTTGCCAGTAATGCTTTATGGGTTTTTTTGAGAATTTAAAAGATCTGGTGATCTAGCTTTGTTTCTGGTTTTCAATTCAATGTTTTGTAAAATCTCATACTGCAGGCAGTTTTACATTGATACACAGAATAGTTACACTGATGTTGGTGTAACTAATTCCACACGTGCATGAGCTCCATATTTTAGGATTGTCAAGATGTCGGTATTTTCTACTGTAGACAGGGCAGTAATCATTTTCTATGTATGTGAATGCTGGAGCCTTCTTTTACCATCCGTTTTGGAACATTTTGTCAAATCTGAAGCTGTACTTATGTGAAAGGCTGCCTGGATATTGCTTTCCTGTCCTGTTTTCAGACTCTAGCAGGTATTTCCTTCACAGCTCTGAGTGAGCTCTGCTGTCCTCGAGCAAGTGAGCTGAGGAACAGTGGGTTCTGCTTCATCCTTAGACTATGGGAGTTTAGCTGGCAAAGAGAAGACTTACTTTTCTTGTACCTTGTCTGAATTGTGGCAGCCATGTTAAAGTGAGGTTCCATTAAACAGAATTACAAGGTCCCTGACTATAACCCACTCTGGCTTTGTAGATGCCAGAGACATGCTGTTTCTGTTTGGATGATCAAAAAGATGATCTGATTTTGTCACAATTGGTGTCTGCAAGTAGCTCAGTCATGTTTGCTATAGGAGTTAAAACCATCAATGCATGTTCCAATTTTGAGTTGTGTCTTTTTTTTTAGTTGGGAGTCCTCAGATCTATGATTTTTTGCTTTCCAAATAGATTATTTAAATCATACAATTATGATATTTATACAGCTGAAGTTGTCTCTTCTGTGTTCTCCTTTACGTGAAAATGCACGTGTACCCAAGTACTGTTAAACTTTTCTGGTAAGATAAACTGTAAATAATATCTGAGTAATTTTTTTCTGAAAGCAGTCTGCAGCTTTGCTGTACAGATGCTCTCTTGGTAAATGAGACATTACTTACCTAAATTATTAGTGTTAATGGACATGCTGTCGGCCTAGTATTTGCTAATGTCAGGTAGAATCTAAGTTATGTTTTTTTATGCTTGACAAATGTGTCAGTAACTGTAGTTCTGACTATCTTGTCTGAATGAATCAATGGCATGTGCATGAGTAGTTGCTGGCAATCACCTGTAATGCATAAGCAGACTATCTTCTTCCCTTCTTTCAAGCATCTTCTGTGGGCACTATTACTACTAAAATGCTACTAATCTCTTAGGTGCATGTGCTCTAGAACACTCTCTGTAACTGACGAATGTCTTGCAGTTTCTCCTTGTGCCTTTATCTCCTTTTCATGGTCTCTCTGCTCTTACAGAAACTGATGTGCTTCTGTCCAAGTGTGTGATGCTAACTACTGGAATGTCTATGGCATTAATATAAGCAGACGTAGACAGAGCAAGGCCTCTACAAAAAAAACATGTCCTTTCCCATCATACAAACTATACCTGTGTTCAGATATTATTTTTTAATTGAAAATTTTCGGTGGCTTCCTGAAGCTCAATATGTACTAAATGTTAAGAGTACATTCTGAAACTGTCTTTACAGGAAATGGAGATTCAAATTCTCTTTTCTGTCTTCTAAGTAGAATGGTTACACTTTTTGAACACATACATGTATATGCTTGTGTGTATATATATACATGTATGTAAGTTGTATATTCATTTGACAAGGAAGATTCATATGTATGGGATAGTTCTTTTCAAAAATGCAAAGTTTCCTGAAAGCCAGTGAAGGCAAAGGGAGACATGAATGAAGTGGGCTGAAACAGTTTTGACTTTATTTGCAATACTCCTGTTTTGCAAGATACAGAGAGGAAAATCATGGGTTTTTTTCTTGAAACAAAACCTGAGCTGGTTTACAGAATTTGAAGGGATATGTACCAATAGGTATTCCTGCTTACTTGTTACCATCAGTGTTACTTGGGGGGGTTACTGTCTTTGTTTTCATGAAATAGTTTAAAGTTTGGAGGACAAACTGTATGTCTTAAGTAAAACTGAAGATTAATCTTTACATGAATGGTGAAATGAACAACTGCACTGAATGCTTGCATATTTCAATGTTCTAGTAGTTGGACACTGCACAAAACAGCATTTATATTTACTTCGTGTGTCTTGTACCAAGTGCTAAAGGAAGTTGCCTGCAATACTGATACCTAAGAAGCTGTCACATTCACTAGAGTTCTGTTCTCCCCCTTTCTTCATAGCATTCCTGACCCGTCCGCTATGTGAATTTTTTTCTCCTGTCTCTTTTTAGTGTCATCATTTGACTTTTCTGTAGCAAAACTATAGTGATGAGTTTGCTATGCAAAAGCACTTGTCCAAAGGGTCATGTAGAATATGAATATATTTGACAAATCTTTTCTTAATTTTTCTTAGGAGATAAGTTTTACCTGGGATTGGTGAACTGGGGAGTCCTAATGCAGATCTTGGGCTAAACGCATGTAGGTAGTAGCGTTCCCCCATTTCCCTTATTAGTTACCACTGCCACCACTTGATTATCAGAAACAGGATGTCAGGAAATCCTGCCCTGATTAAGTCTTTTGGCACTTTAATTCCAAGAATTATTTCACTACTGAGAAAGAAATGCCTGGGCACGGATTCACAGGACTGATGAAAAACACTTGAACTTGCCTGCAAACTTTCTGAAAAATTTCACCTTTATTGGAGAACCTTTTCTCTGCGTTCTTAATTTCTGTACAATTAATCAAAGAATAACTGGAGTAATTTATTAACTTTGACAGGCAAATTGGCTGCTACATCAAAGTACTGTTCATCTAGCTCTCTGGCAATGGACAAAATTAAGTCTTTAATAGAAATCTTAATGTCTTCACCAAAAAAGAAGTGGAAAATGTTATGTATTATGTAGTATGTTACTCTTTCTTGCTTACAGGGCACAGACATAACGGCTAGCTAGTAGAGCATCTGAAAGGTGAGAGTATTGTGTTTTGAATACTTTCACTGATATGACATGTATAATAGCAGTAGTTAGAACTGCTGGAGGTGAATCCATTTGGGTTTCTTTTTAAAATCAGGTGCCTGTCTTTTGCTTGTATTTATAAGGGTTTTTTTAATATAGCTTTAAGATGTTCTGTGGTACCTTTAAACATTTTTCTTTGCTGTCTCATAACTTGAGTTCCAGTATTTTAATTTAAAGAGCGTTCTTTTGTGAGAATGTGAAGCAATGTGCATATTATGCGTTCTGAAGTATTGTCAAAAAGGTGCATCATGGAATGAAAAAATGGCATTGTGTCAAAAGCATTCTGTCTTGACAGTTCCTGTTCTGCAGAACTCTTGAGTAGTTTCAAGAACTGGAATTGTTTTAGGATTATTTTTTTTTAAGTTGTTAGCCTCAGCTTTTCAGTTACTTAAGTAAAAGGTGTGTTGCTTTCAAAAGGTTGCAAACAACTGTTGGGAGCTGGCTTCCAGAAATGGTTCTCAGAACTCCCCAATTGCTTTGTCAGATAAGTCTTTATCCCATAAAAGTGTTGTGGTGTTGTTACCATTTTTTGTTTGTTTTGGTGTGTGTGGTGGTTGGGTTTTTTTTTTTTGGTGTTGGTTTTGGGGTTTTTGTCATTTTTTTGGTTTTGGGTTTTTTTTTACTTTTCACTCGGTTCTGAAGGTACTTAAAATGAGGCTTAGCATTTGCAGTATTTGGTAGCATGAGGGTGGATTGTTTTTTATCGCACCAAGATTGGGTAACACTTTGTCTGAAACGTCTTCTTCCTTTCCATCTTTCCTATTTTAACAGAGGTATTAGAATTTTATGAAACCTAATTAATTCAGAAAGAGACTGGTGTTTACACAGACAGATTGTATAATGCTTATGGCTCTGGGTATGCTTTCATGCTTGATGGCAAGGAAGGAGGGGATGGTTTAGGTCCTGAAAGTAATGTTATCTGCACTTAATTGTATTTTCACCCTTTCTTCTGCAGCCCTTGCAACATCTTCCTTTGGAACAGTAGAGGGTAGGTGAAGCTTTTCTAGAGACAGGCTTCTCTTTAAAACATGGCTAGCAAAATGGCAAAAGTGGAGGTGCCTTGTTTTTTATTCTGTCCTTTAAAGAGCAAGGAGAATAGGAAGAAGGATCTGTTGTTGATATTATGAAATAGGCCTTCGCTGTAATTAACAGCCTGGGAATTTTTCTGCTTGCTTTTCTTATCCCTGTGTTGCGAAAGTTTGCTGTCCTGCTGGGATTTCTTTTGGGAATGCAGAGGTGTGTTCTAGCTAAAAAGCATGTGCTTTGCCTAATGAGCTTTCCTAGCCATTGAGCCCAGCTGGCTGCTGCAGTCTGTATTTGTTTTGTGTTAACTAATTTTTATATCCATGCTTTAAATTAACACTTTTTGCATTAAATGACAAACCAAGCACAATGTCCATAAATGAAACCAAACACTGTAATCTACTAATTTTTGTTTTCAATGTGCAGCATTACGTAATCAAGCAGCCTACTAAGAAGGAAGATGTGGAAATAACACTGGTAGCATGTAATGGTGCTGAACTAAAGTGATCAGCCTTTGTTGAAGGGAATATTTATATTGAGTTAATGGTTTAGCACTTCTCTGAAATACAGAAGACAAGAGCAGGGTCTGGCTGGTCAGCACAAAATGTTCTTGTCAAATCTTCTTGTCTTTTGCTGTAGGAGACTATGTATGCTGTCAACACGTAGCATTTAGCTGGAGTCTACTGATGGGTTAATTTTCAGGGTTGCTGCAGTCTTGCAGCTACCTCTGAAGATGACAAAAGTTCCAAGTACTCTAACTCTGAAATTCAGCCACTTGTCTTTCTGGTTTGGTCCAAATTATGAAGGAACAGAATAAATGTTAGAAGATGAAGCATGGAATAGAAATTCTATTTCAAAATAATCATGAATCACTATTTACAAGTCCACAACAGTGATACTGGAATTGTTGCTGCAAGATTGTTCTTCATGTATTTGTGGAAATTAAAAATGTTTTTGTTCTTATGCCCCTATCTCTTCTTGTCTTCATTTTTTGTAGTTGAGTGATGCGAGAGGTTTTCTTGTTAGGAAAACATCTGCCAATGGGAAAAGGAATGCTTCTTTGTATCTTCTGTGATGCTCACAGATTTTGGGACTGTTGGGTTGTATGTCCTTCACTCTAGACAAAGGCTTACTGTGGCTGATAGCTGTAAAGATGCATTGCTGTAACATGGGCTTCAGTCCCAGGAGATGCAGAGGTTTAGCTTCGAGGCTAGTGCTACATCATCTTCAGTGCTGTTTCAGGTAGTGCTGCTTCTCTACTTCTGCCTCTCTAGCCTTGTGGATGACGGCAACAGTTTGGGTTCTGGCACAGTTCCCCTCAGCTCCTCAGCCCCGTTCACTGTCAGTTTGGGCTATGCACCCTTCTTCCTTTTTCCCTCCTCCAGACTGTCCATGCCTGGCCCTGGTTTACAGCTGCAGTTGCCACACTCGGTGCAATCATAAGCATGGGTGAGAGATGTAGGCTTGCCTCTTCTTTGGCTTTGTTGCTGAATATGAAAATTTTTCATATACTACCAGTCAAATATACAAAGCTCTGGCCACTTCCCACTCTGCTGTTAGGTGCCAGAGGAGGTGTTTTGGGTGGTTGTTTTTTGTTTGGTGTGGTTTTTTGGTTTTTGTTTTTTTTTATAGTAAGGTACAGCAGCTGCTTGGAAGTTAAATAAAAAAAAATCCCATAACAACAATAATAAAAACAACAACCCACCCCACCCCCAGTCTTCAACCCTGTTTGGGTATTTATTATCACAGTAGTAAGGACAGACTCTTCCAGTGAATTCATGTAGCTTAAAGCTGCTGTGAGTAGAAGCTTCTCCCTTTGCTGCCAGGATGAGTGGCATCTGACCTGCACGTAAATGCTCTCCTGTTCACATATTCATTGTAGGCAAGCAGTCTGAGCTGGGTCAAGATGAAGATTTGAATCTATTTGATGGTTCTCCATGTTGCTCTTCTAAGAATTATATTGCAGTGAGGCTCTAGACCTTTTTTTTTCCCCTTTACACAAATGTCAGTGGACAGATTTAGGGCCTCGATGTCAACTCTGTTCACTTACAGGTTTGCCTCATGTTTATTAAACTGTGACTGATCAGAATCAAAGTAAATTTTCTGAAGTCAAAACTACTGATAATGACACCTCAAAAAGATATAAATAATTGCATTTGTAACTGCACCATTAAAAAGGGGCAGACTTTTCCATGTGACCAAAAAAACCAAAACCCCATCACTTTTTTTTTCCTAACAGCACTTTTCTTAGTAATGTATTAAAAATATCATGATTAATTTTTTTATACTTTAAAAATCTCAATTCAGAAATTTGTTTTGGTCTTCTGAACAAAGCAATGATACAAATACATAAAATGTAATCTGTTAATGGCTTACAGGCATCTGTGAGAAGGGAATATATGGATTTTTACTTAATGCTATTGTTTGGTACATTAAAAAACAAACTATTGTTGAGTGTTTGGATATTGCTGGAAAAAAAATAGAGTATGAGGAGATCTCATTAGCTGTAGCCAAAATAAAAAGAGGAAAGAAATGAGAACTTCTCCTGCAGCATTGTTTTCCTACACTTCTCAGTGGAAGGTTTCAGCATTATAGCTGAAACTTGGTTAAAAAAATAAATAAATTAAAAAGTCATGTCTTTAATAGTCCTGACATCAGTGATGGAAATTCAGAAAGTGCTTCACAGCCACTATGACCTTTACAGTATGAAACCTGTCCAAGGATTGCTATCCTAGCTTTTCAGTAGCCCTCTGAAACCATCAAGAAGAATTTGCTGCCAGTGTGTATTTGAAATTCTATACTATGGGAGGAATAGAGATTTCAGCCACAAAATACAAAGATTGTATATTATACTGGACATACAGTTTAAACACAACTCTAGGTAAGGTTACAGATACTTCAAATGTAACAAACTTTAAAATGCTCTTCTCTCTTAATGGAAGGTTGGCTTTGTGATAATTAGCAAAGTGCTTGGTAGTATCTTGGAGGTGGTGGGGGGGAAAGGAGCAGACAGCTGAAACTTTTTAGTTTTGTGTTTCTACAAAAAAGGCAAGTATTTGTTATGGCAGCATTTTTTTTCTTAACATGTGGACAGTATGCTCTAAACTCTGCTCCAAGAACTAAGTCTGATGAGTGAAGTGCCAAATTGAGAATGTATTGTGATGTATTTTTATTTTGTGTTGGGTTTTGGGCATGTTCTTTGTTTCTTTGGGGCAGAAGGGGGGGTGGCAGGTTGGAAGGTTTTTTGGTTGCTTCTTGATTCCATTTGGGGGATTCGAAATTTCTCTACCTGGAAACCACACCTTTCCCAAGCGCCCCTGAACAAAAATTGCTAGAATTTCATGTGCCCTGATCTTGAGAGGCAGTAACAATTTTAACTGCACCCCTCATCCCAATTCATTCCTTTGAGAGGCAGTTAAAATGAACTTATTTTGCAAAACAAGTTTATGTTCCAAATGCAGCATGAAGTATTAAAACATAATAATTGGCTGTATGTCCTGTGTAAAAAAGGCAGAAGCTCCTTGCGAAGAAACTATCACCCACCTTCCTACACACACTGTGATTAGTGATTATACTGTGAGACTGCAGCAGTTTGCAAACTCTTAAATGGAAATGGATACAGAAATAAGTTGTCATGAGAATGCTTATTGCCCAGGGTTTTTTTCTGAAGATGCTTTCGTTCATCTTACCAGTTTTAGTGTGAGAAATTCAAACTACTTTGCTCTTCCACAAGGTATTTTGTGTTCATATTGCTTTAATAACAGTTTTTCTAAGCTGACTTGCATGTCCGTAGAGTTCAGAATATCCATCTGTCTAAATTTTAATCTTCTAAAGAGTGAACTGCAGTTCTGACCACTTCTGTCTTACCTCCATAACTTTGGGTTTGTGAATTTGCATGAACGTTTTCCAGTGAATGAAAGACCTCTTACTTTGCTCTAGTAAAATGAATTATTAATTTGTTTTGTACCGAGGTATGAGAAAATAGTAAGCTTCAGCTTACTAGCTATCAAAGCATGTTCTGTGCAAGCATATTGAGAATTTGCTGTCATTCTCTGGATGTTCCTAGGCAATAATGTGCTAGTTGGCTTAGACTATTCCTGTACATGTACAGCTAGGTGAACATAAATATGGCCTCAGATGCTGATTTCTTAATATCGTAAGTGGAACTAGATAAGCAAAATTTCTAGTTGGTCCATTATATTTCCATTTTATGCTTCATGCTAGTGAAAGCGCTGTTGTTTGAGACACTGTGAATGTTCTGTCTGATTTTCTCTGACAGGCTTGCTGTGTAATGTTAGAGGATGCACTAGTTCTGTGATGAAGACTAGTGTGTATGGTTTAATGGTCTTTTCTGTGTCAGCATATTTTTCTGGCATATTTTTAAGGGGGAATGATCTTGCTTCTTGGGAATGGTTTGTGGTGCTTTGGGCAAATTGGTCTTCGGAAGGAGAATCAGCAAATGTTCTGTATAGCTCTTGTAAAACCAGAAGGGAAGTTTATTTCATTCTTTTGTAATGGTTTTTCTTGTAGGCACTGGGGGGACTAGAACTCAGCTATTAGACAAAGAGGAAGTTTTATTCTTATGGCAAGAAGAGAGTCTGGCTGGTATGCCTTACTTGTTTGTTACCTGTATCATCATTGAAACCCACAATTGTCAGAAAAGTTGTAAGCAATGGGGTTAATTTCTGTACTACCGGTTGGCTTGCTTTGCTACAGTAAATATAAAAATGTCATGTATAATAACTCTTAAAGTCTTGACAGAATGGTGCATAACTCACAGGAAGCTTTTAAAAGCAGAAATGTTTTCTACCAGACTAATGCTTTTTGGTTAGGCTCAACAATGGATCTACCCTGTTTAGTGCAGCATTGTTTGGTTTTAAAATAAAACAAATAGTTGCTAATAGATGCACTCTGTCACTCTCTTGCTGCTCATTTTCTACTAGTCTCCTTTTCTGCTGAGAGTATTTGTCTCATAAATAAGTCATGCCACAGAGAATCTGTCTTGTAGCATCATCCCATCCATCTTTCCTACTAGCAGAATTGCTTTGACTTTGATGTGAACTAATTAAGTTCACATATTTTTATGGACATCTTAGAGTAGTTAAAGAAAAGATATCTGAAATATCTGCGCTTTTCTTAATGAGGCTGTAGAACTTGTTAGGGCTTTGATCCTACCTATCCTGAAGTTTCTTTTTTTCTTTTCTCTCTGAAAGGATGCTATCTAGAGTATTTCCATCAAAGTAGTATGTTGAGCTTCCCAGGAACATACCTGTTTTCGTATGAAGAAACTGATTTCTTAGTTTTATGCAGGGCAAAATACAATCTCTGCAGCATGGGCAGGGTTTAATAAGACTCTGCACAGCATCAGGCAGGTTTGTGTGTTTAGCTTGCTCCTTGAATTGCTTCCCAAGTCACGTGCTCACAGATTAGATCAATACATTACCTAATAGGACGTTTAAAAACATTTCCACGATTTGCTGACATGGGGGAATGGTGAGGTAAAGTAATAGATTTTGTACTAGATCTTAGAATACACTACTGCAGTATTGGCAAGCCCCTTGTTCTCATGTGAAATTCACTACTGCAGTGGTGCATTGCAGGAAATAGATAAAAATCAACACACAGAACATATCCATGCATCATACACATTCGGAGAAAGAGACACGCATTTGAACCTTAAGCAGCTTATGTGTTTTCACAAGGCAAATATGCTTTCCTCTTCTAAAAGAATCCTACTACAGAAGGACACGCAATTTAATTTGAAAAAGATCCATTATTTAAATGGTTTAAAAACATAATAGGCTCTTAAATGCATCTTTATGGAGTACTTGAGAAATCATTTAGATTTGTAAATGCTAGTGGTGGGGATGAGCACCTACCAAAGGAGAACGAAATAAGCAATTTCAGCATAGTAATTTGAATTTCAGAGAATTGCTTTGTTCTTGTTGAAATACAGCTTTTTACTACTGTGAATGTATACGGGGAAACCGAAATTACATCTTTAGAGCATCCTCCTCTGTTTCCCTAGCTTGTGCTGTCTGTCTTTTGAATTGTGCAACTGTTTGGTTTTATTTTTTCCCTCCCAAGTTTCGTATCAGCCTTGTACCTGCTGTGGAATTCTGGGTAAAACAAAGTTGGGAAGAGTTGGGGTTTTTTTATAAAACAAAACAACCCAACAAACACAAAATCCCAAACTGATTTAAGGTCCACCTCTTGGCTTGATGTATCATCAAGAGTAAGGAGAGCAGGAAAAAAATCTGTATGTATAGGTTTAATGATAACTAGTCAGATCTCTGTTTCACTTCCAAATACAATTCTCAATTTCATCACAGTTCTCTAGTTTTAGACTGACTTGTACTGCTCTCTTGGGAAGAGTCCTTGAACCAAACTGATGATTTTGGAGCTTGGATAGACTTTGGCTACAACATTGTTCTCATTTAAGAACATGCCTTCATTGCAGAGTTGATTCAGAGAAATGTTTTGTCTCTCTTCTGAGTATTGTCCATACGTATAATCCCTTAATTTTAGTGTGTTGGAGCTTTAACTGTAATTCCCTTCAGGGTACATACACTCCAAGCTTAAGATAGCACAGATTGTCAATAGAAGTAACTCCCCAGCTGCATAGTCTAATTGTTTTGGAGCAGGAAGACATGATTACTGCGCAAACAGCTGCAGTTGCTCTAAAAATGTGTCACTGCCCCTCATTTGGAGATGGTTCCACCTACAATTGAGCCAGTGGAACAAATAATGTGAGTGCTTCTCATCAGCACGAAGTCACCTGTCTTAGTTTAGAAAAATAGATGTTGGGTGCAAATTGATTGGGATGAAGCAGAACAGTTTAAACCAGTCCCTTCCAGTAGGAAGGTGTTGAGTAAGATGAGTTTACTGACGTTTTCCATCCTGCCATTTAAGTGCAAGGCCTCATTGGAGCTTTGATCTTACTGGATGGAAGACCACATTAAAAGCAAGTCATTATTCTTGTTCTGAATCCTTGGGATAAAATAACTTACTTGAAGTAGCTCACTTAGGAATGGGAAAGGTTGCTTTAGGATAGGTTGATCTCAGTGTTTAACAGTGTATAATGTTAGCAACTAGTAGGTCAAGTTTATTAGATGAGAACTAAAGTATCTGTCCTCAAGAGGCCTGGTTCTTTCTGGAAGAAGGGCTCTAGGAAGGCTTTTCTGACTCCTGTAGATCAATCTTTGTATGTATTAGTCCAGTTATTTGTGAATAAGGAAGGGGGAGAAAAGGAGGTTGTCTTTTCTGAAATAACTTTCAGTGATATTTTTTTTTTCTTTCTCCCTTTACTGGTCTCAGAGCAGCTATAGTATGTTTGGCACATGGGAAAA
Source organism: Elanus axillaris (assembly GCA_026212715.1). Lineage (NCBI taxonomy): Eukaryota > Metazoa > Chordata > Aves > Accipitriformes > Accipitridae > Elanus > Elanus axillaris. The sequence goes on from JANZLQ010000064.1 coordinate 16,454,361, forward strand.
AGGTCTTAAAACTGATCTCTGAATTAATGCACTCAAGAAATCAGAAAAGCATGTGGAGTCATAAAAACCCTACTATATTATCTGACACTTAGTGTGTATAGAAGCATTTTTAAATGTGTGGAACCTGTTTGCTGTCTTTTTTTTTTTTTTTTTTAAAGGACTCAAAGCTATTTCAGACTTGCTGCTTTCAGTTCAGGTCAGTGAGCCTACTTATTTTATACTGCACCTTTTTCCAGCTGCTGCTTAGTGAAAAGTTACCCATATTTTCCTTAACAGTGGTAGGGAATGAACCCCTCCCTGCCAATTTAGGGCTGGAACAGTAGTGCCATGCAAATGAATTATTATCGTAACTACTCACGATGCTCTAGAACTGCTCAGTAATATCCATTCCCATTTTGTGGTGTAGGTTGGAGAAGGAAGGTAAATGCTCTGGCTATTGATTCAGAAGTCAGTGGATGCTGGGATATTACCTGCTTTGTGAAAGTTTCTGGGATAACTTAATCCAGATTTTTCATCTTTCAGCAGAATGGATAGTATTATTTCAGAAGACATTTGTGGTCCTTTCATGCTTATTCTGAATGTTGTTGCTTCCAGCTGATGTGTCTAAAGATGCTTTTATAGATGGCGTCTTTTCTTGCATGTTACAAAACAGCTTCTCTGTATTGCTTATGCCCTGTGAACTTGAAGGGTTTACCTGCATGTTCCTCTTGTGTCTTATCTTTGGATCAGTCTTCTTTCTTTGTTACTAACAATTCACTTTTGTATAGAGCATTTTGCTGGTGTTCAGCAAACTCTGGAAAGCATGGTACATCTCTCTTGTCATCTTCCTACCATTTGAGCAGAGAATAAACCCAATTGTTTACTATGTCCAAAGGCACAAGACAAAATACTGTCAGGCTTCTACAGTCATTTTGTGGTTAATTTTACCTGGAAGTGGAAACAACCTAATTGGTCTCTTTGGGGGGGGGGGGGGGGGGGGGGGGGGGGGGGGGGGGGGGGGGGGGGGGGGGGGGG
>JANZLQ010000064.1:16455474-16481242 GCA_026212715.1 Elanus axillaris
TTATACATTAATTTTGTGTTTAATTTTACCTGTAAGTGTAAAAAACCTAATTGGTCTATTTGCCCCCGCCCCCCCCCCCCTTAATCTCTTTTTAATTTTTTTTTAAACATAATTCTTCTAATTCTACCATTATTATTTCTCTGGATGGGGATCCTGGTCCAATCAAAATATTTGCCCAGCTGTGCTTTGGTTCCTGGGGGGTTAGCCACACTGCTGTTGTGGCAAGCCATCACTCCTGCAGAAGGTAGCTCAGGCTGCTTTATTAATTAGGATAAGCTCCCATTCTCCAGAGAATTTGTCAGCTTGGCATCAGAGCACCACAGAACACTTAGCTGAGGCTTGTCATTGCCAGATGAGGAAGTTGAGATAATTTGTCAAAACCAAAAACTGCAACTGAAAAGGGAATAGGATTAGTGTGCTTTTAAAACTTTTAGACCAAAAAGTACTAATTAAGCAGATAATGTGAAATGTTCTGATATTTGCCTCAGAAACTGCATGTCTCATTCCCTTTGTGTGGTTGCTAGTACATCTTCTGTGAAGATAGGACGGGGGAAAAGAAAACCAAACCTGAAAAAATAAAGGTGGGGGGAAATTGCCTTCACAATTTTAATTTCAGAAAATACTTAGTAGTTCTTTCTCTTGCAGTAGGTACTGTGCAACTAATATTTTTTCAAAATCAGGGTTAAATTAAGATAAAATGATTCTGAGGTTCAAACAGGTGAGTTTAATGTATATGCTATTTTGCATTGCCAAAAGACAGGTAGTTTGTGCCCTTGCTGGGATGCAGCATCTTGAATAAGGTATAATGGAAAAGGTTTATCAGTCTGGAAGAAAAAAAGGTTTTCTCAACTTCCTTTCTAGCATCTTTTGTAGCGCGTTCAGTACTTTCATTTTTCCCTCTTCCACATTTTTTTTTCACTTCTAGGCAGAAAGTAGGATTAATTGCGATTAGCTGTGTGTTAATCTAATCTACAGAAGGACAGCCAGCTGCTCAGATGGTCATAATGGTATATTTTTATTTTCACTCAGTTTGAGAAATGTGATGTTATTTAACAACTTAGGCTATTTCTTCTTTAACTATAAACTGTGATATTGTTGTCTTCAAACTTGTGCTCAGATGGTCAGAGCCAAATGTCCTGTTCACAGACTAGGCAAGCGGTGCAGACATCTTGCCTCTGCCAATGACAATATGGGAGCCAGCAAATACACTGGTGCAGAGCAAGTGCCTTAGATTTAATGTTTGTTGTTGAACAGAGCTGAAATACTTAACTGTCATTTTTCTGCTGCTTTCCAAACAAACACTTAGAATAACCCAGTTTAAGAATTTACCTGTAGTTGGCCTTTTTAAAAAGGTGACTTTCTGAACATTTGCCAGACCACAGAATTCTGCAACTAGTGCACGGTTTTGCTAGTACCAATAAAATGTTTACTGGTACTCCTGAACTTAGTGGGGCTGGAAACAAAATTTACAGTATTGATGATTTACAGTATTGATATTTTTTAAAAATAATTGGCATTTCTAATTGGACAATATCATAATTAAGACTTGGTTGCAGGAAGTGAGTGAACAATACTTAAGATGAATTTTTTTTTTTTAAAAAGCTGATGTGTCAGAAATGTGCACTGACTCAGAGTAACTCTGAATCATCGTATCAGCATGTGGAGGAGTGATTTATATACCGTACCACAAAGGACTGTAGAATCAATTCCTTCTTTTTGTTTCTTGAAACCTAAGAACATGGCTTTGAAGTTTTAAGTATTTAAATTTATGAAATATCCCAGCCACTATACTAACGGGTCTGTGACATGCTTGCCTTAGGAAAGCAGTTCAGTCAATCTTGAAGTAAATGTAGACTAAGAAGTGATAGAAATGTCGTAAGGCAGATTTGACCTAAATTTGTTACTCTTGAGTGCAAAGAGTGTTTGAGAGCAGTAAATCTTGTCAGCTGTTACTTAATATTGACTTTCTCCTCCCACAAAGCAGAAGAAGTGCTGCTGTTGGAAGAGCCATAGGGTGTCCATCTTCAGCAAAGAAAGAAGCAGTAGTTGGTTATATGACCTTTTGTGATTATCTGTCCTTTTTTCTTTCAAACAATAGGCTGAGGGAAGCATGCTGTTCATCACTCAACATGTGCTGCTGTGTCTACATTACATTTGGACAAGAATTGGTTGCAACACAGATGGATAAGAATAAAGATAAAAGTCTGTGCCTGGGCTATGGTCTAGACATAGTAAGGTGAATAGGAGAGGCAAAAATTGACAGAGAGGAGTCATCTTTCTGAAGAATTAGACTTTGTTTTGGGCTGGAAAGCAAAGTGTACTGCTCCAGAGACTTTCAATAATGATGATAATGTATTAGAAAATTAAACATTTTGTCGTCTTGTTTCTGATGTGTCTAAATGTTATGTCTGTTTTACACAAAAACTTACTTTAAAAGGTGGGGAAATAGAAATAGATCTGTACTGGGAAACTTCTGCTTTCCTAATGCTAAGAATTGGTACATGATGAAACACTTGCAGAGATACATAGCCAGTGTATTTGCTTTAAGAGTACCTTAAGAATCTGCTTCTTTGAGTTCCTTGTGAACATGTACAGTGTGGCAACACTTTACTTATGATCTTTTAACCTACCAAGCCTCCCACTGTCTTGTTAGCGTTACCTAGTTCATCTTCTTCTGTGAACCTTTGTGGTGAATATGGTTTGCAGACTGTGAAAGGTAGGAGGTCTTTGGCTTACAAGCTTGTAACTGACAACAGCTCTACTCTGAAAGAGCTTTGATACATTTAGTGTGAGCATAAGAGGCAAGACTCCTTAGGTACCCAAGTGGAGAACTTGAAAAAGATATTTTCCTCTCATATACAATTAAGTGAAAAATGAGCTTCTCGAGCTACTTCTGAAATAGCTGGAAATATGGAAGGATGGTTTGCAGTAGCTAAGGTCCATTGCATGCCTCTTGCATTTTCTGCACAGTTTGCTTTGCAGGGATAGTGTATTGCCACTCGAAACTGCCATTCATTGTTTTGAGGAGCCAAAATTATATGAAGTTGAAACAGGTTTGTAGGTTTTGGGAACAGCTGATGCTATGTGCCCAGCATGACCTTCTTGCTTTAGGTGGAGCCTGAGCTGGCCCAGGAAAGTAGAGGAGGAATGGGAACTGTCAGACAGAACTGCTAGGGCAAAACACCACCTTTATTTTTGCCACTGCTGTTTTGATGGTAGGATGGTAAACTAATAATAAGCTATTGTTACAATTTGGGAAGACTTGGAGTGTCAGCAGTCTGCTTTTTGACCTACTGATGCCTGGTGCTTTCTTTTTAACACATTTCATATCATAGCTATTAACAATATTAAGAGCAGGTGGCCTTTTAGAGATGGACTCTACTGATGTGTGTTAGAGGTGATTACAACCAGTTCCTTTTTGTGTGTCATGCACTATTTTTTACGTCCTCATTTGCTAGGCTCTTTAAACCTCCTTTAAAGAAGGTACAGAACCATTGCTGAGGGTCTGGGTGTGTGAGTTACCACTGTCTTAGTAGAAATAAAGGAGATCAGTAGAGGAAAAAACACTGAAGAGGGAATGGAGGTATCTAGTGTTGCTCACTCCTGCAGCTTTGTCAGGAGTGTTGTCAGTTACTGTGTATGTGTGCGTGCATACATCATTTGTATTGTCCAGAACCATTCCCTCCAGTTTTCAGTCATTTAAAAAACTGATGATAATCTTCCAGGAGGAAAATGCTCAAGGCCTCTTCTGGTTTCTGTGTGCAGTTTGTTAGAATATCAAAGCAAAATTGAAGGGGATAGACAGAGGTTCAGTATGGACAGAAGGAAGGCTGGCTGGGCACATAAGATGAGGGACTGAGTGTGTGGGGAGAGAAAATAAAGATGGAGAGTGGAGTATTTAGAGAGTGAAGAGAAGAAGGGAAGGAAACAAGTAGGGAGCAGAACAAAATGATGGGGGGAACAGAATAATAATGGGAGAGGGTATGGAGGAAGGGGAAGGCTCTACATTTATGTCTTAAGGTAAGGAAGGGGTGCTCTTCTATCTAGGAGGCCATACCAGAGAAAAGGAGAAGTGACAGGTTGATTCTGCAGCCAAAATGCTGGATGACTTCCCTAAAGCTTCTAGACCATAAGGAAGACCTAACTTGCTTTTTAAAAAAGTTATGTTTTAAAGCAAGCTTGTGACTTTAAGGATCTGATTGATTTTGATTACTCATTTGCAGTATTCTATTTCATCTTAGACTGTAGCCTCAAGAGATGAGAGCAGGGGTGGGAGTATTATGAAACAAAGTAATTTGATTATTTGGGGTGGGGTGGGAGGGTGGCAGCTTTGTTTTAACTTAGAAAATTGTTTAAAAGCACAGACAGATGAAAAGGAGACAGCTAATCTAGTTATGAATAGCCACTATGGTTTTTGATATTGATTTCTTTCCTCACTCTGTTGTCTTTTAACCTTGTTTTCTTACAATTTTAGAAAAACCATCTTGAACTATACTGAACAAATAGAGGATATGGATAAAATAGCTTCCTTTAAATAAGTGATTTAACTTCCTCTTTTAACTTACCACTACTTTTTTTTTTTACATTCTCTGATTTCTCTTAATTTTTATGGAAATAAAAACACTTAAGGTATGAATTTTCTGCCTTTTAGCCTAAAATGATTGGTTTTTACATGCTTGTTCTGTCATCTGTTTACAATACATTTAATGCTAATAGATTTATTTTTAGCTGGCTAAGTAAAATAGCTAGTTGCTAGAGTTGTTGTCATAGCAGCAATCTTAACAGATAGGCTGATCCTATTTAGCTTTTGCAGCCAAAGAGCGACCGTTAGGCAACAGTTTGACAGTTCTGCAGTATTTTTCTAAAGATGGAAATTGTGCTGGTGATTTTTCTTGGTCCTACTTTAAAATATTTCTTTCTGTAGGTGTGTGGAGTTTGATTCAACCAATCTATTTTCATCTGACAGAATTTAGGAGAACTTTGAATACACAACATGTGAGATCCAGGATTTAAGTCTTAATTTGTAGAAGTTTGAAAATAAATTACATGGTGCAGCATATTGCAAGCTGCTTTGTTGATTATTTTTTTAACAGCCGTAAGTATTCTGAAAGAAAAATGCCAGACTAGAGAACAGGATCGTGCATCATTTATTCAGCAGTAATTTTAAGTTGTGGCAGACTGGGCAAATATTACTGAAGAATTTCAGGGGTTATTTTTGGTGAAGTGCACTGCCTGGGTTAGATAGCTTAGTATTTTAGCAGTTCCAATTCTTATTTTTTTAATATGAAGAAAAAAAGGCACTTCTATATTGTGAAGCAAAAGAATAGTATTTTTGGATTGGCCTGTAAAATAAGGCATACCTCTAAGTGATCTCTGTATGTCTGAGCTGTTATGGTAGTTCAGTTACTTTTAAACATATGTCTGAATGCGGTTGCTGTTGTCAGATGAAAGGTGAATTTACTGTGAGGAATTTCTCCTGTCTGTATCTTCTAATCAGATGATACTGGATCTGAATTGTTTTCTGTGTTGTTGAGCAAAAGGCTTATCTGTCAAAGTCTCTTAAGTCTCTTACCAGACAGAGTCATTTTTCAAAAGATTTGTTGAAGTACCTGAGTTTAATGCTAAGAGAAGGTTTTGGGTGATGTTGGCTTAATAGAGTGCTTCGGGTACCACTGAGATTCCAAAAGTCTACTTAGCCTTCTAATTGCCTCNNNTTGCCTCCCCCCCCCCCCCCCCCAGACTTGCTTGTTAAAATGTATTATTATCATAGGAATGCAAACCATCATGTCAGGCTTACATGCTTACTAATTTCCAGTCAATCATGGTAACTCATCACATACCTCCTCATTCTGGGTCAGTTGGGGAACAGTCAGCAAATTGCTTTCCAAACTTGATTCAAAGCCAGTCTGAGAATGGCAAAAGTGACTTCTGTAACTCTTTGACTGGTATGGGTTTGATATTGTGCCACTATTTTGTGGGCTGGTAGAGAGAAATCTAATGAATGAATCTGGCAGCATCTCCCAGCAGAGAAATGAAATGCTATATACCCACAAACATTTTAATGTTCAAGTTATATTACAGCTTTTGAGTTGATCAAGGAGCTTGGTGCTGTGAAAAAGCAGAGTTTTTGCTGTTGTTCCACCTCCCAAAACTCCTGCCTCTTCACCCTTTTTACCTCCCTGCTGAGCATCTGCTTTCCCCGAGCACTGATATTCATCTGAGTCTATTCCACCTCCTCCCAAACTTACTAGCCTGACAAAAGATTAGTTTTAGTCTAGCTTCAACTTCCATGTTAGCAAGCTGAACCAGGTCAGCGAAGGGGCTGTTGAGCAGCAAAGCCCGTTGCTTCAAGGTAGGGACTGTGGGTGGGAGGTGATTCTGAATAACTGGGCAACAGATGTATCAAGACCTCGCTTCCCTGGTTAATCAGCTTCTCTGCTGCTGTAATGTTAAGCTCGCGCTACGCTAGCTATAATGCCCAAAGGTTTTGCACCAGCAATGAATGTTTGCGTGGGTCATAGCTGGATGGAGGAACTGATAACAGGTTAATCCTGGGGGGAGTGGCAGGTCCTCTTCATGCACATCTTTCTCCTGGCTCACACACAGCAGTGCCGGTCATTCTGCTGGTACATGGTTGGTATGGGAACAGAAATGTTCAGGTGGGAATGGTAGGATTGTTTGCGTATTTTAGCAGCAGTGCCTGCTTAGCCCTGCTTGAAGTGTTCATTAAACTACAGGCTGGGAGTTGTAAATGGGTTGATTATTGTTTGCTCTTAGATGAGACTTGCTCCCTATCAAGTCTTGGTAATGTATTGGACAAATGGAAGAGTTTTCTCTGTTAACATGTCTAATTGGTGGTCTTGTCACATGGGGGCAGAACTGTTTCCCCTGCTGGTCTGCAGCCTTCAGAAGGCACTGAGTAAAAGGGAAAGCTAGCAGTTAGATCTACGTCTGTTTAGGTGGACTAAGAGATACGTTTCTGTCGCTCATATCTTGTGTCCGTTTCTCTATTCCAGGCAAAGTCGTGCATTTGTCATATGTGTGGTGCCCACCTGAACAGACTCCACTCTTGCCTCTACTGTGTCTTCTTTGGCTGTTTTACAAAGAAACATATTCACGAGCACGCAAAGACAAAGCGACACAATTTAGGTAAGCTGTCATCCTGATATACTCACTGGTGCTTTTTAACTCGCTGTATTATCCCTGTCAGTTCCAGGCCAGTAAGGTGATATATATTCTTATAGCTACCTGATTAGGCAGGGAGATCAATTTTATTTGGGCTTTGGGTTAGTTTAGTGGCATTATTTTAAACTTGGTGCTTAAGCTTTCACTGCTTTCACACCTTAAAATTTGAATTATCACTGTTTAATATCTTAGTATTTATGAATTAATGTAATATATAGGAAAAATAAGGGAAATAAATATAGGGAATATAGGGAAAAATAATAAAAATGTGTGTAGACAGATTTTTTTTTTTTCTAAGTGTGAAGTGGTGGGTTTAGTGCCTTGAACTAAAGCATTTATTTCAGTGAACTTTTTTTCAGGTCATGTTCACTTTTTTTGTCCTTGTTAAGGAAAAAAAACCCCATCATTCCTATCACAAAGACAGCCGATCAAATAACAATAAGAATTATTTAAACTTTTGGGGTTAAAAGTTTAAAAATCAAAGTTTTGGTGTTTTTTTTTTTTCCTGGCTTGGCTTCTTGTTTCCAGTGGGGTCAATCACCTAAGTAATAAGAAAACTGTTTAATTGATATTAAGTACCTTTCCCTCAACTGCCTCAAAAATGTTGGTAAAATGCCAGCAAGTTCTTCTATTCTGTCAGCTTTGGTGCTGCATAATGTTCAAAATGAAAAGCATTCAGTTTTGTTTTAAATTACATATTGCTTGTAGTTTAGAACATTTTGGAGTTATAATGCAAAATCCTGATCATTTTATATTAAAATTCTGGTTGTGTCAAAAGGGTTGTATACAATTTTGCTTGGTGTACAGCCACAGTTTTTCTTCAAATGAAAATACATTCTTGATGTGGAGTCATATAAGAAACAAGAAAAAAGTGTTATTTCACGGAATAAATTTTCTCTTGACCAGCGTGGCCACCATTCTCATTTAATTTATCCTAAGTGCTTAATGGAACAAGCTGTCTTTATTTTCCATGAAGACAAAGATGTTCCAGAAGGCCAACAGAGCTGTGTACTCCTGTGCTTAAGAAACTGGCATGTAAGTTTACTATTTATGAAAAAGATTATTTAAAACAGCAAATCGTTATAGTTTCTTCCTCTGTATGTGTCAAGAAAGAAAAAATTCAGGCTCCATAGTGGTATACTTAAGTTTGTAAATGCCTTGAAAAATAGAATACTGGAAAATAGTACTGAATATCTGTGTTTATGAAGTTGCTAGCCTTTGAAAGTGACACGATCATAATTCTTGATGTCAAGGTAGGCAGCAGTATTCAGTATAAACTGAAGCACAGATGGCTGTACTTTAAATGGTAAGTTGAGGAGAATAAAATTAAATGTACTAGTATGAGAAGACATCTGAAATTGGTAAGTGCTGATAAGGCCACATCTGGAATTGTGTCCAGTTCTGGGCTACCCAGTAAGAGAAAGATTAGAGCTACTGGAGAGAGTCTAGCAAAGTACCACAAAGATGGTGGAGGTACTGGAAAACCTCTTATGAGGAGAGGCGGAGAGCACTGTGACTGTTTAGCTTATAGGAGAGATGGCTCAGGGGGATCTCATTAGTGTGTACAAATATCTGAAAGAAGGACTAAAAACCGTGTCAGGCTTTTTTCGGTGGTGTCCAGTGACTGTACAAGAGGCAGTGAGCACAAAATGAAACACGGGAGGTTCCATCTGATCATCAGGGAACACATTTTTACTGTGAGGGTGGCTGAGGACTGGAACAGGTTGCCCTGAGATGTTGTGGAGTGTCTGTCCTTGGATATATTCAAACGCTGTCTGGACATGGTCCTGGGCAACCTGTTCTAGATGGCCCTGCTTGAGCAGGGGTTGTTGGACAAGGTGACCTCCGGAGGTCCCTGCCAGCCTCAACTGTTCTTTGAAAATCAAAGAAACCAAACCAACCCTATACAACAATTTTTTTATTGCTTTTTACAGGGTGTAATCTCAAAGGGCTTTTGAAGTCAATTCATAAGGTGAAATTACGTGGGCATCTTTACCAATGCAGAAGTACAGATTACTCTAGGTAAACTTTATGTAAGGATTTCTGGTAAAGTGTATATATGTATTAAAAAATACCTTCTGTGCCAATGTAAGTTCATGGCCAGGCTTAAGGTTTAAAAAAATACAGTGCTAAATTGAGACCATAGACAGTATTTGCCTGTTTATCTGTGGATACTGTGGTAACACTGTAATATTTTTACCATTAAATTTACCATATTTATGGAGAACCTTTTAAAAGAGCTTTATAATTGCACATGTGACTTACTGTTACCTATGTATTTGGGAAGCCTAAATTCAAGTTATTTTTTGTGCAGGGTAGAATTTGCTGTTGTCTACTGTAGTGAAATAACTTCTGTTTCCTTAAAGGAAAAAGAAAAACTGGACAGAGGAGGGAGGTTCTTTGAAGATGCACTCTTGCTTAAAGACTGTTGTACTTATTGTCGTGGTACTAGACAATTAAGAACGTGTCAGATAAGGTACTTCCCAAAAGGAATAGCCTTTAGATAAAAAGGGCAAGACTGAATTATAAAAGCCGAAGTACAGAATACAGTATTTTATCACCCCAAAAGGGTTCTTTTGCAGCTAAATATAATGTACTCAGTGCACAAATACAAGTAATGTGAAGATTGTACAACTGATGGTTTGATTCCTAGTTTGGAGATTCCTTTTTTTTTTCTGTGTATGTTTTGGTGTTTAATTTCCAGCTGCATGTGAAATGAGCTGTAAAAATATTTTCGTAGTTTTGCTAGTGCTTTTGGTTGCTTTTACTGCTGCATTTTTCGTTGGGGAAATAACATCTGATAGGCAAAAACAAGTTAAGTGCTCTGAAATTTCAAAACGAACAGGAATTATTTTAAAACACTTGGTGACTTTTTGCTGAGCCAACATCAGTCTCCATGGAGACTAGCAGGAACTGCACACTTAATCACAGTTCTAAGAAATAGCATAGATTTCAGCTGTAACAGCTGTCTGAGCACTGGAAGCGATGTTTTTGCAGCTAACTGCTGTATGTTTCAGGAGGCTTCAGGATCATAGTCCAGAGTGTTTTTAAAATACATCCCTTGTTATCTCTACTTCCCCGGGCAATATAAATTAGACACTTACACTCTGACCTTATAGTGATACCTGTACTCTTGCATCTGCTTGCCTATTAAGTGTATGTTAATAATACTGTACTTATTTTAATATATGCCTTAAGTTGTGGATGTGGGTGACAGATAGGTGAAGTAAGATCCAGCTCTATGAGCTTCTTTTTTTTAATCTCTGCATTGCACAGTCTCTGTTACAGTTGGTCACCATGATAGGCTGATATTTCCACTGGGTTGGGAATCATTAACGCAATGTAAAGTTTTTATACAGGTATGAAAACCTTTAGAAAGAGGTAGATAAGACTGACCTTTCCAGAACTTTGAAGACTTGGGACTATTCAAACTAGCCTTTTCATGTTCTGTTTTAGTGCTGTTTTCTTGCTGCGTAGGCATCCCTCATCCCCCTCCAAATACATGAAAATGGTACCAGTTATAAACACCCATGGGTGTGTCCTAGGACTGCTCAGAGATGGTCTGTGTGGTATGGTCTTTGCATACATAGTATGCAAAGTTGTTGTCAGGAGCAGATAAGGCAGGGCTATCTGTCCATACCCTCCTTGGGAATTGTAAGGTACTTAATCAAAGTCACTGTAATAGACATCTGATTATATAGATGCTACCAATCTGAAATCCAGTAGCCTAAGCAGAGTCATATCTTAATCTGTGGACATTGTTACTTCAGGAAATAGTTTCTGCTGTTGCACTTTTAGTAATACAGAGTCCTTAATTTTTCATTTTTTTCTGCTTCTCCGAATTTCATAAAACATGTTTTGGTTCTTTGAAGTGGTTGTACTGTCTGAAGCTGTGTCATAAATATCCAGCCTACCTACCTAGTAGTGGTCAACAGAGGTAGGTTAGAGAATAAGGAGCAGTATAATTATTAAGCATTTTTTCCCTTTTTCTACTGCTTAGCTCTTCAAAAACTTTATGAACAGGAAACTGCTTCTAGGTGCTTTTGTTCCAGCAACTGCCAGCAGCCTGTCCAGTGTTTAAAGCCTGGTTCCTTTTTGGCACCCACAACATGCAAAGGCAGGGAGTTCCATGTTTTTTTCTGAGCCATGTGGAAAAACACATGTGTTTTTCTGGTTTGCTTTATAATGATCTTGTAACTTTGCTCTGTATTTCTTTTGTGAGGAATTGAGAAATGGTGAGTAAAAAGTCCTTATTGATATCTTCTGGGATTCTTGATCTTTTTGGTAGCGTCAGATATTTCCTTTTCCCAACCTGTAGGATCCTGAACTATTCTCAGCTTTTCTTACTGAAACTGTTGTAGGATTCTAAATATCCTCCTCATTTTTTTTTTTTTTTTTTTAGTTCTAATGTATCCATCTGTGGTGACAACTCTTTGAATTAATACAGTTTACTATACTATAGACTTGTATTCTTAGTTAATACTTCCATGACTTCTGTTTTGTGTTTCTTAATATGCTGCTCAACACTGAGCTGATATTACTTGGGAGTTCTACTCAGTGACTCCAAAACCTCTTTCTTGAGTGGCAGTTGTTATTTGTCTGCTACCTTATTGGTAGTGATTAGAGTTTCACTCTTGGTGGTATTGCCTATTTGCTAAGTATCTTGAAATCCTGCTGGAGCTTTTTACAAGCTTCAGGTTTGATTATTCTAAATGAATGTGTGCCATCAGCATACTTCACCATCTTCCTTATATAATCCTTCCAAATCATGTTCCAGCACCTGGGGAATCTGCTTGTGGTTTCTGTCCTTGTAAAAACTGATGGTCCCTTGCTTAACTCTTCTACAGTTGCTCAGTGAAGGGAAGTACGTAGTAACTTAGTCCCAGACTAGCAGGAACAGGAAGGTGACTGTGAACAGTAACTCTAAAATAGAAGAGAGGTTGATGCTGTAGAGAGAGTTCGTCTTGAAACCGTAGCAGTGATTCTTTTATCAGCTTCCCATTTGGGACTGAAAAATCCTAGGCAGACACCAAACGAAGTTTTAATATTCTAGGTGAATATTTTCTGTTACATAATGATTAAAACTTTTTTTGGGGGATATCATATGAGGAGACAAAATAGATGATTTTGAGAGTGGAGTTTTTCTGTAACCTTGCTTGGGAGATTTCCCCCACATGCTATATATATATATATACACACACACACATATATGCTTAGCTGCAAGAAAAAAATCACTGGTATGAGGAAAGTCTGTTACAGATAACCATTCTGAGTTGGATTAGTTCAATTATGGTATCAAAGCTCTGTGTAGACGTATTTAAACTCCTTGGTAAGGAGCCAACTCATTCATTTCCATGCTATGCTCCTATCTGTTAGAGGTGCACTCTTAACACATGAATAGTATCTCTGAAACAACACATAATGCAGTTTTTAGTTGAAGTTTTGGTCTGCTCTAAGGCTCTGTTCTGGAGTTAAAAGAATAGAGGTAGGTGAAATAGCAAGCCTGAGGTTCAGTGATTAAGGGACTAAACAAGAAAGAGCTGGAAGACTGAAGTACCATTCAATTCCTAAGGAGGCTGGCAAACAGTCCATTTCAGAAATAGTCCTGTTAGAGTACATGGAACCGTTTTTCCTAAGTATATGCTGATGTAATATTCAGTCCAATAAATACATGTGAGGTGAGAGGAACTGGGTGGGTGAGCATAATCACGCTCATAGATTAAGTTGAAGATTTTTTGGTAGAATTCGAAAAGCTTCAACTTCCCCTAGAGAACAAATAACTAATTTTTTCACCTGATTCAGGGGAAACATGAAAAAAAGCTGGTTCTTATACTTGATGCTGGTCAAAGGAAAAAATCTGGTTACTGGTGTTAAATGCATACCTGTCTGTTGAAATTTAATATGTGGAAAAAGAACAGATGTAAAGGAATGACAGTTAAAGTTGTTGAATTTTCTTTTGAGTGGGAAAGTATTGGCTGTAGTGTTAATTCTGCATGATGGCAGTAGAGTTGAGTTCTTTTGTAAACAGCCTAAACCAGGACAACAGCTGAGACTTTCATTATACTCTGTGTGGAAGGGGCAATTAAAGCAGTTCCCAGCACAGTATATGGCAGTGCTAGAGTAGCAGTTTGTTTTTTCCTTTTGCATCTAGACTCAGAAAGGGGTAGAACAGGTCATCTGGGCATTTTACCAGCCTCTTGATTTGACTTGTGATGTTTTGCTTGGTGATGGTGTGGAGAAAAGAATGTTAAGGAGATGAAGGCAAATGGAAAACAGCATGCAGTGTTTTACAGTTCTGTCAGAGATGGATTGTGTCAGACTAATATGTCTTTTTGATAATATAACTGGTTTTCTTAGAAAAAGGAAATACGCTGGACCTAATTTGTCTAGATCAAGTGAAGAATTTGACATTTTAACCCCATGGAAATTATTACTTGAGGTAGAAGTGACAGGGATTAATATAAAAATTGTGGTGTATATGAGGCAGGATAAAGGGAGACTGATGATGAATAAACTGAAAGCAGAGTGTGTAGGACACACAGACTTTACTAACAGAACCAGTCCTGATTTACTGCTATTTTCTAGTAATTGAAGAGAAGGAATTACATTTGTGTATGAAATTCACGAGGGTCACAAAGTTCAGAGGTATTGCTTATACTGAGGAGGGCTAGGTAGTCGCTGATAAGTATTAAATAACTTCATAGACTACAGTAATAAAAGTGAGATGAAATTTGATAGTGGAATGCACAAACTCTTTCTACTTCAATATAATAATATCCTTGTGATATCAACCAGAGGATTGCTGATTGGAAGCGCAGGAGGAGGAAAGCATTTTGGATATACAAGTCAGCCATCGGGTAAGGCTTTGAACCTCCAATATTCCTCAGAGCCATTAAAAAATATACTATTCTAGGATCTATTGTGCAAAGTATTGCAGGCAAATTTTCATTTGCTTATGTGATGTGCATTCCAGCATGGCATTCCTATAGTTTAGCTCAAACTTTGAGCCAGACTGAACTTGTAAGAAGGCAGCAGGCATTTTTTCACAGCAATTTTCTTCCACTAGGAACTTTTCTGGTGAGTGCAGGTAGTTACGAACTTCTATAAGGCATCTCAGAATCTCCTCTTACTATCAGAAATGACTCCTGGAGAGTTCTCTGTACAACTGGAGTATCCTTAGCCCTCAGAAAGCCCATCTCTTGATTATTTATCTGCATATTGCCAGCTCTGCATGCATCTGCTTGTCTCAGACCCAACTCCTAACTTCCATGCAGTTCTGGATCTTACTACAGCTTTTCTTGAAAATAGTGTTTTGAGGTAAGTCTTCACTGTTGATCAAGTAAGAATATGCAGATGAGTGTAAGCAGTTTGCATCATACAATATGGAGCAGCACAAAACTTGGTGGCTGTGGTTTGGCAATTCTGCCCCCAGATTTCTGAAAAAAAACCCAGCAAGATTAGGTAGGGAGTGTTTAACAATTTCTCTCCTTTAAACCTGAATAATATTTTGTGGGATCAAGAAAAGGTGCTGCAGGTAGGAAGATGTCATTCTTTTCAGTTTTCAAAGGTTTGCTGCAAACTGGGGAACTGTTAAAGGTTGTAGGGTCAGAAAAGGGCAGGGAGGAGACTGACAAAAGGCAAAATATATTTTATAATAGGAAGTGCAGGGCAACTTAAGTATAGGCATGCTACAGACTCCTCTGTAGTAGACTTAGGTGTGTGCACATATTTAAATAGTGTGTGTATGATACATGTATTTCTGAATGAGGTCAAGGAACTGGAGTTAATATTCTGTTCACAATAAATGAACATAAAATGTTTTGCCAGACCATGGTTCCTCTAAATTAACAGAAAAAAATTTTTTTGATATCTAGATTCCATAGGGATACTAGGATATTTTTCCTTACCTTTCCTGGCTTGAATTTGCATGCTGATGTAGGATGACACTCTAAACCATCACAGAGGCAAGTGTACAGCACAGAGGCAGGCTGTTTGGTTCCTCATTTTATTTAAGTGGTTTGCAGGGTAGTACT
Organism: Elanus axillaris; assembly: GCA_026212715.1. NCBI lineage: Eukaryota > Metazoa > Chordata > Aves > Accipitriformes > Accipitridae > Elanus > Elanus axillaris. The sequence goes on from JANZLQ010000064.1 coordinate 16,470,693, forward strand.
GGGTACTTGCCATGTTTGGATTGGAGGCAAATCAGTCCTTTTAAACATTAAAATTCTAGATCTGTATGGTGCCAGTAGGCATCTTGGAGACTTTAGATCACAACCCACAAAAATACTTCCTACCTGTTGGTTGCTGGTTTAAAAAAAAAAAGTAGCACTTGAATAGAATGCTTTTTTCTCAAATATTAGGAGAGGATAATACCCTTTCTCTTAAATATTGAATGTGAGAGGAAAGGATAATGCTTAACTGTGGCCATCATTTTTAATGTGTATTAAAAGACTGGGTATCTCATGATGCATTTTAGGCGACAAAAGCAAGTTTGGGGTAGGTTTGGGTTTGATGTCTGTTGTGTGTCTCGTGTTCCTCCCTCCCCCCAAGTAAGTACTTGTAATTCTCAATGGATGCAGTGGAAGCTAGGTTGGATCACAATTTAGCAGGACTAGCCTTTTTTTTTTGTGGGTTGTTTTTTTTTTTTTTTTTTAAATCTGTGAGTAGGAGAGTTGATAAGGCTGTGATCACCTTGATTGTCTGAGAAGATAAGGGAAAAGAATGAATAGCCTTTGATGTGTCTGCTCACTAGTTCCTGGCAAAAACTCAAAATATGTAAGCTGATGCATCAGATGAGTCTGCTAGTGTGTTTTGGCCTCTTTGTTTTGTTTTGGGTGGTTTTTATGTTGTAGGTTTTTTTGAGTTTGGGGGTGGTGGTGTTTGGGGTTTATTTTTGTTTCTTACTGAGATTTGTAAGATTTCTTACTCATATCAGAAGACCATAGTATCTTCTCGGTTTAGGAATTCTGACCTGTGATGCGGGTTCCAGGTGCCAGGAAGACAGGAGAAAGGCAATCAGATACTTATTTTGTACTAATATATATATCAGATAGAGGGAAAAGTGGAGAGTTGGCTGAAGTTTAGCAAATCACTTCTTGCGGGCTTGAGACTATTATCTGAAACTGGTTTAATGATTAACACTTAAGGTGAGAAATTAGGGCGTATGAATTAGCTTAGCATGTTGCCTTAGAATACTGTGTAAAAGAATTACTGATTTAGTCTCCTTTGAACAGAAGTTGAACAGAAATGTAGGTAACTTGCATAGAATATGAGTGCATGTTGATTTCAGGTTGATAGCATGCCAAGATTGAGTCACAGAAATTCACAGTGGAAATAATTTCAATACAGGTAAAAATTGACTGGAGTTCTGAGTTGCTGTATGTTTTGCTCTTCTTGAATGCAACCAGTGTTCCGAGGAAGATGATACCAAAACATGATTCACAAATATGTCATATCTGATGGAAGTCTGTTGTATATTATGCTGAAGTATCCCATTTTCAACTGAGCAACGTTAGTTCTATTCACCTTGGTCTTTCAAAAGCTCAGCATACAAATTTCTTAACTGGATGAGATGCGCATGCATGCACATGCGTAGTCTGGATGTGGCACACTTCCCTGCTTTTTTACATGTTGTTATGTTCCCATCATCGCTGGTCTCTTAACATTTTCACAAGGATGTCAGTGGTTATATTTGGCAAAGTAAAGCACTTGGGCTTGAACAAAACACTTGGCTCCCAGATGGAGAGTTTGAAGACCTTTTGCTGCCTAAATTTAAACTTTCACCCCTGAGCTGTTGTCTTTCGAAACTTACTGTCACTTGCACCAGGAGATAAAGTTGTTTAATTCCTGAGTGATCTTCTGAGATGCCTCATTTTTCTCCAGGCTGATACCTCATTTTTCATTTAAAAATAAAGCTATGTTTTGATTTTTCTCTCTTGTGTTGCAGCTGCTTAGGATTTTGTATATGAAGAGTTACAAGGAGACCTGACTTTTAAGTAAGACTAGCCTGTTATCAGCATAGCAGGTATAAAAGCAAAGAAAAATGTTACATTCCAAGAAGCCTTTTCATTCTTAAATTATTTTGCCTGTGATCCACAAGGAGGTATTTTGAATTCCTGAAACAGGAAATTAATCAAATTTAATAAAATGACATTGTGATTCTTTTAAATTTCTTGTGGTTCTTCCCTATGAAAGAAAAAAGTATATTTCTACTGCATGTATATTTTTTTCCACTGTAATCAATTTTGTATGTGTATTAAGAGAAAACTAATTTAAAGTACACTGATTTCACCACCCTGCCCCCTCCTGAGATGTGTCAAAGTAGTGTTAGGAAAAGCAGATACTGGAAGGTAGGAGCAGCAGCCATTCTGGAGGAGCCTCCTAAAAGAGATGTTCACTGTGAGGAATGCAGGGCATCAAGGCAAGAGTTGGCAGTGGACTAAACTGAAACATCTAGGCATTGTTTCTAGGTTAGTAGTTCCCAAAATTTTTATGAATTTGAGGCCCGTTTCAGTTAGTTTTGTGATGCTAAATACTAATGCAAATGATGAAGTTTTACATGTGCATTCTCATACTTTACTGTCATAGTGTTTTCTTCTGAATTTTCTGGTCAGGTGTTTCAGTTTGGGTAGAGCTTCACAGCAATTTATTTATTTTTTTTTTTAAAAAGGAAGTTTTAGCCTGTTGTGAACAATGAGGTAAAATTCATGTTGCCCCACCCACCAAATCCTTTGAGGGAGACAGGGTTTTTTTATCAACTTTGTCCTTTTGGCGTCATGTAAATTCAGTTAGTGCTAATGAATTGCTTGCTTTGGAAGAATTTCTGTCAGTAAGACAGTTTCTTCAATGGTTCCTCCATTGGGGACCCTCTGCCTAGTGCCTGCCAGGCCCTGCAGACCAGCTCCATGGGCATGCTGGCCCACCAAAGTGACTTGGTGGTGGATATTTTGCACTCGTTTTGCACCTAAAGAAAACGTTCTTTTTTTCACCCCAAGATGACCAGAATAATAAAGTATATTTCAAGGGAAAAATTTGAATTATACTAACTTGAAACAATTAATTTACGAACTTTATTAGTAGACTCTTTTCCTAGGATATTGAAACTGAGCAGCCATGTTTTGGCTTTTATGAGAAACTCCTGCCCTTCCTTTGTGCTGTAACCAGGTCTGTATCGCTGCCTTGTCACTGGTGCTTGAGGTAATTTGTCCAAAACCTATTGCAGTCTCTTTAATGACATTGAAAGTGTTGGCATATATACAACTGTATTGTTCACATAAGTATGCTGGAGAGAGGACATTTTCTCAAGAGTCCTTAATCAGGCACTGGACAATTATGGCTTTTACTCCACCAGTGTTTCTGTTAAACTTTTTGAGTCTTTACACCAGAAATTCATTCTGCTCTGAACAAGTGGTTTGTGTAAGGTGGTCTTTTGTTGGTTTTGATCTTGACATCTGTACTTCATCACTCATGCATGTAAATCCAGAAAGCTGAGAAGTAAGGAATCTTCTGAGCACAACATAGGCCTACCCATTCTGAGGGTAAATTGGAAGTATTAGTGCTCACAGAGAGTCCTGTTTGTTTAATATTCTGCCAGCCCTGTTCTATTATTTGGTAGGGAGGGGGGCTGCTTGTTTGATTTATTTATTTTTTATTTTATTTTATTTTAATACATGGAGAACAATATTTGATTTTTTGTCTTTCGAGACCAATAACTTTAGATTTTCGGCAATTTTTTGTTGAAAACTGCGTAACTAGTAGTACAATAGGTAATGGAGTAAATGTTATGTAACTCTAATGCTCTGTAGCTTATGATTTCCCCCACCCCACAATTGCGTAGTGTTTTGTTACTGATCTCCACTGCAGCTAAGATTCTTATCCCCTTTTGTGATACTCTGCTAAAGGAATTTATTAAGTTCTCTGGGCAGCAGGGTGAAAATTCTGGTGTTTGGATATTATACTAGGTGATGCAAGCCATCCTTATTGTCTTCCACAAACTGATTGTGGTCCAAATAGGCAAAACAAAAGCATGAAGCACAAAAGCAAGATGACAGCCAATAACATTATGCAGACTTGTTTAAATTGTTCCCTTTATTACATAATAGGAAAAGTAACAAACAGTTTGACATAATCATTGAAAAGTGATTTTGAAAAAGGAGAAGGAAGAAGTAAAGGGTGCACAGGACTAAAGGAGAGGGGTAGAAGCTGTGAAGGGTGGATGAGATGCGGTTAGAAAGAAACCCTACCAAGCTTACCAACCTTACCAAGGGAGGACGAAGACTTGACTTTGTTTGCCTGAGGAGACTGACAGCAGAATTCCTGCTGTGTGGCATGCAGTTTGGCTTATTTATGACTTCAGAGTAATTCAGCGCTGTTTCTTGCAGGCCACCTAATGTGGTAATGATTTCCTTTGTTTAAAAAAAGTTTCCACCGTAGTGAGATTATTTTAATAGTGCTATTTATCTGGAAAAAAATGGAATTTGGAAATAAAATAAATGGAGGATATACTCTTGAGGGAGCATGGTGATGTGTTTCTCAGCTGTCTGCTAGATGCAGATTGTAGTTTAGTAGCTGGCTAAGAATTTGTTAGTGCCCACTGAGTTTTATTTATTTTTTTTAACTTTGCTTGTGGCTTTTTGTCATATCTATGTAGTGAAAATGAGCAATTTGTTACAATTAGTTTGCACTTACTTCTTCCTTGGTATGTGTTGAAGCAAAATGTCATTTCCCAGTTAGTTGTTTTATTTCATTTCTTGGCTTTCTTTTGTTTACAGTTGTGTAAGAAAAATGTTTTTAACATTGGTCAGTGTTCGTATGTCCATTCTGGAAGGGCGTGTGAAATGAGAAATCGAGACACATGTAACCCTTGGAATAAAATACTCCAGAAAACCATTCTCCTGGACAAGTATCTCTGAGTTTTCAGTGCTGTCTTCTGTTTGAGCTTTCATTTGGATTTTAAATAGGTGCTTTGTAATTATTTTAATGGCTTTGAATAGAAATTACTGAAGTCTTAGAAAAAGACAATTCAAACTTACATATCAAATCTTACAGTACTAGTTCTGCATGTATTGTAGTCAGTCACCGTAATTATGCCTTTTGGTTACTTAATGTCTTTGAAAAGTATATTGTGAATTACAAACAACTTTAAGGCAGCTAATGCTTTGTTGTCTTGCACAGTTTTCTTGCTGTGCCAGAAGCAACTGAAGAACTCATACTGTAACTGGAAAAATGTCTCTTTTTCCTCTTTTTCTCCCCCCTCCAGATTATAAGGTACAGATTTTACTTTTTGTGGACTGCTGAGAAGAAAGAGTGCCTGACTTGGAAGCCTGCTTTAAATGTCTTCTAGTTTATGAACTCACGTGTTTTTTTTTTCCTCCTCCCCAACTTCCCTTCTGTTTTGCAGCCATAGACCTTTTGTATGGGGGTATATACTGCTTTATGTGTCAAGATTACATATACGACAAAGACATGGAACAAATTGCCAAAGAAGAACAACGAAAAGCTTGGAAATTACAAGGTTTGGTTTTCCTGCCTGAATTTCTTGTTTCTGTTTTTAATCTTACCTGTCCCTCCCATTTGTCAATGGCAAAAACCAGTAAGGGGAAGAAAGAGCTCTTTAGAGACAGTAGTGCAGGCCATGGGAGAAAGAGATGTCTAGCTATTACTTTCCAGAGTTAGACTGTTAGTTTAACATGTGCGCCGCACCTAATGGTAGCAAAAATATTTTATTTTTAATTACAAAAAATATAAAAATATCTAACATTAACCCTGCAAAACTTGCATAATATCAGTCAGATCTGTATTGCGTAGAAAATGTAACAGTCTGCTCCTTTAGGCTTATTTACGTGATACAGGTAATAAATCTGTTCCCCTCACATGAAATGCCACCCTTGTGTGTGATATTTTTTTTTTAATAGAACGTGCCAGCTTACTTACACACCTGTGCTTTCATGGTACACGCACAGTATCTATGTAGAAATATTTACACACAAATATATGTACACACATTTGTTTTATTCAGTTTGCTTTCCCTAATTTTTTCTTTTTTAGCCTTCACCCCAACAGTGGTTTCTCACTACCAGTGTACAATGACAGGTAAGAGGCGTGGGCTGGCGACGCACTTCACTAACAAGCGTCCCTTTGCTGATTATCCTGCCATTTTAGACATGAATCACAGTTAAGAATGCCAGTTTTATCGTGCAAATTGTTTTCCTCTTGTTTGGATATGTTCCAATGATTGAATAATTATAGCAGACTTGATTTCATATGCCCTTTCCTTGATAGAACTACTCCAAAACAAACCTTTTCTCCTTTTATTTGGAAAGGAAAGGAAGTAGCATTTATCTTAAACTGAGTCGTTTTTAAGCATCATTTATAAATGCTTGTCATCTTCCATTTCCAGTGGCCTCTAGGGGGTATGTTTTCTTAAAGTGGGAAAGTCTGTATGTGAAGACAGATGACTTCTGTCTGGTAATGTCTCTTACTGAATCCATGGCATCCTGTTTCAATGTGACAGCCTTAGTCAGGGCTGATATGACTTCAAACCATTCTTAACCTCATTTCCAATTTTAAAAATAGCAGCTAACATCGTATTAACTAGAGCTTTTCTGATGGCATGTCAAAAGTATAGCTGCTTTTACTTAGTTCCTACTACAGATCCCATTCTACTTTCTGCTTATTCCCCATTTTGAAGGAATTGAGTCAGAGGAAAGGAGGATAGTGAGATTGTCAGTAAGTCCTAGAACAAGAAAATATAACATAAAATGCTTTAGCACAAAGGACTGGTTTTCAAAGCAAATCAAAACAGAAACATGTTTTTAAACCTTTCATTTAGGCTATGCACCTCTTCTGAAAACTCCTTCAACCCCTTCTAAACTGTTGTTTGGGGCACCAAATTAATGAACTACAACAACATAACACTTCTTCGTGATGCTGCAGAAGAGGAAGGCCCCCCAGTTCCTTACTTTTGAATATGTAAATTCGAAGAGCAATTTCTTAATTATGTTGTCCTTAGCAAATGATATATTTGTCCCTTCTGGACTGAGATGCAGCCAGTTTGTCTTCCAGTGGACATCAGGCTGCTATAGCTTATATTCTAGGGTAATTACAGCTACAAGATTGTTCATCTTGTCATCTGGACCACAGAGTTCTGCAGTGAAGGGAAGAATCACCAAGAGGAACTGCCAGGCAGAAAATGATCTCTGTACTGGTTAATTGACTAATGAATGTGGACTAATACCATATTTTTTTATATATATATATGAATGCATATTTATATGAATATGCACATTGCATCTTCTGTGCCTGGAGAACAAATCTGTAATGACCAATGAAGATATAAAATGAAGGAATAGACAGCAATATACTTTAAATTACTGGAGTACACAGTATAGACAATTTTTTTCTTTAAACTCATGGCATAGGATCTTTTGTTTTATGGCTTTTTATCATGAAACTCTGTGCATTTCCCCACAAATTTATCTAAGGAATGAGAAAGGGAGACACATGGGAGAAGGAGAACTATGTCCTTTTTACCTTCTTCTCCATTGCTTCAATCCATTCCCTCCTTCCCATAGTGGCTCATGTTATCGGAAAGATTTTAAAGGGGGAGGGAACCCTTCTTCCTCTAAACAGAATGTCAAGATTAGTACAAACCCCAAACTTAGTGTCTTGGGTTTATGTTTCTAACACATTTAGTTTACCTCCGATAGTGTTGCCAGCTTAGTGAACTTAAGCAAATCCAGTCTGCAAAAAGTGAGATTGGCTTAAATATTGAAATGTGAATGTTGTATGTTTTCAAATTTCTATCCACAGTGCTTGAAGGCTATTAGTATATACTTCAGTAGTCGCTCACATAACAACATGATGCCTGGAGAAGAAACTTTAAGAAAAACCCCAAATATCATGAGATTCATTTCATATTCCTGTAATATTAACTCTTAGTGTGATGAGTTCCCATGTCCAGCTGTAGTTCAGGGTTATATGATATAACTCTGAACAAGTTGCAACTCTACCATTTTTTTCTCTGCTATTGGCTATTCTTTAATAATGAGGGAGATGAAAATATGTGGAGCCCTTCCTTCTAATTAATATTTGGATTTTGGGGAGGGGAAAAGAGGGGATTTGCTGAGTATAGCAAAGTAAACAATCTATTTTAATGATTACTTGCAAAATTCTGACTTCTATAAATTAGAACGTTCATCGCCTTTTCCTTCACTCATCCATAGGTCCCTGATAAAGTCTCTGAAAAATTACAATTTGTATATTTGACTTAAAATTTATTCTTGGATGGAGATTTCACATGGCGACTTCACTCTCTGGCTATTCTATAGCATCACTTTTAAAATGATGAATTTTCACTCCTATAACGCTACTTTCCTTTAATTGTAAATGTCAACCAGTGCATGTTTTGCAAATCTTTAAGGTAGTTTATACTGGAGGTTTTGGCATGTTTGTGGGTGTTATTAAACCTTTTTCCTTCTTTGTGTGTGATTTTTTTTTTTTTTATTTTTTTACTTTTAAACACCAAACCACTCCTAAAAAATGGTTCTGTCTTTTTTTCCAATTTTTAAAGACTAATAAAACCTCAATATTCTTGTTAAATTACATAGCTGGAACAGAACACTTTTTAATTTCTGTCTCTGACTTAAATTGTGCTCTTTCTAATGAAAGGCTTCTGTAAGAACGTTTTCTGTCTGTTTTACTCTGTGTTTGTTGTGGCATTAACTATACATGGTTTTCTGTTTGGTTTCATTTCTTTTTAGTTGAACAGTATTTGATTCACCCAGAGTCCTGCAAAGTAATCCAGTCTGTCATGTTTAACTTTACTTGAAGAGCTGCTCTTGTGAAATGCTTTGTTCTCCATCCTCTATAAGCATTTAAGCTATATAATTATATATAGATATATATAAATATATATGAATAGTCCCGCTGACATATATGGAACTATTGCATGCCTAAAGTTGAGCGCACATGTGTTTCCAGGTGTGAATTTTGTTATATTTGATTTAAACATATCCAAGCTTTTTGGTTTTTTATTACGAGACTTCATCCCATTGTCAGATGATACTAACTGTATTTGGCCATGTTTAAACTACAGTGAACCCAAATGTAAGAATTCAAGTTTACAGCTGGCCAGCGCAATAGCTGGTACTAGTATGGTGTCGAACATTATTCTGAGGGTTTTTTTACAAAACAATTCATATAAATTCCTAAGGGAGTATTACAAATATGAAAAGGGTTGCTGAAGACATGTAATATAAAACTTGTTGCAAGCCAATGTTCTGTCATATGTGAACTGTCCATATGTGCGTCTCTAAAGTTGCTTCATTCATTTGCCTATGTGTACTGTATAGTGTATTCAAAGCATTGCAGCTGTTTTATCTCATCAATCTGTTACACAGTAATTAGTTTCCTTTTCTGTTTTCCTGGGTGTGTAGCTTGATGCTGAACCTTGGATAAAGGAAAGGGACTATATGATTCTGGTATTCTTTCTTATGCTTCTTGCATAATCTATTGTTGAATCAAATAAAGTGAGAGTTGGGTGCATCTATGTAAATAAGAATTTTCTAGTCCTCTAGAATTCGAAAATGAGACCTTTTATTACTAGAACCGGAGGGTCAGTAGTAACTGTGAATTGAACATTTTTGGGTGGGTAGCTTCTGACAAGCATAGCTATTTCTGAAAATGAAGATCAAAAAGCTATTAAAATTTAATGTATATTATGCAGAATGTGTAAGCCTCTAGCTATATTTTCTACTCTCCTTTTCATATGTATGATTTATAATTTATTTTCTGTAGCACAGCACTGTTTCTGCTCATGCATTCTGTGAAAAATAACTCTTAATTGACTTTAATCCTCAGTTTTAGAATAGATTGCTTGTCATCTTATTATTCTTTACTTTTTAATGCCAAGATGCTTTCGTGACTCACTGTAATTGACCTTGCATAGTAATTTCTCTGTGCTACATAGAATGCTGCAGCAATACTTAGCTGGTCAGCACATGAGTCGTCACTGTTGTGTTTTTCTTGTATCGAATTTACACTGAACACAACTCTGTGCTTACTTCAGGTCTTTGTACGACTTACCTGACTCATTTCTACTGTGCTTTCCTTTGAACAAAAGATATGTATTGGAAATACAGTGTTGATGTTTAAAGAGAAGGATGACAGATATTAGCTGCAGCTCATGAGAAAGGGTAGTTAAGTATTTGGAGAGTTTTGGTTGGTTGGTGGGAAGAGGGTTATGTTTAAACCTACTACTAATTGTGTTTTTAGGTAATGTTAGATATGTCAGTAAAGTGGATCTCAATTATTAGAACTTGCTAATATGCAGTCCTATATCAATGGTTATAAGGAGAGGTCATGCTCTGTAATGGTATATCGTAAGACGTAGTAGCTGTTCAGTATTGGATTACTAAATTCTGCTGTTCATCTGTAAAGATTAAACCTGTATCTGTCCATTAAGTTGGGTCAGTTTTGATTTATTTTGGTTATCTTATATCTTCTCCTAAAATCATATTGTGATTTTGTCATTTGACCTCCTCTGAGCACAAAGAAATGCATTTTTTAGTAATAGTGGATTTATTCTTGTGCTGGAATTTCTTTTTAACTGAAAGGAGGATTATAATCCAATAATGGCAAATTTATTTGGGTTAGGTGTTCTTTATAAGTAAAGAAGTTATTTTCTTCTTTTATTCTAGTTTTTTTTTGGGGGGGGTGGCTT
>JANZLQ010000064.1:16481271-16497834 GCA_026212715.1 Elanus axillaris
ATTGGTCAGAAATTCTCCAGCAGATTATTTTTATGCCAGGGAATATCGTTTCACAGAAATAAAAATGTTCTGTGGAGTTTTTTAATCCTTTTACTAAACAACTTCCTGAAACTTTCTTTTCGTCTGCTTAGGCATTGGAGAGAAGTATTCAACATGGGAGCCAACCAAACGAGAGTTAGAATTGCTACGGCACAACCCCAAGCGGAGAAAAATAACCACAAACTGCACCATAGGTAAGTTCTAGAAATCCTTTCCAAAGGTGATTCGCAGCCACTTTTATGTTCTAAATTCTGTGTTGTTTTTCCATAAACATTTTTACCCTTAGGTAATTGTAGTGGATTTCCTTAACTGTTAGGATAACAAAATACATTTATTTTACACTACCTTTTTCTCACTGTAGAAGGATATCTGCTCTGTCACTTCAGGTACTGATGATGATTCATCTGTGTAACAGCTACAAAACAGAACTTTCTTTGACAATGTTCAATTAAAGACTTCAGCAGAAATCAGTGATACTATCTCAATTCAGTCTTCATCAGAGATTCTGTGCAGTTGTATGAAGGGAAATCCTGTAGTTGAGATGTATCCTTAACTATAGCAATCTGTTGGTAAACCTGTTTTTAGCAGACAGAATAAGCACAGTGATGTCTTTATGCTTTATATTCGAAACTCTAAATGAGGTCTCTTCAATTTCATATTGACTGTCAAGAGATGTAGTTTGTTCTCCAGTATGTGTCAAATAGCAGTTTTGAAATGCATATCAAATGTTTGATGTTTAGAGTTCAGTAGTCTTGAGCAAAGAACTCTCTGAAACATGGGGTTATCTACTTACGGCTGGAGAGTATTTGGGTAAGGGTGATGAAATGAACAGCATTTTCCAATTGTTTTCTGCTGTCTTTAGGCTGGGGGAGTAGGGACTTAAAACCAGCTTCCTGACAAGCTCTAGTGAAGATTATTGGGTATTTTCCTATACTGTTAAATGCACAGTAACATTTTAATGGTGAAGGGACAAGGTTGGAGATGTAGCTATAGACATTGCAAGTAGGAAACTGCTTTAAAAGGTCTTTTCCTAATTTTAAGCTACTTCCTGTTTTATGAGAACACATCAGACTTTCAGCATGTTTGCTTTTGTCAAAATACACTGAAAGTAATTGCTAAAACTTTCTAATGTCATGTTTCTAATACAGTAAGTCATATTTAATCCAAACTATTTGCATATTTATTTGGAAAAATGGACCGAGAAGCACAGAGTTAAGTTATAGTAAGTTGAAAATACATATAGAATGGTAATTCTAAAGATGGGACCTATGCATTTGCAATAGTGGAACAGGGAAGACAGTTGGAAAAACATCTGGACTTTGGAAACTTCAAGCAGCCTAGGAAAAAATAACAAGGCAAAGATTGCTTGCATCATGTTCACACTGGGATTTTGCGTTTTATGAAACTAGTAGATTTTGTAAAGACAGTTACAAATTACTTAATATAATAGAACTGTGCAGGGAAGAAAAAAGTTTGGTGGAATTTTGAAGGTGAGTGTGACCTTTCTGAAAAATTGAAGCACATTTCTGTGTTTCTCTCTCCAATTTGAAAAATTTAAAATCCTTTAAGGGTAGGCATAGCATTCCTTCAGTCTGTTTAAAAAGGACATGTCTGGTTGCATGAAATCTCATACAACGCTGCATGGGCGGGGGTGCTCTCATGAAACACAGGGGATGAGGGAAATGACTGATCTCTTTACTTCTGCAGGCATGCTTTTAATAATTTCTCCTACTGAGCCCTGGAGCTGACTGTGTGCTGAGATTTAGAAAGAGAAAAAAATCAAAGCACCCAGGAGACATAATGCAGTTTTGGGCTACAGTTAAAACGAAAAAAACTAGCTTTCTTTCACAAAAATACATTGGGGGTTTAGCTGAAGGAAGAAAAGACCTGCCATTGTCCTTGAGTCTTTTCTCTCCATCTAACCTGCTGCTAAATATATATCGGCTTCAGAGTCTTTTTCCCTTCACTTTCCTCACATTGACTTGTCTGTTTGCAGTTTCAGATCAGTGAAGAGCCTATATGCAGACTGAAATGCTGCAATTATCTGGACATTCCCATTTCTCTCTATCTCTAATAATTAATTATTTTGACATCAAGTTTTTATCAATCCCATAGCAGATATTAGTGAATCCAGTTTTATCTTCTGAGGTAGGTAAATGGCTCAGAAGAGGTGTAATGTCCAGTTTTATTGGTTCTGAAAATGAAGATGATGTTGATAACCATCTGTAATAAGTGTTGCACATCTGTTGATCAGTTCTGTTTACAAAACAGTCTGTTAAAGCATAACCAGCTGCCTTTTATGTATAAATGCTCTCTGCAAAGCTGTTTTAAGAGGAGGGCCAGGGGTGTTTGCTGCTTTCTGTCTTATGTCCAGAGATACACTGATGTCAGTTGGGAGATGGCATGTTTAACTGCTTTGCGATGACCTTCTGAAATGGTTATTGTGTCAATGCTTGTTTCAGCATTTGTGTAAGACAAATCTATCAGTATTATAACTAAAGTAGGTGGATCAGTACTCTGAAACCTGGACAGGTGTGGCCTTGAAAGGATATACTTTTATGTGCAGGGCTTGCATATGATTTTGAGCCCTAATAGTAAAATACATTAAACTTGATGTTACTCACATCTAGAACACACTTAGGTGGTGAATTATGTTTTGTTGTAGTTTCCTGTTACATCTCTATTATTTGCATGATACTCATTTAGGTGAATGTTGTATTCTATGGCAGAACCTTCTTTGTACATAAAGGGATTTTTTTATTCCAGTTGTGTAGCAGTCTCATGATGCTTCTCAAACAGCTGGATGTCTGCTACTTTTTGAGCTGTTTGAACTTCTGTACAGCTGCAGGATCCTTGTGTCTTTCATTGGCACCATAAGTTAAATCTGAAGAATACTCAGTCATGAAATGAGTATGTTATAATGGAGGATTGAACTGGTAATTCATTAGAGGAAATACTGTGCAAAAGTCCTAGCTTTTGATTTACTGATATGAAATTATGTTTCCACTTGCATGACAATTTGAAACCCATTGAAGAAGGAACAACTTGTTCACATCCGTAAAAAAAAAAAAAAACAACACCCCAAACTCAACAAAAAACCAACTTAACAAAACCCCATACATTTTGCTTGGTTCTCTTTTAAAATGGTTTGTGTTTCCGTCTCGGATATTTTTCCAGTTAGTAAGAAGATAGAGTAGGTAACTTTGCTTGAGTCACTATTTTGCCATTGAGCAAATTGCTTTTCATATGAAAACTCACATTGGGCACAGCCACAGGCTATAGAAACTGTGCTGATTCCTGCCTTTTGGGATATAAACAAAAGGCGGTTCCCAATGTCGGCATATAAGCATCTTCAAAGTGATGTGGAACACACTGTTAACCAAGTGGAAACATTGAGCTATCTACCTGTAAGAAGCCATGATGAAAAATCCTTGCATAGTGTGGATTTTATATGGGGCATCTCATATTTTGATGTCATAGGAGATTTGAAATGTTTCTGAATTTCAAGACACTCAAGAAGAGTATAGTCTACTCAGACCATAAACATATGCTCTTCATTAGCAATATCAGCTCAAGACATTCTCAGGCCTTGTGCCCCAGATGCTATAGCATGCTGCCTTTTTCATTGTGCTGGCACAGTTGTTTTCAGGTGAACTAGATCAGGCATATTGTAGGGAATGCAGAAGGTGAGTGGAAAGTAGAAATTTTGCAAGTTATTGTATGTTGTTCTTGGCAGCAGTACTGAATCATGGCTTAGACAATTCATAGAGTATTTCTATTCATAGTCATGCTCTTGGTTTTGGGCTGAAGGTGGTGTTTCAAGCATCCTGTAAACACCAAAACTTTTATATGGAAAATTAGGTAAGACTTAACTACTGTGAGGTTAGATTCTAACAGCATAAAAGGAAAATCTAATTTTTTCAATCTCTTCTTCTCTGTGAAGAGGATGCCCTCAGCAAGTGAGGGTACTGACCAAGTCCAAGTTCAAAATCAAATTTTTTATTACTGAGTTGGACTAGAAGTAAAAGTGATACAGTATCTTTTGGGAACTATTTTCCAAAGCTAGTCTTGCTCTGCTAACATTAATACCCCCAGCAGATAAGTTCTCCTGAGTACATGAAGTATTAACATGGGATCAGCTGGTCTCCAATTAGCATATGAAGTGACTTTGTGGCTAAAGATTGGTATATTAACAATAGGAAGAATTAGACTCCCAAGGCACATGGGTAATTAGCAGGAGCCACCTGGGATTCCCATTTGCAGTGTTGCAAAAAGGCAGAGGGGATAGCCTTTATAGGAGACTGAGCAAATCCTTTTCAGAAAGAATGATGAGGTGTGGGGGGAGGTGACAAAAACAATAGCTACATGGGAGTAGCAGGTGGTTTTTGCAGCTGTGCAATGCTAAGCAGTGTGATGTGACAAAGAGCAGCATGAGTGGAATAAATATTGCAGCAGAGCTCCCATGTAAAGGTGGCAAGGGAAGAACAGTGGCCTGGAAAATATTTCTGGTTCTCTAGACAAGCTACCAGGAGCATTTCTGCTTCTGTAGAAGTAGCGGTAACTTGAAGGTGCTGAAGACTACATTAGTACTTGGAAGTTTTTTGTGAATGTACCAGCTTTCTGGTGTACTGTGGAAAAGTGGAATGAAAAACATGGTTGCTACAGCACCAAATTTTTAGCTGGAACCTAAATTTGGAAGTTACTGATTTGTATGTGGTAATAATTTTATATTTGAAATTGTGACCACACAAAGTGCACCTTGAATAGAACTGTCTTTGATTCTTAAATTTTCTTAGACTGCTGTGTGATGAAGGAAAGGAAAACCACCTTTAAAACTACTTCTGTGAATGTTTCCTCTGTGCCTATCTAACTTCATAATTAGAATGGTTATCTGGTTGGAGAACTGTTTCCTAAAAGGTTGGATTATTAAAATAAAAAAATACTACCCTTCCATCAGGGAGATCTTTCTGTTCCTGTTTTACCTTGTCATGAGCTCTGACTATTGGACTGAGTTATGTAATACTTTTATTAGGTCTAAAGTTGATAAACCTGATAGTAAAAATAAATAGCCCCCCCCCCTTTCTTCTCAAAACTGGCAGGAAATTTTAAGAAAAATTAGAGGGGCATGAATCTTTTAAGAATTCTAAAACATAAGCTGTGATTTACTTGCTGAGGTTTGTAGAGATTTGCTTTCAGAAAGTCTTGCTAGACTTCTGAAGTTTACCTCTTTAGCAATATAAAATATAAAGCTTTCTCCTGCAAAAGGCATTTCAAAAAGAAATTCCACATTTGGTATTTCAGTATTTCAGTAGCCTTTTCGTGTATTGATTGTCATCTGAGAGGATGTCACCTAGTTACCCAAAGCTAGTGCCAGAAAGAATTTGCATCACTCTGTAATGTCACTTTGTATGGTTTATTTTCACAGCAGTCATTGATTGAGTTATCTATGATTTAATTGCTGGCTGGGTAAGCTTAGGGACAACCACATTTATCACTAAGTGCCTGCAGTGTTTACCTGCTTGGAGTGAGCAAACTTCTGTCATAGAAACTTTTGTTACAGAAAAGTAAGTCATCTTACCTTCACAGTTGAAGAGTTTACTAATTAACAGTACTTCTTCAGAATGCTTGTCTGATCCCAGGCTAGCTTCACTGACAAATGAGGGTTTTTTCATTCTCTTACTATCTCAATATTTGATTGAATTTTAGGCCCTCTTTCAGAAAGGACATAAGCTCGTGTCTTTCAGTGAATGAGTTGTCCTGTTTATGTTTTCATTTCATGTTATTATTTTGCAGGGACATATTCTTTAATGAACATTAAGAGAACCAAATTCTAAAAAGCATTTCTGATGAAAGCAGTAAGACTTTATTATCTTTCCCTCTCCCTTCCCTCCACCTTGACGCTGAACTTTAAGCAAGAGAACTAGCAGTATACTTCTAATACCTGCTAAGGGTGAAGACATATGCTACAACTGAGGAAGACAGCTTTCTTCTGTCAGGGGACAATTCCTTTTTTTTCTCTTCACCCTTGTGTACGCTTCCCCTCTAATTCCAGCCACATGGTCCCACCCTCTCCTGGGCATTCACTCTCATGCTGTCAAGCTGGTTGCTGAGTCTGTTCAGTTCATTAATGTGGCAGAAAAAATTGTGCTTTTTGTTGGTGGTGGTTTTGCAAGAGCAATGTTCTCTTGTGTTACCACACTCAACAGCTTGACAAAGGTTTTGATGTGCAGAAAGCTGGCATGAGGAGAGCATGGCATGGGAATGGGATGCATGGCAGGGAGTAACGGGGAACCTCCTTTTGCTGACAGCAAGCCATGCTGCATCTGAGCTGTAGTTTTGTTTGTCTGCAGCAAAGCCAGCAAAGATTAACTACTCTTGGATTGTCACCTTAGTAAGGCTTGACATTAGAGTAAGCCAGGAAGTCAATTTTAAACAGAAACCAAATTTTTCAGGCTTTTTAGGATCCCGTGTGAAGATGATAAAGCTGGCATGAGATATAATGTGACCTGTGTTTTTGCATATTTAGTGTAATGTTTTTTTAAAGTAAATATTATGTAATTCTGTGAATTCCTTCTTCTAAGATTCTAAAATCAGTTGGTTATCTTTGTATATATCCATTTACTTCTTTTTTTTAAAATAAAACAGTAGTAAGGCTGAAATTGAAATGACCTTTTTGGCTTATGCTATTTACTGTTCCTGCTGTAGTGTATATGGATAACCTCAAAGTTTATGGCTCTTTTCAGCCTTCATACACAGCCCCCCTCCCCAAGAGGAAAAAAAAGCTCTTTGGAAGTACCTAACGTAAAATGTAAAAAACCCCTAATGCCTATCTTTTGCTTGATGGTTGAAGAATAGTTGAAACTTGCAGGGCATGTTTTTCAGCTTGTGAAGATTAATGAAATAAGGATACCGCTTCTCTTTACAAAGAACTTTTTTCCCCAAGGGTTTAGTCCTGCTTTCAAGTTAAAATGCTGTAACAAGTTGAAGTATAAACCAGTTAACATCTTTTCTGTAGGGAGTATCAGGCGATAGTAGTGGGATAGCTTGCAAAATAAAATTATGTATTCAAGGAAATCATGACTAGTTTTGGCCCTTGTTAGGCCTCCCAGTATTTGTTGGTTGATCCTCTTGCAGGATTGTATGGATTGTTGAAGAAATCACCAGACCTAACTTCTGTAGATCAGGAGTATTCATAGCAGCGATGAGAAATACGATACTTTTCAGATTGGTTTTTTTGCAGTATCTGTGTACAGAATAAATCCCATGCATTTGCTTTGTTTCCAGTAAAAATTAACAAAATGTCAAAAACAATTTTGAGAAGTTACATTGAAGCTTGAGCTTGGTGGTAGGCTGGCATTGGAAACAGCTTTTGCAGTGATGTGCTAAATGTGTTCTGGAGGAAATTTTTAGGTTCTGGGGTCTGCTTGGAGGTTTTAATTTGCATTGCTTTATGTGGGAGCAGTTTGGTTTAGAACAGAATAGCAAGCTGAGTAGAACCTTTGGGTATATTTGCTGTCTGAGGAATAGTAAGGTTTTTATACAGGTTTTAGAATTCTTTAAAATACATGTAAAAAATTGTGAATGGTTTTACAGGGTTTTCCTTCCCTGTAAAGCTTTTTTTGCATGTTTTATTAGTGGGGAAATAAGAGCAGAGAGAGACACCAATGTACAGGCATGTGCGTAGCTGCAATAATATATAATACTGGAGGTGAAGAAATGTTGACATAAGCATCAAAGTTTGTAAAGCTGGAATTCTAATCTCCAGGGATATTCACCTCAAATGCAACCCCAGCAGACTGTACGAAGTTAGAAGTACTTGTATGTGAAATAAGCAGATTGCAGTTGGGGTTGAATTTTTCTGTTCTGTCTTGGAAAATTGCTGGGTTTATTACTTTGTAGAAAATGCTTTAATTTTGTAACTCTAGGTGGCTCTTGGGGATTTGAGACAAAGGAAGATACACTGTGTGTGTTCACAATGTGAAATTCCTTAGAAGACAGGGTTCTTAATACTGGCCTTGGATCGTGTTCCAGACTTCTAACTCAAACCTGATTTTCTTCCTCTGGACTTTTTTTAATTGAATCCATGGTTGTTACTGATGCATACACATCACTTTTAGTTTACAGACAGTGTTTCAATTTGACTTTTCTAAAACTGTGTTCTGTACTTCTTTAGGTGCAATTTCATTGTTTGGGTCCAGCTGGGTAGCAGCACATAAAAAGCCTCCCCACCAGACCCCACCCTCCACCAATGCTAGTTCAACTTTCAAGTGTAAAATGTTTGCTGACTTTTTTTATATCTTACCTATCTCCCTCTAATGGTTGTTAATTTTTTTCCTTTGCTCTGCTTTCTTCACTAAGTCATTATATAACTTCAGTGTGCAGTCAAAACACTAGGCTTCTAATATGAAAAATGCAGTAAATGTTAGTCACTTGTCATCATCTGCTTGAACAGGTTTTTTTATGGGAATGGGAGGTTTCTTATCAAGAAAAACCCAACAGCAGTATATAGCCAGAATTTGATTCTGGCCCTCTGAGCAGGATAACTTTATTTAAATAAAGCATTTTTTTAAATTTGTTTGTTTGAAATTAAAGAAAATTTATCAGGGCATTTCTTTAAGGTGGTGTTTGACTTGGCTAGGAAAAAAAATCAGAACAGTGGATGCTTACAGAAAAACAGATGTGTTAAAAGTTACTAGCTTTCTGTGTCTGTCAGAACAAACAGCCGACCTTGCCCTTCTTCACAGCAAACCTTGAGGTCAGCAGGTACACCTCCTGTTTTCTTGACCACACTATGCCAAGCTACAGACTGTTGCTCTTTTTTGTCAATATCATGCAGTGGTCCTCTGAAAACCAAAGCCTTTCTTGAAATGGAAGGTATACTTTTGCTGTACAGTGATGCAGACAATGCAAATATACTTTCATAATCTCTAAATCAAGAGCCAGATAAGGAAGTCCAGAACTAGTCCATGTGGCTACACTGATTACCGTCTTTAACATGTGCCTGTCATCTTGTCCTGGGTAGAGATGTACCCTTAGCATAAGAAGGTTCTTTTTCTTACTATTAAAAAAAAAAAAACAAACCAAAGAAACAAACTTTGATATACTACTGTATTTTAACCTGATTAACTCTGTGTCATTACTGAGAGAACGGCATTTTCAACAAGGCCAATAATCTCCATCTCAGTTTTGTTCTTTTGTGGATCGCTTTTGGATTATATTTACTATGACCTTCCATTCTGCGCTTTCATATCTGCTTCTAGAATTGGGCTTTGTGTGGACAGAAGGTAGATACAGTATATAGTGAAACTAGGAATATGCATAAACAGCATGTGACATGGTTTGTGTGTTGTGGATTGTTGGAATAGGTCTGTGCCAATTCATCGACAATAATTTGTGCTTATTAATATATTTGGATGCATTTAATTTCATTGGCAGTTAGCCTACTCCTTAAGTTATTAATTTGTGAAATCTGTTTTGAGGAAGGGTAAAAACTTGTAGGCAGCATATGGTGTGATATTGGGGGGAAAGGACGGCTGCGGGTGTGAATTTTATTTTGTCAGTTTAGTGGGAGTACCTCTTGTTCTTTAAAGATGCCATCTGCACAGGATTCTCACTGTAAGTCTTATGCTTCTCTGCAGATCATGCAAGATCTCACTGAGCTTTTAAGTTTGTCTGCTTTGGGGGAGGGCAAAGAGAATATTTTATTCTGTGCCACCTTTTGAAGTATTTTATTTTATATAAAGGCTTTTTTTTTCTTTGCCATCAAGTTGCCATATAAAAATACCTTGAAGGGTCTACAACCTAACTAGGTTTTAAAGGCTAGTTGTCATAATGCTCCGTATTGATCATTCAGTCGTTTTGGCAAACACAGTTCCTGTTCTTTGCTTACTGCTGTTCTTTTTTGACATTGGGTGTCTTCTATCTGTTCTCCCTGACCTTTCTGCAATTATCAGATTAATCATTATTTTCATGCTCTGGTTCATAGGACTTTAATGTCTTGAACTGCTTTGTAGGGTATGTGAGACAGGGCAGCTCATATTTTGGTTATGTGGTTGCTTTAGGAGCATCTCCATACCTTTATTCAACTTTTTAAGTTCATTCAGCTCTGTACATCTGAGCGTACAACAAGCACCACAGTTGGAAGAGGTCTGGCTTCGTTGTTAAACTAAGGCATTTTTCTGCAATGCATATACTTGTATGTAGCATTTCATGTCATGTTTTCTGCTGTGCAGAAATAGGCGCCTTTTTGTTTCTCTGGCTCTTGATGTGATGTGTGCTTGGAGTGCATTGTGTTTTGTCTTCCTACTCCAGCTGATTGATCTTCATGTGTTACAGGGATCAGATAATCAAATCTATTACTAAGTATCAAAGCATTATATGGTTATTTCCAGTGCTGTATATAAAAGACATTTTCTTCTATTGCATGTTCTGAAAACTTGAGATCCAGATCATATGTAGGCATTCCCCACTGTGTTCACTCACTCCTAAGAGATCCTGACAGAGACTGACTGGATCAGGTTGAAGCACAAGAGACAAAATTTTTTCAGTGGGTCTTGGTATGCCAGGATAGGAATTTAAGAGAAGTTTGGTACAAGTTATGCTGCAGAAATTAATATCTTTTTCATTATTACTCATTTCAGCTGAGAGAATCAAATAGAGAGATATTACTGCAGTGGATTATTATATGCTGTATAGCTTTCTGGTTTTGAGAACATGATGCATTAGTTTCTTCTTGAGACACCTGAGAGAGAAAGACAATTTTGTGATGCAGATGGTCAGTAAAAATGCTGAAGATAAGAAATGGCAGATTTAAAAGCTGACCTTTCCCATACTCTTGGAAAAAAAAAAAAAAAAGCCTTTATTTGCAGAGTGCTCACAGGTCCTCTTCCTGCTAGGTGACTTAGCAAAGGGTTCAAAAAGAATCTTGCACATGGCAGAGATCCCTGGCTTTAGCTCCCATTTCCCCTCCTGCCTCACGTTTATTTTAAACTTAAGCTTGGCTATGGAAGACAGTAAATTCATACTGATGCCTATTACATTTACAAATATTTTTAAATCAGTTTTTAGGCATGGATTTAATTATGTCAGCTTAGTTTATGAAAAGGCCTTTCCCTGTCTGCTGCTTTTTTTTTTTGTTTGTTTGGTTTGGGGTTTTTTTGGGTTTTTTGTAAATTCAGGTTATTCTTTACACTTACAATACAGGGCAGCCATTGCTTCAACAGGAAGAACAACTCAGCTTCACATCCTAGCCAGGAGAAATTGCTCCTAGAAAGTTTGTTTTTTTTTTTTTTTTTTTTTTATCCTACCTAGATGAAAACCCAACCCTTGTCGACTTGTCACATGAAACTTTGTGTGGTTGTATCAGGGTTGTTGTCATGTTCTGCAGCTGCAAAACAGAAAAATACTTACTCTAATGGGAAGCATTTTAACTTGTATTCTGATCTGTTCCTTTTTACTATAAGTGTCATCAGTTTGGAGGCACACTGGCTAGATTTGACCCACAGGCAGGCTTCTGTCTAGCTGTTACCTTTTCCTCCTTGTTGGGAAGCATATGGGAAGTAAAGTAGCTTGTGCCGTACCCACTCAGGTGCACAGAATTTTCTAGTAGAGAAAACCAGTGTTACTGCAGTATCTTGGACAAATTGTCTCCTCCCTCATTTTAGGAGCTTTTGTAAAGCTATTGCTATTTGAAGTATTAAAAAAAATTATTCTAATTCAGAAGCTCTAATACTACTAGTAGAGGAGCTTATCTGTAGATTTCATAGTGTATATATATCTTCCATATTAACGTTATTCCAGTTCTTAGCCTCTGCATTAATTTATTTACAGAGATGACACTGGAGCACTTCATAATACAAGCACATCAGGGGATATAGTAGAATCTCATAACTGAAGAGTTTTAAGAACAATTCAGGGAAACATTTGTCAGGAATAATTTAGGTAGCATTAATTCTATTTTGAGGTAGAGGGATAGACCAGGCAACTTCTCAAGATCTTCTACAGCTATGTTTCCTGTGATTTTAGTGGAAGATTCAATGCACTTTTCAGTGGTTTGGGCAAAACCACTCACTTTGTTTTGCTTTGGAATCATATTTCTTAATTTAAATTCACAGGAAAAAACTACTTGCAGTCCCTTGTCTTCCTTGAAACAGCTTTTCTATTTACACAGGCAATATGAAAAATTAACCTTAAGAGGTTTGTTTGTCTGTATTGCCAGATATTTTAGGAATGCTGACTCATTTTACCAGGCCGAGGGTGTGCACATATGAGCCAATTACCATCAAATCAGAAGGATGAGAACTTAAAGGACATCAAGTACTCCTACCTAGTCTGTGTGCTTGGTCCTAACCCAAGCATACAGTTACTGCAAAGTAAATGACAGACTGTAACCTCACAGCCATGCCCACACCATTAAAAGAGATCACTTGCCTTGTTTGAAGTGCTTTAAGCCTGGAAAAACAGAAATAAAAATAAGTATCAGTACTATTCTGGAGAATCGGGGGCACACAGTGCTTTTACACCACTGAACTCGGGAAGTAACTAAAGGTAAATTATATCATAGGGAGTGTGCCCTAAGGCAAAGAACGGAAGCTCCTCTGAGCTGTGAAATGGTTCTTTTTGGCATCATTAGTTTGTGAATTGATTCAAAGATGTACATGTTTTGAGTATAGTATAGAGAGTACTTCCTATGTCTGGCATACTGTGTATGCTTAGGAATCACTGTCTAGCTTGGGAGTTTTGTTTCATCTGTGCAACAATAATATAAAATGCTACACTTTTGTATTTGATCGTACTCTTGGTAGCTTGTTTGATATATACTCCAAGGATGTGATGTCCACTTAGGTTCTTCCAACAATATGTGTCCGAGTAGCATGTACAGAAAGGCCGATCTGTTGCTCTGAGGACGAATCTACAGTAAAGCCTTCTTTGGTAGTCATTGCTTAGAGATACACATTTTTCTCCCAAATCTGGCAAAGTTAAGGGTAGCCATTCTTGCATCTCATCTCCATTTGTTGCTGATTAATTTCTATATCATTACTAGAAATTATTTAAATAAGCTATGAATATGTATCTCCTGTGCTGAGCTTTTAGTCCAGTGTTTCTTAAATGTTTTATGATTGCTTTTAACTGAAGGTACAGCATGATACAGGGACACTGCAGAGCTGCTCTAGAATAGATTTATAGCACTGCTGATAGCCGCACATTTAAAGTTTTCTTGACACACCCTAGCAGGTATGACACAAAGGAAATGAACTGATCTACCAGATCCAAGCAATCTCTTTGCATTATCCTTTGACTCTTTTTTGCATTACTAAAGTGAATGAATGATGTATTGAGCCACAAATGCAAAAGCTCATACACAGAATACCTATGTAGTCTAAAAATGGCATTGAGGATAGTTAGCAGCCCTGATTCTAGCAGCAGCTGTTACCTGTTCTCCATCCCTTCCTGAGTGGCAGCAGGGGAGTTAATTCTGGTTTCCAGAGCTGTGTGATAGAAATAGGGATACAGACATTAGGGCTATGGCTGTTTTGCTACCCAGCCTGTGGCTTTTAGACAACTGCCTGCGCTGGAAGTTTTTTTTACAGTAGAGGGGATACAAGGGCTGGCTGTCCCTGAGACCAACAGTTCCTGCATCCCTCCCTTATTCTGGTACCAGCCTTTTGTCCTGACCCATGGTGAGCTGTGTGAACCTGCTCAAACAGGTCAAAGACTCATCACTGTTTGCAGGTGATGAGTTCATCCCCTCAACGTGAGGCTACTTTTTCTGTCAGACGGGCAAGGTGAACCATTTCACCGTAGAGTCAAGCAGATGCTAGCTCAGTGCAAAGGGAACATCCCTTTTGGCATCAATGAGGTGTTAGAAGGGCTTAGCTGTTGTGTGAAAATGCCCTCACCTTCCCCTTCCCTGTCAAAGCTGGTTCCTGTGTTTTGTATCACACTGTAATATTAATCTGGATGTGTGAACAGTCATGGGATGAAAAAGGGGAAGGGGTGTTACACACCTCTTCAGAGTCAGGGTCAATGTACTGGGCCATTCCTGATGGCTGACAGAGCTGCTTTTGGAACCACTCCAACAGCTGGGAGTCCCTAGCTCCCTTGTTGCAATGTTTTCTAACTGTGAGACAATTATTTTTAATATCTAATTAAATTTCACTTCTTGTGAGCTCAGTCTTTTTTTATTATAGCTTTGGTAGGCCACAAGAGTTAATTACAGTCCTCTTTGCAGTGGCCTGTAACATACTTGAAAATTGTCAGCCTGACTGTTCCTCCATCAGTACTATCTTTTTTAATTAATTAACCAGTGGGTTCTTCAGTTGCTTCTCCAGTCTCAAATATTAATTTCATGCAAATTTTTGCTCATGTTCTTGACTTTGCCCAGTTTGCATAGATCTCTTTTAAAATGAGTGCTCAAATCCAGACATCATCCAGTTGAGGTTTTCCTGTCACCAAGGCAGAATAATTATCTCCCAGACCGTCTCATATTCCTGTTAAGTTTCAACATGCTGTTTGTCTCAGAACTACAGCACAGTATTAAGTCATTTAGGGTGAGTTGCTATAGCAATTACTCCTTATTTTGTGTTTGTCCACTTAATTTTTCTTGTTTCCTACTTCACAATTGTTTTTATTGACTTTAATTGATTTCAGATAGTTTCTCCCATTTAACAAGTTGCTCTTGAATTATTGTTCTGTCTTCCAATTACATTTGCACTATCTTGATGTAGTTTGTCCCTTATGTAAGTATATATTATGTGATGTCGCTGAAACTATTGAATAAAAATAGTGAATGCAGTCAATCCCCGTTAACTAAGAGGGGTGATGACAAACTAAATGCTGGAAAAACATTATTGGTGTCTCGATCCACACCAAGTCAATGCAAATTCAGCTTGGGCTCGGAGCAGCATGAATGTGTGCAGTGTCAGTGTGGGTCTGTAAACAGTATGAACATGTTCGCATGGCGCTGTGCCCAAGGTAATGAGCCTTCCAAGAAGTACTGAGGAATGCAGAGCAGAGGCACTAAACCTGGTTGCATAAAGAACATAACCATGTTTACTTGGTCTGCAGTACTTACTATTGCCTGTACAGAACCAGTGCTGTTGTTTTTACCTTGTGGTGTGGATGAACTAGATCATCTTCATAGACTTGCTAGAAAATATGTTTGTCTCCTCTGCTGAACAGATGCTACAAACATTGCTGTGCATATATTCTGACAATTTAATGTGGGTAGGTTGTTACCTATTGGTAACTTTTCATGGGGGTTTGGGTATTTTTAAGGGAGAAAAAGAGTAAAACCAATGACTTTTTAATGGCAGTCCTAACAGAACATAAAAAAGGGTAAATCTGGAAAGTCTCCTGTGAATGTTGAGGTTGCTCCAGAACTGCCCAGTTGCACACAAATATGCCGGAAATTACCAAAGGACAGACTTTGAGTTGTCCTGTGAACCTGAATGAAGTACTTAAGCATGCATTTAAGTGTTGTGTTTAACATAACACTTAATGTGAAGTTTTTCTCACAGACAGCAAAACTGGGAAATGGGAACTGACATTTTCTGGTTTTTTTTGAACCACTTGGTAATCTGAAAGGTGGGGAATTGACTCTCTTTTTCTAAAAGCAAACCCACCCTTGGCCAGTAACGAGTACCCCAAGAAAAATAAGTAAATGGCAGATCATTTAGTTAAGGTCACAACTTGAATTCAGTGCATGGGATATATTTCCTGGTCGTTTTTGAGTTGTCAGTTACTTAACTACAGAGAAAATTGTGTCTGATTAAGTTCCTTAAATGGACCAACCATCTGACTGACCCATCTTTGCCTCAGAGTAAAGTTGTGTTAATAGCTAAACGGATC
The DNA here is from genome assembly GCA_026212715.1 of Elanus axillaris. NCBI lineage: Eukaryota > Metazoa > Chordata > Aves > Accipitriformes > Accipitridae > Elanus > Elanus axillaris. Next base: position 16,497,160 of record JANZLQ010000064.1, read on the forward strand.
AGTAATGAGGATGAATTCAGTTTACTTTGTACAGCAGTGCCATATCGAAACAGAGAACTTTCTGGGTTTGGGCAGTTCATCCGTCTAAATGGTCTTTGTCTTCTGGTGCTTGTGATACGTACAAGGAGGAATACTGACTATTTTCTGTTTCTTTCAACAGTTAATGTTTTTGCTGTACATGTGCCATCCATGGCATATATGTCTGTCTTCCAGTGTACCATCTTTTGTAGCTGGACTCCAGGATTTTCAACTGGAAATAAACTCAAGGACAGTTTCCTTTTGTACACATACACTAACATTTTCTATTGAGCAATATGTTATTTCAGTGGTAATGGAAAAAATGCAGTGATCCACAATCCTTTTGCTAGAAATTGGAAGGTTAAAGATGGGCTTTCATTTAGAATGCAAATATTCCTTTTTCCTAAGATACATTTTTTTTTCCTTCCAGAAAGCCTTTTCTGATGTAATTGCCTTTCTGTCGGGGTAGGGGTGGGTAAACTTGCATTTTATGGTGCAATACATAATGCAGTGTGTCTAAAATAGTCCTATAATTTCTTTTCTCTCTATTAACAGGAGTTGTTCTTTGTAGTTTTATACTGAGTGGTTCTGTTTCCAGTACCTTCCATGTTTTAAATTAGTTTTCTTGCGTACCTTGGTTCTTAAGTTCGAGTTTCC
>JANZLQ010000064.1:16497842-16537172 GCA_026212715.1 Elanus axillaris
GAGGGGGCGGAGGGAACATGCCAACACTAGGTCAGTATGTGTAAGGAAAAAAACCCTTCCTCATTCTTCTTGTGTGTTTAGATAGGGTAAGCAGTGGCAATAAATACAGATAAATTTACTTTCTGTTCTAACCCCAGTACTCTACAGAATGGAATTAATGTATGGTTCCCCCAAATGATGTGTGCACAAGTCAGATATTTAAACCAAAGAATGTGTCCTCCAGCTGCACTGGAATGTGTGTGTGCGTCTGTTAGGGCTTCTGGATGGAAGGGGCTGGCTTTTTTTGTTTGACTCCTGTCAGTGCCAAATGAAAATATTTGTTTGTAATTAAAACAGGAAAAAGAAATCCAAACTTGTATAACAATATTATCTAAACACAGTGTACTCTGTAATCCTTCCAAAACTGTAGGATTCAGTGTAGCCTATGAATCTTGATGCACACACATATATACATGATATTTAATAGGTATTTTTAGATAATGGAATCATATAGGAAAATATTTATATTAATATATAGACTATAACATATATAGAAAATTTGAAAACATATATCACACATCTCTAAGTTAAAAAAATTCTGCTTTAGAACTCTTCTAACTTGTGATTTAAAAGGCTTCGCGTGAAAGTCGGGGAGAGCAGAAGACTGAAGTTCTCCAGGTTGTGCCTCTTGATGATTGAATAGCTTGAGGGGGCTGGGAGAGTGGGTGGGTGGTGGTAGTGGTCTAATTCAAGAAAGGTGGTTTGTTTCAGAAGGGATTTACAGTGATTCAAAATGAGCAATGACTAACCTGGCAACCTTGAATAACTGGAGCAAAGGAGCCAAGTCAGAAAAATAAACACAGGGGAGCTTTAGCACAATTTACCTGGTTCAGCAGTAACCCAAAGAGGAAAGATTATTGCCCTGAGTGTTCATCTTAATTTCTTTGATCTGTCATGTAATCCCTTGCTGACTGTTTCTGTCAAAAATACTCTGTTCAAAAAAGATTTACTGATTAACCAATCTGAATCAATGAACCTGTTTGGAGAGCACTTGCCACAACCTATCTGCTGGGGATCCTTAAGTACCTAGGAAAAGGGTGGTAATAAGCAGTTAGTTTGTAACCTCCTTATGCTGATCAGCTGCAGGACAGAGCAGGATGTGTTTGGTGAGGAAGAGCCCATGGTGACTTGGGAAGGTGGTTTCAGTGGGAACTCGAGGTGATAAGCCTGCTAGATGAGAGAGGGTCAGGGCAACGAGGAGATGCAATGGCAAGAAGCCTGGAGCTGCAGCTTTAATGTCCCTGATCTTGCTGCTCAGCACTGCTTGAAGGGGGTGGTCTCATCATCTTTGTGGTGTTCTTTAATGTTTGGGGGTTTGCTTTTGTTATGGGAGCTCCTAGAACGTTTTTGTGGTTTGTTCATTATTTTTATGTATCTGGATCTTGCCACATCTTTTTCATTCATTTAACTGAACTGGTTTAGTCTAGTCTTCCAAAGCCACATATTCATTTTCCCTTCCTAGTACCTTTTCTGTTTAGTGAGAGTTTTTTCTGTAGCTTGGTGATTACATAAAACTGAGAAAGGTTCTGTGTAGAGATGCACAGTGTTTTCAAGCTTAACCTCTTGTAAATGTCTCTTGTCTTGCTTGCAACTCAGCAGTTTCTAACTGCTTAGCATCTTCAGCGGTTCATATTATTTTTAGCATTATGTGTTTTCTTTATCAAATTTCTTCTGCATTTGAATCTCCTAAATTTTCACCCTTTCCTTTTGGTTTGAGAGAACAGTTTTGCCGTTGTGCAGGCTTTTTCTTAAACATAAGGTATGTTAACCAACACTGCAGTAGCTTACTCCTATTGTAAGTATTTGGCAGGCCCACTATTAACTGATTTATTTTTTTTTCCTGGGGGTGGTGGTGTCAAAAGTGTATAATAAAAAAAAAAATCTGAAAAGATGACTATTGATTTACTGAAGGAACTCAGTTCAGCGTTTACTGTCAGTGTCTGTTGAAGTGTCCTCTCACCAGCAGTAAGACTGCAAGTCCACCTGTGACTGCCTAAGAGGCTCACCACAAAGCTGAAAGTTCTCCCGCATTGCTGTTGCTGACTGTATGTTCTTAGACCTGGGGTCATGAGAGACCGCCTTCATTCCACTTGAAGAGCAAATTGTGTGCAAGTATGTAACTTGCCACAAAATCATTGCTCTGCAGATAGAGCCTTTAACTTGCTTCTAGGCAGACCGTATTCATTTCAGGGTTATTTTTAGCAGGTTTTGACTGTAGTCTGAATTTCATAGAAGTTTCAAAGTTTGTACTTGCAGAACTTTTTTGCTTAAATTCTATTCTCAAACTCAGTACATCTTCCTGAAGGGGTACTGCTGATGTAGCCTAAAAAGCAACACAATATTATGTGGGCATTTTTATTAATTCTTGAATATTAACTCTTGAAATATATGTGAAAAGGGGTTGGGAAATCCCCAAACATTTAATATACTTCTATATATGTTCCTCTAACAGGCACTGGCACAAAAGCCTGTAGCAAAGCCCTCCTGGTTGCTGCAGGCTTCCTCCTGGCAAAGCATTACAGTGTAGTCACTGACAGGTGTTTCAGTTCAGCAATGTCCCAGGTCACATAAATGTTTTCCATCCTTCTGTGTTCTTCATCAAAGCCATTTGGGGTCTGTGTTGTTTTTGAATATTTTAAAATATTATTTTTGCAGTGTTTAAAAACCAATCAAACAAACCCCCCATTTTCTGTCCTGATACCTTTCTTCAATATAAAGAAGGCATAATACCTAAATACGGTAGCTTATTACTGAAGGAATAAATTCATACTTGTGCCTTATATCTTAGAAGTGGTGGAAAAAGTAGAAGACGTGGTTGGCAGAACTCAGGTGAATTTCAAGATAACCTGAGAATTTTATGTCAAAATTTTCCTATTAAAATATGAACTTCATGTGGTCAAACTGTTTGCTTGTGCCCTTTAGGAATAAACAAAGGAAAAGAAATTAATTCTTCACAAATTCTAAAGCAAAGCTATAAAGCTGTTTTAATTTAAAGAATACAACTCTCACCTTTTTGGAAACTCAGGTTTTGCTCAAATACCTTTTCTTTTTTTCTTCCCTGCACTGCCACGTGCCCCCGCCTCCCCCCCAGTTATTTTTTCTTTTATGGTAGATTGCATGCTGTGTGTTTGGTGGAGGTAGAGGCGTTGAATTGCTAGGTTAGTTTTTAAGATCACATGGTAGAAATGTTTTCATTTAACCTGGCTGTGGCAAAAGTTTATGTAGCTTTTTCTTAAACTGTTGTCAAAATAACTTAATACCTGAGTGTATCATCTGTAAGTTTGTTTGTAAAAAAAAAAAAAAAAAAAAAAAAAGTTCTGAAAAAACCTTTTCTAATACATTTGACTCAGTATTCCTGCTTCTGCAGTTACCTGTGGGTTTCATGCAGCCACTGAGAAAGGATGCTGCAGCTGAAGTGGCATGGAATAAGTTCACCAAAACCACATGGTTATTTTTGTTGATAACTCACATGATCACTAGTGTCACCAAATGTCATACATTTTCTTGTGTAAACTTGTAGTTTCATGTATCTGCATGCTACTGCTTTCTGAAATAAGTTTTAATTATTATTATTGTTATTTCAAAAGGGATTATCTTTTGAGAATAATTGCTGTCACTAACCCACATTAGCAAAACTATGCTACTTCTGGCATGCAAGTGGAACAGTAATGTGTTGGTCTGGCTGGGAGGAGTGTTTGTAACAGGTATGTTGTGGTAATGTGTGGTATGGTCTGCACCTGAAACTTGAGAGAGAATTTGGTTTTAGCTTTAGGTGTGAAGAAGTAGGGCAGTTCTTGAAATACATTTTCAAAAAGATGCTCTTAAATGATGTTGCAATTCCTGTTGTATGAACATAGGATGAAACCCCAAAATTGTTCTAGAAATCTTCATTGCCGTGCTACACTGTTTGTTTCCAAGGATTATGCTGAACTCTCTTTAAATGCTTCAGTGAACACTTCCTCAGCTTGCGCTGACTTCTGATACTGTCTGATGGAGCTTCAGAGAAACATCAACACCAGATGGGGAACTGGGAGGGCTGAGGCTAGAGGACAAAAAATTGCTCTAAGTTGTTGCCAACCTGTGTTTAATCTAAAAAAGATCTCAAGTTGGCTATGCTCTAGTGCATCTGAATGATTTCCTCATTGTCTCACAAAGTTGCATTATATAGTGACCTATGTTCTTGCTTCCAGAATCTTCATTCAAATAAATGACAAGGTTTCTGTGTGGTAATATTTGTTCAGACTGGTTTGTCTGTTGCCTTTCCTATCCCAGAACAAAGCCTAGGTTTAGAGACAAACAGAACCTCTTTCAGAAGAGCAAGATAGGCACTTGATTGGTTTTTATGTTTTTTTTATTCATGTGTGGTCTTCTCATTTCCCCGCTTCCCCACCTCTAATAGCTGTACAGTTGCATTTCACAGAGAAGTGGAATTTCCGTATCTTGTTTTGGTTTTTTCATCTCGCCTGTGTGGGTGGACTTGCAGAACCAGTGTTCTAGATCTCCCTGCATCACAACAAGCTTGTTGCCCAGTATTGCAGATCTATTACTTTGAGCATTTGAAAAACCAGAACCTATTACTGGAAGAAGATTGAAGAACTGAAGCTGACAAAGGTAAGCCAGCTGCTTAGAACCTAGTTTTGAGACCAAATGTAAAAAGAATTTCCCAGATGGGTTTACCTGTGTTGAAGGCATTGCAGAAGTAGATTTCTTGCTGCTTTGCTTACACCCTGCCTGTCCAGTGTGTGACAGAATGAGAATAGTGGTCGTACACCATGCATGATGATTAAAGGGTATTTTCTTTTTTATGACTATACCATACATGGCAATTCTGTCTTGACAACCATATTAATTTATTCCAATATTTACATTTACATCAGCAAGGTTCAGAAGTAAACAAGTATTTTTTGCCTAACTACACTTACCACAACAGCACACATCTGTGTATAGAATATATTATCTTGGTGGTTGCTCTTACTCGTTTCAGACAGTTCATAAGAAACAGAAATAAAGATAATGCTATGAAGCACAGCAGAAGTCTGCAAAGTACCACAGCTTTATTACTAGAGGTTGGATCCTGTTGGCAATCCTTAGTTAGCCCCCTCCTCTGTACAAATTCTGTGCACTGAATAGATGCTAGTGGAGACAACTGTTGATGCTAGCAAAAGTGGACTGCTGCATTTGATGTTTTGGCACATTATTTTTCTGTTAATTTATGACCCACATGTTGCAATGCTGACTATTCCAGTTAAATATCGCCAGGCATTGTTAATGGGGAGGGAATAGGTGTGGCAGGCACAAGCCTTTTACGTTTTTAATATTTTATTGACTAGAATGCTGTATAGGCTTTAATTTTTAGCTGGTTTTCTTTCCAACAAAACTCTCCCTCCCCTCCCACCAAAAGTTAAGCACAAGAGGAGGATGTATTGTTCTAAGTTCTGTCAGCTCTTTAGTTTACATACATCAAATTTTGATGTTTTCCAAGATGCTGCAATTAGTTACACAGTACCTTAGCTGGAGTTCAGTGCATCATACCCACTTCATTTCAAACGTCAGTTTAAGAGACGGTATAGCAGCTGCAGTCATTGCTCCCTGAAGGATAAGAATGATGTATGCTCCTTTATGTTTTTCCCTTTTCAGCCAAGTAAGTTCTCATGTTTTGCTACGTTCACCATTTTCTGATTTTTATTAGGGTTTGGAATATTCACATTTCAGCTTTGTCTGTTTTGCAGGTTACTTTGTCTTGGGTCATTCAAGTGAAGTCATATCGTATGAAGCACTCCGTTTAGACCCATGAAAAACTGACACCAAAAGACCAAGCAAGTAGAGTAAACCAAGAGAGCCTTCCAAGTTTGACACCTGTAAATAGTCTTCTGGTGGCAACCTTGAAGATTTGATTCCTGTGGTCACAGGGAAAGAAGGTCCAGCCACAGGCATGTAATAAATGATGCTTAATAAATGATTCCAAAAAGCTGCCTTTATGTGTTTGCTTTTACTTGTGATTGCTCAATTAGATATCAAAAAGAAAAGTGATAGGATCAATGAGTCTCTAGATGTACTACTGGTTTTCTGCTAGTCTTCTGCACTGTGCAGGCTGACTGAATTCTGGCGCTAACCAGAGGGACTGAGTTTTCCAGGGAGAAATAGAGAGAGACTCTTCTGCTTCTCAAAATACCCTGGTGCATCTCAGGCGTGTCCAGGGAGCCTTACAGGCTTGTTTGCACAGTCTGTGATTTAAATAAAACCAGTAAATTTTAAATGGAAAACACAGGGGAGAGGTAGGCAAGAGGTACTGACCAAACATTTCTCGACTTTCACAGCATGAACACCTTTCTGTTGTGACATTGTTTGCAGAGACATGTAGTCTGGGGATTGAAATAGCATTGTGTACAACGTTGAAGCATCACACCGTATTTCAAGCTGCTACAACAAATTAACTATTTAACACTTTGCTAATGTTGTGCGTACACTTGTTGCATCCCAGCATGAAAATAAAGCAAATAATTGCAGCAAGCTTTCTGCCCAGTAGAAGTTACTGTAATACAGTGAGAAACTTTGTCCCGTACTTTGAGTAAACAGAAGCAACAGGAAGCTGTTGGAAGGAGGACAGTGTTGAATTAGGTACAGGGAAAAAAATTTAAGAGGGCTCTATGTGCATCACCTACAGCTCGGTATGCAGTTCAGGCTGATGTAGTGCCGTTTCTCCCTGGTAACGTAGCAACTGGACCACACCTCCTACTGCTGAAAGATGCTGAAGAGCCCTTTGAGCACTATCTGGTGTACTGCAAGGGAACTGCACCATTTTTAATTACCACGGCATTGCCAGCTGATAATTCTCCCCCCCCCCCCCCATGGAATGGCAAGGAAATTCTTCGTTCTGTCAAGTAATCCGGTTTTTTGGTTCATCATTTATGTAGTAATCCCATTTATATTGCAGAAGAGGACTATGTTAATTTTAAATTAATACCAGAATTGTATCCATCAGTACATTTTACCTTGTTTTAAAGAAAGTTTTTGATTAAAAATAAGCATTCTTGTCCACCTGATACTCTTCTCATTTAGCACTCCTGTATGGTGGTATTATGTTAACGCTTTGGAAGAATACTCAAGGATTTGAGCATGTTTTTCTTCTCGCTTAGACTTTGCAAATGACTGAAAAGCTTTCCCCACTCCTAACCTCTCTTCTGTTGTGCAACAAAAGAGCTTTCCTTTAAGCATCTTGGTTTCCAAGCGCAAGAAATCGTCTCTGGGCATTACTGAACGTTTGACTTAAGGTGTGATGAATCCTCTTATGCCAAGTTCAATTTTTTTTTTTAATGTATACTGTACATTAATGTTTAACTTAGCTAAAACAAGTGTGGAACTAGTATTGTTCAGAGTTTCTCTTTTAAGGTGGTTTTGTCCAGGTCTCAGGTTTTGTACAAAAAAATGAAATGCTAAGTCTGCATTGGATGTCACAGCCTGACTTTGTTTTGTCAAGGCTGTTTCCTATGCTGCCTGTCTTAGAAAGATGATTGTTGCATTATAACAGTACAAAATCCTTATTCTGTCTTTGTGACCTGTATGAGGGAAAGCCTTTTAAACTATCTGAAAACTTACTTGCTGATTTATTTAAATGTGTTGGCTTCTTACTGTAGTGACATACCAGTTGTTGTCATTGCATTTTGGTATCAGCTTGGGGAGGGGGCATGTTTTGGTGACATATGGCAAAGCAGCCATTGCAAAATAGTGCTGTTGGTGTTGCTGTACTTTGAGGTTTCCTTTTTTTTTTTTCCTGAGAATTTAAAAAACAAATCCTAGTGTAGTACAGCAAGCTTGTGGCAGCTTGTGACTTAAGTACATCAAAACCAATAGCCTACCTAAAACAATATAAAACTGTGTACTTGGAGCTGTGCATACACAGTAAATCTGTGGCAATATTGTGAAAACTATATAAAAATGCAAATATACCATTTTGTTAACTTGATAATGCTTATGCATCCCCTCCCCCTTCTGTCTTTATAGGTCTACGAGGGCTAATCAATCTTGGGAACACATGTTTTATGAACTGTATTGTCCAGGCACTTACCCACACTCCACTGCTGCGAGATTTCTTCCTCTCCGACAGGCACAAATGTGAAATGCAAAGCCCCAGCTCATGTCTGGTCTGTGAAATGTCTACGCTTTTTCAGGAGGTAAGTGCTGTTTGCCACAATAGCATTGCTTTTCCACAGATGCTGGCTGTTTCTTACCCCAAAAGGGATTGCGTTCTATTTGCAAATATAAAGGGAATGCAAATTATGTTTCCCCTCAAGGTGTGGCAAAACAGAGCAGTAAAGATTGAGCGAGACCCTACTGTCAAAAATACCCAACTGCTGAAAAGGGAACTGTTGGCCTTTTAAGTCCTATTCTTAAGTCAACCTTGTTTAGGCAAAGCTGGTATTGGAAATAATTACAGTGCTGCCTGCTCTTCTGAGACTGATCTGCAAGTCTTTAGTCTTAAAGCTGAATGTGTGCTTTAATTAAAGGTGCAAGTTGTAACTGGAAAATATGTCACAGGCTCTTTGGGTGATAATGGGAGTGAGAATAAAGCAATAGTATATAGCCTGCGGTTTAAGGCACTGGATTATGTAGGTCTGTATAAATATTTTAAAGATCTTCATTCAGTGCTTTCTAACAGGGAGAAACATCTTCACTATCATCTCTTATGTGGAAACCTATTAATGGCCCCAAGGATGTAGAAAAGTGAATGTGTTGGTACAGTTTGTACCTTCCATGTATGAGCTACTGTTCTTTCCCTTTCTCGCTCAGGTGACTGACTTTGTAATGTGTCTTTCTCTGTAGGTCTAGTCTGTGTTGTATGAGACAGGCACAGTCTTTTCCTTAATAAATAGTCAAAGAGCGTTATTAACTACCTTAGTTCCGCATCAGCAATGTAAGGACTATAGCTAGACATGGGCTTCTAGTTTTAAGATGAGTCTTTAAAAACAAAGAAATCCAGCTCTGTGCCCTTCCCTCAGTAATAGATCTGCTTTCTTGGCAAGTAAAAAAAAAACCAAAAAAACCCAACCCAATAAAAAAAAAAAAAGAAAACCCAACCAAAAAGAAACAAACAAAAAGCTATAGTACATGCTGTCACAGAGCATTTAAGATAGCTGGAGATGTTTGTACGCAGAGCATGTCTTTTGTGTACATGCTGTCATGGAAGTTCTTTCAAACTGAGACTGACCTAAAATAGCTTTACCTTTATCTCGTGATTTTCAATTCGATTTTACTTCTGTGCCTTTTTCACCAGAGATGAGTCTTTTTGGTCATTGCAGATGAATTAAACATATATGGAAGGTAAAGTCCCCCATCCCAGTACAAAGTTGTTCTCTGCTCATACTCGAGACTCATGTGAATTTGCAACCTTTCATGCTGCTTATCAGTCCTTAGTTGTATGTTTTACTTCTTATTTTTTGATTTATTTTTCAATTATTCCTATGTCTGTCAGGAAAGGAGGTAAAAACAAAAGGCAGGCATACCAATAGGTAGCAGCTGCGGGGTTATTGAAACCAGATGTGCATTTTAGTGGGGAAATACCACTCTGCCTAGATAAAAAAAATCAGTCATGGTATAGAAATGCCAGTTTCTGTACACTGTTAATATAGAGACCTATTTGCTTATTTTTAAAAAAGGTACTATTATAATCTTGATAACCTTTCATCACATTGTGGTATAAAGTTTCATTCTGATGAGTATCACCACATTCTGTTTACACACACGCATTTTAAAAAAAAAAATCCCTTGGGAAAGGGCAAATGAGTATTACATTAGGGATTGAGGGGCTGGAGGAAAGATCAAGACTGTCTAGGTAATGCTTTTTATTTCCATTTTTGTATATGGAGCTCTGCTGATGGCCTAGGATGCCTTTTGCTAGACTCTATACAAGCATGTAACAAAGAACAGACTGTTATCCAAAGTGGGGCTTAAATGCAGCATTCACATTAGTTTCAGTTGTAATCAAGTTTAATTTCACACCTAACCTTGGGAATCTAGGCCTTCATTTTCCCCAATCAAAATTCAAAAATGAGGGTATGTGAATGAGGGAAGAGCCCTATCTGTGATACCAGGCTGTGAAGATAGCAGTACAGTAGTCTCTGTCCTTATTTCACATTGAAATACTGCAGCTGTGTGCTGTGGGAGGACAACAAAAAGTGACTCAACCACCTTGGAAGTAAAACTAGCGCTTAGTCCTCCACAAGGAAAACTGTAGTGTCTGTAACCAACTCAATATATTTTAACTTGCAAGCAGTAAATCCCATGTTATGTTTATAGCTCTGTCAGCACTCATTGTAAAATTCTGTTTCCCAGTGAGTTTTAATTTCTGTACATTCAGAATTTAACAAAAAAAGTCCTGGCATTTTTGGAGCAGACTGATTATCTTTCATGTCCCAATTATATACAGTGGTTATGATGAAGATTCCTACCTACACTGTCTTTGCAGAGATGAGGTCTGTATGAAGGAAAGCTAACTAGTGGAGACTTTAGTGCTATGGTTAAGAATTCCTTTGTAATTGAATTACTGGGGAAACTGGTTCAGGTTCTGTCTTGTTTTTACGTAGCTTTCTCACCGGGATTAACTGATGTAGTTATCCCAAGGCATTTTACTCAGTGACAACGATCAGGGCAAGGGTTAACTTCATCTCCCTGCCACCCTTCTTTCTGAAGGTGTGATCTTAGGCAAATGGAATGCCAGGGGATCTGGTGAATGCAAGCCAGTAAGAACTCTCCAGGAGAAAAAGAGACTGTTTTGAACATTGAATGAATCTTAGTATACATAAATAAGTTTTGCTATTTTGCTGCTTAAACAGAAAACACTTGTCCCTTTTTTTTTTTGTTTAAGACCATTTAGTTAAATAGGTTGTGTGATTTCTCTGCGATAAATAGGAAGCTACAAAGTTCTTCCACCTTGAAGTAGGTTGGTGGTGAGTAATGAGTATCAGATTGTTCTCAGAATTGAGTTTTTTTCCTGGTAGCTTTTCTTGCAAATAAGCCAAGCATTGATCTCTGTTTGTTTTAAGAATATCTGACTGCATCAATTAACATTCTCATTTGTGCTACTTGAAACCTATTTCTCAATAGAATCATGACATGAATTACACTGCATAAGAAAAGGAATGAAAAGGATATGGGAATAACAGATAGTGGTGAAAATGGATGGAGGGAAGATAGAACACACAGAATCCATTCATTGAGCCTTTTGGCTGAAAGGGTTTGTGCACTACTTTTTACCTACTGGTACTTGTGGTTTAGTTTTGCTTCACCAATGAAAATTAATTTCAGGATGGTCCGCACCCTAAGGTTTATCTAAATCCTTTACAGAATGACCATTCAGGATGGTAGGATTAGCGGATCTGTATCTTGGTGTACTCTGTGACTGGAATAGCAAGAATACCTGGGAATATAGCTGAATGCAGTGCATCCACTCAGTGATATAAAGAGCAAAGCCTTCTTTATTCCCATCATTACTCATCCTCATGAGCCTATCAAAGTGCACAGCACAACTATGTCGAGAGTTGAAAAGTGAGGACAAAGAGGAAAAAGAACAAGATGATTTATGGATTTGATATCTTAAGATGGTACACTGTTGAAATGGCTTATGTATAAAATAAGTTACAACAAAGGTACAAGAGAGAAAAAGTAGTTAAGGCTCTTTACGTGTACAGAGGCCTTGTATTTTGTCATGGAAAATACAGAGTTTGTGCCGATTTTACTAAATCTTTTCTCTGAAACAAGTAGAACGTACAGAGTGTGTGCAAGCAAAATGGTTTTTCCTACTCCTTGAACCATTGCTTGTTGTTGGGAAACCTCCAGTAGGTGTTCTTTTATTCTGAAAGGCGCATGTATTGCTCACTCCCTTTGTCCATGTAAATTTTCAGAACATTTGAAGTCTTAATTGAGAACCAATTTCTAAGAGGGGGTTTTAGCTTCTCAAATTGGACTGGAGCCTGGTACAGGATTTATGCCTATAAATTCTTGATTACAAAGCTCGGAGACTGGTTTGTTGATAGGTATGCAGGATAGATCAGATATATCTGTTCACATAATTGGGAAACTTCCATGCATGTGTTTTTTGGCAGGAGGAGAAAGAAGTACCGATGTGTGTGGTAGTGTTTTGGGGTTGTGTGTGGTTGTTTTGTTTGGGTTTTTTTTAGTTTAGTTCTTTTTTTTTTTTTTTTTTTTTTTGAACCTGACTGGTATCTGTATATTTTTTGTAACAATAATGCAAAATGCAAAGACTAGAATCCTCTAAATCCCCTATAGATTCTTCCTTTTAGAATCCAAGAGCAAGTATGTTAAGTGCAAAAAAAAAAAGAAAGTTACTGTTACTTGGGTTGAGTGTAAGAATGGAGGCTTTGAATCCTGGCTGGGGGAGGTGTCTTCCTCCTCCTGCCCCAAACAGCAATTAAACAGTGTATTACCAGGCATTTTCATATTACTTGAACTAGTAGTTCTCTCCAATATAAACAACTGATACTGCTGAATTAAAAACAAAAATTGTTTTAAATTGTTTGTAAGAATTGTGCCGTTGAAGTGCTTTAGAGATGACTTGCAAATACATCATTATTTATATTTGCACACATTAATGAAAATATTTGTATAATAGTGATTGAATAAGACTTTACATGGACTTTTTTCCTTTTTGTGGATTGGAGCAGCTCTGATAGGCTGCTCTTTGCAGCAATGGGGAAATGACGGAGATAGGATGGATGTTTTGTACATTCCAGTTAAAATACACTATGGAATATGCTCAGATTCTTTTGTTTCATTTTTTATTTATTAGAATAGTGAAGCTTTTGCCCTCTTCCATGTGTGTTCAACAGCATTCTTACTAGGTGTGTTTCTAGTTTCTGTGTGATAATAGCTAATAATTTGATAAAGCTTCTTGTTAGATTCTTCTGATGAAGCACTAGAGAATGTAGAATCTGCTGGCAGGTCTAGTGTCTGCAGTGGAGTAATTATGGAGAGTGCTGTTGGTTAAAATGACCGGAGAGCTCTGGGACTAATTGTAAGGAGTGACAGAACAGAGAAGTTTTATTGCTACAGTTCCCTGAATTATGTCGAGCAGCAGCTGCGTCAGCAGCTTTCAATTACCGTACTACTGCTCCAGTCCCTTGGTGTCATTTTTGTTGGCATCAGAGTTAAGTATTGATCTTTTTATTTATAGAAGCATTTTGTGTTGTTTGGCTGCAGAGATATATCTTCTTGTTTGGAAAAGGCAGAGCTTGCAATAAAGAAATTTCTTTGCAAGGAAATACACTAAAACTATTTAGAAAACATACCAAGATGAGGACTAGATGAGAAGATTGTACTACCTTTTGCCTACCTTTCCCTTAAAAATACAGTATGTTTTATCTAGGCAGGTTTGTAGCACAATGTGCTGATATAAAAAGCTCAGAGACTGGGGAGGGAGAAACTTAGATCTGGGGAAGGAAGCCTGCTTTTCCAGTGAGACTGAGAAATTATATACTGCTGGGGTTTAAAATCTTATTTTTGTTCTGTGTATTTGCTGCTAACTGCCTTCTGTTTGGGAAGGGTAACTGAAAGTAAACCGCCATTGATTTGGATCTTGGCAAAACATAATTGTGGTGTTGCAGGCACCTTTCACTGGCAAATACCTTTTCCAAACATTAGGGAAGGCAAAAATGACTTATAAATTTTCACTTATTAAAATAAAATGTTACTCTGTTAAATACACCCTGAAGGCCAAGTGAATAAACTTTTCTGGGCCTTTTCTGGCTCCTTGCAGGGATACCACAAGCATCTCTGCTTTGCTTTTGGAACTGGTATCACGGTGCAGGGGTTCTTGAACAGATACAGAAGTTGGCTTGCTCAATAAGGGACTGTTAGCTTTAGTCTCAGACTCTGGATGCCAGAATTGGCAGCGGCAGAAGTGAGGACCCAGGAAGAGGAAAATAGAAGAGTTGCAGCAGTAGCACTTGGATAGAAATGGAGAGCGTAGAGGAAGGAGCTGAACCTTGACCCAGGGAAACAGAGACCCTTCATATGGGGTTTTTTGGCATGTTTTCTTTTTCAATGGGACCTTATTTATTTAAAAAAAAAACAACATGAATTTATGTAAGCAGTTATCTGTCCTCCTTTTCTGTGTTGATGTACCTTCCCAGCTGTGTGTCACCCCTCAGCAGTGGTGTTTCACATCACCATTTTGCTGAGTGAATGATTTGTCTGTGGGCTCTCTAATATGCTTCTGGCAAAATCACCTGGGGCAATTTCAGTCACTGCTGTAGCCAGCTCATCAGATTTTGACTGAAGCAGATGCAGGAGCTGCTGGTCCAGGACCAAGTCTCTGGGCAGTGACACCCTGCAGGAGTGGTAATGGGTAGCTGACTTTAAGGGTAGATGAATGAATTGCTACCTTCAGCTCTGCAAACAGCTGTACTTGACAAAGTTGTTTCTAATGCTTTGTGCTGTTATAGCTGTACAGTGAAAGCCCAATACTGGCATGAGGCTGCTATCCTGCTTGTAAAGTTTTCCATAAGATAGGACTGTGCACAGCCATTGGATGCAGAAAGTTACCATGGCTTGGGTCAGGGGCTGCCTGATAGTTGGCATCTAATATTCTCATCTTCAGTGTTTGTCCTGATTTTGGGGGGCAGGTAATTTGGGAATCAAATTGCTGATCTCTTGCAAATGTAGAATTCTTTTTTTATCCACCCCCCCCCGCCCCCCAGCTATTTTACTAAAAAGCCAATGGTATCAGTAAGGAATTTTTGAGTGTTGTTTGTGTTCACCTTCCCTTCCCCCGCCTTGCTTCTTTTTTTGTTTTGTTTTGGTTTTGCTAATCCATCAGAAAATGATGGAATTTCAAGGGAGAAAACTGAGGTGCTGAGTTCCGAGATCACTTCTTCAGCAGTCTGATAAAAAGCTCTCTCTATTTTATTAAGGCCATCAGAATTAAATGGTTTAAATCTATTTGACTAATTGCACTCATTTAAGTTTTTAATAATTAAATGCACTGAGGCTGTGTAACTTGTTTAACAGTTATGTCCTTTTCTTTGCTTTGAGCAGTTTTACTCTGGGCACCGATCTCCTCACATTCCATATAGGTTATTGCACCTGGTATGGACTCATGCACGGCATTTAGCAGGGTACGAGCAACAAGATGCACACGAGTTCCTCATTGCTGCATTAGATGTGCTACACAGACACTGCAAAGGTAAGGCTTGTACTGAGTCTTCAATCAACAAGGAATATTGGATCAAAAGGAGGTAGAACAATCTCTTCTTAAATCAAGTGTACTGTCTTACAGTACAGCAGACTTAGCAAATTCCTTTTAAAATGTTTGGTAGACTTAAAGGAAAAGATTTATAAATAAATAAACCACTCCCACCATCAAAAATTACCTAGAGTTAGAAGCAGACAAGGCTGTACATTGGTTTGAATCACCATCATGATCTTCTCTTATTGGTTGTGAGTCACTGTCTTTTCTTTTAAATTGCCATTTTAATTCTATTTATACTTGAGGTAGTTAGAACTCTTACCCTGTGTGTCATGGAACTGATGAAAATAACATACGGGAGGCTGTGGCTGTTCTGCTAAAATACTACCCTGCTGTATTTATGATGCCAAATTGCATACAGAAATGTGAGTAAGAAAAAATCGAGTGGTTTTGGTATCTTGTTTTATTAGTTTGTATATAAAAATACATAATTCCACAATACAGTAAAAATATTCAGAGACATGCTTTTTAGAGATGTATCTAAGTCTTGAATTGATTTATTAATATCATATGACATTACATATTTCATGTTAGCCGAACTAAATCTGAACTGAAAATTTCCCCATTTGCCAATGTTTGATCTAGCTTGATTCACTTAAACACAGAAAATTTTGTTATTCTTGTAAGGGAAAAATAGTAGGGTTGATACTAGCAAAACAAACAAAAAAATCCTTAGTCACTAAAAATAAGCTTTAAAGCACTCATCTTTCCTCTAATGCCCTTAGAAAAAGTGCTTAGAGGTCAATTTTTTGGCTTCTCAGAGGACTATCAAAGGGAAGGCTGCTACTGCTTCTTTGAAACATTTTGAAGTCTTGCTTTTATCTTTGAGATTCTCTTACATGGTAGCAATGTGCTTGAATAGGGGTCCTCCAGAAAAGAGTACTTGTAAGGACAGGAGTACATGGAATAGTTCTTTTGTATTTTATTAATATCTCTCATTTGACCATCACTAACTGAAATTCAATAGGCCTAATGAAACTAGTGTTGAAGTACTGTAAGGAATACAGTCTACCCAAATACTGACCTTTCACTTCTTAACACTGAATAAACTCACATGCAAACAAATACTTCTTGGTTCCTGTAAAGTTTCTGGACCATTGATCTAACAAATCTTCAAGCTTTTTCATCATCTTTGATATAAAATGATCTTAGTATGTCTTCTATACTTCCTGATTAGTACATGAAGAAATAGTATTTTCTTCTCAGAACTGTAAAGACAAAAACTTGCAACAATAAAGGTTCCTATGCTCTTTTCAAACTGATAAAGAATCTGAAAATACCTTTTTTTTTTTAAATAAAAAAGTGGTTTGGCTTTCAGTGAAGAATCTCTGAGGTATCTTCTGGAATTACCAACAAAATCAAGCTTTCTCAACAGTTTCTTTACTCTTGGTTCTGTTTGGCCCCTCTATCCCAAACAAAAATGAAACTGTGATCTGTCCTATAACTGTGGAAAAATTTATATGTTGGACATTCCTTGTTGGAAAGAGCGTGTACAGGTGTATGGAAACTCGGTGGATATCACAGATGCGTTGAAAACACTGACTTCTGAATTGGTACAAAGTTTCATAATGGTTTCAGCCCGCTTGAATTGAGTTAGGGAGTTTTGCAGCTTTAGTATAGAGATTTTTGGGGTTGTGGGAAAGGTACCATTTACATTCAATACAAGGACCAAAATCCAGTTATTTAACGGATATCCTTAAGTTTGAGCCTACTTGCGTGGACATAAGCAAGCTGTTAAGAGTGCTACTAGTGGGAAGGTATTAGCAGTAGATCCTTGATATCTATGCACCCAGGTTTTTAAAATTTCTGGCTCTGAAGAAATTGAGAGACTTTTATTAAACTACGGTAAATAATCTGTACCACATCAAGGTAATTTAAAAGAAGTGGTTGAACAGTTGTGTGGGAACCAAGCGAGTTAATCTAAACTAGAATTTCAAGTATGGTCATGCTAAACCACTTTTGGAATGAACTAGTTTGCTGTGTAATGAGAAAGTTTTTCCCACTTATATACTCATGTATGCACACAGACGCACACACATGTGAAGTATGTAAAAATATTATTACAAATAGTGAGAATATGTCCTAAAGCTACAATAAGCAAATAATGCCTTCCCTGCCAATATTAAATATTTATTTTACTGAATCAGAAAAGCTTTTAAAGCTTCCAGTCAACAGTAATCAAGTTCTACAGTTAACACACAGTGAGTGAAGTAAAATAAAGTCATGGGGAAAACGTTGGACATTATTCATAATGACCAAGGCTTCAGGCACCAAAGTAAAGGAAAGTGCTGCTTACACGGAGAACTGCATAAACATCCAGTGATATCTGTTTGGCTGACATTGGTTGTTTATCCCTTTTCCATTCCATTTACTCAACTTTAGGAATTGTCCTAATGCAAGTCAGAGAAAGCTGCAAGTGCTTGCTATTGATACCTCTCATTGCCTAAATTAGTAAGAGTATATGATTTTGATGTGCATTTGAAGATAAGTGTTGTAATATTGCCTCTTACGAACCATAAAATTAACTGCCCTGAGATTATTATATGGGCTGGCTAGCCCAAGTAGTTGTTTGTTTTGTTTTGGTTGATTGGGGTTTTTTTAATGTTGGTTGAATATATACTTTGTTTTCGTGGTATCTGTAAAGTTTTGGAAGCCCAGGATACCTGTATGATCACCCAAGTAAATCGTGTCTCGGGTCATAGCTTTCCTTGCACTAGCACTGTTGTGTTGAGCTGTGGCATTTGTGCAGGGCATATTCTGAACATGTCACAGGGCTCCTCTATGCTGCTGGAGTAATAGAAAATGTTTCCAAATAAAAGGGATTGAGTTTGTCATGCTGATGCATGACTATTTTTCGTTCTAACAGCTGGAGAAAGATGGTCTAACTGGCAAGTAGTATTTTGGTGAAGAAGAAAAAAGTTCAGCTGTTAATTACATCTCTTTCTCTACCATTCACCCAAAGTTTGCACGAGGTCTGTCCTTAAATGCATACTCCAACTAAAAAAGTGAGAGCTTTCTTGAATCTGAATTCTTTCTCCAACATTGCTACTATAAAAAACACTTAAAGTTGTACCTGCAGTTTGTGCTACTCCAGTCTCTCTTTCTGGTTTGATAGTGCTCAGTTCTACAGTGTCATTATACATTGGTATTTGTAGTCCTCGCCACAAAAGCTTCCACATGAGGTTCAAAACCTACTCTACATCGGAGAGTAGCTTCTTAACCAGAGTAATGCTATGAACAGCTTTGCTGGGTAGGTAACAGCTGCATTCTTTGTGCTGAAGCCTAACCATTCACCTGGACTTTGGCCTGTATTCCCTTCGATCTTTAAAATGCACAACTTCGATTTTCAGTCTTTGAATATGTTTGGATTATAGAAGCTTCTGAAAATGATCAGACATTGATCTGTTGCTTCTTGTAAGTTTTCTGAGACTTTTCCATGAAGAACAGGTACAAAGTATACCCCACTCTTCACGTGGGATCCTTCAAGAGTTCCAGGGGTCTTTATTTGTTAGAAGAATATAAGTAATGGGTATGTCTGCCCAGTCTGTAAAGCATTAGATTAGCTTTTAGTCAGCATGACAGATATATCTAAATTATCAGTGCTCTGGAAGAAATTCAGGTTCTAATTCTGCAAACTCCCATGACAGTGAGGTTCCAATCATCCAGACATTTTGTAGTTTACTAACTTTGTCTCAGACGTATTCAAACTTGGAGAAACTTAGACCAGAATTGTTATTTTTTTGTATCGAGCAAGATGGCAATTCAAAAGTTAATGTTCAGCCTAGTGAAATCACTGGCTCAGGTTTCTTCTATTTATTGCAAGAGCAACAACAATCAAGCAGCAGAGATGGGCATTTGTACACAAAGGTTCAAAAAGCAAGATAAAAAAGATTGCAGTAATCCTATATTGTTATCCCAAATTTCATTCAGCCAATGTTACTCAGTTGTCTAACAAAAAAGAATGCTACTTTAAAGCTGATTATTCCTCGTTTATCTGGTTTTCATGAAACAGTTTGCATTCATCTTTAACAAGGACTGCTACAAAGCAAATTTGAAGCCTGGTGCTAGGTATCATGACAGAAGAAGAATGCTGTGCCGAGATTTGGGAGTAAAACACTACCCTGCTCTGTGAATTCTGCATGATATTCTTAGGAACTGATAAAGCATATGCTTGCGAAACATGTCATCTGCTATGATCCGTATAAATGTACGTGTACACTGCTTTGTCATAAAGAATAACAAGCCCATCTTCAGAACACTAGGGGCCAAAGTAGAGCAAAAAAGTTAACATGAATGTCTTGTTTTGATAAATGCCCCTTTTAAAATCTGGCAAGTTTTTAATTACTTTTTCTCATTTAAAATACATACCGGAAATTGGGAGCAAAACTTCTTTATTTTTGTTTCAAAACCAAAACCAGTGTTAAAAAGAACCAGTACCTATTCTTACAGTTGTTACATATGATTTACCTTTAGTAGTATATTAGATGCCTATATATTTGAACACAAGTTAACATGCTTAGTTATTGCACAGACGCAGTACTAACTTACGGGGTTTTTCAAAAAACAGAATTGCATCTAATTTGAATCCAAACTTTTAAACTCAATTTTCTGCCATTCTCGTAATTACATTAGTGTATACACAGATGTATTTTCAAGTTTGGTTTTAGTCTTGTGCTGACCTATCTCTTACAAGAAGCTGCTGCTTTCTCTAGTAGGAATTATGACCAGCTTTAAAAACTAAAATGTATGCAACTAAAACCTACTTTGTAAGACAGAAATGTTGAAGGGAACCTTAACTTGAGCACAACAATCTAGCAGCTTCTACTTCTCAGCTGCATAATATACCTCCTCTCAGCATCTGTTACATATTGACAAGTGTGAGTAGGTGGTAATCTTACTTTTTTTTTTTCCCTCCTCTCCAACCAAATGTCATGGGAAATAATGTTGAGTGGGTAATGCCCTTCTGTTTTGCTGGGAACAAGCTCACAGGATATTCTTCTGAGACCCTCTCGTCACTGATCCTAATTGACTTGTATAATTGAAAAGGGAGTATTTGTTCTCTCCCGTAGGTGGAAATGGCTGTCTATTAAAGGAGTCCAAGAGAGATGTTACCTGTGGTCCAGTGAAAATCTCTAGACACTGTTTCTCCGCTTCTGCCCCCCTCAAAACAAAACAGAGGGAGATAATGTTTCAAATTGTGAGATTACAAGGATACGGCAGTTGCATGTTGTTTCTTTAAAAAGGGGAGTTTTAAAAACAAGGATAAAACCCATTAAATTCTTTTTTGAAAATCCACATGTAGTCTTTAAAGCTTGCAAGTGATCTTTTCCTGAAGGTGAAGAATGTCTCGTACAGTTTCTATGCTATATACTCCATGTAGTAGCTTAGCATAATTGAGACCTAATAAAGATCTTAAGTTCAGTAAGATTTAGCTGAAATTTCTATCAAGAAATGCCTGAGGCTGGGTCTGATAACCCCCACTTTGAACGTTTGAAATCTAGTTTTAGAGCATTTTGGTCAAGAGCCATTTCAAGGAAACAATATGCTTTTCTTGACAATTCAAACAAAAGTTTCTAAAGCAGGCAGATGAGTGAGACCTTTTCTGAGGCGTTTAGGATCTAATTAACTGAAGTGGCCCATTGCAGCTTAGTAGGTATTACCTACGTCTGCTTTTCCACACCTAGTATCAGGTGGAACCTTTGTGAGTTTATATATTTTTCAACAGATTTCTAAAGCTTCATTAGAAAAAAAAATATTCTTTCCTGCTGCGAGATGACTGCAGCTAGAGCACCTTAGACACAAGAAAAGTGCTGGGGTTTTGCCCTATACTTTTTGTTTCTTCGGGTGTTTCTTTTACATGCTTGATTAGAAATTAATTGTTTTTGAGTAACAGCTGTGATTTCAAGGAGTCAGCATCTTAGTATTTCAGTCTCAGAAATTAAATACTTCCTAGTAAGTTAAAGATACTAGGAGACCTGGCAAAACTTAATTCTGTCTTAGCAGTTTCTGTTGTAGGAGGTTGGAAGGCAACTTAAAATGTACTTTACAAAATAATTAGCTGGTGCTGTGAAATAGTTTGTGTGTGCATCTCTGTCTACAAAGCAGAACCAATTGCACCTGTCCTGCCCAAGGAAAATAAACAGTACAGTCTTGGAAATCAAAGAAAAAGTGTATCACTCCTAGTTCACCTCTGAGGAATGGAAGGAGTATGCTTCAAAGCTGAGAACTGTGCCAAGAAATTTTTGGTTATTTAATGCTCTGGTTAGTTAGTCTAAGAAAGCTGAATTGGCCTAATCTCAGCATTCAAATCATAAAAATGAATTGCTGTGCTCCTGAGACCTGCAATGACAGCTTATAATGCCTAAAAGATGGGTATGCGTTCATTTTGCCCCTTGGGAACTTAGAGGATTGCCACGTCTCTGACGAAGCTGGAGGAAGACACAGCACTTATCTTCCCACTTCAGATAAGGACATCTTTCATTTTCTCACTGGTGAAAACTTGAACAGAAAGTCCATGTTTATGTTGAGTGGACATGATGCAGACAGCAAGCTGGAGGTTATTGGATCTTAACAAACCTCCTCCTCTCACTCTACTCTCAGGAGTTGACTGGGATAGAATTAAAAAGTAGCAGTTGCTGACATTTATCCTCTCTGTTCATTTAGGAAAATAATGTGCTATTGAGTATTCTGCCTAAGCAGAAACTAGCGCTTCTGTGGTAAAGAGCTGGCCGTTTGTTCAGATACAAATGTTGCATGGTGGCGCTGGAAGTGAAATGTAAATGTTCATTTTCATGAACCACCTTGGCAACTCCTTTGTCTTAGGAACTGATCTTTATACCAGATAGTGCAAAGCAAATCTCTGTAAAGGGAGATAGGGCTATACCCTGAAAAAGGGTTTGGCTAATAGCTGATACTGCTTAAAGCTTCACCTCTACAGGAGTTAACTGCATTTAGTCACCTTCTGATTATCTTTTATATTTTTCCAGGAATTCTCTTCTTGTTTCTTTGTTTTTTTCTTCAGTGCACAACATTTTCAGGGTTCCATATCGCCCATGTAAACATGCAGTGTGTTTATAAGTTTGCATTACAGAGAGTTACTGGAGAAACAGTCCAAGACAAAGCACTGTTCCCTTGGAGGATTTTTGACTTCTGAGTCTGTGTTTGCATTCCTCCAGGTGATGATAATGGGAAGAAGGCCAACAACCCCAACCACTGTAACTGCATCATAGACCAAATCTTCACAGGCGGACTGCAGTCTGATGTTACCTGTCAAGTCTGCCAGTAAGTAATTTTTTTCTGATTCTGCGCTCTGATTTGAATTTGTACACCTTCAAGTGCAACAGTGTACTGAATCTCCTCTTTCTTGAATACCAATAAAATACCAGTAAAATTCCAGCAAGATAAGAACTGTAATACAGCATCAGCTAAATGCAACTAGTTACCAGTTAACTGTCAATATTTTATTAAGATATATCAAAAAAGCTCTTGGAAAGGACCACAGGCTTACAGACAAGCTTTTTACTAGTGTGTAAAAGGTTGTTCTTTTCCAAGTTCATGAGGAAAAGACTTCAGGATCTCTTTGGGTTTGAAAGTATGTAATTGCCAGTACATTTGAAGAAAATCCTGATATGCGACCTTGTTTTCCTACAGTTAGGAGCATTGTGTATTATCAGGAGACATTTCAAAGAGGCTCATACCTAATGTAATCTCAAGTACCAGCAAGTAAATGTTTTACAAGAGTAAGGAAAAATGGTTTTGTTGTTCTACTCTGTGTTCTGGAGCAAGTTGACTTCAAGATGTTTGGTGTTGCCATAGTGCAGAAGTCAGAGTTCTTGTTTTTTGTTCTGTCTTGCATTCTTTATAATTACGCACGCTGTCCTGCAGATGGACTGTTGTGCTGTGCTTGTTTGAATCTGCTTCTTTCCTCAGTTTCCTGGAGAGATTTGCAAAAGATTTACTGTAAGGAAAACATAGGAAATTTTGTTCTTTGCCTGGTAGAGACACAGAATCTTTATATGATAATGAAAAGCTTGATGTGTTATGACACAATATTGGCATTGATGAAACTTTAGTAAAAGAAGTTTTCTTTTGAAAATTGACAACCTTTGCAGAAATGAAGCTGGAGAAAAGGCAGAATATTGTAGGTCTAATGAGATTGCAGAGTGAAAGACACTAGTTTTAGAGGAAGAGAGAACTCAAAAAATAAGTGCAATGTGTACAAACAGAAAAAGCTTCCAAACTAGGAGCTTAGACTGCTGAAGTTGTGGAGTTCTCTTAAAAATGTAAATGTTGGAAGAAAATATTTCAGTCAATATGAGTAAAAATGTTGAGAAGCTTTTTCCACAGACTAGCTGTTGGGTTGTCTTCAGCTTTCTTGTGGAGAAATCTGATCAAGAACATACACTACTTCTTGATGCAGTTATTCTTTGGCATCTCAAATTCCAAATGCTGTAGGAGATGCTAATATGAACGACAAAGCTTAATTCGGTGGACTACTGTATAGCAAAAAGTATTTGGCATTCTCTTTATTGAAGTAGCCTTAAGCACCATCTTCTGTGTCTTGATCAGAGAACCGTGCTTCTAAATTACTTTGATTGCATGTAGCTCTTTTCACAGATGTTAGCTGGTTTGTACTGGTCGGTACTATGACCAGTACCTCTATCTCTGAGTAACCCTGCTTGTTCACTTTGAGTCACAAGGCTCCAGTGAGTGGGAGAACATATTAAATGTATGTGATGTACTAAATGCAAAATATAAACATTTCCTAAAACGTATGGCATTTAAATATTCAGAAAAACAATCGGTTCTGGGAGAACACTCCGGAGCAAATCTATTTTCTGTCATCTTTGAGTGCCCTCTAGGGGTGATGTAGATCCCATAGTTCTTAAAAGTAAGTATCTGGTGTGTACCCTGAAGTGAGAGAGACTGTTAATTGTACTTCCGTTTAAACATGTATTAAACTGCTTTCTTTTTCATAGTGGCGTTTCCACAACGATAGACCCGTTTTGGGACATCAGTTTGGATTTGCCAGGCTCCTCCACCCCGTTCTGGCCACTGAGTCCGGGGAGTGATGGCAGTGTCGTAAATGGGGAAAGCCATGTATCAGGCACCACCACTCTCACAGACTGCTTGCGAAGGTATGAAATGAGACAAATACAGTTTTTGGTGGGGTAAAAAGAATTTGGCTTCATTCTGCTCTCCAGGTAGCACTGAACAATGGGAGTAAGTGATGCTTTGTAATGGCATTATCCCCAAACAGCATTTTTATATATATTTTATTTTTTTGCATAAGAGAAAGTGAGAAGGCAAAGAAGGCTCAGAGCAACAGTAGGCCTAACAATAACCAATTAAAACCAGTCGCCACACCATGCGAAAAGAAAGCAAATTTTACACTGGCTGCTGCCAGTGGTTTTAAATGGTCAAAAACAGTAGTGTCTTGTCTCTATGTTCTTGGTCATGTCAGGCAAACAAGCACATAAAGAGTTCGAAATGCATTTAATATTTGTCTAAATTATAGCACCAAATATGAATCTGATCTTGCTCTAAGCAGAGCTGAGGGTCAGCTAGTGCTGGCTTAGTTGCCAGAATGGCATTAAGAATGAAAGGAATTGGGCTTTCAAAAGGAAAAGATAATTCTGAGCAGGAAACTCATGCAACTTGGAAACAGGTAACTGGAGAGAATGTTACCACTTCATACACAGTTAACTTGGATCTTTTAGCAGATCTGAAAGTCATTCTCTTCTGGCAAATTCAGATATTTGTCGAAGATATTGTCTGAGGAAGAAGTTACCTGTAGCCTGGGCAGAGGTTACCTGTAGCCTGGGCAAAACTAATCCTCCTGAAATAAAAATTCATAGCCTCTGACATCTGACTTCTAACCTTCTCGATACTTTTAAGATCAGTTATTTTAAGAAAACAGGGGAATTAGTACAAATGAGAAATTGCTGATGCAGGATTGCATCAGGAGGCAAAAATTGTTGAATTTTGGTGATTTTCTTCAACATGGGGATTAGTAGAATCAAAGAGCAATGATGGGGAAGGAAAAACATCCAGGCTTAAAGATACTTTCAAAGAGTATGGATTTTGGAAAGAAGTTAAACTCTAATGGATAAAGAGGATAGGTCTTATGTTCTTCCCAAAAGTTAGGAAGCAGGTTGAATAGTAGATTCAAACAAGGAAGCGTGTAACTTCATGTCAACCAGTGTGGCCGTGCAACTTGAAGTTGGCTTGAAGAAGGAAGGATTGAGAAGGAATAAGACAAAAAACAGAAAGATGTAGGTGCTGCTAACAAAACCAGCAACAAATTCATAAGCCTTTTTACAAACTTGAGAGAAGAAAAAAAAAGTAATTAAAAAACAAAACCAAAAACAGAATGGTGGTACATAGGCTAGGTAAAGGAAATCTCATTAAATAAGAGGGGAGACCAAGAGGCTGCAATGATCATTTAGTGCTGGAGGCTGCATTGGCCATAAACAGAATGAGGCAAGGTAGGGTTAGTGACAAGCTGATAACGTTGCCCTCACATGCTTAGTGTGTGCATTAATGTAAAATGTTCAATTGTATTTCAGAATATTTCATCTCAAAAATCCTAGTTGTAAAGTAGCCTCTGGGGAGATGATTTATTGCCCTAGCCTTTTTTTTCTGTGCTGACAGTTTCTGAAAAAGTGAAAGAGATTTTGCTTTAGTGTGTTGTGACAACATAGAGGTAGTATATTTTCTCTAAGCAGTTCCCTTTTCTGTAATGGTCTCTTCCTATAGCTCCCTTGAGCAGTTCTGTCTGAAAATTTTGAAAGATATTTTTCTAGTTGTCAGCACTTGGGTTTTCTTGGAAGATATCTATATTTTGAAAAGAACTTTGTGTTTACAGCCCTTTCCATCTCAGAGCTTTGATCCTAGCCCTGGAGGGCTACAAGCTAGCAGAGTGTCCTTCAGATAGCATGCAGCTGAGCATAGAAGTCATGTCATCTTGCTTCGGAACTTCCATATCAATGTTTTTGGTTTTGAAAGCAAAAGATCTTTGTTTTCTGTATGAAAAGTAGCAGTTCTTTTATAGGAGATGAACTAACATTCAGCTTCTTTCTTGGACACCAATGCATATCAGTGCGATGTTCTGAAGTAGGGCAATGATAAACGTCAGATTTGGATATCTGAACCATAGCACTTTACATTATTATAGGTGTTGGGTTTTTTCAAAATGACACTTAAAAGCCATGAACTCTGTCTCTTGTGGTGCCAGTGACCCAGCAGTAAACGTAAAAGAAGTGTTTTCAGCATGTGTGGAAAATTGTCTGATTGGTTTGTGCATCCCTTTGCTTTTTAATATTTTTTCAGGTTTACACGGCCAGAACATCTAGGAAGCAGTGCCAAAATCAAATGTAGTGGTTGCCATAGCTACCAGGAATCTACCAAACAACTCACTATGAAGAAGTTACCCATTGTGGCCTGTTTTCATCTCAAAGTAAGTTCACAGGGGGCAGACAGAGCAGAGGATGTATATTCCCCTCTGAGAGGATGAGCTAAATTCCTGGACATATCTTCTGGCTTTCACTGACTAATCTTTTATGAGACAAATTAATATAAAGAACACCTTGCGTGCCCAGCTAGATTTTCTGTTACGATAGTATAACATTATCTATAACGTAGCTTTGCAGTATGTGCATGGGAACCTAACTAATCAGAATCTCGAAACAAAATGGAAGGCTAGTACAATACCTGAACCAGCATAGAAAACAATCTCCAAAAACTCTTACTCATCCTGCATGGTAAAATTCTACACATTTACTGGAAGAATGTCACAGAGGAACTCTGTTGCAAAGGACAAGCATGAAAAAGTTACTGGTTGCAACAGAGAAGGCTTCTTGTATCTTCCCAACTGTGATGTAGTTTTCAACATTTCCAGTCCCGATTGTCAGATGCAATGGTGGAAGATAATGTCCTAGTTGGTGCCCTCAGATAGTTTAGTCCTGTACAATGTATGTCTTTAAGAGTATGACGGTGGTGCAAAGTAGGCAGGTATCGCAGAAGATGAAGGTCATTCTGTGTCAAGAGGCAAAAGGTCCTTGGAAAGCGATGCCCCAGGCCTTCATAGAAGCATCCACCATAGTAATTTACCTGCATCTCTGATCTGCTTGAGCTTTTAACAAGACCCTAAGGTCTTGAGTGTCTCCTGGGACAGAATGACAAGTCCTCTGCCTGTTAGACAGCAACAGATGATCACTGGCCTCAGCTCTTACTATGACCAGTGTTTCAAGAAACTACTTATTTGATGATGATACTAATGCCACAAAAGCTACATGAAGAAGAACAGCATTTTACCTACAACCATGGTGACTGGAGATGTTTTAAAATGGCAGCCTATATGCTGTGTGCAAATGAAGGCTTGTATTGCTTCTCTTTCCAGTTGGTAAATTGAAAGAACAGGCACTCCAGCCTTTTGCTCCAGAGACGTTGTTCGGTTGTTCAATTCTTACATGGTTTCTAGGCTTTGAACTTTGGTAAAACACCTGAGTATCTTTAATAGTGTTGGAGTTTATCTTATAGCTGTCATGGCAAAGTGCGTGCTGAACTTTGCTGTAGCATGCAGGCAGTGTTTCTGATTTATTTTCCAGTAGCCCTCTAAGCTAGGTCAGTATGTTCATACTAGAAAACCTAATAATCTCTGTTACTATAGTGTCATGGTCTCACTGAGCAAGTCACGGACTGTATTCAAGAAGTGATTGTAGTTTGGAACTGCTAAATTACATAGCAACTCTATATCTGGCATAGCAGTGATTTAAATTTATTTTCAAAATCTGGCTTGTACAGAAGCTTGTTAATGAAGTGCAGAGGTCTTGACATGAGAATGGAATGCCACAGGAAGGTCTGTATTTGTGAGAAAAGATTGATTCTGCTTTCTACTGGAAAAAGGTGTTACAGGTGGAAAGAATTCCCTTTTCTGTAATTTACAGGCTTTTTCAGACTGTTTGGGACAATCATGCCTTCAGATGTTCATCCCCATATACCAGCACTTCTTCAGTTGCATCTTGAGTATTAACCAAGATGATGTGCAATGTTATATGCCAAAGATATTATTAGCCTGACTAGACTAGGTAGTACACTTCCTTTGTTGTTCTTTGGCTGTGGTCTTCCTGAAGAGCATTCTTGCATGACTGACTTGAGGTTTCAGGAGTG
The DNA here is from genome assembly GCA_026212715.1 of Elanus axillaris. Taxonomy (NCBI): domain Eukaryota; kingdom Metazoa; phylum Chordata; class Aves; order Accipitriformes; family Accipitridae; genus Elanus; species Elanus axillaris. Next base: position 16,526,311 of record JANZLQ010000064.1, read on the forward strand.
CTTGGCTGGCTGCTTGGCTTTCGGGAGGAGTTTCTGGGGTGTTGGGCTCTTGTTTTTATTTTATTTTTATTTTATTCCTGCAGAGTAGTTAGCAAGATATGCCTAGGTGATTCTGCTCTTTGGGCAAGGCAATGTGAACGTGCTCAACCCCTTTCCTACACTCAGTTCAGTATTTGTATTATCCAGAATGATTGAAGATTTTTTTTAAATAAATTACTTTTCCTAAGTGATTGTGTTGTCCTGTCCATGCAAAATGCAAATTTCATTTCATGTGTTAAAGCAAAAAAGAAACACAAAAGATAAGAATTATAGAAGTCTCAGCTTTTCACGTCTGGATCTGTTGCTAGGGAATTGTTATGGCACCACAATTGGAAAATAATTAACTTGAAGTGTAAATAGAGCAGAATTTCTGAGAAATGGGGAGAGAAGCTGCCTTTAAATAGAAACTCATTCATCTCTTTCTGGTATTTGTTCCTGTTTCCATTTAACGTTCAATCGAGAAGATGAGGAGAGGACGGGTGGGTATTGCAGGCTCCTTTTGGTGGAGGGACAAGGCATTTTTATTATCATATTTCATTTCTGCTTTAATTTGAATTGGTATTCCTGTGTAGGCTTGAGTCCTGTCACTTGAGATGATTGGATGGGTGGATTAAGTGTGTGAATCTGATGGCAAGCTCTCATTGTCACCAGTTTTGTGTGCTAGTGTAGGCAGCAGCCATATATGTGAATAGTTTGGAGTACAAATGAACACTGGTTTGGGTAAAGGCTGTGTGTGTGCTCTCTGTTTAATACATTTTTTCTGAATGTCACTTGGGAATAAGTTTGTGTGTATAGATATTAAGGTAAACAATCTAATTAATACCATATTTTCCGCCCCAAAATTGTGGTTTATTTCCCTGGTAGAGCTGTGTTAGCATTTACACGGGTGTTCCCAGCCCAGATAGTTGGTAGAACAAAATCAGGGGATAACTCTGGACACTGACTGCTAATATGCTTTCATGTTATTGTTCCTAAGCTTAGAACACTTATAAAAGACAAAAAACTTAGCCTTTCTCTAAAGAAAAAAAATTCTTCCACTTTGTCTCCAGCGGTTTGAACACTCAGCCAAACTGAGGCGAAAGATCACTACGTATGTCTCATTTCCGCTGGAGCTGGACATGACACCATTCATGGCTTCCAGGTGTGTACCAAGTTCAAAACCCCCCAAAGACCTGGACAGAACTGTTTTACCAGTTCATACATGTGCATCATGAAACATGGAACATCCTTGAATCAAAGTTATAGAACAGTATGTATAATGATACTTCTGCTGTAAGCTTTTCCTTGAAATGTGCATATTTTCTAAACTAATTTTTAGATAAACTATTGAGTTTTGTGTGCCAGAAAAGGCTTTATATTTAAACTTTTCTTTTATTAATAATATGTGTTATGTTTCTGGTTGCATGTTAAATTTATAGACTCGGATCCATCTTGCCTTCAAATCTCTGCTTTGGTCCCATCACCTGAGTGTCCACCCACAGTCATCTTGTGTAATTAGGCAGACTAGACAACCTAATGCCTAACCTAGTATTTCTGAAGTTATAAAAATCCTTCCTGCACCCATGCAAATCTGGGTTTGTTTTGTACTTTCAACTTTAATTGTTTAGAGAATGCTGCAAGAAGAACTGTAGTCCGAATTAAAATGGATATTTCTAATTGATATTTAAACAGAAACAGTAAGACTTCTCCCACCTCCCAGGTTTGTGAAAGACATGACATTTTTATAAATAAACTTTTATGATAGGTATATTCATAAAGAGGCCCTCCCCTGGAGAAGAGTAGCTGCTTCTGCCAGCAGAGAAAGGAGAGCCCTGAAGCTCTGTTAAATAGTATTCTATTAAGAATATATGGTTTATTCCAGTATATTTTAGAGAGTTTGGGACTTCCCTGTTCCTCTCTGGTGAATTCTCCCTGGATAGAATAGGCTCTGTTGATGAAAGGTATCAAGCATAATGGAATATAGATGGGATAATCAGCAGGCATAACTCAGTAATCTGAATTTCATTGGCTATGAAATCAACAACGTAATCCTATTGCTGCTGTCAAAACACAAAATGAATTTACAAGTCAGAGCCAGGATGATTGACCCATCAGAGGATAAAGGATTGATGTAATTAGATATTTTTCCAGGTTTAAAATACAAATCTTTTCTTAACCTGTTTTTAAGCTTTTTGGATAGGACATTTGACGTAAACAGATCTGTATTTGCAGCACTGAAGCCTTGACCAGGAGGAGAAATGGTGTTTTTTATGTAGCATTGCTGTGAGAACAAATAAAGCATCTTCAGCATCCTAATCAGCAGCCCTTCTCTGCTGCTAAGCGGCATTGTGCTTTTGAATAAGGACCTGGATTCAGCAAACAGGCTGTGTCATGTAAAACCTATTTCCTCAGTTTGGGAAGCCACTGCTTTAAGTGACTGGATTTTTGTGTGTGTGTGTGTTGCAGTAAAGAGAGCAGAATGAACGGGCAATACCAGCAGCCGACGGATAGTCTAAACAATGATAATAAGTAAGTGGTACATTCCATGACTCCTATTGTGAAAGGTAGTTGGCTCCTAGAAGGAGATATACAGTCTGCTGTATATCCTGCAGTGTGAAATGCATTACCATATTTGACAGCACAGTAAGTCTGAACTGTTGCAAAATAAAGCTTCATTCACTACAATTGTCTACCCTTTCGTGGTTTTGTGGCAGCTGACTTTCAGATCTGAAGGTGAGAACCCCAGCAATCGGTCTGTGAGCAAAATTAAAAGCTATGGTTACAGTATTAAAAGGGATGGGTGTTTTCTTCAAATAATCCTATTTCTATTGCAATATAGCAAAGGAAGTTCCAGGGGACTGAAAGAAAGTTTATAGAATGCTGACACTCAAAGTCCCAAGTAGGTGACCCCAGTACTTCTGAGGTTTCTTGGTCAGGTATCGATTCCAGTCAGAATAAATGACGGGCTGATGTGGGACTTGATCAACAATGTAAAGGGGATTGTAATTGAAACCAATATCCATAGCTTTATGGGAATATAGGTGGTCACACAAACCTTATCTTTTTCTTCAATAAGGTTACAAGTTTGGTTGCTGCAGTCATGTGCTGATGTTGTGTATTTAAATTCTTCAAGGCACTTAATTTGGCACTAAAAGTTTAGTTAAGAAACTGGAATCACACAATAGACAGATTTAAAAACTAGCTAACCAGGTTTTAGTGTAGTTGTCATATAAGCAGATACCAGGCAGGCGTTAATGTGTGGTCCTGTAGCCATTGATTCATTAGATGTATGGTGTTTAATAGCATTAGCAAAGATGTGAAAGAAAACACAACTGATCACTGTTGAGGTCTGCACAAGTCTTAAGTTGGAGAAGTTGTTAACAGTGAAGAGGATGAGGTAATGAGAGCAGAGGCATCTGGGCTGCTTAGTAAGCTGGATGCCAGTGAACAGCTGGGGCAATCTTAGAATCCTCCATGTAGGACTGGAGAGTAGTGTCCATCCTAGCTGGATTGAAGGACTCCGCTAGAAAGAGGGTGACTATAATCAGTGGCTCTGTGGACAGTCAGCTGAATAGGTGCCTTGTGGCACCACTGTCAGAAGAGCTCTGTGAATTTTGAACACAAGTAGGACAATATCAAGTGAGATTAGAGAGGTTATTTTACCATTGTGCAGCTGTGTTTGTATCCCAGTTTGAGGATAGTATTTCAAGAAAGAGGTAAAGAAAGTGGAGAACATTTGAAAAAGCTGCAAGTATATTTAAGACTGGAAACAAAATCTTACCTTAGAATAAAAGAGCCAAGGACTTTAGTCTTCTCCTTTTTAAGAAAAGAAAAGGGGAAAAAAGGTTAAGAGCAACTTGATTAGTCTATCAGTATCTTTCTTTGATACGGAGATGTGTCTGCTAGTTTTCAAGCTAGCAGGCAAATGCACAGCAGCATCTGAAAGCTGGAAGTTGGGGCTGAATATATTCAGTATTTCAAAATAGGTACAGGCTTTACAGATTAAGGACAATTAATCAGTAGAGCAATTTATCACTAGAAATACTTAAGATGAGCTATAATTAAGATTAGCTCCTTCCCCATCCCCATACCTCAAATGCATTTTTCTGAATCACTAGAGTAACTAATTCAGGGAAATAGAAGGTCAGACTACATAATCAGTTGTCCTCTTTGGGAATGCATCAATATTGGATCTATTTTATAAGAAAAATCTTGGTAGCCAGTATTGGTAAAGCTGATGGCTGTCATCAGACTGGAGTGTTGCAGTGATAGCAAGACAGAAAAATAAAAATGTCGTTATTTTCCCTGCGTGAGGATGCCCTCTTCCCAGTTAATGTTAAGGGCTGGTGTTTTATTGATGGATCAGATCCTTTACTATTGCTATACATGTTTATGTATAGCCTGTCTAAAATGTCAGTTGGTTTTCCCCTTTTGATCCACGTGTTCATTAACTCTGTTCTGTACCAGGTATTCCTTGTTTGCAGTAGTTAATCACCAGGGAACCTTGGAGAGTGGGCACTATACCAGCTTCATCCGGCAGCACAAGGACCAGTGGTTCAAGTGTGATGATGCCATTATCACCAAGGCTAGCATTAAGGATGTGCTAGACAGTGAAGGGTAAGTTATGAAATGGAGAGGGGGAAGGAAGGGAAACTTTGACCTTTGTTGGGTTTTCCTTACTTTCAGTTAAAAGAACCTTTTATCATAGAGAAGACTTAATTTCTCTCTTTGAATATCTAACATCTGTGTATTTATCAGTGCTTCAGAATGTTGTTTTATAATCCTGGGTTTGTTGAAGGAAAAAGAGGGGAAGGGTGAGGGACATCAGCTGACTCTGCAGTGTCTGTAACTGGTGCTTATGTCCAAACTCTTGTTTGATCATGGAAGGAACTCTGAAAATCAAAGTGGTATGATCATCCAGCGTAGGAGCAGTATTTACCTCCATGGCACAGTCCAATCTTTGCCTGCAGAACCTTTGGATTACTGTGAGTGTAAGAGGTTTGAAGAAAAGCCATTAAGAAAATACTGTGAACCAGAGTGGCAAGGCTATATGGGAGGCAGGTATTGAACATGAGCTGTTGCTTAGCTCATGGCTTTCAGTTGATTTCAGATTGACATTATGGTTTCAGATATTTGCATTAGACAAGTATTGGGAGTGCAGTGCAGTAGATTGCAAGGGAGGCATCTTGGTGTTCCTCATTTGAGGGGAGCATTGGGGTCTGATACATGTTTCAACAATAAAATCTAGAGTCCTCATTTTGCATTTTCAAGTATGGACTTGGTACTGGAAAGATAAGCCTTTATTGTTCTTGTTTTATTTATTCCTGACATTTCCATGGATTGCTGCAGGCACAGATGTTCAGTTTGTAATTTTTTTTAACAGATTTTCCCATTTTTTGAACTTCAACCAGGAAGTAAAAAAAAAAAAACCTGTAATGCCTGAGTTTTAGTGCTAAGTGATTTGACAAGGTAACTCCTGCTTTGAGGTCTTGCAGTAAAGTGAGTTTGTTTTTCTTGAATAACAAGTGGCTAGCTCTGGCCCTCAGATGGGGTATGTCTGTGGAAGAAACTGCCATAGGCAAGAGGAGAGGATGTGCAATGCAACTGCTGCCCATCCGTCTCATTAAAGGCTAGTTTGAGCTCTGATCCATTTTCCCTGATTCAGATAAAGGCTGACACGATAAGTAGATCTTCATTGTATAAGGGAAGCTCCATAGGGTGTGAGATGGAACAATAATAATTGGAAAGTCTCAAAAGTGCTTTGAAGCATTTTAAGCATCATGCAGTGACCCTGTCAGTGTGTGGCATGTAAAGAGTATGTAGAGATAAGTCCACTTCCCTCTGACATGTAACTGCTTGAGGGATGGGCTCCATTATGTAGCAGTACACATAAAGTAATTAAGGACAGGAAGAATTTAATCCCGTTAAAACACCAGATTTGAGTACAGATTGAGACATTAGATATTTGAGTTGGATTTGATTGGGACACATGAGTTTTCACCCACATGCCTGGTTCTTCATTTTGCTTCTGTAACAGTAAATGGCAGACAGTTTGTAACAATCCTAAGCATCTGATGCTTTGGTAGCGTGACTCTAAAGCAACAGTTCCATCTTAAAGCGCCTCTGTTGTATTTTGTGTCATGATAGTGTTAAATGGATGCTGCCTGTCTGGGCACCAACACAGTCCAATCTTCCAGAGCTTTCAGGTTCTAAGTAGTTTGTACAACAAGGTTTGACTGTTTGTTGTACAACTGTTCAGTTTCCTGAGTTGCTGGTAAAATCATGTCAGCTGGCTTCCTTCCTTCTCACCCATGGTTACTGTATGGAACTGGCATGTCCCTGGAATCACTTCAAATTGAACAGAAAAACAAAATTAATAGTCCTCATTTTTTGTGATCGCATCAATGGAAATACTCATCTGCTCCAACGTATAGCAGAAAGCTGAAACTGTGCCTCTGCTTTCTTGCAGATATTTGCTGTTCTATCACAAACAGTTCCTGGAGTATGAATAGCCTTATCCAGCAGCTTGTCAGATATAAACAAGGAAGAAAATAAGCAAGCCTTCTGAATCGACACACAAACCTACCTGAAATGAAAAGACCCATTAAAAAACAACTAGCACTGAGCTGTAACAGGACCTACTTGACACTGACTCAAAGCCTGGCGGAGTAAGAAATGAACAATGTCCAATGTGTACGCAGTCCCGCAAGGACAGAAAGGGGGAAAAAAGAGGCTACAGTCAGTCACTTAAGAGAGGAAATATAAAATGAAAGGAATGCTCTGGGTGGGGGAAATGGGAGCAGAGGAGTCCGGGCACTGGTACATCTCCTATGTTCCTCCAAAATGTGTGTGGGAAGGCAAGGGGTTATACCCTCATCTCCATAAAGCATCTTCTCCATTTGGTGCTTCAGCTCCAACGACCAATCATATAACAGTTAAAATTAAAAATCCAAGCCCATTTTTTATGCATATGGGTCTGAAAGCAGTAGAGTGGAGGAGAGGAGGGGATGACACAACTAAAGGACTTTGCAAGTATCTTTTTATTTGTGAATTTTAGTTATTAAATAAATACAGTATGAAACTATTAGGCTCTTTTTTTTCAACAACCATAAAAGAAATCCTGGATTGTGGAACTGAAGCTACAGTACTAAGACAGGTTTTCAAGCATGCCTGCTTGCACAGGTAATGTTTAATGCCATGGGACTGCTCATCAAAAGCATCAGCACAGATTCTTTTCTGTTTGAGCCCTTTTTTTTGTTTTGTTTTCTATAAATAGCTATTTTCTTAATTTTTTTCCTTTTATTCCCTTTTTTCACAAGAATGAAATTCATAAATGCAACCATCAGTAAAAATGAATGAATTGGCGTGTTTATACTGTAAGAGTGGTCTTGGTTCTTTTTTTAAAATCTTGTGAATAAGCTTGAATTTCTCAAAATTGCTTGTTTTGTTGTTGCTGTTTTTGGTTTGTTTTTTCCCCTGCTGCCTTCCAAAGGCATATATATGACACTTGAAAGAACCCCAGTATTGAAAAAATGTACCATCTGTTAGAAACGGTTGCTGCTGGGGGCAGCATTGAGCGATAGATCTGCTGCTATTGAGCACTTCTGCAGTGCACTCGGTTTTTAAGTAAACACCACATTTTCCTGGTATATGCTAGGCTGGTATTGGTTCCTTGTATCCTCCCACATGTATTAACTCCTCACATACTCTTCTCCTTGCAGAATCACAGCCTCTGTATCAGTGTCCTTAGCTTGCAGCGGTCGGTGCACCAGCTTACTCTGGCTTTGTCACAAATGCAATTTTGTTCCTTTTCTCCCCCTCCACTGCTGTCTTTTAAAAAAGCAGCACGTTGGCTTGTCAAGATACCAGCAGTAGCCGCTCGTGTGCTGTTTCTTGCTCTCAGGAGGCTGGGCTGTGGATTGAATTGCAGCCCGTGAGAGAAACCATACAGAACACAAAGCTGAAAAGAGCAAAAATAGCTTTGTTCTCCTTTCCTTGTGGAACCTGTAGAGAGTTACGTGTAAGAGTTAGGTGCTGTATCAGTTGGTGTAAGAACCACACCAAAGAGGTCATTAAGCTCTGCATATGTATCCAGAAAGCCATTCTTTGACTTTACCAGTGTGGTTAAAAACATGGATGGGTCTAACCTTTTAGATTCTGTGCTCTAGAAATGAGTTACAGGTGTCTATATCTGCCCGAGACAGAGGTGGAAAGTGGTCTGATGAACAGAAGAAATAGAAGGAAAATAAGGGAAGCAAGTTTGTTTGGTTTTTAAATGAGCATCTTGCAAGAGCAGCTGAACAAAAGGACAGTGCAATTGCATTTGATTTTTACACAGATTGGAAAGAGTACAAGGTAGTTTTTTGTATATCAAGAGATTTCTGTGACAGCTTGCAACAGGGAAGGAAGAAGGGCCAACTAATTGAAGTACCTTGAATACCAGATCAGACACAGAAAATGTCCCGTACAGTGTGGGAGTTACTTAGGCAGCCTGATTTCCACAGAAGTGATAGCGTACTCTGGTTTTGTAACCCGTTGTTCTCTATCAGCATGGTTGAAATAATTTTCAGTTGTAATTGGGTGCTGCAAGATTTAACCCGAGCGTTCTTGTCGGAAATGAAAAATGGCTGGAGAAATGCAGATGAATGGTGCACCCGCAGGAAAGGGGGCCCCTCCCTCCCCGAATCGGGCACGGTATCGTGCAGATGCTTGACGACGCTTTCTGCTATCCTTTAATAATGCAGCAAGCTTGCAGAGGAAGAAGACAAGAATCAGCCTTTCATTATTCCCAGGGCTGCTGCAGTTGGCGTCCCCACCTTGTCCTGTTGCTGGAGGAGGAGTGCCACCGCGCGGCAGATGGGTTTCGGGGAGCGAGGATGCCTTCGCTTTGTGATGCCGAGGTCTGAGCCTTTGGCTGCTTCTGTTTTTGATGCTGGAGCCTGAACAAATGAATTCTGTTTTCCACTAGCACGCGCTTGGCCACCGGAGCTAATGCAGTCTGCTTTGTTAATCCTTTAGAAACAAATTGTTTAGGGAGGAGGCCAGCCATATAAATCAGCCTTAATTTTTTTTCCCCACCCGTCTGAGGCTGGTGAAGAGGGCTGTGCTCTGTGCAACTGCACCGGCGCAGATGGTTTTCAGTGGGAGATTTCAGTGCTCTGTTTCTGGTTTCAAAAGCAGAATTCCTGGTGTATTAAAAGCTCTTATTCTTTTCTTCCCCCCACTGTGCCACCCCCTGTGTCTCTCCCTGAATCATATCAGGCATGTTTCTATTTCCAGCAACAGTAAATCAGCACAGGTTGCTAGAGGAGGAGAGAACGTTTTCCCTCTTCCTACAAAAATGGAAGAACAGCTGCTGTCATACAAGCAGCACTACCCTTCATGATGCTTTTTCTCAAACACAGCCTTCTCTTACCCTTCATCTCCTCAGAAGCAGCCACACAGCTTGTACACTGAGTTTATTCCCTGCAGAGCTGGGAGGTTTCTCTGTGCAGAACTCTCTTAACATCACCTTTAAGAAAACGCCGACCACAAAATGCCTTGCTGTGCAGCAAGATGCTAACGAATGGCTGATGAAGTTATGCCTCCCTAGTGTGCTGGCAGACAGCAGAGGAAGGCTGCCTCCTCCATGAGTGATGACTGTGCTGCTTCAGCTGCTGACCCTCTTCATTTCGGGGAGCAGTTTGGGGTTGACTTGTTTATTTTGAGGTATGGTTTTATGTCGGTGCAGCATGGTCTGTTGTGAGGAGGCATCTGCAGAAATGATTGAAAACAAAGACGTGTGGTGATGCAGGCTCATGTTGGAGCGTGTATTCTGTTGCCTACCAGCAATGAACCCAGCTCTACATGGGGCACAAAAATAGCCAGAAAGTGGCTTTAAGTACAATACTTTCTTGTCCCTTAGCCACTCAACTGGAGATGAAGCTTTATTTGATGCTGTGCCTAATGAAAACCTGAGCAAAAGCAGAAATGTGAGAATTGATTAAACCCCCAGGTGGATGCTCTTGCTCAAAACTGGTGCCCTTAATTCCATGCAGTTTAACTTGTCCCAGCTGTGTCCCATACTTACAATGTCTCTCTAATACTGTAAGTGATGTCTCCAGGTGTGCTCCATCAGAGCTGCTGGCCAGTGGCTGCAAAGGTGATACCAAATCCATTGATTCCTCTTGGTTCTCCAGCATTTAGGGGTTGAAGCTGGGACCCTGTATGTTACTCTCACTGCTGATTTGTTCAAGTTGTTCCGTGTTACCTTTGCTTTTATATGCTGATTACATTCCCAGAGGGAGGGGAGGGCATGTTGGTGAGGATGAGGAATGCTCCCCTCTTTTATATTGGGGCTGGAGTGAAGGACTTGACTTCTTATGGGCATTTCCCCCAATTTTGGGACACAAGGCTGTGTGGTGGCAGGGACAGCCCCAGCCCAACATGGGCTTTGCCTGGATGCGAGCAGGCGAGTGGCTGCCTGGGCCAGCTGGAGCAGGAGCTGCTGGTTGGCAGCACCGCACAGGGTGAGCTCTGGTGCTAGCTGGCATAAGCGCTTTCCTAAAAGCTTTTTCGTTTTAATAATGGATGCCTCTCGATCCTCAAGAGTTGCCTTAATTGCAAAACCAGTGCCACGTGTTCAGATATTTATTTCTATCCCATTTTAAATAAGGTTCTGAACCTCCTGACACATGCAGCGTGGCCGGGGGTTCCGGTGAAGGTGACACCCGGAACAGCCGCGCGTCCCCAGCGCTGCCCACAGGATCTCCGCACTGGGAAGGGACAGCATGACGAGGTGCCACATCTGCTTACAAGGGTTTTCCTTCTGGAGCCCCCTTCCTCTCTGGGAAGAGCTTCGGCGG
>JANZLQ010000064.1:16544870-16555741 GCA_026212715.1 Elanus axillaris
GCTGCCTTTTCTCCAGGCTGAACAACCCCAACTCTTCTCAGCCTGGCTTCACAGGAGAGGTGCTCCAGCCCTCTGATCACCTTCATGACCCTCCTCTGGACTCAATCCAACAGGTCCATGTCCTTCTTCTGTTGGGGGGGCCCCAGAGCTGACCGCAGTATCATCTCAGTGGGAGAGCTTTAAGCACTGGTTTAACTGGTGCCAGCTGGGACACCTGGAGCTGGACGTGCTCTTGTCCCTGCAGGAGCAACTCGTCCCATCCTCCTCTGCCGCGGTGCAACCTGTGCCCATGGGGGCTGGGTGTGATGCCAAAGGCACAGGACTGAGGCATCAGCAGCAGCCCTCAGCAGCCCAAAAATATAGCCAACAACTTGCAATTTTAAGAATTAGCTTGTTAATGAGCATTCACTTACTAGCAGCTGAAATATTTGTGCGTGTCCCCATCTTTGGGTGCAGCAGCCTCACTTGTGCCACCGTAGGGTTTGGCCTTGGAGGCAACCTAAGTGCCAGCATTGGTCCCTGCTGATCTCCCCGCGCTTTTGCCGTGCCGTGCCGTGCTGTGCCGTGCTGCACGTGGGGTCTGCGGTGAGCACGACCAAGCAACTGCAGGAAGCACTACTAACCCAGCACCAGGGCGGCCGCAGCGGCAACGTGCCGTTTGCTGACGGAGAGGGCTCGTGGGTGACCACATTCCTCTGCGGAGCCGCACCGGGCAGCCGCAGCTGTTTCCTCGTGTGGATGGACGATGCCGGTGCTGACAGGGCCCAGAAGGTTTAAAACTCCCTAATGCTGCAGCGTGGCACTGGCCATGGTGTGGTGCAGCCTTTGCAAAGCCAAACTTTGACTTTTATATAGAAAAGCCCCTGTGCTCTGTCTGGGATCTCTCCTTCTCTCTCTAGTGCTTGGGGGTGTGCAGCAATCGGGCACTTCGTGTGTTCGTCTGTCCTGCCGTTGCCTGCACAGCACCTTCCCTGCGAGGTGCTGAGGATGGGCTTCGTCCGCTGCTGCTGTGAGCTGGCTCCTACCCAGGGAGCACATTTTGTGTCCCGGTGTCGGGGATAAACCCATTCTGCACAGGAATGCTGGCCTTATAGTTGCAGTTGTTCAATTAACATTGCTATAAAATTAAATAATTGCTTTCTGCCGAGGTGACTGAAGACATTCCCCAGGGCAAAGCAAGGCTCAGGCTGGCGCTCTCCTCAGATGCTCTTTGAAGATATTTTGTACCCAAAGAGAAGAGCCTGACAGATAGCGGTGAGCCCTGGGGATGGTGGTGAGCCTGGCCATCCTTGAACTACCATGGGGTTTCACATGGGATAACTGCATGGGAAAGGAGATTTGGGGCTGTGTCAATGTTGGGGGGCTGCAGGCTGGGCAGCTCCTTCCCCACTGCTGCGAGGGCAGATCCAAGCCGGGTGTTTGGCCCCATCTGGGAAAAATCCTGCCCGACAGCCGAGGTCCCCAGCCTGGGGAACCTCGAGGTATGCGTGGTGCTCCCAGCATGGCACAGCCGGGCTTTGCAGCCACGTGTTTTCCAGCAGAGCCGGGTGTGTCTCCCCCTCTGCCTCTGCACCCACCAAGGACCAGCACCCCAAACTCCCCTACGGACTCCTCGTCCAAAGCATTAAGCGTCCGTTTCATCTCCAGTGCTATGGCACTGACCGTCTTCAGTAGGGTAGAAGCCCTTTGTCGTGGCTCTGCTACTCCAGCGAGAGCCGGGGGAGACCCTCTGCTCCCTGCGAGCACCTTGGAAACGTCACCGTGACCCCCAGCCTTGGCACGGACAAGCCCCTCACCCCATCTCCCCGCGCAGCCCCTCCATGGGGTAACTCACATTTGACTCTCCCGTGGCAGCTAGTCCCCCTCGGCTCCTGCCATTGCACTGCGAGCTCCAGCCGTCAGCCCGCGTATCGCTTGAGAGGTTTATTATTAGAGATAGATTTGATTAATGCCTGGGCCATGCGTTTCCTGGGGTTTCCCCTTATCCCTTCGATGCAAATCGGCCACATGCACAGTGCATTACATTGGCTCGACGGGTGTCCCTGGGCTGCCGGGGGCATGGGGGGGGCCAGGGAGGAGGGTCCCTGCGGTGGGACGTGTCCTGGGTGTCCTGGGCCAGGCAGCCACGTCGCAGAGGGGCTTGCAGGGGTGGGGGCTCTGCAGCACCTGCCCTTGCATTGCTTGGCGGTGCTGGGGTGTTTTCTTCTGCAGAGAAGGATGTTTTGCTTTATAGAGGAAAGAGGTATCCTGGGTCAGGAGAGCCAGCAGGCAACCCCATGGGTTATTGCTTTCCCAGGCTTTGCCGAGAGGGAGCAGCTATGTCGGAGCGAGAGGCCGTGCAGCCTCTGGGGATGGTTGTGCACGGGGCTGCAGGTGGAAAGGAGCAAGTCCCCTTGCTGGGGCTCTGTGTTACGGCTGGCAGAGCCCCGCCGGTAACATCCCACCGATGCTGCACAGCACTGAGGGCCGGCGACCCTCTCCTGCCGGAGCAGCTGCAGCTTCCCCTGCCTCCGGCCAGGACTGAGCACCGCTCCGTGCATCCTTTCCCTGTCCGCAGGATGGTCAACCCACACCGCTCACCTATCTCCTGCTCGTGGCACGTAGAGCATCTCGTGGGCCCCAGTAACATGCTTCAAACACCACTTTTCTCTAGTGCATCTGTGTTTTGGAGGCGGGAGGGATGGAAGAGGGCTGCACTCTCCTGTGCTGCCCTGTCCTGCATGGACAACAGAGGTTCTGGCTGGGCTCCGGGTCTGACACAGCCCTGGCTGCTGGCAGTGGAGATGTACAACGCATTAATAACACGGCTTGGTTTTCACAGAGGGAAGAGCCACCTCTGTACTGCTGCCAGCCTCCAAGAGTATATAGCTGTATATTTATTTTTAGATCTCACCTCACCCTGCAAGTGGAACGGACTTGATCAGCAAAACCCCCGAAGGAGCAGCCAGGCGGCACCCCCGGGGCTGCCTCAGAGGTGGGATTCAGACCGCGCCGTGCTGCTGAGAGCGTCTGCCCTCGCTCAGCCGGCACAGGAGGGAACCGGCTGCGGCTGCCCTCGTGCCTCCGACCAGCAAAATCCCTTGGGTAGGTCTGGCCGGTGGCACAACGCTCCATAGGGAATGGCTAGCCAAAGCAAAGCCAGACTGTGCAGTTACTGGTTTCCCCCTTTTCCACTGGCAGCACGTTTGTTTCTGGAGGTTTCTTCCCCTTTCTCGCAGGGATGCTGGGCTGTGGCCGTGGTCCCCGGGAAGGGGCGAGGGGTGCTGGGAGCACGGCAGGACAGTGACTCAGCTCGGTCCGGCGCAACCTTTCTGCAGAAGCAGCTGAAGGGGAAGGAAGAAGCAATACCTGTTACTTTCTATAAACATCAGCAGGGTAGCGTCAAGGTTTTTTCCGTTTGGTTCAAAAACTCCTACTTTGTGCTTACCATGGTGATCTGCAACCGAGAGAGAGACCAAAAGGCAGCCCACAGGGTGCAACATGCTCTGTCCGTCGCAGGGACATTGGAGGCTGAACCTGTTTGCAGGGAACAAAGCCACAAGCAGAGAAACCCAGCACCTCATGGCTGGTCGTCCCCGCAGCGGCTGGATGTGGCCCATCGTGTCCTAGCTCCTGTGGGAGGGAGGGAACCAGCATCGGCACCGTCCGATGGACCACAGGGCTTGGAGCGAGGACTGGGAGGGGAGGCACACCGTGGCCACAGGGTCACCGCAGCACCAATGCTGTGCCACGTGTGGTGGCTCTGCATGCCCATCGGTTGTGGAGGATGGGATCATTGCTGGGCTTGGGTGTCCCGCTGGGAAGACCTGCGGACGATCCTGGGAGGGAGTGGGGAGGCAGAGGCATGGCTGGGATGGGGCAGGGGTTGCATGGTGCAAGGGCTTGGGGGGAAAATACACCTTTGAGTGCACATAGTTGGTGGCCATCCACATGCAGACCCGTCCCGATAGTGCTGTGCCCTGGGCAGACGGCGGAGCCTGTGGCCCATTTGCCTGCAGAGCTGAAGCTGATGGCAAAGGCAATCACGATTTTGTCATTGCCCGCCCTGTTCGAGCATGGCAGAGCGTGGCCCTGGAGCGATGGCCCCAGCCCTGCCCTCCGGCTCTTGGGGTTTTGCAGGGGAAACCTGCCTCTGTAAATAGCAGCAGGAGACTTGCAGTTTCCACCCTGGTGTGTCCTCAAGAGGGAAGTGAGAAGCACTTGGGGGCGGTTTGTCCCTCCTCGCTGAGCAGAGATCAGGCAGTGTGATTTCGGCTTTAAAATTCTCGGCATATGCTGCAACCAGTGCCCCATCTCCTCGGCCGTGCGCCCCAGCAGCCTGACCCTCTGTGCCCCCAGCAGCATCACCCCCTCCCGCAGCCTCCGAGGACGGTGTGTGGCTCTTAAGCACTTCCAAACGTGGTTCCATCTTGCAGCCAAGGTGGTGGCTGCCGGCCTGCCCTGCCTGGGATCGTCCCTGTGCTCTGGGACACAGGCAGGGATCAGGCAGCGGCTGCCAGCACCCTATTCTGGGTTCCCGGGTTAAACCCTTCCCTTGCCACGTGCTGCTGGTGGGAGAGCATCGATCAGCAGTTCCCTATGCAGCCTCCCAGCATGGTGCATCCATCTGCATCCCTCTGCACGGCTTTGCATTCCACAGCATCATTTTGCATCCTTCAGCACCCATCTGCGTATGGCTCCAGAGGTGCCGCCCTCCATTTGGGGTGATGGAGCCCAATTTTGTCCCAACAATAAAATCTTTTTTTATTCTGGGCTTTTGCCCCAGTTGCATTGCTGCAAGGAGAGCTACAGGCAATGGACAGACAGGGTGGATGATGTTTGGCTCCAAAATTTTTTGGGGGATGCTTTGCCTTCCCTTTGAGCAGCTTTGCTGGGATATTTTCCCCCCAGCCTCCCCTCAGCCGATCTGCCTTTTGCAGTCCCTGTTCTTGGGCAGGTCTGGGCCTTGCCCAAGGCATTTGCTCACACACGTGCTCCCTCTGGGACCTGAAAAAAGGGGCCGTGGCAGGGGGAAGGGGAAGAGGAATCATTTTGGGTCGAAACCAGCAACTGCAAGGCCGGGCTGAGCACAGATGTCTCCGAGCGTGGCTGCTGAGGACTCATTTCTTTCACCCTAATTCCCCGTGGACGTGTCCTCTCGATTGCGCTGGGGTCAGGATGCGCCCGACCCCTGATGCGCTGCCTGGCTCTCCTCCGTGTCCTGCCACCGATTCCTCGTGGCAAAGCGCAGACCTGCTGCGCGACCACAGCCACAGGCTTGCCGGTGCCCGATAGCCACCACCGCTGCCTGGTTTTTCGGTGTGGGCAGGTGCACGGCCGGCTCCGTGGCAGCACGTCGGGTGTCTGCGTGGGACCTGCACCCACGCGCAGTTGCAGAGCCACGGCCATGCCACGGCTGTCTGGTTGGTGAAGAACGGCCACGGCGTGCTTGCGGCCACGGCTGGAGCTGCCCTGGCTGCCTGCAACGCTGCAGCCCAGCCGGGAGCCGAGGGCAGCGACGGCCTGAGCTTTGGGGGATGGAGAGCCCTGGGATGCAGCTCCAGCTCCCCAATCCTGCAGCCCAGGGGTTCCCATCCTGCACATGGGTGCGATGCTGGGCCCTGCCTGCTCCCGGCTGTTTGGGTCTCTCCCCAGGAGATGGCACCCTTGGCTCACCCAGGCTGGCTCCCCGCTGGGTGCTGGGTGCTCTTGTTGCCTTTGCAGCCTGGACATTCTCCAACTGGTCACTCCAGCCCTGCCTTCGCCCAGCCAGGCCAGGGCCCTTGTGCCAAGGAGGATGCTGTCCCACAACAACCAGGCTGGCTCCTGCCCGTTCCCCGGGACCAGCCGGGCCCCAGTACCACCATTCACCCCAGCCCTTCCTGCAAATTGGGGTTCAGATGCCCCCGTACACCCCACACTGCTCCATTCTTCCCTTTGCACCGTGGTCTCATCCTGCCGCTACCCCACGGGGCTGCAGCGGGGCATCATCCCAGGGATGCTCAGCACCCACCGGTGTCCGGGCGCTGCGGTAGCCTCTGAGCCGTGGGATCTGCCCTCCTGTGCCAGGGGGGCTGCGGACGAGCCACGGGGCTAGCCAGGCTCCAGAGGTGCCCGAGTGCCTCATTGGGGTGATGCTGCAAGAGCCACCTTGCCAAAACCTGGTGCAGAACAGGAGAGGGAAGCGTTACTGAAAACCGGGCCGGCTCTCCAAACCTGGTAGCCAGGTGGAGAGCAAGGACAGCTGGATGGGAAAAGATCCGGCTTGACTGAGGGCTGGCATGGAAACGAGGATAAAACCCCTATAAATGCCTAGTGAAGGGGCAGGGAAAGGAGGTTTCAGCGCTGGGGCTGTGTGCCGAGGTGTAAAGTGTGGGTGGGAGACAAGGGAGATGAATCAAAGAACAATCTTTAGCCAGAGCAGCTAATCGGATAACACGGCTTTTTAAACCTGGCAGGAATAACTCCCCATTCCCACCTCCGACATCGCTGGATTTTCTCAGGACGAGAGGCATTGCTGGCAGGACCCTAATAGGAGAGGGGGGCTTGCAGGCTGCCGAGGAGCTCTGCTGTTAATTTTTAACACTAAAAACCCTGGGGAAATTCCAGAGGGCTGGAGGGTGGCCAGTGGGAGTCTAATATTTAAAAGGGATAAAAGGGCTGACCCTGGGAATTACAGACCAGGTAGGCTGATCGCAGTCCCTGGGCAAATTATGGGCTGGGTAATTGGGGATACTGTCAGCCAAAAATTAGAAGCTAAAAATATAATTAAGGTCGTTAGCTTGGTTTCATGGATGGCAGCTCCTGTCAAGTGAGTTGGCTTTGGTTTTTGGCATGACTCTGGGCTGGCTGATAAAGCTAATTGTGTTGCTGCATTATAATGGGTTTCTCCAAAGTATTTAATTTACCGCCATGTGACATTTTCATTTGTAAAACTTGCATTATATGGAGTCAGCAGAGCAGACATCCGACGGCTGTGGCTGGCAGCTCAGGGGCGGTGGCCGAAGGGACTAGCGATGGAGGAAGCTGGAGGGACCCGATTTTGCACGGGACAATATTTTTTGCAGGGATGCTGAGGCTGACGGTGAGAGAGGAGTTGGCTGGACAGGCAGCCGTTCCCCTCGCAGCAGGATCCGCTCTGCCCAGCCCAACATGCAGGGCCTGGCCAAAAGGCTGGGGAGGCACGTGTGGGAACGAAATAGCTGGATTTTCCCTGCTAAAGCACGGCGAGGTCCAATGGCAGGAAGCAGCCATGGGACCCGGTCACCGATAACCCGACCGGGAGTGTAATTAACCATTGGCCCAATTTTAGGAGAAGGGTATGAACTCACAGGCATTTGGCATCTCTGGACAAGAGGAAATCTCTGCTTGGTGGGATGTGATTTAATGCAGCTTCTGGGAAAAGCTCAGGCCTCTCTGCGTGTGTGCGCATCCAGCAAAGCGGAGGGCTGCGCTGGACTATCCTGGTGGGCTTTTCCAGCCCTGTGGAAGCTGCGTCCTCCTCTCTGGGCTGCATCAGCTGCAGTCAAGCACTGTGGATTTCCTCCAGTGGGTAATTTGGGTCCTTTTATTTTGCCCAATGGGAGAATAGGGCACAGGTGGGACAGGGCACAGATGCAGTACCTGGGGCAGCCCAGGAGACCTTCCCTCTGTCTGTGACAGTGTTTCTCACCCCCATACAGATTTCTAACCTGTGGATTTCACTGCTATTAGACACAGGGTGGCTGGAGGGGCATCCAAGCATCCCCTGGCCGGTGGGTCCCTTGCCAGATATTCCCCAGGTGGGGCTGAGCGGGGGGCTCTGGACCTCTCCCCCCCCATCCAGCCTGGCTGGTTCAAGGGGCCGCATCCAGCCGCCCGTGGCTGGGACTCCAGTGGGTGCAGGGCAGGAGGAGGGGAGCCCTCGCAGGCGCCGCTCGGTCCCAACCTGGATCCAGTGGGGATCCCAGGGCTTGCCAGCTTTAAACCATGAATCCTGCCCTCTCCCCTGGGCATCCATCTGTCTGGCTCCACCGTAATGATGGTAAGGTGGCGGCACAGAGAGATTAAATGACTTGCCCAAGGTCCCGCAGGGAGTGATGGCCACCCGGGAGGAGCACCCAGCCATCCTCCTCCTGCCCCGGCAGCACCCGGCCCTGTGGGAAAACATGCCGCATCGCAGCTTTCCCTGCAAAACAAGGCACGGCCACATGTACCACGTCCCCATCCCAGCGACATCCTCGAGGGCGGAGGCGGTGGATGGCCCTGGCGGGACCTCCAACCACACCACGACAGGGAGCGGGCGCTGCTCTTCTCTCGCTGGTGGGGTTCAGTGCCGTTGGATCCCTTCCCGGAGCAGGAGGGTTTCGCTGATGCCCTTGCCGGGCTGGGGCTGGCACAGCCGGAGCCGGTGACTAACACCTCCTGGTTTGCAGCTTGTTTACCTGGCGCTGGGGCTTCGGTTCGGATCGCTGACTCACCGCAGCGCCTTCCCCCTCTGCTACTGCAGCTCCCTTACGAATACTTTCCATTTTCCCATTACTTTAATTGCCCTTGCTTGAGAAAACTGCCTCGGACTGGCTCTGGGCTGAAGAGACCTGTTACGCACGGCTGCCCCAACTGGGCATCCCCGCGGCGGGGACGATGGGGGTACGGCGGGGTGGGACACCCACCTCCCCAGCACACATGGAGGACCTCTGGGACACAGCCATGCCAGGGCCTGGGATACACAGGGAGAGTCATCGGCAGTGTGTTTTCGACGGCCCCGCCGGCTGCACACGTCGAACGCGGCACACGGGCGGCCGGCGGCGTGCGGATGCCGGCTCCGGCACAGCTGAATGTGGCCCGACAGGTTTGCGGAGAGGCCCGTCCCGTTCGGCTGGATTTTTGGAGAGACTGGAGCCAGCCCCGGCACCAGCCGCTTCCAGCGAGGTTCTGCCGGCTCCAACGGGGCCTTGCATGGCGCCAGGTCGTGGCCCCAAGCCACGGTGCAGCTCAGCCGCGTCTCCGGGCAGGCACAGCCGGCGGCACTGGAGACGCCAGCCTTGGCCCATGCTCCATGCTCTGTGCCAACGCTGTGTCCTTTTTTTGGGGGGGACAGTATCCCAAGGCTCTGGAGAAAGAGCAGCCCCTTTGCTCCTGGAGGGATCCCCCCCCCCAGCCTGTGGGGTCTCTGCCCCATCTCTGTGCACATCAATGGGAGGACAGGCACTGGTCACCCCTGTCCCTCTCTTTCCCAGCTTCCCACCCAAAACCCTTCTGGAGGCACAGTGCCCGGCTCATCCTGGCCTCGCTCCAGGAGCACGGGAGGGTGCTGTGCATGGGGCAGGGGACCTCGCATCAATTGTGGGTGCTGTGCCTTTGTCAGCTCACAGGGAACCCCGAGGAGGTGGCGAAGAGCTGGGGACCATGAGGACAGCACGGAGGAGCTTTTAGATGGAAAAAAAATGCTGGGCATCTCTGGGACCCGTGGGAGGCAGGACACGCCAGGTCCTCATCAAGGGATGTGGCAGGGAATGATCCAACAACACCGAGGACGGAGTGAGGGAGGAAAGGGGGATCAGGGCAGGGTAAGAGCTGGTTGGGAAAACTGTCTGCCCCTCTCCGAAGAGCAGGCGTTCTGCAGTCTTGTGCCAGGTGAACCCTGGACCAACGGCGAGGGCGTCAGGGTCCGTAAATCCCAGAGGGGAAAATCCTTCCTCCCTGGGGAAGTGCCATGCTACTTTTACAACATTGGGGTCAAGGGAAAGGCAAGAAAATCCACCCGAACAAGTGATGTGTGGGGAGCTGGTGGCCACCCCTCAGCCGGCATGTCCCTCCTGGGAGCATCGCACAGGCTCGGAACCACCGGTGTGGGGCTGGGGTGGGATGCAGCGGTGCCGTGGGTGCAGGAGCGGGGTCAGCCCCACAGCTCCACTGTCCCATCCTAATCCATGGCACACCGGCACTGTGCGTGCTGCGAGTGGTGATGGCAGGAGGGAGAGAGATGATTAAAGCAGCCTTTGATGAAGCAAAAATTAATAAACAAGCAGGCAATTGTGCTGGTCTTTATTTACGCGAGGATGACAGTGTGGAGCCGGTGTGGCGAGGCCGCCGAGGCCGGGCCCCACATCAAACGGTGGGGCAGTGCCGGGTGCGAGGGGACCACGCCGCTGCCTCTTCTCCGACGGGTTTTTCCTGGTTCCAACAAACCCGGAAAGGTCCGTGTGGCTGTTCCTTAGAGCAGGGCCCCGTCCCATGCCAGCGGGGGATACTGGGGTGAACAGGAGATGCTGCGTGCTGCTGCGGCATCCAAGCGTGGCGGGACGTGCCGGGCTGGGGTACATTTTTGGAGGTGCCGCTTGGCACGCTCGCCCCATCCCCCTGCTCCGGTGTCAGCGTTCCCACCTTTCTCCTGCTCCAGCGATGCTCCGCCGGCGCTGAGGTCTCTGCTCTGGCTCTTGTCTGGTTGATGTGCGGAATTAGGGCTGGGAGAGTAAAACCAGACCCGGTGGGTGCCCAGGGGTCGGTCCCTCGGCCACCCCCGGGAGCAGGGCTGGGAGGCCAAACCCACGCCTTCGCACCTGGGCCTTATCACCTGGTGGGGTCTATTTACCTGCTGGTGCTGCTGGTTTCCACCAGATAAAAATGCACTGGGCAAACAGGAGTTCCCTGGGGTGGTGGCACGGTGGGGGGACGACGCGGCCGAGGAGGGACGTGCCCCCCTCTCCCTGCTGCGTCCCCGGTGCCGCCCGTTGTCGCAAATTTGAGTGTCCAAGCAGATGATGAGCCCCCCCATGTGCCCACCCGTGCCAGGACTGAGAACCGTGCCCCATTTTGGGGTCAGGGTTAATGGGGGCAGAGCCCCACGCACTGCTCCAGCGAGGGGACAGCGGCGTGGGCTGCCCCCCCCCCCACCCGGGGAGGGGTGGGGG
>JANZLQ010000064.1:16558486-16580202 GCA_026212715.1 Elanus axillaris
GGTGTATAATGAAATCTGAGGGCTAATATGGAAAAAATGTAACTGGAAAAAATGCCGTGGTGTGTGCGGGAAGGGGCGGGCGGCGGGGAGCGTCGCGGCCGTGCCCAGACAAAGGAGCTGTCCTGGAGGGGGGCTCGGGAGGAGCCCCCCCCCGCTCCTGGCCGGTTCCTTCCCGCTGCCCTGTCTGGGGTTTTGCTGCCTCCTGAGTGCAATGTTTTGGTGTTTTGTTTTGGTTTTTTTTTTTAAATTTTCATTGGGGGGGGGTTCAAAGCATTGCACGCTGCCCCCCATAGTGCCTGCCTGCCCCGGCTGTGGGGGGCCCACCGCCCTCCCTGGGGACCCAGAGCCATGATCCAGGCAGCCCCTTGGTCGCTTTGTTCCCATCGGGGCGGTGGGTGGCCCTGGGAGGGGGGGGCTGCCACCACGGCTGGTTCCCGTGGGGCTGGGGTCAGCCCCGTGGCCGGATCCAGGCCCTGCGTGGGGGCTCTGGTTGGGAAAACGGCGCAATCCTGCTCGGCTTCTCCCTTGCAGCTGGGTTGAAGTAATCCCGCTTCCCAGATAAGATGGTGGCTCTGGTAGCGTGTGATGCACGCATGTACCCTCCCACCCCGCCGTGCAGCCCCCCCGTGCCGAGGACCCCCCCGGCCACGGCCGGCCCGATGCTTCCCCACCACCGTGCCCACCTCCCCTCCGAATTCGTGCCCCTTGTCGGATGAGGAGGCAGCTCCGTGCTGCAGTGAGGAGCCTGGCTGGATGTGGGGGTGTGCTTGCTCCAAAGCACACCCAGGAATAACGGTTCATTTAACAGCTCTGAATTTTTTTGCCTTTTTAATTTTCTTTTTTTTTCTTTTTTTTTAAGCTTGGTTTGGGTAGAGGGGGATCCCACACTGCAGCGTGGGGGCTCCGTGCTCAGCATGTCCTGCTCACCCCGTGGACAGGGACCGTGTTGGTGATTACCTAGAGTCAGGCTAGAAAAGTCTTTTTGAGTCATCTGACCTTTCTACTTGGCTTGCAGGAAAGGTGAAGGTACTTCACACTTACGCACTTGTGTCTTTTTTGGATTTTTATTATATAAAAATACCTGTGTGGGCGTTGGTGTTAGGAGCTGCCCCTCCTGCTTCCCGGGGTGCTCCGGGGTGCTGGAGCTGCTCAGGGCAGAGACCGGTGCGTGCTTGCAAAGAGTCACAAATATTTGGTAGTGGATTCCCGTTGTACTCAGGAACTGAATTAGGAATGGGGCTGGGAGGGAGGGAATCCAGCCCCAAACATCAGGATTAATGAGCTGGAGCTCTCTAATAATAATCAGACTTAGTGCTTCCAACTTCAAAGGACTGCGTGGATGCTAAATCCCTAATCCCGTGAGCGCTGCGTTCACGAGTTGTTTTTGTGCGTGGCTGTGCTGCCGGACGGGGGTCGGTGTGACTTGGGACGGCTACGTGTGGTCCCACCACACATTGGCGCCCTGGCTGTCGTCCCCCCCCCCCTCGCCCCCGGCGGCTGCAGCTGGGAGGTGATGTGCCCTTGACACCCTCCCAACCTGCATTTGACCTTCTGGGATGCCCACATAGCATGGGAAAAACTGGGTCAGTCGCTGCATCTGCTCCCCCTTCGGGAAAATCTGTTGCCATGGGTCTGCCCTGAAGGAACCCGAGCCCCTGCGTGGGTGCTCAGAGCCCAGCCGTCCTGTGTGGTGGCAAGATCTGGGCCGTGGTCCCTGGCAGATGTGCTGGTGACGGCTCTGTCCTAGCTGCTCCATCCACCCGTCGCCAGCTCCCTTTGTGCTGCCCCTTTCCCAGCAAGGGAGAAATTCCCTTTCTGTGGGAATTCCCTCTTTCCTGGCAAGTCACGCCTGTGCTGGCACTGCCTTTAACCCCTTTAACCTCCTGCAAACTTGTGTGGAGATCTGCTTTCCAGAGCCAGTCCCAAGAAGATGGATGGTTCCGGGGGACCCTCTTCCATCTCCAGGAGAAAGCTGGGCTGGCCAGCAGGACCCTCTTCTCAAGGAAGCCACCCAGGGCTCTGCAGTGCTGTGCGGGTGTCCCCATGGGCTACCTGCCCTCCACGCCGGCTAGCCTGGACCGAGCCGTGCCTGTGCACACATGTCCTTAGTTCATAAGGAAGATGAAGCCCCCCACAACAGGAACAGGCTGGGAATTAACCTCAAAATTACGCTTGGCCTGAATTGGAAGAAGAGCAGGGTGTAAAGCAGTTGCTTTTAATTTTCTCCATGCGTGTGCTCTCTCGGGGCATGGGGACTGGCACAGATAGAGGAATTTGAGGACGTCTTTCCAGCTACCAGTGTCTTTTTTTCTTTCTTTTTTTTTGAGATCATGGCATAGATGCCCAGAGGACCACCCAGTTAGAAAATGGAGCTCGCAGACTTTTCCCACTGCCTCCTCCCGCCCTGGCCTGTGACACCTCTGCCCAGCAGCAGAGGGGTGTTTTTTTCCGTCTCTCCTCCATTGGACATTATCACTTTCCTACTGTTCTGGATGCCGAACAGCCGGCCTGCCAGCAGCCCTGCGGCTGGAGAGTGTCAGCGTTGGGTCTCGGGCTTGGCTTTGCTCTGGGACATTGCATCGATGGGCTGCAATGCCCTGGGCTGGGGTCTTATCCTGGCTCTGTGTGTTGTCCGAAGGGCAGCAGGGTGAGGGATCATGTCCCGGGCATGCTTTTGCCTCCACCCCCTGCTTTTTCAGGGGAGGAAAAGCCCCCTCTTAACTGGAAGGCAGCCCCTGCGCTTGCATTCCCTGCTCCCGGCTGCTTGTATCATGCTGCAAAAATCTGCCTGTACTTGACTAATTATTAGGACCAAACAGGGGGGGGATTCTCTGCAAATGTCAAACCCGCCTCTCTCAGTGGTTGCAGTGGGCAGGGACTTGGGGGGCATGGGCAGAGGAGCTGGGGTGGGCAGGGTCATGGTGGCTGTTCTCCATGGGCAGCATCCCTCCCTGGGAGAGTGGTCTGAGGGCAGCGGGTGTTCAGGAGGGATTTTGGGTTGGGTGCCGGGGTAAGCTTTGGGCACGCTTAACCCTCTGTGTGGCACAAGGGGAAGGGGCATGGTGGTGCCTTCGGGTGCTGGAGAACCATCCCCTTTGCACACTTACTTGCTGCTGGTTTTTTTGCATGGCACCACAACTTATCTGCTCTGGCACCCGAGGAAGTGATAAATCCCGTTTCCAGCACTCTAGAGAGATGTTGTGGCTTCTCCCAGGCGCTGAGGAAGCCCCATCGTGGGAGGTGGTTAGATACGCCTGCTTGCTGCGGGGCATGCCGGGCTTCGGGGCTGCTCGAGGAGGGGGAGCTGGGATTGTGAAGCCCGTTCTTTCCCACTTCCATTTTGCTGCCACTTGACAAATTGCCCGTGCATGCTGCAGCCAACCTCTTCCAGCTCTTGCTCCGACTGCCCGAGCCGACGGCAGCGCTCGGACCACAGTACAGCCCTGGGGCCAGGGCCAGGGTATTTGCAGAAGGAGCCGGGCTGTTTGCACGAAGGGTGAATTCAACCTTTCCCCTTCCTGTTCCTCTGGTCGGTCGGTCACTCCCGCTGCCCACGCGACAAACTGCCTGGGCAGCTCCTTTCTTTGGGGTTTGCCAAGGGCTGGGTCAGGGCTGCTGGCGTGCCAGGAGGGCTGTTCCATGCGTGGTGCCCACCAGCCGCCCCACGGCAGTGGCACCTTGTGTTCCTCGTGCCCCGGGTTCCATCTATCCAGTCTAATTCATCCTCTTCCTGCACGATGCGGTGCGTTGGTGGTGAAAGCTTGGCCTGGTTAATTTGCAGCTTTGGCAGCAGCCAGCTCATGCCCACATCTGTGCTGTGCAAATGTGCTTTTGCAGGAGAGCAGGAGGTGGATGGAGAGGGGGCTGTCTCCACGGGTCCAGGGGTGTCCCCAGGAGCTGCCTGGATCTCAGGCTGGACAAAGCTGAGCTTGGACTGAACCTGGGGGCAGCAAGCAGCTGCTTGGATGCAAAGCTGGGGGATGAAGAGTGCTTTCATGCCAGGAGTGGTTGTGGACGCCCACTGGCAGCACAGCAGCCTCCCGTGCTGGGGTTTGGCCCTGCTCTGCTGCACATCGCCAAGTGACATACAGCGGAGGGGAAATACTGTATGGGCAGAGGAAACCAAGATGTAAGCAGCTTAACCGCCGAGGCTGGGCTATGTCCCCGGCCCTTGGGATTGCCGCCGGAGCACGGGTTTGCAGAGCGGTGTTTGCAGAGCCTCCTGCCAGCCAGGGTCGCGGGTCTCCAGTGGTCTATGTGGCATCCTGCTGGGAGCATGCCAAATGTTAAACCATGCCCGCTTCTCAGTTCCTAGAAGCTGTGCTGTGGACAGGAAAGCCTGCTTGGGTATCATATCCCATTCCCTCCCCAAGCACCGTGTCACCTTCCCCGTTCCTGCCAGGTGATGGCTGCTCCGACTCACCCATCAGTGATGTTCTCTCTGGCTCCAAGGTGTGCAAAACCGAGAGCGGAGCGGAGCTGAAACCGCCCAGATTTCTTCTTCTGTGGTTGCAACCACAGCACTTGTGGTGACTTTCCCCTTGAGTTGTGCCACAAACGGGTCCCTGCCTCCGGAGGGTTCAGGAGTTGGTGCCCAGGGGACAACGACCTTGCTGTCCCTGCTCTGGGGCCACACTCTCCTGCGGATCTGGCTGAGAGCTGTGACCTTGTTGTGCTCCCATGGGTGCAGGGAGCAGCAGGCGCTGCTTTCGGAGAGGTTCCTTTGGTGAATATTGGGACTGAACCCATAAAGGCGGTGGGATGGGAGTTACTGTGGGTACACCCACAGCCTGGGCCAGGCTGGGGACACGGTTTCCTCGTGGGGCTGCTGGAAGCCCCAGCACCGCTTCCCCAGTGCACAAGGCACTCTCATTCAGTGTTGGAGGCAGAGGGCTAAGCTCTGCTGCAATGGTCCATTTTTTTCCCCTTCCCGCTCAGTTGCCAAGCCTAAACAAAACAAGCCCTGCCTCCACCCGCGACAGGCTGATTACGTCTGCCGGCAGCCTAAACAGATTATCCCTCCTGCCACGCGCTCGGAGCCAGGAGTCTGTCCCAATGATGGATTCGGACTTTCCTCAGAGCACGTTGGGGCTGGTGGAGACTGGCTGTGGGTGCATCCCCAGCCCACCCGGGTGTCCCGGCACCCCGGTGGGGATGTGGGTGCTCTGCCACAGGGCTGAGTCTGGACCCTGAGAGGAGATGTGGATGTCGGCAAAGCTCTTCTGTTGCACCTTATGCAATGAGCTCCCGCGGGTGCTGCTGAGCTGGTTTGTGTGCGGGAGGCAAGAGGTGAAGGTACTACCGACAAACGCAACAGGCGTGAAAGCCTATCCAACGGGCACGCTGGTTGGTGTCAGCCCACCTCCAGCCCCCTGAGCTGGCACTCTGTGGGCTGTCATGCTCCTGTAACCTGTCCTGCCCTTTGGAAGCGGGTGACGGTGCCTTCTCTGCCCTGCAGCCCTGGGGATGTGTCTGTATCGCCCTGGGCTTTGGGAGGTGCCGAGTGGCTCTGCACGTCCTTTGAGCCCTGTCCCCCAGCTGCTGGGAATCGTGTTCCTGGTGCTGGTGGAGCTGGTTGGGGTGGGGTGGTTTGTCTGTGCCTGGGCAGCATCAGCGCAGCAGCCTGACAGCTTTGTGTAAACCGAGCTGGGGCCGCTTCCTTCTCAGTTTCCTCCCACCCGCCATGCTGCCAGCGCTGGCTTGGGGCACTAGGCTGGAGGCATCGTCTTCCCCCTTGATGCAGCACAGGCCTGCTGGCCCAGGAGAAGGATGCAGTGGCCGGGGGCAGCGACCCGAGAGGCAGGTGAGGGGCTGCGGAGCACCCGCAGCACAGCTCTGGTGGCTGGCCCTGAAGCTAAGCAGGGCAGGATCGGAGGTGGGATGGGATACCTGGGCGTTCCCAGAGGTGCGACAGGAAGCGGAGCGGTGACGCAGGGGCGTTTCTGCCTGAGTCAGCCTCTGCCGGTCCCGTGGAACCGGGCACTTTGGGGCTCCAACCCGGCCGTACCTCCCACCCCACGGTGGTACCCCTGCAAGGCACTGTGGCTATATCACTTTTTTTGGGTGGCGAGGCGCCTGCAGATCTCTCCCAGGGCAGCGAGGCAGCAGCTTTGGCACCTCTCGGCCAAGGTTGTGGTGGGCGGTTGGCTTCATCACCGTGAGCCGTGCCGGAGGAACCGGCTCTCCTCTTCCTGCCCGCCCTGTGAGCGTCACCCACCCCACCCCAGACGTGGATGCATCGTGCTGCCAGCAGCTGCCCTCCACTCTGTTTTCCATATCGTTTTGTGGCTCACCCTTCAGCCAGGTATCATCTGGATAAACGCAAAGCTGTCCAGCACCCAAGCATCCCATGTGGTTGCTACCTGAGGGGAAACCACCTGGAGCTGCCCTTTGGACATCGCCGGAGCTCGCTGGAGGCGGACAGGGCTCTGCGTGGTGAAAGGCATCCCGGGAACCCTGGGGTTGCTTTAACGCCATCCCTTAATGTGAGGTTGGACAGATCTGCTTGGACAGGGAAGGATTTTGCTCTGAGCTCTTGCTCGGTGCTAGGCGCTGCATTTTCCTCCTCTTGCTGAGCTCTCCAGAGGAAGCCACGCTGGTGCGAAGCGACGTGCAGCTCCAGCTCCATCCTGGTGTGGTAACGCTCTCCTGGATCCGCTTCCCACAGCGGCATCGAGCTGGTTTATTTTAAACCTTGCTTCAGCAGGGCCATTCCAATGCAGGTGTGATGGGTTTATTTCAAACACTTTGCACGCTAATTCATATCCCTTATATTTAGGCTTGTACTTCTCTGGGCATTTGCTTGGTTTTACCAGTAGCTTGTTTTGGTTTGGCTTTAAAAAGCACTGCTGCATGTTCATCTGTTGGCGGGTGGAACTGGGCTGCCCACGCCGGCTGGCTCTATTTCATACCTTTCAGCTATTTTGGTTTCAATATCTGAAATTGGACGCTTCTGCCGAAATAAGTATAGCCCACTGGTGCTTTTTTATGATGCTGGTAAAGAAATGACCATGTTCTATGTTAAGGGCATGTATTTCAGGTGCTTGGTGCTTTATATATGGTCAGTTGAGCCAAAATTGGAGTGGTTGAGGGCAAAATAATGTCTGGTGAGGGGTGTGAGCCAGGCTGAGGTAGGGCAGGGCTTCATGCCTGTAATATGGGCTTAAGGCCATTTGTTGCTGACCCTGGTGATGGTGTCCCCTGTTTGGGTTTTGTGATTATTTAATTCCTGGTGTGGCACTCGGACTTGCCTGCTTCTTGTCCCACTGGGGGTTATGTGGGGCTGGATGCTGCTGGGGTGCAGTGGGGTGCTCAGGGCGGTGTGGGATGATCCTGCCAGGAGGGCTGGAGTGCTGTGGCTTGTGTTGGGGAGCGATTTTGCTCCGGGGGGGGGGGTTGCTGGGTTGAGCGCTTGGCTGTGCCCAGGCTCTGTGCAGGGGCACAAAGGGGAAAATTGGGGGTCGGAGGAGGACTGAGCCCTGCAAGCAGCTCAGCTGCCCACAGCATCACCGCTGCTGGCTCCTCAGAGTGCCAAGCGTTGGGAATGCTGCGTCTTGCCTTTGCTGTCATCCTCTTCCCTGTTCCCGGGTGGTGGAAGCTACTCGCCATATCTTCTCGAGCGCCGGAGCCAATGGCTCAGGGCTCACCGCGAGTGCCTCTTGTGGGAATTTGGGGACCCTCCTTCCCTGCTGCAGGGACCCACTGAAGGTACTTCCCAGCTCTCTGGTGGGCAATCTTGAGTTATTTATTTTCCATTTTGCTTCTCCCCCTCTAAACCCGAAATTCGGGAAAGGCGACCCTGCCCAGGCCACACGGGTGGCCGCAGCCGCATCCCGGCACAGCGAGGAGCAGTGGGAGCCCCCCACACCCCGCTCCCAAATCCTCCCCTGGCGTGGGCACGGATGCGTCACGGGCGCCTTTGGGTGGGGGCACGGGCCGTGGGGTGCGCCGGGGGAGTGGCGGAGCAGGGCTCACCCCACCGGGCGCTGGCAGCGTGGGCGGCACGGGGCTGGGCGCAGAGCGGGTGCCGCGGCGGCCATGGGCGAGCAGGGAGCCGGCACCCAGGTGAGCAGGATTGGGGGGGTGTGGGGGGCAAAGGGGGTCTTGGCTGACCCCCAGGAGGGCTGGGGGCTGTGGTGTTTGCGGGGTGCCCTTCGGTGCCAGCAAGGCCCCTCCTGGTGTGGGTGAGGCTCACGCTGGTCG
Organism: Elanus axillaris; assembly: GCA_026212715.1. Lineage (NCBI taxonomy): Eukaryota > Metazoa > Chordata > Aves > Accipitriformes > Accipitridae > Elanus > Elanus axillaris. The sequence continues at coordinate 16,566,689 of JANZLQ010000064.1, forward strand.
TGGGAACAGGAGGGCGCAAGGGTGCTCCGGGCTCCCGGGAAGCAACTCCCCAAAATTGGATCCCATTCCCAGCACTCCATTTTCATTGTTTGTAATCTGCCTTTAATGAGAGGGGGAAGGAAGGAAGGTCTTTTCAAATCATGTTTTCCCAGCTGCTGGGAGAGCAACACCTAGAGCTGATATGTCATGTTGGGGTGCGGGGTGGGGGGGGGATTGGATAAGAGATTTTGTTATTTCTTTTCACTTTATAAACAGTAAGAGGGCTCCTCCGGCTTGTTTCCAGTTTGCTTACTCAGTGCTTCATGCATTTGACAGTTTTTGGTGCATAGGCAGTTTCTTCTATTGTTTGCAGGGATTTTTCCAGAGGGGAAACTTTTTTTTAACATTACAAAACCACAGAAACTGGCAGGAGGAATCTAGGGGAGGTACCGAATTGGAAACAGTTTTAAGCTTTAAGGAAAAAAAAAAAAGAATGAAAGCAACAAGATTAACCAAATAATTTTGCGAGGAGCTGGGAACGTGTGTCCTTGTTGCTGTGCGGCTGGGCTTCAGCTGGGTGTGCACAGATGTTTCATGGTGGAAAGCAGCCACCCTGGACCCAGGGGCTCCTGAAGCTGGATCTGCCCTGGGTTCCCTCCCTCCTGCCCTGTCCTGGAACTTCCGCAGAGCTGCCTCACCGGTGTGGCAATGCCTTGCCACTCTTGCACCAGGATTTGGCCCCAGCCCTTGCCAGGAATGGGGTTGGCTAATAGTTTGCAGCTTGACAGGCAGCAGGAGCGGTGCCCGTAGGACTTTGCAGGGAAGGACATGCCCAGCGCCCATCCCCATCCCACCGCTCACCGTCCCGTGGGTCTGTTTTGTGACAGCCGCTTCTGCGCCCAAACCACTGGTTGAAAGAGCCTGGATATTTTATTTTTTTTTCCATTGATAAACGGCAGTGCTGTAAGGCATTTCTTTCCGGGTATTCTTTCCCTTTCTCTTCCCGGCTGGCTGAATGAGCTGTTTTCCCTCCGCCTGACTCTGACCTTCCTGCGTGCTCGGCCGTGGGCTGCTGGAAGCTGCTGGTGGGGAGGAGTGGGCTGGCAGGGGCCACCCCTGCGGGGAAACGGGTGTTGGATGTGCACGGCACGGGAAGCGGCTGTGAGCTGGAGAACTGCCAGCGCTGGGTAGTTTTTCCTCTCTTAATTAACAAAAGGAAAACATCGAGCTCTTCTTTGAAGTATGTTTTTGCTTTGGCGTAGAGGCACGCTGCCGACGGCGAGGGGAAGAGCTGTCAGCGAGGACGGGCTCTGCAGCTTAGCAGTGCCCGGGAGGTTGGCACTCTCAGCACAATGCCATGCAGAAGCAGGCAAGTTTGGTGTTTGCCGCTGGGGTTTTGCCTCTTCCCGAGTCCTCATCTCAGTCCCGTTTGCACGCACTCTGTATAACACCACAAGTAGCCGTCAGGCATAGCGTTCCCTGCACTAGCAGGGCTGAGTTTGCCTGTGTGCAGGAGCCTGAACTCATGCAGCTGCCTTCACGCTGGGTCGTGGTCCCAAACCATCGATCCACCGTGGTCTTAGTCCACAGTAAGCTGCTTTTCCCTGGGCCTGATGTGTTTCTCTGTTGTTCCTTTGCAGGCCAAACCCATTTATGGTGGCTGGCTGCTGCTGGCCCCGGAAGGAACGGACTTTGACAACCCCGTCCATCGCTCCCGGGTAAGTGAAGCCGAGACGCCCTCTCCCCGTGCTGTGGGTGGAGGGTGGCAGGAGGAGCGGCGAGGGCCTGTCCATGCTCGCGGAGGTGGCTGTGGCCCTGGGAGTGAGTGCCACAGGCACCTCCATGTACCCATCCCCTTGTGCAAACCAGGAAGCCAGGAGATGTTGCCTGCAGCCTGGGCTCTAATGCCTTCACCTGGAGCACTGCAGGTGCTGGCCAGGCTCGGTCCGTGCAGTTTTATTGCTTGCTGCTGTTGATTTTTGATGCTTTGATGCTGCTGTGGTTGGGGTCTGGTTGGACTGACATGTGCCACGCTGGCAGGAAGGCTCTCGGGCTGGTGGGGTGTGGGCTGTGCAGGTCTGAGCCACACTGGGACCATCAGCAAGGCACCCAGTTTCCCGTTGGTGCTTGGAAACAGCTACTTTATTCTCTGCAGCTCAACATGGGCATGCCCAGAGCCCTGGAGGGAGTCTGCATCCCATTCCCTAATGTGGATACCCCTGTGTCAGGCAGCAAGGAAGGGGCTGAGAGGCGATTCCCTGCAGAGCTCTGAAGCAGAGTGCACTGGCAGCAGAGACCCGCAGACAGAGCGGGGCACACTCAGCTCTGGCCCAAAGGGGTTTGCTCATGTCTGGCAGAAACAGCAGCATCGTGTGGGGTCAGAGCATCCCCCACTTTCCTGCCCTGGGGGGTGTGAGGCCCAGAAGGATGTGGCCAGGCTGACGTCCTTTCACCACTGGCTTGTGACGAGGACTCCCAGCCTGTCCCCAAGCTGCTTTTCTAGGGAACTTGCTGCTGAGGCTGCCAGGACAGGGCTGTCTTGTGCGTGGGAGGGATGGCAATGGTCCGTGAACCCTCTGTCATGCAGCCAAAATGCTCTCGGAGCTGCTAGTAATAAAAAAAATCTCCCCCGAGTGAACAAGAATTGGGTTCTGAGTTCAGCCTCGGGTATATGGGTCATTATTTGGAGTCATAGCTCGTAGCAGGCTTGCTGGCCCAACTTTAAGTGGGACGTGGGACGTGGGACTCGGGTGCCCCACCGGAGCAGAGGCTGCCTGCTATGCTGGGGCATGCGGAGGTCCACAGGGTCCTCGGAAGTTTTGCTTGTCCCTGAGCACCTTGGACTTTGCCCGAAGGGCTGAGAAAAGCAAGATAAGAATTGCTGCACTGGGGCTATGAATCTAGGACCTTTTTTATTTCAGCCTGCTCAACCAGTTTTCGCTCTTGGCTGAAAACGACCTGGCACACACAAAAAAAAAAAGGCAGTTTTCCAGCCAGATCAGTTCTCCAATCTGGTTTACTGTGTGGCTGCAGAAGCAGCAGTGCCAGCGCAGTGCTGGGGAGGAAGGACCGCCTGGGCAGTGCCACCCCCAGAGGTGCAGCCACCATCCAAATTGAGCTCAGGCAGTGCTGGGGGACATCTAGTGTGACACCCTGTCACCCTGCAGCACTGGGTGCTGGAATAGACCACGTAGGATGTAGCTGAGAGCTGGGAGCACTTAGCTGGGGGACCCTTCTGATGTCCTGCAGGTCTTGGGTCTCTTGGAGAGCAGTGATGGGGCTTGTGGGCATCCTTTAGGAGAGGAGGAGGAAAGTCCTGGTTCCAGCCTAGGAGCTGGAGTTTTTTGTCTCTGGTTATTTTTGTCCCCTGTGTGGTTAAACCAGGTCAGCTTGGGGTCAGTCTGAATGCAGAGAGGAGCGGGGTGGGGAAGTAACCCCCAAACAGCCTCTTCTTGGGTGCCCACAAAGCCAGGCAGTACATCAGCATTGAGCAATGTGGGCTGGGGCAAGCAGACCTCCAGACCTCCTCCTTGCTTTGCAAAGCCCATGTCACCCTGGACGGGTGCGTTTGGGGCATGAGGGGCTGAGCAGAAATACTTCTGCAACATTCATCACCCTTTAGGAACAGTCCTCACAGTGCTGGGGGTTCTCCCCTACTTTTTTTGGCAGCTGTGGTCTGGTGCTCAGTGAGACCTGAGCATGTGCCCTGTTGTCACAAGTTCCCTGCCACGAACAGGTTTCGGTGCCTTTTCTCTGCCCCGGCTTTGTAGTGTGCAGCTCCGGTGCCCTCGGGGAGGCTGGGGGGCTGGTGGGCACTGCCATGACCCTCCTCGCTGTCTTCTCTTGCAGAAATGGCAGCGTCGGTTCTTCATCCTCTACGAGCACGGGCTGCTGCGCTACGCCCTCGACGAGATGGTAAGTGCTTCCCGGCGGAGGCATGTGGCCGCGTTCAGGCTGTGGGGATCAGCTGGAGCTGCCTTTGCTGCCCTTGGAGGAGCCTGGGGCCATGCTCTTAGTACATGACGTGGGGAAGTCTGTGCCAAACTAGTGAAGAGTTGTGCTTGCTGGATTTGCACAGAAGCTTGGTGGAGGATGGTGTGTGTGTGAGGTGTGTGGGCCCTGCCTGGCATGGGACTGATCAGTTGCCGACAGATCCCGTGCTGGCAGGGAAGGGTGGGGGGGGGTCCCCAAGGTCGTCTCCCCTCCTTTCTGCCCTGTTCCTTGGTACCAGCTGGGGTTTGGTGGTGGTGACTTGCCTTGGCAGTGCCTGGGAAGGAGGCCCTGCCTAACGATGCCCATGGAAAGTAGGTCAGCTGGAACGCCTTCCCGCTGCTTGCCCGCCCCAGAGCTGCGGCACACTGCTGGCACTGTGCCCGCCAGTAAAACGGGGGGGGGGGACACAAAAGGAAGGAAGACCTGTCTGCCACGAGCTGCGAAGTGGGACCGATGAGCCCCGTGGGGTCAACCCTGCTGTGAACGCCCAGGGCTGCTGATTTATCCTCCCGGCTACAGCAAGCCCATGGGAGGGTGCCCAAGGTTGAGTGTGCCGGCACGGCAGGCGCCCACGTGCTGGGATCTGCCTGGGCGGGAGGCTCCCGAAGCCAGGCACGCTGGGATGTGGGGCAGCGTGTGTGCACGCATGGGGCAGGAACGTGCGGGGACCTGTGTCTGTGGTGCGGAGGGTCCCTGCGAGGGTGGTGTGCCTTGGTCCTCCGCTGGTGCCTCCTGCGAGGGCACTGTGGGACAGGGAGGCACGGCAGCACAGCGAGCGTTGCTTGAGTTTCATGCCTGCTTGTTTGTATTTTTTTTTTTTATTGGGGTTGATCCAAGTGCCCTAAATAATTTAGATGTGTCGGGTATGAGCAGTGGAGGCTTTTAATACATTTTTAGTGTCTCAGCAACCTGGCTCTGCTCTGGGCTGGTGTTTCATGTCTTACACTGACATGAGAGCAGTGTGCAGCTGGTTGGAGTGGGGAGATGCCCCAGTCTGAGGCAGAGGTGCAACAATGTTGGGAAACACATTTTAGGAATGTTGGGATTTTTTTTTTTTTCTGCTTTGCATCCTGAGGAGGTTGACCTGCCTCAGGTGCTGCTGCATCTGGGCAGGAGCAGACGGGCAGTGCCCCAGCCCCATGCCTCGTGGCACCACAGGGGACCGTTGCTGGAGAGCATGCAGAGGACAGTGGGAGCATCCCACAGTTCTCCAGGCACCTCTTGGGCTTTTTCCACTTGAGAAGGGAAAAAGCAGAGGAAAAAAAAAAAAAAACCCAAACAAAAAGGGAGTGTGCACATGTGCAGCATGGGTTGGTGTCTCAGGCAGTGCAACATATCACTGTGCTGGCATCTCTCCGTGCTGGACCCCCTCCTCAGCTGCTGCCAGGTCCCTGCACCCCTCCAGCACTGTGTGCCCAGTGGGCTGGCTCTGACCCAGCAGAGCACTGCTGGGATGGGGCACTGGGACTTGCTGCCCCTGTGGCCCTTCATGGTGCCATGGGTCCCACTGGAGGAGGACAGGAGGACTCATTTTGGCCCAGCCATAGCCATAGATGGAGGAGACGGTTGTGACTCCCTCCTCCTCATCGGGGTCTGACACATGGTGTAAAAATACCCTCCTGACCTTTCTGCGGAGCACATCACTGCATGGGATCCACGCTGCTGTTCCCACCAATTCTGTTAAAGGTGTTGCCTGGCCAGAGTTGGGCACAGCCTCCCCTGGCCCCTTCCAGCCTGCAGCACTGGAGCATCCCCTGCAGCACTGGCTGGGCTAGGGCAGGAGGAAAAGTCCCCAAGCAGGAGGAAACAGGAGTTTTTTGTTGCAGCTCAGCCCATGTGGGAGCAGGGCTGGGGGGATTGAGGAAGGACAGACAGGGACCATCTTCGTCTGCACATGGGAACATGCCCTGCAGCATGTCTTTTGCTGGACCTTGGGGGAAGTGGTTTTTCTGCCAAACCACCAGTCCCTGACCCCTCTGCATTGGGTGCCAGCATGGCTGAGCTGGTGGGACTGGGAGCACCCCTCTGGCAGCCCGTGAAGCCCCTGCACAGCCCTGCCCTTACCCTGTTCCCCCTGGCAAGGTCTGGCTCGCTGCCTGCGTGCTGTGAGGCTGCATTTACAGTGGGTCAGGTAACTCCCGCACAGCTTTTCTGCCGGTACCCTTTTGGGTAACGTGTGCCTGTTACAATGCAGGTTTCTACTCCAGCAGGACCCTGATCCCAGTACCCGCCAGCTCACAGCAAGCCCCCTTACACCAGAACTAAGCGTCCGTGCAGGTGTTAGCCCTCAGCCCTTGGCTGGTCTGCATGCGGGGGGGGGGAACCTGTGGGGAGTAGCTGGGTACAGCGTGTCGAGCACATTGGGGCTCAGCTGTGGTGCAGCTTTTTTGCCCTGATAGTGCCAGAGCCTGGCTCGGAGGGTGCGGTGGCTCTGGTGGGTCTGGGACCCACTGCCACCATCCCACAGCCTCAGGCTGCGATGGCTGAGTGTTGGGGGGGGGTCACTGGAGGGGACTGGTGGCATTCAGGTCAGGCTGTCGGCAGGCACGTCCCTGTGAAGGCCCATCCCTGTGCCCACCACTCCTTGGGCATTGCTGGCTGGGGTTGCTGGGGGACACTGGTTTCTCCTCCGAGGTGCTTTCCACCCCTCTGGCTGTGCCGGCTCCTCGCTGTTTCCCCACCAACTCCGCGGGCCAGGGAGGAGTGATGGGGCTGGGGCCTTGCTGAGGAAGTACCTCTTGCCCACGCAGCGGGGACGCTGGTTTTGTGCATGGGGGATCCACTTTGCAGCCCATGTAGGGATGATCTACCCCTAGTGTGCCCCGGTTGCCCCCCTTGGGAACCGGGTGGGGGTCCCATGGGGGCCTCGGCACGGGGCCAGCCTCCGCAGTGTGCTGGGACCTGGGCAGCAGCTGGCTGGAGACCTCCCAGGCAGTTGCAAGCAGGGATTGAATTGCTCTGCCTTAAACCTTTTGGACATTAATTTTGTGGGTTTGGCAATTTCTGGTCTTATTAAAAGTGGGAGGGGTGGGCTTGGGAGGAGAGCCCTGGGCTGGCGGTGGTGGCAGAGATGCTCCTGTGCCCGGCCAGGGACTCTCTGCTCCTTGTTCCTGGTGGGTTGGAGAGCAGTGAGGCATGGAGGGGCGGCTCAAAGCCCAGCCATGAGCTGGGGAGACCTCAGGGGGCTCCCAAAGATGTTGGTGCTGCAGTACACGGAGGCCATGGGACAGGGCAGCCTTGGGCACAGGAGCCTTTTACTGTGGGGTGTCAAATTTGGTGTTGGATGGGAGATTTTGGGCATGGAAATCCCTTAGCAGAAGGTGGTACAAGTGGGCACCAGCTGCCCCGCTGGCATCTGGCTCCCTCCTGAGACCTGCCCATGGATGTGCCTGCTGTGCTGATCCTGTGTCTGTGCTTCTGCTCGACTTCCTTCTTTCTGTATGTCCATCCTTCCATCTGTCTGTCCTTTCTCTGCCATATTTTCACTCTGAAAACTCAAACCACTTCTGCACGATGACTGTGATGGGGAGGACGTGCACGGTCTATGGACCTCCATCCCCTCGGATCCAGGCTGAGCTGTCAGACTCACTCCCTGGGCTCTCCCTCTTTCACATTGGGTGCTGCTCCTGCCAGCAGCCCCAGTCTCACGCTGGCACCTAGAGCCTGCCTGGCCACTGGGAATGCCAAGCAGAGTACATCCCCCTCCCCTCCACAGGGAGCGTGCCAGCAGCTGTTCCCGGCTCTGCTGAGCCCTGGCTAAGCTGAGCCTGCTGAGACGTGCAGAAATTCCTCCCTCCCAACCATGAGTGGATGTGGGGGTTGTGCGATCGCTTGGGGTTGCCTTCCCATGCTGAACTGCTGCGATTACCCCTTGGCACTGGCTTGCTTCTGCTGTTTGATAAACCTCCATGCTGGGCCAGATGATGTACAGGGGTTGACGTTTCTCTGCGACAGCTGGAGGATGGCAGAACTGCTCTTACATTGAGTTGAGGTAAGGCAGGAAAGAGAGTGGCAGGGAGTCAAGGACAGGCTTGGGGATGAGCTGCTGCATTGTGAGTGTCCAAGGACGTTTGTCCCCACATGCTCCCCAGTCCTGTGGCACTTCCTTGGTTTTCCCAAGAGATACGTTCCCTGATTCCCCATTGCATGGAGTGTGAGACTAAAGCCTCCCAAAAAACTTAAGCCAAGCCAAATGCATCCAGACGCTTGTTTTGGAGGTGGAAGAGTCACCCAGATTGCTTAGACCTTTGGTACTTCAGGATATTTGAAACTAGAGGGGATGAAGTCCTCAGCCTGTGAGGAAACAACCCTGTCCAGGCTGGGAGGGATCACGCTCCATCACTCGAGGGGACGAGGGGGAACCTGTGCCAGGATCAGGAGCAAAACCTCCCCTGGCTGCTGCCTGCCCAGCAGCTGCATCCCAGCACACTCCATCCAGAGGGAGATGCCCAAACTGGTGCTGGCAGTTGCACCCTCTGATGTTGCCACATGCTGTGCAATGTCTTAGTTCTCCTGGTAAAACACCCTGCAGTCCCCAGTGAAACCACTGCTGCTGCTGCAGCGGGAGAGGAGCCTGGCACCACGGTGCTGGGGCGGTTTGGGAGGTTTTGGTTGAGCTATGAGAGCTGCCACAAAAATAGTGCTGGGGCAAGGGGATGGAGCCAGAGACTGGCAAGTGCAGAGCATTTGCCTCCTTTTGTTTTGATTGCTGCGATCTATAATTAGCGGCCAAGGTCTCTATAAATAGAGCCCTGCTGCGTGGGAACGTAGTGGAGAGGCAGTGGGTGTGCAGGAGGGGATTTGCAAGGATGGAGAGCACTGTCCGTCCCATCCCTCCCTGGGCCTGTGGGTGGGTGGGTGATGGCTTCAGCGCTGCCTGGGGATGGATCCAGCACTGTGGCTAGAACAGGTCAGAGAAGAGAGTCTGGACTCCAGCCCAGCTTCTTAATGACCCATTACATGTCTATGGGCCAGGTCTAGTCTTTGTGCCTCGGTTTACCCCTCTGCCACTTCCCTTGGGCTGGGATTTATACTAGGTTGGCATTTGTGCCAGTGCTCTGCTCCCAGTGAGAGCTGCAGCCTCCCTGGGGGTATTGTCCATCACACCAGGCCTCCTTTCAGTGGCTGCCCTAAGACTGTTAATTTTGTTTTTTTCCCTTTGTGGATATGCTGGTTGTTTGAAAGCAGGACAAAATTCAGGCTCACCTGGGAGCATCTGAAACTTGCTGGTGTTGGGATAACTAATGCCAAGGTGAGAGCATCTTCTGGATGGGCTTTCCGAGCTCCCCTGCGGGGCATCAGGAGGAGCATCCCTGGGCACAGCGTGTCCTCCCAACAAACTGGCCTTGCTCCATGTCTGGTGCTTTCCAGCATGGCAGGGCAAAGTGTGAGAATGGGCTGTGAGCCCTGCCTCTACCCTACCCCTTATTTTCTGCAATCAAGTTTCTTTCTAAGACTGGGGGGGGGCGGGCATTAAGACCACTGTTTTGGGGGGGCTGTAAGAGGATGCTTAAACCAGTAGTCAGCCACCTTTGTCCCAGAGTTTGCTCATGCATATGGGGTTGGGTGGTTGCATTTTCCACAGCAGCGTTGCAGACCCTTCCCGGGCTCGCAGCACAGTAGTCCTGCTCCTAAATCAGCAACTCAGGCAGATTATAATAGCGTTAACCTCAATATGATGGAGCGGACATCCCTGCTCCAGCCTGTGATGGCTGGGAGGGAGGTCAGCAGGGAGCTGGGAGCTGATGGGACCGGGGCGGGATGAAGAGCGAGACCAGCCCGGCATCTGGCAATAGTTAGGGGAGCACCGGGACCCCTGGACCGGGTGTATAAATAGAAAAAGAGAGGCCAGCTCAGAGGTGGGAGGTCTGGCACTGCGCAGGGGGCTGCTGGGTCACATCTGGAGCCCTGCGCGGCCCCAGGCCCCGCTCCCGGCCGTGGAAATGTAAGGAATTGATCAATGGGTTAAAAAAGAACGGTGTAAGCATTGGTGGCTGCTGGTGGGAGATCAGAGAAAGGGAGGGATGCGTGATCAATGATGCTGTGATGTGTAGACCCGTGTAATTATTGTTTCCTAATTGACCCCCCTCCAAAATCATCTTTATTTTGAAGAAAGGGGTGTTTTAAAATGTCACCATCAGCAGAGCTGCGCTGTGTTAATTTTCATTGTAGTTCCCTCCTTTGTCATCTATGTTGTTTTAAGAAGCCAAGAATCTGTGCGTGTGTTTTTCTCCTCCTTTTCAGATCAAAGCAGTTTACTTCAGTCTTGGCACAGAATGGAAATTCATTGGCAGGGATTAAAAACGAACCTTAAACATCCTGGCCTCTCTGTCCTTACTTTTTCCACACGTTTTGCCACTTAAGTGTTTCCAAGCTCTCCCTGCCCCCTCCTCTGCGGAAGCACAAGGCTTTACAGAGCCCCCTGTTCCCCTCGTCCCTGGTGTTTCTCCCCACGGACACAATTTTGCCAGTGCCTCTGTTCACCAGATCTTCAAGACTTTCAGTTTCTGTTTAGCATAAAAAGCTTTTGGCTGGAATCAAAGCATGTTTCAAGTTTAAAACAAGCTGAAAGAGAAAGGGCTGGAGGGGAGCAGCTGTGCAAGGCTCGGACGGTGGCAGGGACCCCCACCCCAGATTTTTTCCAGAGCGTGGGTCTGACTTGGTCTTGCAGCATGAGAACTTTCTGCCTGGCTCCTATGGTTTTTGATTCGATCTCAATGGAGATTCCCCCTCAATGGAGGAGGAAAGCGATCCCTTACATGGCCACATCCTGCAGCAGTCCAGAGGTGGTGTGTCACATCAGTGAATGCTGGTGATAATGCCCTGCCAGCCCCACCAGTTTATGCAGTGGTGGGCGGGGGGGGGGGGAGTGGCTCCATCCAGGAGCTCCTGGATTCATGGTCATGGTGTGGATGGGAAATCACGCAGGATGTGAGCTGGCTGGGATGGCAGTGATGGACAGTGGTGGGCAGCGGAGCTGGGGAAATAACGGGTTTGGTGGGGAGCAGGGTGGAAGATGATCTGTGTGGAGGTTTCACCTGGGATGTTTAGTGCATATCTCAAAGATGACACAGTAGAAGTAAGGAAATATTGGGAATAATTGGGGAGCAGCAATCCTTTCTCCTCCATGAGAGCTAGACAGGAGAGGGACACCTGAAGTTAGGGTGCAAGGAAGAGGGGACAAAGCATATCTTTGTGATTGCTCTACAGGAGATGTAGAGACAGCACAAGTGCTAGTGGTTCCTGACAGAGCTCAGAGATCTCTGATGGATTTGTTGTGTTTAGTTTTCAATACTGCTTTTGGGGGAAAAAAAAGTCCATGAACCTACAGGGATCCTTGGGAACTTGTTCCCCAGGACATCGCTGAAGCTGGGACCAAGTAGCCTTGAAGGGGTTGGGAGGATATGCAGATCTTCATTCGTGGTCTTTCTAATATTAATGTCTTGCTTGATGCTGATCCAGTGTCATTTTGTTTACTGGGGTTGGGTGTGGAGATCCCATAATGGCCGCTTCAGGGGGTTCATGTCTTCCCTTTTCTGTCAGCTCAAAGTGTCTGGTCCCAGTTGCTGCTGGAGGTGGGTCCTGCTGTCAAGATACCTGTGGGCACCTCCACGAACACTTCCCTACCCTATACTCTTCTATTTTACCTCTTTTAGTTTGGTTTAGTGTGGTGTTTGGGGAAGTAAAACTGCTGAGCTGCAGAAGGGCTGTTCGTGGGCACTGAGGGACAGGGAAAGGCTCTTCCAGGGATGGCTCCAACACCAGTCCTGGCACCTGGCTCTGTGGCCAGGGACCATCGCTGGGGCCCCAAAAGTACCTGGGTTTACTGTGAGCTTAGGTGGATCAAGCTGTTTCTGTTTCATGTGTTCTCGAGCATGGATGGAGGATGCTGGCGTCCACGTCCAAGCCCCCTGAGAAGGGCAGTCGGTGTCTGCAGGACCCACCTGGGAGAGGCCCCGGTGTGAAGCCGTCTGTGGTGAGAAGTTTGGGAGTTAACAGAAGGCGAGGGGATGAAAGTGGGAGTTGGGAGAGCTAGATACAGCCAGCGACCTCCCAGTGAACGAGCAGCTTTGATGACCTGGCCCAGGTGCTTCCTTCCTGGAAAGAACACAGCTCCTATTGTCTTCTGCGGGGTGAGCTGCAAAGCTGGAATATCTCTTATGCTGAGCGATGAGAACAGGTTCAAGTGGCTCAGTCCTTTCTGCTTTTTCCCTACTCCTCCATCTCTTGAGACCTAGCAAAGATGTTTGTGTAGAAGACAGGTGCAAGAGCAGTGAGGGAAATGAGCTGGATTTTAAATTGCATTTATCCACTTTATGGGAGGTAGAGTGATACAGGCGCTTGTAGCAGCTGGAGTTTCTTCTTCATGACTTCTGGAAACCTGGGCTCTGTATCTGTGGCCTCCAGCCTGGCTGCGGGCTCCTGGTGAAAGAAAAATCGTGATCTGCTGTAACATGTTAATGCAGAAATCAAACCCGCCTCTAACAGCATTCAGCAGTGAAGATATCAGAGCTGGTAGTGAAATGACACAGCTAATTGCTGAGCACACCATTACCCTCACGCAAGCACTTTGGGCCCTCAGCCGGTGTTCCCACCCTCCGCCTCGCGCAGTGGCCTCGGACCTGCCTTTCCTCTGCACCCACCGTGCTGTAAATGTCTAAAAAAACACAGCACTCCAGCAACGGCCCCGGATGCTGCAGCAGCAAGTGACAGATGGTAGCACTGGTATTTACTACGGGCAGTTGCTCCAGTTGCTTTTTCTATTTTTTTTTTTTTCCCTTTTATTTTTCTTTCTGGTGGAGCAGTTGAAATGAAGGCAGTGGGAGCTCGGCTGTAGTCCCCGGAGGCAGCTGAGGAAGGAGCTGCAGCGGTGGATGCCTTTGGTGGGTGCCTGATCCCAGCTCTCCGCAAGCCAGGATGGCACTGGGCTCCCAAGCATCCCCCCGTCCCTGGGTGGCCGTGCCCATCCGCAGAGATGTGAATGACCGATCCACCCAAGGAACCAACAAAACCACAATTTTCTTGCCCTACTGTTGCTTGGAGAAGGGGTATGAAAGGAGCTGCCTGCAGCACGGCCCCGTACCTGCCAGCTGCACCGCATGGCAGTGGGAATGGGGTTGGTTTTAATTCTTTCCAGCCCTGTCACGGGCCACCGGCTGAGGTCAGTGAGGACCACCAGTGGGCTGTGGGCTATAGGTTGGGTGACACTGGGCAGTATCACCCCTTTTCCCATTGTGTAAAGGAATTTCTAGAAGTGGCATCCTGGTGGATGGCAGATCCCTGTCCCTGCCAAGGGTCCCATCTCTGCTGGGTCGCATGGGGTATCCTGGCCTTGCCTGGTGGGATTTGGTGCTGCAAAACCCTTAGTGACAGCTTGGAGAGGAGGATGAGGACATGAATTGAACAAGGCAACAAAGCTGCTCCAAAAATCAAAGTGCGTTCCCCCTTTTTTCTCGGCAGAGATCCTGTATTCATTGATTGTTGACATGACATATGTGGGTTGGAGAAAGGCAGCAGTGGCTTCTGGCAGGGGAGGAAGGGGC
>JANZLQ010000064.1:16580618-16614567 GCA_026212715.1 Elanus axillaris
CCCCCCGGGGGGGGGGGGGGTGCGGCAAAAAGAGGCTCAGGCCAAATTTTGGAATGCCTGAGAAAGCGGCTGGAGCCTCAGGCGAGTGTGCAGGGTTGTGGGCTTCCCACCACTATTCTCCTCCCGGCGGAGAAGGGGCAGCTGTGGCCCCCGAGGAGGAGGAGGAAGGAGGGTGGCAGCTCCCAGCCTTGCTCTTGGCAGGGGTTCCCCCCCCCCCATCAGCATCTTGCAGAGCCCAGGACAAGGCATGTTTGTGCTGGAGGTGTGATGAGCACGGGGGATCTCAGCCAGCCCTCGGCATTGCTTTTGCCACGGCTAAAGAGCAAACTTTCCGCTGGTGGTTTTGGGGCTGAAATCCGAGGTGTGCACTCTGTTCAAGCAGCAACATGGTTCGGGGTTAATAAATTACTTATTTGCAGTCTGTGTTTCTCTGTTATGGTAAGCATTAGTGAATATTATATTTCTGCTTTATCCCAGACATGAATTATTCATCAGGTTTGGAGTCTGTAGAAGGGACATTGTCAGGTTAAAACTTGCGTGGAGAGAAGCCGAGGTCTTCAGTGAGGTTTTGTAAACAGCTTTTCTCAGGGTTGCTGAATGCAGGATTTTCGCAGAAGTCTTTCACCTTTTGTCTGTGCTGTTTTGAGGCATTTCTGGTGAAAAATGAGAATTCCCAGGCAGGTTTTATTATTGGTCTTGCTCATTGAGTTATCGTGGGCTGCAAGATCTATAAGGTAGAAAAAAAATGCCAGCAAAATACTGCTTGTCCCTAATGCTGGACCAGGTAACAGCGTGTGAATGTGCTTTTAGTAATACACATTTTGTAAGACCTTTTTATTTTGCCCCATCCTTTCAAAGCTGCGGAAGAGACTTTCCTACAGTCACTGAAGTCTGACTGCAAGTAGGCAACAAGATAAAACAGCCAGTCAGTCTTGCTGAAAGTTAAAATTACCATAGGTAAATCACGTGTGCAGCAACTTAACGTTACCCTTCACCTCCTTTCCGTGGGATCCAGGAGCTGATTTGTCTGCGTACATTAACATGGCTTGCACCCTGCCACCCGCCACGGGCAGCACGGCTCCTCCGCGACCTCTTCTGCTTTTAAGGGAGAGCTGGTCCCTGGGGCAGAGGTGCTGCGTGTGGGGCTTGAGCTGCTCTTGGGGCTGGGGAGAGCTGGGGAAGGCTCCCACCTACCAGGGAGGGATTTTTTTCCCATGTCTTCCTGCCACGCACCCCAGGGCCATGCCACATCTGCGCTGCCGTTGCACCCCTCGCTGTGGGCGTGCAATCCCGGGAGTCCCCACTCTTGCATGCCCCGTGCCGTGGGTGCTGCGGCTCCAGTATCTGTGGCTCTCCATGATTTTATGGCCAAATAGTGCCCTGGGGACCCGCTGCGAGGCTGTGGGCTGCTCTCCTGCTGCAGCCCACGGTTGTTCCCGCTCTCCTCTCGGTCTCCATACAGCGATGCTTGCAGTGTTTCCTTTGCCATGGGTGACAGGGTCCCTTGGGAGAGGAGGTGGAGGGGACAGGAGCACAGGTTGGTTTTAGACATGTCCCGGCAGCACCCTGAGCTTGCACGGGATTTCCACCCGTTGTTACGCTGCGGCTGGGGAGAAAGGGTGGGTTTTTGGAGCACGCCCAGCCTTGGCCCTTTCCTCCTTGTTTCATCAGCCCTGCTGCAACCACATCGATAAAGTCACAGCAGATCACTAGGGCACTGGGGAGCTACTGGGATATAATTAGGCTTTTGGTTCGCTTTTCTGGCTGCTTTCCCACTAGGGGAGGGACAGCGAGGATCATGGACGGAGCAGATGTGTGGAGGAAGGGGATGTTTGGTTTGCACGGGCAGTTAATGCCGTGCACAGGCTGATGCTGAGGGGTGAAGCCTGTTGTCCCAGGCATGGGGGATGAAGAAACCTCCTCGGGCTCATCCCCCTTGAGTGCACAGCCCCAGATTGCTCCTCTCCAATGGGGCTGAACTGCTGCTCCCGAAGGAGAGGTTGTGGGGAGTGCTCCTGGGAGCAGCTCACGGCCATGAACTCACTCCTTTCCCTGAACTCTTCTGCAAGTGCAGGAGCCAGATGGGAGCAGCAGGTTTAAGGAGAAAATGCTGCTCCCCTGGGACACGGGGATGGTTCCGGCAGCCTGGTATGTTATTCCCAGCCTTTGTCCCTGCCTGTTGCAGGTGGCCAAAGCACTTTTCCCCCTGGGTGCCGTTTGCCTTTCAACCTGGCGGTGCCTGCCCAGCTAAGATGACTCTGCTATCTGCATCAGTGCCTCCACCACACCTTGCATATGGCAGCAAAGCCCAGCTTGAATTGTTGCCGGGTGGTCTCCTTGCCCTGCAGCAGCTGTGTGTGCCTGTTGGGAGCTTTTCTCCTTGGAACTGCCTTTCTTGGCCAAAAAGCCTCCCGTTTTGTGCCATTTGGTGGGATGGCTAATGGTCAAAGGTTGGAAAATGCTCTCCAGCTGCTGCCTTGGCTTTTGGGAAGGTCTGCAGAGTCCAAGCTTGTCTGAAAGCTGCTGGGAGCAACGCAGAGCAGGTATGGCTTGTTCTTTTTTATAGGGGTGAGGCGTGGGGGGCAGGATGCTTGGTTGACCAACCCAGCCCAACACAACCTCTTCTGCTTGGCTTGGCCCTTGCACCTCCAGCTGCAGAACCCTGAGCGCCCTGGGAGCCCGGCTGTGTGGTATTCCCAGCCCGGCAGGAAACTCTGCAAAGCTCATAAGAGCAGTGCTGGGGAATAATGAGATTTCCAGGCTAATTTGGCTGGATTCAAGAACTTCCACTGAAGCATCTGCACCCGTGGGAGTTGCCTGAGCCTCCAGCGGATCTGGTGCTGCCGATCCGATCCGCTGCGGGGTTGTCCTTGCCTTGTTTGCAGGCAGTGAGCACTGGTGCAAGATGCTCTATTGACAGTCCTTGGGGGTGAAGTTGGGGGCTTGGGGGAAACCCTACCATGGTGTTAATGCTATAGTGCATGGTTCCCACAGGAGATACACAGTGTGGGACATAACTGGTGTCCACTTTGCTGCAGCCAGATCAGAGCCGGCTGTTTCCCTGCAGAAGGGAGAGCAGGCAGGCATGGGGTGACCTGTGTATGCACAGGGGGGTGGGAAGTGTTGACCATGAATAAATTGCCTTTATCCACTGTACAGCAAAATCTGCTGAGAAAATTTTCAGTTCAGCTGAGCCCAAAAGAAGCCAAACTGGGGAGAAACCACAGCTGTGGCCCCGCATTGCAGCATTGGGTCAACTGGTTGGATGGAGTTGGCTTGAGTGGGTCTAACCCTGTGTCTTGTGAGAGCGTTCAGCAGAGCGTTGCTGAGAGGCTTCTGCTGACTTTGTCCATTACAAGGTAGTGCTTTCCTTCTTTTATTTCTGTGTTTTAGTGAAAAAAATGAAAATTTGTAATTTATATGAAACGGGAAGTTTTTTTCTTTTCTTCTATTTGAACACTAGGAAATGTCTTGCCATTTTATTTCCTCTTATATTGGTGCTGTAAATAATGTTGAAGCTCACATCAACTGCAGTTATTTTCCTATTTTGCAAGAAGACTGGCTTCAAAAGCAAGCAGCGAGGGAGCTTTGGCCCTGGATTAATTTCCTAAGGTTTTCCCCAAGGTGCAAAGCCCTTTTCTCTTAAATGTCTTTCACACCTTTTCATAGCTGCCGTAAGGATCTTGAGTGAGGGCATTGCCCCTCTCACCAGTTTTTCTACCCAGCTCTAGGCTGAAAAGCAAAAGGTCTCTCGAGAGTCAATGCAGCAGCCTCAGCCCTGGTGTGACGGGTTAACGGAGCCAGCCTGGGCTGTTGGGTAGAGCCTGCTCCAGTTCGGCCTCAGCTCTCCAGCACAGCCAATGCTGGGGCAGATGCTCAGGCCATTTCCCTCACCCCCATGAAGCTGAAATCCAGTTGTAGCTGAGGTTGAACAGGGCTTGCATGGCTGGTCAACACAGGTGGAGATCACCCTGCCTCCATCCAAGCTTTCCACCTCCTGGGCTGTTTCCAAAATTGGCATCACTGTGTCTATGACCCTCAGTGTGCTGGTGACCTTATGAGTCCTGCTATGGGGGTGTGATTTCTGATGTTTTGGTGAAGCCCTTTGCTCCTGGGGAGGGACGTGCGAGCCGGCGTGCACGAAGGTGGTGGTGAGCCCCTGCACGTGTGTGCCTGGCAGCGTGCGGTGCAGGGACCGCCTGGGACTTGTCTCGTACACCGAGGGGGTGGAGAATAAAGTTGACAAGGCCAATTTGGAACAGTGCAATTTAAAATTAAAATATCAAGATGCAAATGAAGCCCTCCTTTCCTTCCCACCCCCAAATGACTGCGTTTCCCACTCTACGCAACTCGTCCGCCATGGTCCCTGCACCAAGCTCTGGTCCCTTACCACGTGTACCGTGCTGGCGCATGGTCTTGCTGGGCTTTTGCGATCGGGCTGATTACCATGACAAGCTGCTTGAACGCTGCAGATAATTTGCTTCCCTTTTGGCTGGGTAGCTGTTGTGCTTGTGCATCGGGGAGCGGGGAAGATGCCACGCTGGCAGCTGCGAGCAGATGGGGTCGGATCTGTTATCATGTATTCCTCCCACCCCCCTCCTAGGAGGGGAGGAGGACATTTTGCATTTTAAATGCATTTAAATCCTGGAGAGGGAAGAATAACTCTTGGGTTTGCAGGGCTGCAAGATGGTGCCTTCAGCATGGCCAGGCTGGCAAGTGCCCATGCGGTGCTGGTCTTTTGCTTTGGTCCCCAAGGAGCTGAGTTATGGGTTGAGCAGCTGGTTCAAACTCTTTGTGCAATGCTGGGCTTTTGCTTGGGGCCCCAAATTGCTGGAATGGTAGCTCAGAGTGGCTCCTCAACCCCCATTCCAGTGGGACCTTGCTCTTGTTCCCATCACAGTGCCGATGTTCTCTGCATCTTCTGTCCATCTTCCCCTCCAGCAGCGTTGGATGTGGAGCATGCATTTGCATGTGGTGCAAGCTCCCCTGAAGGGCTCCCTGGATTTGGGGATGCTGCCAAGGACCCAGAGGGTCAGACCCCAGCGCCGAGGGAGGTTGCACCCACTCGGTGACCACTATCAGGTTTGCTGACCCTCCCTGCCCGGTGCGGGTGGTTGTGTCAGGACATAATACGACCATCCCCATTGTGCATGGACCCCTTGGAGGCCATTCAGCAGGAAAGAGGTTAACAGGAAAGAGGCAGGCTAGGCTCTGGCTGCCAGCTCCCGACCCCGCTTTGGGGTGGGGAGCAGCTGGGAGCTGCAAGAGCGGCGCGAAAATCGCCATATAAGGCCAAGATAAGCCAGCTTCAGCCTCCCGCGCAGCCCCGCTTGGGCTTGCTCTGCTCTAGCCTGTGCTCCCCGGATGGGCGCCCGTGGGGACGGGGCTGTGGGTGGGAAGCATGGCCCCAAATTTGCTGTCTGGGCACTCCCAGGATGGGTGCTGCCCATGCTTCACTGAGGTGGTGCTGGGTGGGAAAGGAGCCCAAGGGTGCTCGCGGCCAGTTCGCAGGCAGCTCACGGCCAGCTCGCAGCCTCGCTCAATGTTTAGACTCGCTGTCTGTGGACGTAAACACCGACTCTGCTTAAAAGTGGCCCCTGGCTGAACTCTCCTGCCCAGCCCCTGCACTTCACCCCCTCCCCAAATTGCTCCCAGGGAGGAAAATTCCTTCCCCTGGCGACAGTGGAGCTGATTTTCTTTTATCTCCTGGTAGAGGCTCGGGAGGGCTCTATACAGGCCCGGCATGCAGGAACAGGCGTGTGTGGAGCTTGCTAACCCATCCTCCAAGGCTCCCTCCCTGAGCCGGTTCCTTGGGGTGGGTGACCTGGGGCTGGGGGGAGCTCCTCCAGCAAAAACAAATTTCAGGAGCCTGCTGTCAGTGCCTGTGATGAACAAGCAGGGGCCAACAGTGGGGAAGTGTGTGATGGGGCTGGGGTAGGTGTTATGGCATTTATCCAACCGGGAGGGTGTTTCTGCATTGCTGGCTGCACACCGGGGCAGGTGTCCTGTCACCTCCTCCTACTGGCACAGGGTGGCTGCTGGTGGCACCGTGAGCCTGGTTTGCTGCCAGTGCAGAGCCACACCGGCACATGCCAAAGCCACATCTGCAGAGAACCGCTTGTGCCTCCATCTGTGAAAGGGGGTGATGGCTTCTGGCTGGCTGGACAGTCCAGGCAGCAGTGAGATTTGGGGACATCTTCCCCTGTTTCTTGCACAGGGGCACAAGGTGCGCATGCAGAGGTGCAGGGGGACGTGTGTTGCTTGATAACTCTGTTGTGTTCCCTTGCCAACAGTAATAACCTGCTTTTCTATTGCCTGATGCACAGTCTGAGCAAGCTGGAGGTTTCTCAGTGGCTTCACTGAGCTGTAGTTGCTGATACAGGAAGGCTACAGGTGGGAAAGGTGAGCTTACGTGGCCAAGAAATGATATCTGCCTCCTGCTTGGATGGCACAGGGAGAGCAGAGAGCTGCCGTTGGGATGGTGGGGACGGGGGAGCGCTCCTGCTTGCAGGAATGTGTGGGATGGAAGAGTGCAGCCTTCTGCTCCCCTTTGATGGGTGATTGCTCCAGTCCATCCTTCTGCAGAGCCCACAGAGGTCATTTTCAAGAGCCTTTGTCTAATTTAATAAATCCAGGATGCTCAGCCTGTTAGACGATCTATAAGTGTAATAAAATCTGCCCACCGCAGAGCTCCAGTCGCGTTGTGGCCATATCAATAGCCTTGTGCCTAGTGGCAGGAAGCCTAAAACAGTCATTAAAGCCCCGCTGCCGTGCCAGCCCTGCTTGCCTGGTGCCTGGCCAGCTCGGGGCACACCGTGGCTGCTCTTCCGGCACCGGCAGGCTTGAGTGCCCCAGCAGCAGCACCCGGCAGCCCCGGTGCTTGCACGGTGCATCCCCAGCTGGGATTTAGGGAGGCCGTGCATAGCCTCGCACAGCTGAAAAGGGAGCTCCCTGTGACTTTTCAAGGAGTTGGTGCTTTCTTGCTGACGGCCTCCGGGTGGGAATGGTGGACGTGGCTGTGGTGTGGGCTCCCCGTGCCGCGCTGGTGCCGGGAGCTGCTTGTCCAAGCTGCATTGCTGCCCTCGTCCAAGGCATGGTTGTCTCCATGTTGCTCCGATGCGGCAGCGGAGTCTTGCTCCCTCCCATGGCACTGCCCAGCCAAGATCCCGCTTGCATCCCGCCTCGAGCACTGTGCTCAGCCTAGCCCGGGCACTGGGGATGGGTGAAGCTTTTAGCAAACGCGGCAGCTGCCTTTGCAGAGTACTCAGGAGTGCTGCAAATGAGCAGCATGCTTGTCGGCAGCCACCCTCATGAATATTTTAGCTTAGAGAATTAACAATTGTCAAGAAGCGTTTATGGAGGCAGCGTAGATGTCTCTTCCCCAGGCGCCGGAGGTTCGCTGCTGCTCTGGGGCGGTGCTGGGAGTGAGGGCAGAGCCAGCCGGAGCCTGAGCCCTTCGCGGGCAACGTCGCGGTGGAGCGGGATGGCAGAGCTGTGATCTCCCCCCTCGGGATGGCTGGGTCCTGGTGCCAAGGCAACCAGCCCGCCATGCGAGATAGACAAATGGTTGTGGTGTTGTTTTTTTTTTCTTTCCCTCCTGGTTCTTGGCAGAAAGTAAAATGTCCCTTTTGTTTGGTTTCCTCCTCCCCCTGCCCCATTGCCTTTCTTTAAAGGTTGTGTTCCAGATTTCATGAACCCACGTTGTGTAATAGCTCTGGAGAACGGCGTGGGCATTGGCCATGTCCCACTGAGGCCGTGGCAGAGCTGCTCCTCGGGAGCCTGACCGCAGGGTTACCTGTTCAGAAGGCATCTTGTGTACAGTTGCTGAGTGAAACTCCATCGTGTTTTGGATTGAGGTTCTACAATGCACATGTGTTAGAAATGATGGGGAAGGTACTTGGAGAAAATTTGGAAATTTTTGAATCTAAATAATCCTGTATTTCTACCTCAGCCCTGCAAAACGGTATGGAAATGAGGGACTCTTGCAGGTAAACCCCGTTGACTTACAGCATCAGCCCCTGCGCCTGAGAGTTCATTGCCCACGGAGCATCTGGCACTGTGCATCCTCCTGCCACAGCACCTGGGTCCCCCCAGTAATGTCCTGCTTGTGATTTCTTCCTTTGGGCTTGTAAGAGGTCCCCGTTCTTTCTTTCCCTCCTTTCCACTGTCCAAGGTGGGAGCTGCTGCAGTTGCTGGGCTCTGCATCCTAGGAGCATCCATCCAAAGGTCCCTGCATCTCATCTGGACGCTGCTGGGCTTGTGAATGTGGAGAGCACAGCGTGACTTGTGTCCTGGGCACCCAGGAAGGGAGAGGAGGAGGAGGAGGAGGAGGAGAGCATACTATAGGCTTTGTGTAGTATAGAGGGGGATGCTGCGAGCACATGTGTGTGTAAATACAGATCTGTCATACCAGAGGGAAACAGCAACGCAATTGTTTTGGCTCCTGTTACTGCTGATACTGGCAGTGTAGAGAGCTGTAGCTGCTCATATGGTGCGGGTGCTGCCTTCCCTGTGCCGGTGAGTGGTGGGGGGCTGCTCCAGGCTGGAGGTGGCCGGCGGCACCAAGGAGAGCTGCTGTTTGTGATGGTGTCCGTAATGGTGTCCTCTGCTGGTACACCCTGCTGTGCTTCCCCTCCTTCCCCCAGTTAAAAGACACACCTAGGCACCAGATCCAGTCGCAGGGTAGCTGTGTGCTCCATCCCATTGACAACAGCATGGGAAATGGCAAAGGCAGGGCCAGCACCTGGGGACAGGGCTGTCCCCAAGGTGGGGACCAGCAGAAGCCAGCAGCTGGAGCTGGAGCTGAGCCTGAGCATCCACTCCTGCCTCACATGGACGCGAAGCCTCCCTGTGGCCGCGGGGTCCGATGCTGGGTTCGACCTTGTATCAAAGCATCTGCTCTTCAAAGGGCTGGTTGAAGTCCCAGCCTTGTTATTGTTTTGGTGTCTCTGCTGTATAGTACCTCCCTGCTTTTGCATTTATTTATTCCCTACTAGTTGCTGGAGCCAGGCAGTCCTCACCTGGCCTGGGACCAGCCCAGGGACCAGCTCTGTTTGTCCTTCCCTGGGGATCCCCAGCCCTGAGAACCCCCCCAGCACAGAAATGGGTGCTCAGAGGTGGGGAAGGGACCGTGTGTCGTCATCCCCTGCTCCAGAGCCTCTCCCATCTTCCCAGCTCCCATGCCACCACCCCACAGCTTTGGCACATGAGGGCTGTCCCTGTTCTCCTGGTTCCTTGGGGAGAGCAGCTGTATGCCATCAACAGCATCTCTTCCAGGGATCCCAGGCCGGTTTCCAGGTGTTCCCGGGGTGCAGTGCTGCCTGAGCCTCGTCCTTTTCCTCAGTGGAGTTTGCGTGTGCGTGCGCGCGCGTTTCCACCTGGCACCATTTGCATTTCGCTTTTCTTCAAAGTGCCTGCGCTGCCTCCGAGGAAGGAAATAAATGGTGTAAAGGAATTTACATCCCGAGCGAGCGAGGCTGCTGGTCCATCAGGTTCCATCTGCTGCGGAGAGGTGTGGGGGTGCAGGAGAGCTGTCATGGAATGGCGGGTTTGTCCCTGGTGCCTGTCCTGTCCCCCATCCCAGATGCAAGGGGGGAGCAGCCCCAGCTTTGCTCGCAGCCCCTCTCCTGGCATCCTGGCTTGGAGACACGGTGGTGGATGGGGACCCACGTGTCAGGCTGTGTCAGATGCCAATATTCACCCTTGCAAGGAGGGGTGTGTGGCAAAACCACTTCACAGGGCGGCCCGGCGGTGTGGGGGCCCCAAACCGGCTCCTCCGCTCTGGGCACGCTTGGGTCAGGGCTGGGTGTGAGCAGTGGGGGAAGCCACCCCGAACGCTGCCGTGGGGTTAAAGAGGGAGGAGAGCAGGCGGGTTTTGCAGGGAGTCATCTCCTCCTCTCCTCCTGTGCCAGCTCCCTGCCACGTCCCTGCAGGGCCTCCCAGGGAGTCGAGGGGTGCCTGTGGCAAGAGGGACCGAGTGTTCTGGGGTCCCCATGAGGGACTGGGGCTCCCTCCTGGAGCCACCCTCATCCCCTTTTTCCCACATCCTGGTTGTGTTCCCTGGTGCAAAAATGTTCTGGGTGGGGAAGGAGGTCAGACCAGACCTTACAGTCCTAGAGGCCTTGGCTGTGCCAAAGACCAGCGAGACAAAACTGTTTCTAAGACTCCACTTGGAGCAGGAGAAAGTTTTTCCATTGGGTTTTTGTAGCTCCCGGAAAACGGGGTTTTACTTTTGCTGTCTAAGACAAAAAATCCTCTTAGGAGCTGACTACCCGCGGTGGTGCAGGGCGGGCGGCTGTGCGTGCATCATGCCGGGGGTCTGGACTTGGCTTTGCTTTCCCTCCCTCCCTTCATCCCGTGGGGTCTGTGGATGCTGATGCTGGAAAAGAGGAAAGGAAATGGTGATGGAAGGAAAAGAGGTTTTGGTGTCCCTGGTGTACGACTGGTCCCATTCGTGTGCCTGTACTGGGCACTGATGCTGCAGCACCCTTGATGGCTCCATGTCACCCCTGGACTGTTGTGGGATGTTCCCACCTGGGGACACAGATGCAGGGAAGGCTTTTTTTCCTGGGGCAGGGGGCTATTTCCCATGGCCCATGAATGGGTAAATCAGAGGCCTCAGGGGGCTGATGGGAATTTCCTGGGGTTGTAGGCTGGGGCCATCGAGCTTTCCCCAGTCGCCCCTTCTCTGCATGGCGCAGGCTGCTTTTGGAGAGGTTTTACTGGCAGGGGAGCTGGTTTCCATGGTAAAAACCTTGACAGTGTCTGCCAAAAATGGGTCTCCCTGTTGGCCCAGCCATCTGGAGGGTGCAAGGAAGCTTTGGCAGGGCGAGGAGGTGACTGCGGGCTGCTTTGGGTGCTCCTTCAGCACTGTTGGCAGCTTGGAGGGGTCCCTCCACCCGGTCATTTATGCCCCAGGTTCACACTGGGATGCAGGGGGGACCCCAGCGTCACCGAACCTGGCGGAGCACGGGCAGGCTGGGGATGGGGGAGACATGGCATTGCTGCTCAGGGAGGGAGGGCTACGGGCACCATGCACTGGGAGCGGGTGGCCGCACTGTAATCGGATGAGCTGCCACCGCTCCAGATGGACCTGTCAGTTCTTGTCAGTGCTGACACCCCTCTGTGTCCCTCTGCATCCCCTCGGGCCAGGGGAGCCACGGCCTGTCCCGCTCCACGGTGTCTGCTGGGATCAAGGGGGCCAGGAGGTGACACTGTGTTTGCAAAGCCTGTCAGACAAACCAAGGTCCCTTCCATGCTGCGGTCCTACCCTGGCAAACTCCATGTATTGTTAACTTTAACAGGAAAAACCTGGCATGTCTGTCTGTCTGTCTGTCTATAGTGCCTGAGCCATTCTGCGCTGAGGGCAGTGGTGCCTTGCTGCTTTGCCACCCCCTGTCCCCTGGTGCCACCCCACCATGCCAGAGGGTAAAACGGCAGCTGCAAACTTGAAGCCGGCCACTCGGTGCCTTGCCTTGGTGTCCCCATGCTGCAGCAGGGCAGCCATCCTTCCCTGGGCGTTTGGTGTAGGAGAAGTGTCCTGCTGGCAGTAGTGGATTGGGCTGGACTGGGCTGGCAGTAGTTGTGCCTGCTGGTCTCTGTCCCCAGATGTGCGGCACAGGGCTTTGCTGTGTGCCAGCATGGCGCACAGAGACGGGTCTGGGTACTCGTGGGCAGACCATCTTGGTGTGTAGGTTCCCACTGTTCACCAGGAGAGGTTTTAGGGCTCAATTCTGCACTCATCTGTTCTTCTCTCCTTAAACATTACTCCTTTCTCCTTTCCCTCACAGCCAACAACCCTCCCGCAGGGCACCATCAACATGAACCAGTGCACGGATGTGGTGGATGGGGAGAGCCGGACAGGGCAGAAATTCTCCTTGTGCATCCTGACACCGGAGAAGGAGCACTTCATCCGGGCTGAGAACAAGGAGATCATCAGTGGGTGAGTGCAAGTCTGGGGCTGAGCCGCCACATGGCTCTTCCCTTAGCCGGGAGGAAGAGGAGGGTGGGTAGGACCTTGCCTAAGGCCAGGTGCTGTGGCAGTTCATACCCAGGCTGATGCCCGAGTGATGATCACAGCCTGCTGCAGGGACAGTCCTGGAGGCTGGCTGTAGCTACTGCCTTGCAGTCAGCTCCAGTCTCCTCCATCTTTTTGGCAAGGACAGGGTTTCTTTCCACTTCCCTGCTCCCCTGCCTGGCAGACCCCTGCCACTGCCTGGTGCTCTGCAGCAGAGGGGGGAGCCTGAGCCCGCCCTCCAAGCCACCAGATTAATGGTGCGAGCGTGAGCACTGACTTCAGCAGAGACCTGTACAGCGGCAGATGATTTAAGTCCTTCCTCCACGCCTAGTGTGCGTGTTCAGCTGGGCTGGGCTGAAGTCTGAGGCTTCCCAACATGCTGGACACCTTTCAGAGCCAGTGCTCAAGGAAACTCAGCCTCTGCCGGGAGCCTTGGCGAGGCCCCGCAGCTGAGATGCTCCTGAGTCACTCATTGCTTATGAGGGCCACTGCTTTCAGGTCAGTTTTGTTGTCTGCGGTTGGACCATATCCTGCTCCCCGCTGCAGAACAACATTCCCAGCAGCATTTAGCCCCAGGAGTGAGCTTAGCTACACTGGAGCATCTGTGGGATGCTCAGAGGGTGCATCTGACGCCGAGGTGCTCCTGGGCTGCCCAGGGCAGCTTCAGCCCCAGCAGAAAGCAGCTATTTACTGGGCAGGCTGTTTTACTTGGCTGTTGGGTGAACACCAGGATGGGGTTGGAGACAATGGGTGCTGGGGTGACCCCATGGTGCTTTTAGGGCAGCATCCGATCGGGCACGCAGCCCGCCGGCGCAGGTCCTGTCCCCACACCAAGCAGCAGGTGCCGTAGTCCCGGGGCTGGCGTGTCCAACCCCGAGCATCATATGCCTTCAGGTCCTCGTCTGTCCCTGGGCAGACCTGGCCTCCTGGGGCTGCCTGCTCTGCATTTACCCCATTCCCATTCAGACTCACCTTTGCAGCTCCCGCCTTGCCCCGCTCACTCCCTGCGGGCAGGCTGGCAGAGCAGGTGGGTGCAGCCCACCGTTCCCCCGTCCCAGTGGAGCATCTGACCTCCGAGAACGATTAAAATATCATCACTCACAGGAGCGCCTGCCACTGGGATGCAGTTGCTCGGCAACACTGAAGATTAGGCCACTAAAATGAGCAAATTGCGGTAGGTTCCCAACTTCAGGTGTTGGATGGTGACCTAGAAACACCCTCGTCCATTGCTCACATGCTGGCTTGGGTTGCAGCCAGCGCTGGTGAGGGTGCAGAGCTGCAGGAGAGCCGAGCCGCTGGCACTCGGCGATGGACTGCAACAGTGCTGCTGCTCATCTGTGAGCATTTCCCACGTGGGATGTCTGGAGCTTGGTGCCTCCCTCCCAGATTTTGTTGACATTTGAAACTAGAGCAGAAAGTTGAAGGGATGAAGCGCTCGGTCTTTCCCACTCTTCCCAAGGCACGGCGTCTCCTGCTTGCCTGAGCTCTGGCAGCAGCAGAGTCAGTCCTTTCTGTTGAGATGATTTCTATTTCCAAGCATTTTCTTTGCTTGTGACTCCCCCAGTTTTGGTAAATAATGGTTGAAATAGGTATTTTTCTACCAAGAGCTTGGGATTTTGATCAGATACCTGTTTTCATGCGTTGAAGCTTCCCTGCTCCACTGAGACATGTGAGTGTGGGTGATTCCCCTCCATACAAAGCCACCCCGACCCCATTTGCAGCAGTGGGGTTGCAGCGGCGGTGGAGCCAGGGTGCAGAGGCGTGGGGGGAGCACAGTATGGGGGAGCCGGTTCCTCTCCCCTGGCTAGGGTGGGAGCGATGGCTGTGCCCCAAAACATAACCAACCCCCATGCCCTGCTCTGTTCTCCCTCTCCCCATGCTCCAGTTCGCAGCTCAGCCTTTTGTTGCCGGTCCTGCCAGCCATGCGGGAGGGAGAGGCATTGCAGAGCAAGGTGGGGCTGATTTATTGTTCATTGGCCCAGCGTTGGATTTTGAAGGAGCGCGTTTGCTCCTGACTGCAAGCATTAATCATCCCAAAACAGTCCCACTCTGGGTCCAAGCCAGGCGGGTTTCATTTGCAGTTGCAGCACGACAGGAAGATTTCCCCAGCCGGGGGAGAATTTGTTTTACGTTTGTTGCATGCTTCTGGCATTTATTGCTTAACCAAAACCCACTTGATGTGGTCATCTCAAAACGCTTTACAGCAGCAGCGTGCGAAGTGGGGGGAACAGGAGAGGAAAGCGGGGACATCTGAAGCAGGAGTGTTTCCCAGCAGTCCACAGATCCCCGTGGAGTTCACTGAGATGCAGGGGCAGGTCGTCAGGCCACAGCAGGAGGGCACAGGAGGGTCCCCCCCAGACAAGCGACTTGTGCAGGGGATGGACTTCTCAATGCCAACTTCATGCTGCTCTTTCTTGGACAAAAGCGCTTTGTGTGCAGTGTGCATGCATTGGCATCGCTGAAGGGGGAAGGTCTTGCTGAAGGCTCTGTCCCTCTCGGCTGTCTTTCAGGATCCTTGAATCCCTGTCCCATATCAGCCTTGGCCGTGGCCTCACTCTTGCAGCGAGTGGGGTTTGAGCCAAAGCACCCTGCCATCATCCTTCCTCCCTTCCTGTCCTGCCTCGTTTTTTTCCCCCAGGAGCTGGTTGGGACGGTTTCTGGGTACTCTTTACCACGTTGACCCTGACCAGGTTGGAGAAGCTGAGCTGATCTGTGTGCCCAGCTCCAGCTTGGGGTTGTGCTTATGGCCGAGTTACAAACCCTGGAAGGCTGGAGTTAGGGGTAAAATGCAGATGTTCCTTCTCTGGAGCTTGCCAGCAGCTTGCCCCAGAGGCAGGAAGGGACAGTGTTTCCCGGACAGTGTGGTCAGAGCCACCCATGGTGGGGGAACAGCTTTGGGGTCCTCAGCCTGTGGGAAGCTGCGTTACACCCTGGGGTAGAGTGCACGCATCGCTCCCGTGCCTGCATGCTGCCCTTCAGCGCAGACCTCACCTTTTCCTTTCTCTGCCTGCAGGTGGCTGGAGATGCTGATAGTCTATCCGAGGACAAACAAGCAGAATCAGAAGAAGAAGAGGAAGGTAGAGCCCCCAACTCCCCAGGTAACCCCAGGGGGACATATGCTATTGCCCCGTCCTTTGCCTCCTCCTCAGGGCCACGGCATTGCTCTGCTCCCAGGGAAGATCCCCCCCAAACCAGCCAGACCAGTGGGCTACCAGCTCTCTGATGCTGCCTGCACAGAGGGCGAGATCTGGGGTGAGCCAGGGCAGCAGGACAGTGTGAATTAATTCCTGGTTATCGCTTCCCAGGGTCACACGCTGCGGCTGCTGCTGCTTTCCTGGCTGCTTTGGGGCCACGTTTTACCCGCCCCAGGTGCTGTCTTGTGGCACCAGCCCTGCACACGCTGTCCTGGGAGCGGCCGCAAAGCCGCGTGGTCCCCATGGGGGACCGGGAAGAGGTGCTGGCTGTTCACGGGCCGTTTCGGCAGAAACGGGATAAAATTCCATCGGGCTCTGGTTACCCCCTTTGAGATGACCCCAGAGATAATGGGAATGAAAGGAAAATACTAAAGGCCAGGGCCAGGCTGGGAGCTCCGGGGGCCGGAGCCAGGCTCTCCAGGGACCCGGCGGTGGCTTCGTGCTCACTTTGACTATAAATGGTAAAAAGCAGGGCCGGCCATGACTCACTCGTTCCTGCTGGGCTCCCACGTGGCCAGAGTGGGGGAGAATCCCACAGATGGGGAACGTGACCCCAAGGCCACCCTTGTCCCTTGTTGGGGCTGAGAACAGCCATGTCCCTGAGGCTGCCTGACCTCTGGGCATGCGTCCCACCGCCGTGGGGGACCGGCTGGGAGGGATCCTCTGGCCAAGCCGGGCTGCGGCACTGGGGGTCTGAAAACAGCATCAGGGCTCCCCTCAGCCCCAGTTTTCAGGTCTCCTTCGATGAAGTCCCCAGGATGGTCCTGGTGCAAACCTGGCCATGGGTGGGTTTTGTATGGCGTTTGTTTGAATCAAGTTTCTACCACTGCACCAGAAAAAGAGGTTCTGGGCAATGGGAAAAAAAACTGGGGGAAGATGATCCTTTTTTGCGCACCAAGCTGATGTCTGAGCCAGCCCCTGCCAAGGGCTGGGGTCATCACAGCCCCTCGAGTGCTGGCTCTGGTGTTGCTCCAGGGAAAATGCCTCCTTCCCTGGCCAAGAGCTGATGTGTTGCCCATCCTCAAGCCCCAGGGAGGAGGCTGCCTTAGTTGGGGTACCCCCAGCGAGCTGGTGCAGCAGGGCAGGGACGCTCACCCCATCCTTGGCGCAACACTAAACCCAGGCTGCATTCAGGAAGGGGACGGGGCGGAGAGGAGAAGGGGGCGCAGAGCCAGAAAAACATCATTCTGGGTTACATTGCATTGCCATGGCAACTTCTTGGAAACCGTACAGGATCCGAGCTCCTGAGCACCAAATAAGGGAAGTGGCTGCGGGAAAGATGCTGGCTACCCGCAGGCAAACAGGCTCCCCAGGTGCTTGGGGATGGGGTGAGCATGGAGCCTGGTGGCACTTTCCCCGCCCTTGGCTTGGGGCAGACCACACCGCCCCAAGCTCCGTCCTGTTTGCTACCCTCCTTCTGCCCTCTCCATCCCATTGCTCCCAGGAAAAGGCTCAAATTCACTTTTGCAAAACCAACCTCCATGTGGGACCTGCTGCCAGACGGATGCAGAGCTGTGTCAGGCACTCATGAACAACCTGCAGAGGCAGAAGCATCCTTCCTCTGTCTCCCAAATCGTGCTGATGCAGGCGGCTGGTCCAGGGAAGGAGAGGGGATGCTGGGGAGAAAATCGGCACCAAATCCCCCTCCGTGAAATGGCTTCTCCTAAAGTTGGCTGCTGTTCAGCTCACTCTCTGTGTGCCGGCGGAGAAAGCCTAATTTCTTTCTAAAGACAGCCGCACATTACTCTGGCAGCAGATTGTGTCTGAGAGCTGCCCAGGGAAGGACAGATACCTTTGTGATTAAAAAAAAATAAATTAAAAAATAGGTACTTCTGCTTTTCCTCACTCCCATGTAGTTTTTCCTTGTCTGTGCTACAGCAGAGCTTGGCTGCAGCTGGGCATTCCTGGAACATCAGGGCCATTTTCAGCCCCCCCATCATTTTGCATCTTCCACTTGCAAAATCACCGGGGTGGGAGCAACGCAGGTGAAGCTGGGAATATCACTCCAGCTGCAGATTTTTGGACAGGTGTTGTTAGGTGCAATCCTAGAGGTGTTTTCACCTTTGCTTTGCAAGCAAGTTGCAGTCTTAGTGGGAAAAGAGCAGGTTTCTCTTGCAGCTTTCGCTGTGTTCTGGCAGTGTGATGCAGGCAGCGGGAGAGACTGGGCTTGCTGCCTTTGCCTGCCTGCTGTCCCTGGGAAATGGAGGCAGGATTTGGGGCTGAAATCTGGGGTTTGAGGCGCTGCCCTCTGTTGCAGGACAGGTTTGCACAGGGGTGCGGCAGGCTCAGGTTAGCAGAGCGTGCCCAGACATACTTAAAGTAACTGGATGGAGGCCGGTTTTGCTGATTTTGGTGCATGCTCCTTTTTGGAGCTGTTCATACTGCTGAGCAGCAAAGAGTTAATTTCCCTGCTTGCTTGTAGACTGCTTTTTGGCCCTCATATCCCTGTCCAATTAAATACATATCTACAAATAATTATATGGGGGTGTGTGTAAGGGATGTATAAAAATATATATCCTGAGCTGGCAATTAGCTCTGGGCTTTGGGATCAATGAATGCGAGAGTGGTTGAGGTTGGAGGGGACCTTGGCGATCGTCTGGTCTGACCTGCTGCTCAAGCAGGGTCCTCTCAAGTGGGATGCCTGTGAACTCTGGATCGTTTACCTCCAACACAGCATTCCTTTAGAGTGACATTTCCCAGGGGATTTTTTAAAAAAGTTGGGGTCATTTGCTGCTTGTTGTGGCTGTGCACGGAGCCAGGACCCGCTCCCTGGGAGATCCCTCGGTGGCTCTGGTGCCGTCCTGCAAACACCAATTTGGAGGTGCAGGGCTAAAACCCACTGGTGGCTCTGCTGTCGTGGGAGGGGGAACAGAGGGGATGCTCTTCGCAGCCTGTGTCCCGAGCCCATGCCTGCTGGCTCAGGCATTTCTGGATTCCCCGTGCTCTGAAAAGGAACAAGCAGCTGGGAAACTTCCCACAGTCCAGGGAGTGTAGAGTGGGTTAATTGTCATTGATTTATTGATGGCTTTAAGGAAAATAACCTGCTAATGCAGAAGTTTAATACAACAACAGCAAAACATCTGCTAACGAAGAAAGCCAAACCCTAAATGAGTTGTGAAAACTGCTGCCACTTCTGGGGCATGCGCTGAACCTGGGCTGCCCCAGGCTGCAGCCACCAAAATGACATCATTATCTGATGGACTTCAGAGCCCTTTGTTAGCTAGAGAAGCATTTAAGATGATGGGTTTTGTTTTAAAATAGCATTAAGCTCAATGCAATGTTGTATTTCCTTTTTAAAACAAGCAGCCTGTTAGGTAACCGAGGCACCCGGGAGGAGTACAGCGCAGGTTGGGGTTTGTTCTTTTTATCAGCAGCCCGTAGGAAACCAGCTGTGACAAACAAACAACATAGCTGCTGGTGGCAGAGAATTAATTTTCTGCTCCATCCTGTGTCCTTTAGCCTGATTTCTTTTGGTTTTTTGATCTTAGTTATAACGCTGAGAAAATTCAGTCCTGGCAAATGGGACCCAGGAGAGAAGCCTGGTATCGGTCTGTCTCTGTGAAAGGCAGCAGCTGCCCATGAGACAGCCCGCAGAAGGACCGGGGACATGCAGCGGGAAATGGAGGATGCTGTGTTTATCAATTACAGAGGGTGCCCTGTCACCCCAAACTGGGTTTTGGTGGAGGTGAGGGGAGCATTTCCAGGTTCCCTGTGAGTCAGGACCTGTCAGACCCATTTCTCCATGGGTCTATGGTGTTGCACATGAATTTGGATGCAGAGCCCCACGCGTGCACTGGGCTACTTTTGGGAAGAGCTGGTGTGCTGGAGAGTAAGCAGAGCATGTGGGACCCTGTGTGCCAGGGAAGAGCCGGGGCTTTGCTCTGCTTGGGGCCAGGCTGCACGAGCACAAGATGAGCTTTTCCCAAGGAATGACATGTTGGTGGCCACAGAGCATCCTGCGTGCCGCACCAGGAGGGGCAGTTCCTATCCAAAAACAAAGCTAGCGAGCCCCTCCGCTGCCGCAGCACTGGCCAAAAGTCTCCTTCATTTATCAGCTTGCCTTTGCTCTGGATCTTTTCCCAGCTGGATGCGTGGGGAGGTGCAGCCGGTTTTGGGAGCCCTACCCAGGGAGGGACAGTGAGGGACATTTCCTCTCTCGCTGCGAGAGTGGTGATGGTCCGTTTGGCCAAGGAGGTCCTGACCCATTGCCCCACTGCGCTGCCCTCGGGCAGGGTTTCCACCTGTGAGCTTGCCCCCTTGGGAATGTGGTAGTGGCACACGGCTGAGCGGCCCCATCCCTCTCCCCATCCTGTTGTGGCATGCGTCGTGGGCAGCACCCAAGCCATGTGGGACCCACACCTCTGGGGACCCTGGGTGCAGAGCTGGGGCAAACCCCTCTAACCCTGCTCTCTCCCCCATTCTCTTCAGGAGCCTGGTCCTGCTAAGATGGCCGTGACTAGCAGCAACATCCCCAGTGCGGAGAAGGTGCCTGCCACTAAGTCCACACTTTGGCAGGAAGAAATGAGGGGCAAAGACCAAGCGGACGGGGGCAGTGGCATCAGCCCAGCGCAGAGCCCAGTTCAAGGCCAGGCTGGGGCTACCAGCTCCCTGAAGGATCCCATGCTGGACAGCAAGGAAGGTGAGGGACAGAGGTGCCAGCACTGGTATGACACTGCGATGACCCAGTTCGGGCAGCTGAACTGGCAGAAAACCACTGTAGAGGGAAAAGTTTCCTGTGGGTTTGGTTCCTGGAGCATCCCAGCAAGGAAGGGGAGGCAGACCTTGTCCCTGCTGTGCAGTGACCAGAGTGAGGCACTACGGGCTGGAGTTCAGGAAGGAAAAAAATTGGCATCACGTGCTGGAAAATCACAGCATGGGGCCCAATCCTGCCCTGGCAGGGAGACAGGGCTGCCTTCCCTCACAGGCAATGTTGCCCTGGCGCTGTGGGCAAAACGAGGGAGGAAAATGCCTTTTCTAGCCCCTCCGCATCCCTGCCTGGGGCACCCGTAGGGTGCGGGGCCATGCTGCGCTCAGCCCGGCTGTCGGTGCTGCCAAACCCTGAGTGCCTCTTCCTCCTCCAGCCCCTGTGTCAGGGCCCTGTTTACATTTGGTCTCCCCTATGAGTCCCTGGAAGGCACCGGGGCTGTGGCATTGTTCTCCCTGGAACAATAGGGGCTGAGGACTTTTCCTGCTGGGGCCATGGACAGGTCCCATGCGCTGCGGCCGTTTCCTTTATCTGCCTGCTCGGATGGGGGACACTTTCCGCCCGCTCCTGGCTGCCAGCAGCAAGGTGTCATGTCCATTGCCTTATGCCCACGGAGCTGTGGTTGGTTGATGCTGGACTGGGAAGGACAGGGATGGAAACGGGTGCAGAGCGGTGACTGCAGCTGTCCATTTCTTGATTTGAAGGTTTAGGTCTTTCATCTGTGCAAGCCCAACCCAAGGGTTGGACCAGCATCTCCTGTTCCCTGCAGACTGTCCTGCTGTCTCCATGGGCATGTAGGGTGGTCAGGGTGGAAAAGCCAAAGGTGCAAGAGGTGGCACAGCGTGGGGCTGGGGCCCAGACCATCTCTGCTCTCGCTTCCTGTCCTGGGTGGAATCAGCGTGTTTTTTGTTAAAAGCAGAACTCGGACTTGAAACCAAGCATGGTGACTTCTCTGTCCCTTAGACGAGAGCTCCATGAACGGAGACCGGATAGACTGTGGGCGGAAAACACGTGTTGAGAGCGGGTACTTTTCCTTGGAGAAGACCAAGCAAGACTCGAAGCTGGAAGAGCAGCAGCTGCCGCCCCCTCCGAGCCCACCCAGCCCCAGCACCCCAAACAACAGGTACAGTTATCCCAAATCGCCCTCGCAGGAGCATGCCCAGCCCTTTCCTTCCCCAGGTACCCGATCAGGCGACCGAATGATTCACAGCTTCTCTCTGAACTCCTTGGACTCGAAGAGCAGTTGCCCCATGCACAAGGACTCCAGCAGCAGAGATGTAGGAAAGGGAGCTGAAAAATCGGGGCGTCCCCTTTCTTTTAAAGCCAGCCGGCAGTACACCACCCTGGCCGACGTTCCCAAGGCCATTAGGATCAGTAATCGTGAGGCCTTCCAGGTGGAGAGGAAACGGCTAGAGCGGAGAACCCGGGCCCGTAGCCCTGGGAGAGAAGAAGTGGCCCGGCTCTTTGGCAGTGAGAGAAGGTAAGGGATGAGTGGCTAATCTCCTTGCATGCTTGCAACAGAGCAGGCGGTATTTGCCCGGTGAAGCCCCTTTGTATACAGTGCTCCTGGGTTTAAGGATGCCCATCCACACCGACCAGGCGGTGGGATGTCCCTAGTAGTGCCAGCAGGCAGGTGTCACCCTGCCTGGCTGCTTTGAGGACAGCTGGCTGTGGTGGGTGATGTTTGGTGGCCGTATTTGCAAGCAAGCCCACCCTCCCCATCCCCTCCCTGGCGCGGCACACGCTGGCAGCTGGCACCATTAATTAGTTAGCTCTCTAAATGGTGTTAGTGCCGGGTGTGTTACGCAACTGCCTAATGAGCTGAGAGAGGTTTCAAAATGTCACAGCGTTAATCTGGGAGAGGAGAGGCGGGTGCAGTGCTGAGGCAGGGCTGCAAAACAGCTCAGTGCGGAGGAGGACGTGGAGGGCATCCGCACGCGCGCCTGCACCGCGCACTGGCATGCTTGGTGCTCTCAGGGCAAGGTGAAGGACAGGCTCGACGTGCCCTGGGAGAGACGCATTTGTGCGGGGAGGGCAGCAGAGCAAATGGGGAGACAGGCCCCGGGCAAGAGGGCTGCCTGCCAGTCTGATTTTCTTGCCCTGGTTTTCCTCCGGGCATGTTCTCTCTTGCACAGTTTCAGCAGGCACTTCTCCTCCGTTTCTTCCCAGCCCCTAAAGGACTGTTTTCCAGCCTGGCTTCCGAGAGCTGGGAGCGGGTCTGGGAAGTGTGGCGCAACTTTGTGCCAGTGCTGCCGGTCGGCCGGAGGATCCCAAACCCAGACGAGCCCCAGCAGCATGTGCAGCAAGTGCTGGACTGGGAATAAAGGAGAAGAGCATGGGTTTGGCTTTCTCTGCCTTGGGAATTGGGTATTCACCGGGATGGAGGAGAGGGATGCCACATGAGTCCCTTGGCCACCCCGGCTGGGGACGGGGCTGAGGAAAGGCTAGTGACTGCTGGTTTGCAGGCTGAACTGGTGCAGCATGTTGGCTCAGGTGTGGGTGAAGATTGTGTCCCTGCTGGGTTTGCTTGCACAGGACACCGTGGCCAGTGCCTGTCCCCAGTGTGAGAGGACAGCGGGTTCCTCCGGTGCCGACAGTCCCTCGCTCCAGCTCCGAGGGTATCGTGCAGCACGGGGATCCAGCACCGAGCTGGGATGTGCCAGCTGAGGACGGGGAGGAGCAGATTTACAGGCAGATAAAGGGGCCTGGGAGAGGATACTGCTGCCAGAGACTGTCCTTTTTTAATGTCAGCCCCACTCATTGCCTGCTGACGAGTGCCTTTTCCCAGGGAAAGTCTGTTTTTTCCCAGCCCAGCTGGGCTCCTGGGGCTGTTAACAGGTTTTTATTGCTTTATCAGTATTGGCAAAAATTCCACTATGTCAGCCCAGGGTCTTTATCAGAGCGGGACGGGTGAAGGGAGACGAGTGAGAGCCGCACCAGGCACAGAGGTCTTGCTGCTCGTGGGGCTGAGCCTGGTCCAGCATTTGGGAGGGGGGTGATGGCAGAGAGCAGGGCAAGGGGTCCCCACGTGCCGGGGGGTTTGGCCAGGGATGGCAGCCTGTGGCGCTGGAGGAGCGTGCCATGAGCAGGGATGGCTCAGCGGGCAGTGTTTAGGGATGGGCACGTTTGCTTTCTCCTCTGGTAACCTGGGAATTGGCCCATGTAGGTGGTGTGGGTGGAGAGGCCGTGTGTCCCGGAGCTTGGCTGGACTCGGCAGGGCACGGAGAGGCAGTCCAGCATTGCACCAGAGAATTAACATTCACCAGCACCCTGCTCAGCTTGGCTTGGCTGCTTTTTAAATTTGAGTTTACTTAGTCCCTATATCCCTCTCATTTTTCTCTTCCAAGCTCAGGCTGTGCTATTTGAAGTTGAGCAAATACAATAACTCACTTCCATGCTGTAGGGTCAGCTTTTTCCCCCAGGTTTAACACCATTTCTAATTATCCTTCCCAGTAACCCACTAACACGTCCGGGAACGCTTGCCTGAAATCACTTGCCCACATGCCAACCCCATAGGCACCAGCCAGGCATCGTTCAGATCTGCCTTTCATCTCAGTGCAGCCAAACGAACTCAGTCTGATTCTCTTGGTATTTTTGGCTCTTCCGCCGGGTTTTTTTTTGTTTACCCACTGTAAGTCAGTGCAAGTGTCAGAGCTATGGATGGAAAAGAATTACTTTAGGTACCCAGTGCTGCGTCCTGGGTGACACGCCTGTAGGCTCCACTCCTGATAAAGCTGTTTTTCAAGGCTTCTTGTCCTGTTATAGTAAGACATATTACGTCACGTAAGTCCAGGACTGTGCTAGAAATTTTCTGTGTTGACCATATATACCTGATGCTGACTCCACGCCCCATGCAGACGCCTGAGCTTGCAGCCACTCAGAAACATGAATCAGAAAACAGGAGATAATCTCCATGATTTTGGCGGAGCAGCAGAGTGCGAGTTCCCTCTGCTGGCACACAGCAGGATGGGGCTGCCAGCATCGTGCAGGGGTGCCCGACCAGCCTGGGGGACAGAGTCTTCTGTGTCCAGAGAGGTTGAGCCCCTTCCTCTGGGTATGTGGCTGTGGGCTCACCCGCCTCCTGCAGCTCCCCAGGAAGCATCAGGATTTCTGGTTGGCAAACTTGGCTTTTCTTGCACGCTTCCAGTTGACCCCATGTTCTGCTCACGCTGGCAAGAGTCCACTGTGACGTCTGCCAGATCAGCTGTGGGAACGTGGTCAGGGGGCTGAGGTGTATTTCTAGCCTCGATAAATAGCGGAGCTGCCTGAAATCGCTTAAAATACTTTTTCTTTCTCAAATTCATTCTCTGGAGCTTCTTGAGATATAAGGCTCTGCTCTCAATGCTGCTTCTACCCGTAGAGAGGAGCGCCTGCTCTCCCAAGTATAGTTTTTCTTTTCTTGTAAACTATCCTCTTCATTTTTGTGGACCTCTTGGGGAAATTCCTCTTCCTTTTCCTGACACTCACTGTCTTTCTTGCTGCTAAATAATGAATGAATCCAATAAAAACAAGCCCTTTCTTCCAATCAAAGAAAATCACTTTAACGATAGCTTGTGCTGGTCTTTATAGCTTTCCTTCCCACCGCACACACCCCTACGCCTAACAACCGAGATCTGCAGCTTGGGTTTAGTGGCCTGGAAAAGATTAACAGCCTGCATGGCCAAAGAACTCCTTGGGATGAGCTTTGTAGTTGAGAAAGCACTAAATGGCACCGCAGCTTTTAAAATGCTTCTTCGTACCTGTCTGCAGCCTTGTTTTGTCGACATGGAGCTGCTGTTCAGAGGGAGCAACTTTCTCCTCAGCACAGTGGGGAGGAGAGGAGAGCCCTTCCCCTTCCCGTCCCCCCAGGATCTCTAGCAGTAACCTCTCTGAAATGTTGAGCTAATGGGAAAAAAACGATTCTTTCCTGTAATCCAGATGATATTAACCCTTGGGGCTGTGATTTGGTTGCAGTGATTTATTTTTCTCCTCCCTTTTTCAATGACGAATTACTGGAATGATTTTGATTTTGTTTTGTATGTAGATGCAAATATATAATTTCCTCTTCTGTTCATTCATTTTCCAGCCTTGTTTTCTTCCAGGTCTTGTTGCTCTCCACCTTCTCCTGCTGTGTTGCTGTGTGACGTGTCCGCCTTTACTTCGCCTGCTTCGCTACCATCTCATCTCAATCTCAAGCCGTAGAACAACCTGGTGGTGCAGCCCCTTTCATGAGAAATCAACCTGCTTTTAATTTTGTTTTATGTTTTTTGGTTGGGTTTTTTTTTTACTCCTGATTTGTTTTTCTTCAGGCCTTCACCTAGTAGGGTACAGACAATGTTAATTCATGGACCTCTTACTCCCTCCTAAACTGAGACTCAGAGAAGGCTGGGCCAGTGTAAAAAGGGTTAAAAAATTGTGACTCCAAAACAGTTCCCCGTCTATCATTGAACAGAGGACGTGGACTTATGCTCCGCAGCCTGGCTTATTTGAATGGACATCTCGTGAGCAGAACATCCCAGGGGGATGGGGAGCTCTGGGCAAGCCCGGGATCTGCCAGCTCCCAGTCTGCAAACTGGGAGGCAGCAGGGGCTGAACAGATGTCCCGTATAAACATCAGAGACGTTTGAATTTCCAAAGCAAAGTCTTCCCCACCGATTTTGTCCCTTCCTCTTTGGTTGTGGGCTTCAGCGCCCAGTCCTGGCAGCCTGGCTCTGAGCAGCAGTGGGGGGGCCCTCAGCCCTCTGGGGGATGTGACGTACTCAGACTCTTCGTCTCATTTATGGAATTTGGTGCAAATTTTGGTTGAAAACTGAACATCTCGTGTTTTTTGAGTCCTTAACCTGCTGTTCCTTTTTGTGGGAAGGGTTAAAAATGGGGGTTTGGATAACATGTTTTCCCTCATGTGATTGCCGTTGTGATTTTCATGCACATTAGAGGTTCACATAGAGCAAGCAGCCCTGAGTTTAGATGCGGCATGTGTGGGTCCAAATTTTATGTCAAGAACCCATCCAGACTGAGCATTTTGGGAAGGTTTGAAATTGAGCTTTAAACCTCACAGCTTGGAGCTCAGCTGGTGTGTGTGTTTGTGGTGGGTTATTGCTTCACGTTCCCAGGTTGTGATTAAAGACCTGAGGTTGATACTTGCCCAAACCCCTGGGCATGCAAACTTAGACACCAGCAGGCCCTTTGAAAATTCGAGTATTTCCTCTCCTGTGGGTCAGCGAGCAGCTTTTCATGCTGAAATGGCGCTTTTAATTCCACCTGCGAAGGCCTGTTGTTTGCTCATTCTTAGCAGCATCCCATTTGGGTTTGGTCCGGGGTTGGCTCCTGCTCCATCCACATTTCTTCATAGCTCTCCTCCGTCCTCGGAGATGTGTGCCACGGTGTGATGGGCCACCAAGGTGGTGTCTAAGAGCCCAGGTTGTGCTCCCTGCTGTCCATACTGGATTTGCAGTCCAGTTTGAGAGGAGGGTAGAGCCCCGGGGTTTTGCAGGGGATGTCCTGCTGTGCCTGCACAGGGTGCTCCTCATCTCCTCGTGCCTCTTCAGCTGGCACACCTTGCGAGCCAGACCCATTGCCTGGAGGCACCTACGGACACTCCTCACTCAGTGCAATCCTGTGGAAGTTACTTGTGTGGGGCTGAGTTTTTAGAGGGTATCTATTGCCGTGAACATGCAGGGTGACCCGTAGCCACCCATTACCTCTGCACCCCAGCTTTGTCTGATGTGTCTCTGCTCTGTGGTCTGGGGGGCTGTTGATAGCCACAGTGCTAGAGAGTAAAGGCAAAGCTCAAGCCAAAGCTGCTCAATAATCCCTGCTTCTCAAAGGGCTGTAAAATTTACAAGTAAAAAGTTATTTCTGGTTTTGCAAGGGTTTTCTAGATATTTAAGATACTATTTATGGAGCTGAGTAGCGTGAGGTTTTTCTCCACTTTGGCTGCAGGTAAAATGGTGCATGTCAGATCAGGGCATTTTGCCCTGGATTTGTGCACGCTAGAGCTTGCAGAGAAAAAGAGACCAAAAGCCAGGTGTGCATGAACACTGGGTCGAGCAATTCTGCAGCCTTAAATTTGTGGGATTGTACAGCTCAGCGCAGTTGCTGTTCTTGTGTTTAAACTGGCTCTGGTTTCCCTTTTCTCTGTGTTTTCCAGGCGATCCCAGGTAATTGAAAAATTTGAGGCATTAGATATTGAGAACGCGGAGCACATGGAAACGAATGTGTCGGCCGGTGCTGCCCTTTCCAGTGAGACGCGGCAGGGCAGGAGCGAGAAGAGGGTTTTCCCGCGGAAACGGGTAAGCTGCTCAGCCAAGGTCTTGTGGTGGGGTTTGGAGGATGGCATCTGGCATCCAGCAGCCCAGAGCAGAGGGTTTAGCTGTAAGATTTAGTTATAGGGTTTGTCCCTGGGTAGAGAGGGGGATCTGGAGTTGCAGGCAGGCTCATGCAAACCGCTGTGTGTGCTCAGTCTGTGCAGGTTTGCTGCTTTCTGCTCTGCTCCCTTGGGCTGGCTGCAGGTCAGAGTAGAAAATCAGGCTGTCTTTTCTCCTTCTTCCAAAATAGAAAGAGAGAAACTTCAGATCTGGCATGGCAGGACACATCAGGATGGGGTGAAGTAACAAAAGAAACAGGCAGTCTTGAAAGTCCCAGATAAGCTTAGGTATATTGGGAACAAATGAATGCCTGAGAGGACAAAAAAATGTATTGCCAATGAAATGACACTTGTTCTGAGCCTGAGATACCCCTTAAATACATGGATTTTTATGCCGTGAGCCAAGAGTGGGACTCGCTGTCCTAGTTCCTGCACTGATCTGGGCTAATGCTGTGTACACAGGACTTCACTTGCGAAGGTGCGGCTGTGGGCTCTATCCTGGATGTGTCTGCTTCTCCTCTGTCCCCCCATCGCCGGGCAAAGTCACTGGACAGAAGGTCCACAGAATCCTCTATGACGGTGAGCCGCCGGGGCTGTGTCCTCTGCCTTGGGGGAGGATGTGAGAGGCCCTTCCTGGGCAGGTCCGGTGAAAACCGTCTGCTGCTTTCCCTGGAGCCAGCATGTAGGACATAGGATACGCTCGGATTCAGAGCAGGTTTCAGTGACTTAGCTTCACACTTCACACTTGGCATGTTAAGGAGAGCTAACACATGGCCTAGTTTTCTAATGCCGCTTCCTTGATGTTTATGCAGTTGCAAGTGGGTGTGAGTGGGATGAAGGCTGCAAGGAAGGGCTGAACCTGCCTTTCTGAGCTTTCCTCCCTTTGCATATTTCAAATGCTCACCAGACCTGCAAACAGTACAGAACAAACACAAAATGCTTTCCTCTCATTTGCCACCGTTCTGTAGGAACAAAATAAATACACTTGCTAATCTCTCAAAAAGATTACACAGCCATTGTAAATATGAGCTGCATTTTTCGTGGATGGACACCTTCTACTGAAGTGCTTCTCAGAAAAATGCAGTAGCTTAGCATTTCTGTAGTAGCTTTTCATGTAGACTTGTACAGCCACAAGAGCGATTTTTAAATTCTTGGTGGTAATAAAAAGGTGCAAGAAGTGCACATTAAGTGGCATTGCACATCGTCTAGTGAAGGCAAGAAAATCATGCAGTCAGTGGGAAGAAAACCTTTTCCTTGCCTTAAATACACTTTTATTGTGCCACTCCTGCTATAAAAGTAGCAACGTAAGAAAAACCTGCATGACTGCTGGCTTGCAACCATGATTCCAAGACTCGCCCCTGCCCATCGGGTTTGCTGTGTCAGATCAGATCAGATCAGATTGGTTATTCATCAGGGTAAAAGCCGAGGGAGAGTTCATCCCTTGTTAGGCTCAGTGGGTTACAGCAGGGCTGTGGCTTGCACGGGTATCTCTTCCATCAAGTGCTTCATCTGTTTTTGGTTTCTAATATCTACACCCTCCAGTGGCAGCTGGTCGCAAACTTTTTGTGCTCCAGTAGCTTTGCAGCTTCAGGCAAAGCCTATGCTCTCTTGCCTGCCCAAGCACTCAGGGGAAAGCGAAGGGGTTTCTGTGGAGGAGTGGGACCTGCAGGAGAAACCTTCTCACTCCAGGTGCTTCTGTAGTGTCTTGCTGCAGCCCAGTCTGAAACATGTGCATATACTGTTTAGCAGGCTCTTTCCTTTCTGGCTCCTTCTATGCCTTTGCTTAAATTTTAAGGAAACTGAGAAGTGTAGTATGAATGCTGCTAAGGAGGGGTTAATCTGCTTTTGCAGAAGATTCTTGCCCTGTGATTTTTCTCAGTTGATAAATAGCAAGCCCATGAACAACTGTAACTCTTGCTGACCCTCTGTTTTACTTCTCTGCAATGCAGAGTGCATGGTTGGGAGCTGGTTATTTTTGATCCAAAATGTATATCCTTTGCTTGACGCTTTCCTGTTGTACAAGAAGGAGCTTAAACAGGACCCAGATCCTGGAAGCATGATCCCACTTGCACTTCAGCAGAGGAGAAGCAGGCAGGTGGTGGTATTGCTCTCTCAGGGTAAATTAGGGCTGAGATTAGGACGCCCGGCTCTCATAGCCTACTTAAGAGATGGATGTGGTCGTTGCAGA
The DNA here is from genome assembly GCA_026212715.1 of Elanus axillaris. Classification (NCBI taxonomy): domain Eukaryota; kingdom Metazoa; phylum Chordata; class Aves; order Accipitriformes; family Accipitridae; genus Elanus; species Elanus axillaris. Next base: position 16,610,067 of record JANZLQ010000064.1, read on the forward strand.
TGCAATTTTCTCTATAGTTTGTTTGTGGCTTATTGCTGCCTCATCAGCAAGTCCTGGTGGGGCTCGGCAGGTTTATTGCCTGCAGCCACATCACAGCCAGGGCTGCTCAGGCTGTTGTCTGTCCGCTCCTTCCTCCAGTTCACTAGGGATTTGGGAAGGTCAAGGTGGCATTTACTTTCCCCTGTGTTTTTGTGGAGTGGGGCTGGGTTCCCGCCACTATGGGAGCACTCAAACGTGGGATGTGATGCCCCAGAGCATAGGTTTGATTGAATAGGCTTCCAGACTCCAGTTTTCCATTGCTTCCCTTGCTATAGCACATTTCAGACACTTCAGCTGCATTTCACACACTGCTGTCCTTTCCTCCTCCACTCTGCAGCACATGGAGCAGCTGGAGGAGCTCAGCCTCGAGGGAGTGAAAGCATTTCCACCACATCCTTCCCTGCGTGCGGGCAGGGCTGGGAGGAAGGGCTGGCAGGATTTATCCCACGCTGTCTTGGTTGCTCTTCTCAGAGCTTCAACATCCTGATGCACCCACTTTCGAGAAAAGAGCAGGTGTCATTTGGGTGGTGCAGTGCTGGGATTCCCTGTATTTCCAGCCTTTGGAACTCAGTCTTGTTTTCAACCTTGCAGCCTTGCATCAATAGCACATAGTTTGTCCTTCGTAACACATAATAGAGGGACAAAACTGCCTGCAGTCGTGCTAATTCCTTGCTTCTCCTTCCTCTGTAATGCTGCTGTAGCAGTAGGAAATTGCAAGAGAAGTGCTAGGAAGGGGACACGCTGAATAAACCATACAGCAGGTCTCTGTTCCTCCTGGGAGCAAATGTTTAGCCACCACGCAGTATAACAATCCAATTTGGATCCAAGGTCCCTTCCAACCCAAACTATTCTATGATTCTATGAATTTAACTGTTGCTGGTCTCTTTTATTGCTGTGCTGTGTTTTATCAAGCCATTGCTGATAAGACATTTCTTCCCTCCCCTCTGATCGCCTCTCTCCTTTGTTGTAGCCTGACCTGCTGAACTTCAAGAAGGGCTGGTTGACAAAGCAGTATGAGGACGGGCAGGTGAGTCCGGGAGTGCTCTGCCCTTTGCGTTGGTCTTTGGAGCTGCAGTTGGTGCCTGTTTCTGGCAGCTGACACTCACTCCGACATCCTGGCTGTGCAGGCTGTGCATGGGGCTGCGCTCGGCACTGACAAAGCCCCAGTGTCTTTGCAGGGTAGATCTCAGCATTGGGCCACGCTCCAGATGGGGGAAACCAGATGTAGCTGCTTGGGCAGAGCAGCGACAGGGAATTTGTACAACTCTGGAGCCACGCAGCAGTGGTTGTGTGCAAGCCCTGTGCAAATGGTGTTTGTCTTGGCGTGGGAATAGCTGGTGCTCTTTCCTGGGGAGGTTTCAAAGCCCCACAGCTGGGTATCGTGTCATGGGTTTCTAGGAAGCTGGGGCAGCTTGGATAGCAGCACTGGTTTCGCGTTCCCATTGTCTTGTTAGTCTCATCTCCCTTGTGACCCAGCAACCTCTTTGGCATCAGTAATGAGGCTCAGATAAGGTCCCCTGAGTGCTGGGGAAATGGCAAGGCCAAGAAATAAATAAATGCCTCTTGAGTTGGCACTGAGGGAAGCAGCCGCTGCCACTTCCCTCCTGTCCATTCCCAGAGAGATGCAGGATGTGCCCTGGCTGCTTGCAAACCTCCGGTTCCCTGGATTTCCGTCCCTCCTGCTCAGCCCGTTGAGGGAAAATGAAGGTGACTTGCCTGTGGCTGTGAGCGCTGCAGCCTGGGCTCCACTGTGGGTACCCACTGGTGCGTTGGGCCTTGGGCCCAAGGGCACGTCTGTAGGCAGCCAGAGGGGGAATCGGCTGCTGGAGCAAATCCTTTATTAACTGAAATCTGCCTTGGGTAAGACTGTGCCTTGCTGGGAGTGTGCAGAAGGCCTATCTGTATAGAGCAAGGGCCAGGAATAGGCTCCAACTAAGGTACTGCAGATAAAACATGAATGTTTTACTGCTTTTTTTTTTTTTAAAAAAAAAGGTCCCTTGAAGGCTTTAAGTGCAGCCACTAAAAGCATTGTCTTGCCAGTGGAGCTAATGGGAAGGCTCTGACTGCCCCCGTGGCTCTCACGGTGTTTCACCATCACATGCAGGGTTGGTGCCACTGAGGGTCCAGCACTCTGCCGGCGTGGCAGCGCTGGGGAGATTGGTGTCCTGGCAGTGCAGACCATCACGCTGTCCCTTGCATTGCTACCTGTTTGGGTCTCCCCTTCCCCTTGGGAAGGCCTCTCAGCGAAGCTGGGTGCGGAGCTGGGAGAGGAGAGGCTGCGATGCCAGAGGGCATCTCTGCGGCGTGACCTGTGACAAGCTGCCTGGGCTCCACTGGTCAGGAAGAAGCAGGATTGTAACTGCTCCATCTTGGTTGTTTCCTAGTGGAAGAAGCACTGGTTTGTGCTGACTGACCAGAGCCTGAGATACTACCGGGATTCGGTAGCGGAGGAGGTAAGTCTCTTCCCCCGTCGGTGTTCAACCCATTGCTTTGCACCCATGGGAGCCCCAGGTGCTCCCAAACTGACCCCGGGCCGGTTGTCTTCCCAGATGCTAAGGTCCTGGAGCCCTGCTCCTCAGGGCTTTGTGCTTCTCAAGGACCTGCTGCGTGCCTCCCTGCGAGCCCACCACGCTTTGGGGTTGCAAAGCATTATGGCTTATTTTATCTCTTCCCCCTCCAGGCAGCTGACCTGGATGGAGAAATTGATTTATCCACGTGCTACGATGTTACTGAGTACCCTGTTCAGCGAAACTACGGCTTCCAGATCCATGTAAGAAAAATGTGGGGAGGAAGAAGAGTCCAGCTGCAGGACAGCCGACTGGGCTGCTCATGTTGTGCCGCTGCTTGGGGATGCTCGTCTGTGGCAAGGGAAACATCTCCCCATCCAAGAGAGGCCACTGGGCATCCCCCACAACTCTCCAGAGAGCTATGGCCTTGGGTTTGAGAGCCAGTTTTTTGGTTCACAAAAATCGGGGAGGGGGAAAGGGAAGGTTTTGTCTCAGCCTTAGGGTCTGAGCTACGGCAAAACTAGCCTGATTGCTGAGAAATGGTAATTCCCACTGTGAGTGTGCTGGAGGATGGAGGAGCTGGGTGCAATCTCCGCGTGGCTGGTTAGGAGTACCCCAGCGCTGGGTGCTCGGGGCTGGGTGCAGGGTGGTATTGGGGGTGGGTTGGAAGGTGCTGGTGGGTGCAGTCAGCTGCTCTGAGCCGGTCCTCCTCTCTCGCTAGACGAAGGAAGGGGAGTTCACCCTGTCTGCCATGACATCAGGCATTCGCCGCAACTGGATCCAGACCATCATGAAGCATGTTCGTCCTACCACTGCTCCCGATGTAACAAGGTAAAGGGGCGAGTTTAGCAGCTCCTGCAGTTGTCTGGTTTGCTGTGCAGGAATAACTCTTCCCTTATCCACTTTCTTTCCTCTTCCTGAGCCTGTCCGTTCCTGGAAGCTGCGGCTCTTTCTCACATCCCTCTCTGGGCTTAATTTGGATACGCTTTGTGGGGATGCTGATAAGCTGAGTTACTCTTACGCGTGCAGATTTCAAAGTGGGTTGAAAATGTGGCTTTAATTTGTGCATAGGAATATGAAATACTGTTCCTATATCAAGGCTCCTCTGGATTCCCACCAGGTATTGTGAAACCACTTGGATTCAGTTGTGCTGGGTTCCCCCTTTCCTCTGGCTACTGTTCAGCATGAGCTGCCCATCCCCTCCGCGGGTCACGGCAGCACGAGCCCAGGGTTCAATTTAGAAGCTGTTTGGCTCTGATATATTTTAAACTCCAGCCAGCAAATCGTCTTCCCTCCTCTTTTGATCTTCCAGATAGCTGCCGCAGCTCATTCCCCTTACGCGTTAGTAATGCTCGCGTCTCCTCCTGCCATCAGTGCCAGAGGAAGGGACCCCCCCGCTTCACAGAGTACCTTCTGTGAGCGCTTGCAGCTGCGGGTAAAGGGTGTTTGACCTCCTCACATCTAACCGCGCCAGCCACACTCGTACGGGCCACCTCTTACAGGCTTCATGGACACGGCCGCACCATTAACTCCGTCTCCTGTCCTTACCATAGCTGCAACGAGCAGGTTTTTGCCAGGTTTGTCCCTGCATTGATGGAATGGCTCTTCTCACCCAGTGCTGTTGACCTGGAGATGCTCCAGCCTCTCCTTTCCCATCCCGCTTGGCACTCGGCCACCGTTTCCCAGCCCTGCCCGAGCTCTGGTGGATCTCGCGGGGGTCTCGGGGAAGCCGCCTCTCTCCTCACTCCTGTGTATGTTTGATTTCCATGCAATCCCAGGAAAAACTTCTCTTTGAAACTATCCGTGCTGAAGCCCAGGTTGGAAAACTGTGTTCTCTCCTGTATTAACGTTTTGTGGTTTGTATATCTCGTGATTCACTGCATGCTTCTCCTTTTCTGCACCTCGGATGGGAAGTCCTTGCAGTTTCCATTTATTTTTCTTTTCTTCCCCCCCCC
>JANZLQ010000064.1:16614667-16647877 GCA_026212715.1 Elanus axillaris
CCCCTTTTTTTTTCTTTAAATAAAAGCCAGAGAGAAGGGAAGAAGCAACCTGGTCTTTGACACTTGATTTCCCCACACTGGTATCTTCCGATGTGACTAGGTATGAAGACCAAGGAAATTTGAGGGGACCTGTCTGCCTTTAAAGAGCCAGATATATTTATAGCCTAACAGGTTACTGCAGCACAGTAGTCCTGTGCTCGCTGTCTTTGCATCGGCTCCAAGACCACGCAAAGTGGTTTGACTTGGCTTACCCTCGTGAGAGGGTCCAAGCACAGGTACCAGTTACACAGTAACTAGTTACGCTGCATGAATAGACTGTGAATCTCAATCCTGAGCTGGGGAAAAGGGAATTATAGGTGCACTTCTGTTGTTTCCCACCAAGCTGGTTCTGGATGGGGTAGAGTCTGGTGTGGGTTAGTCACTTTGCTGAGAAGTTGTTGCTGTGAGCTGAAGGGCTGCACTGTCTGAAGCAGGGCTGCGTTCACCCGGTGCTTGCTCGCAAGCCCTTTGCCGCGGCGTGGGGTATCCCAGCCCATCCCACCTGGCTTTGGGCACATTATTAACATCTACACCCCGGGGAGCGGCTTGTGAACAGGGCTGCAGGAAAGCCGAAGGACAGACTGCCAAAGGCTCATGATGGAGAGGTGGCAAACGTCTGCACAGCATGGCCAGGATGCAAGAGGGACATTAGTCTGGATGCTTGGCTGTGCTGGGAGGGCAGCAGGGTTTGCCCTGTACCCGGGACGGGTCTGACACTGCACACTCCTGCAGCCCTCTGCTGTGTCTCTCGTTAACCTGCTGCCGTGATTCCGCCAAGCCAAACACACTTTTTCTCAGTTACTCAAGTCCTAATTACTGTTTATATTGCTGCGTGTGTCAGCACCTGGGGCGGGGGGGGCACATGCTGCACTGCTCCCAGCCCTCAGCAGTGCCCTGCAGTCTGCAGAGACACTAATTACACTCTGCTAACGATGACCGTGCAGATACGAAATACCCACAAGAAAGAAGGTGGCTGCTTCAGCGCTGGGTCCTCGTTCAGCTCACGGCCCCGGTGAGGCTGAGCTCCCCAGCGCTCCCCCAGTTCCCTGCAGCCTTTGTGTGCTTCTCGCACGCTGCCGCAGCGCGCTCGGCTCCCACAGCCACCCGTATTAAAAGAACCAACTTTTTGTTTTGACCTATAAATACCATTGCGAGGCAAACACCCCCCCCATGTGATGTGAATTAATTTGTCTGGGATGGAAGAGATGTGAAATGCTTCAGCAGAATTAATAGCTGTGGGGTATTTGCGGGAGATGAAATGAGAAACTTTGGGTCAGTCTTCTAAGTCTCTTAACTCAGTTCCCAGCGGCCGTCCCTCTGCTCCCTGACACACATCCCATGCCCTTTGGAAAGCAACAGAGGAGAAATAAGCTCGCGAGAGCTGTCACCTCTAGAAATGCCGAGATTCTTCCCTGTGGTATTTAGAGCAGCATAATTTCTGTCTCTCAATAATGTCCGAGGGGCCCCAGGACCCCTTTTTCTCCTGGCGCTCTTCTCCATTTTAAGACTCCATCTCATCCGCGCTTTACTTATTTAAAATGCAGCTGTAATCACTAACTGACTCCAGATTGAGTGCCTGGCTGTGGAGTCATGCAATATCTTCTAATGGCTGAGGAGCGAGGAGGTTTCGTCGTGGTGCCTTTTGGGTTTATTTTATTAGCTGCAAATGACAGAGCTGAAGAACGAATTATCTGTGAGCTGGTTTTAGCCTGTAACTACCAGAGTTTCTTGAAACCCAGCTCTACTGAGCCCGTGGTTTGATCGTGGATGAAAGTGCATCGGAAGATACTAGCCCCGGACCCATGCAGAGCCATCTCTTCTGCTCCATTCTTTGTTTTGGGCACATGCACATACATGAGGTTGTTGGCTGCGGGAGCTGGGGTGTGTTACCAAGGTGGGAGGAGAAGCCGTGCTGCTGCTGCTGCCTCCCGGTCACAGCAGTCTCAGTGCATGTGGTCCCGTGGGTCAGAGCCCCGCAAGCGGTGATCTGCCTGCAGCGAAGGGCCCAGGGACCTGCTTTCCAGCTCTTCCCACTGCGCCCTTCTAGAAAGCTTGTGGAGGCTGTGCTGGAGGCTGGAGCCTGGGGGGATACTGTGGGTGTACTGAAGCGGGGAGAGCTAGGAGTCAGCCTGAGCAGCAGGGCTGTGCATTAGGAGGCATCTCGCGGGCTTCTGATAGCAAAGAGGGTTCAGCAAATGCCTGCCACTCTCTCAGGATGGGCTTCCTCTGCAAATTTAGCATACTGCTATTTTCTTTTTTTAATTTTGATCTGCATGTTACAAGGCTGGCATGTCTACGTTTAATAAGCTAATACTGCATTATGGATTATTCTTAGGTTGGAAACGGTATTGCCTTCCCCTATTAACTTTCCCTGCTTGATGAGTATGTTTCCCCTCTCAACCTACCACCTTCTAACTCAGCACTAAAAATCCTTCCTTGCTTGAGAAATCGGCATTTTCAGTGACTTCCATGGTGTGCTGAATAACTCTTGCTCTCCTCGCTGTACCGACAACTGCACATACGGTGTGCAGCCCCTGTGCCGGGGTGCCTGCCCGTGCTGCCCGTAAGGCTGGTTTCCCCGGGGAAGATCTGTGCCTTCAGTGCAGATAGTGGCACGGAGAAGTTTTCAACCCATTAATACCCCAACTTTGCCAAGCTCGAGGAAAAACTTCCCCATTACCCAAGACCTCTGGGAGCTGCTCTGTGCTTCTCCGCCCTGCAGCTCTGAAGCCAGACTGACTTTGGTGGGACTGGTGGCATCTTCCCCGCAAGCACGTGACTATGGCCACATCGACCGGCGTGTGTGCATGGAGCCCCGCAGCCGGGGAGGCGGGCGGCGAGCCAGCCGGTGGTCCGCGGAGGAGCTTTTGAAGCCTCTTCCCCACCTGGCATGACGGTTCGGGGTCGCTGCCTCGGCCACGGGCTGCTGCTGGGTCGTGGTTGCCGGCCCTGGGGTGGCTGCCGAGGAGAAGCGAGGTTGGGATCGGCTGCTCTCCGGAGGGCCGGGGGGTGCCCAGGAGCAGCCGAGGCCGCTTGCACCATGGCTTTGCACACCAGCGTGACCCCGGGGAAGGGCAGCGGCGGCTCCTGCGCCCGAGAGGTGATGGGAGACGGAGGGGCAGGGGGGGCACCCACGTGGCATTGGCTTGGGCTTCCAGCAGCCCCTTTCCACCCAGCTCTTCAAGGCATGCGTGGGAGTGCCTCACTGTCTGGAGCACCCACTGACACTTTCCTTCACCCTTTCTCTGTCCTCGCAGCTCCCTGCCGGAAGAGAAAAGCAAAACAAGCTCTTCCTTCGAGACTGGTCCAAAGCCAAGCGAGAAGCCAGATGTGGAGCAAGCTGAGCTGGACCCGGAGCAGAAGCGGAGCCGTGCCCGGGAGCGCCGGCGAGAAGGACGGTCCAAGACCTTTGACTGGGCTGAATTTCGCCCCATCCAGCAAGCCCTGGCACAGGAGCGTGCAAACGCTGCAGACTCCTCCAAGAGCGGCTCTGCCGCCTTCCCTAGGGACGCCGGTGCCACCGATGCTGACCCAGGAGAGCTGGAACGGGAGCGAGCCCGGCGGCGGGAAGAACGGCGGAAGCGCTTCGAGATGATCGATACCGTGGACGGGGCAGGGTCGGAAGAAGCACTAAGGATGGAGGTGGACCGGATTCTGCCCGTCCCGGCAGACATCAAACCGCAGAACGTCCATGTGGAGATCGAGCAGCGCTGGCACCAGGTGGAGACCACCCCATTGCGGGAGGAGAAGCAGATCCCCATCACGCCCCTGCACCTGGCCCACGCCGAGGACCGGGACGAGGGGCTGACGAAGCAGCACTTGACCACACTGCTGGAGAAGGAGGTAAAGTCGGGTGTGTGGGGTGCAGGCTGCCTGCCAAAATGGCCTTCAGGCCACTGCGGGAACTGTAGGAAGCCTGAGCAAGGCTTAAAAAAGATGCATTTATTCTTGCTTCGTAGGAATAGCAATGAGTGAAGATGCTGTAGGTTCCCCTAGGGAGCTGGCAGGGCACAGATCCACATCCATTCCCGTTCAGCCCTGCTGGCAGCTTTCATGTTCCCACGGCTGCAGAAAGGGCTGCTCTTGCAAGAGTGGTACTTCATTACCCCCTCCCAGCCAACACAGCCTACGCTTCTGTTGGTTGTTAGCCAGCCTGCCTCTGATGAGATGGGTACAATTGATGTGTATCAACTAGACTCTAAATTCAAATTCATAATTCTGTGCGCCTCTGCAGCTGTAGAGATTTGTGTCTGCAGTTATGTCTGCAAAACTATAAACTGGCTTGAGTTGTAGCACACACCACAAAGGTTCCCTTTTTGTGGAGCCTACATTAAACAATCTTACGATTTTAGGAAAAGAAAGGAGGAGACTCAGCTCGCTTGGAAGAGGTCCATACCTAGGATAACAAAGGTTTTTGTTTATTGGGATTAAGGTGTATTAGCAGGAATGAAAGGGGTGCAGGCGTGGAGTAAGCAGGAGTATCGCTGATCTGAACCAGGCTGGGATTTGCTGGGGTCATGCCTGGCACGAGCTGGTGCCGTTCATCCTTTGCTGCAGCGAGCTTTACGAATTAAACTAATGTGTAACTTAGTTCTTTCAAAGGGGAGGGATTTTGCCTGGCAAAATGAAAACCAGACCCCAGAGCAGAGCAAAGCAGCAGTGCCATCAAAAGCCCTGTTCATTCTGCTCTACGTCCCCTCCAAGCTGCTTGCTCCTGATGGCTGACCCCCTGCCCACTCCCTGGACGCTGTCTTTGTTCGTGTCCTTCCAGCTGGAGCAGAAGCAGAAGGAGGCCCTAGAGCTCCTGGAGCAGAACCGGCACCTGCAGGACCAGCTGAAAGTGGCACTGGGCCGGGAGCAGAGCGCCCGGGAGGGCTACGTGTTGCAGGTAGGAGAGTGGGGAAGAGAGACAAATCCGTCTTCCTCTGTGCCCGAGGGGGACCCTGGTGGGCTTCAGTCCAGCGTGTTTGTGGGGGCATACTGGTTGACACAGAGATGTGTGCCACTGAGCGGGCTCCAAGATATTTGACCTTCTTGCAAGTATTGCTAATTCTGTAGCCTTACCAGGATCATCTGCTTAACAAAACCTCTGATCTGGGATGCAGTAGGCAGAAGATAGCATTACCTGCTAGTGTCCCCAAGGGAAGAGAAAACACAGCTGTGGCAGACAGATGGGACCTCAGCAAAGTCCACCATCCTATGCTGTGTTTGCTTATGCAACAGCTGTTTCCCCCTTTCTGTGCCCCAGATACCCCCCTCAGGCAGTGGGGTGCACATAAGGCTTTGTAAGCGTCTAGTAGCCCAGCAGTTGCCTCTGGCCAGGGAGTTTGTGTGGCGGTTACATGGGCAAGCACAGCACACGCAGGCGTATCTCCCAGGCACGTTCCCCACAGCCAGAGCGGGATTTGCACGAGGACAACCTGTTGTCTTGGATCACTTTGGTGGTTTCTTCTGTTACAAGATGCCTTCCCTCAGCAATGCCTGGAAGTGTGTTTTGGAGGTTCTAGCAAAAGAGGCGAGAGAGTCTCTTGGAAGCTTTTCCTCCCCTCGTCCAAACAAAACGGACTTTCTCCGGCCCTTTCTCTTGGGGGAGCGTCCGTGCCCGGAGGAGCCGTGATGCCTGCAGGGCACCTTCTGGCTCCTCTCATGGGTCTGTAGTCCTATTTTGTGCAGAGGCAGCATTTTGACCTGCTCAAATCTACTTGCCCAAACTGGCTCTGGGTTGAAGTGGCCGTGCGTGGCCACATGCTGCGCTCCTGTGGCAGCAAACCCGGTGTTGATGCTGAACCTTGCCTCCTTATTTCTCATGGGAGAAATTGCCCCTGAAGAAGTTACACAGGCAGTGGAGCCAGCCCAGGTAGGGGGGCATCCTGGAGGAGTTATTAATACATTTATTTCTGGAGTCCCCGAGCTGACAGTGCTTCCTTGGTTGGAGGAGTTCCATTTTCACTTGGCAGTGTTGGAAGAGTAACTAACTCCCACTTCCCTGGGACAAAGGCATCCGACCTCCCTTTGCCTGGAGCCTGGAAAATTCAGGGAATGGGGCTAAAAGCTGGATGCCAAATCCACTGTCAGATTGGCCGTGTTAAAGTTGGCCATAGCACCTCAATGGGAGGAGGCGGGGCAAGAGGGGAAGTCTGCAGAAGGGCTGAACAAATCATCACTCCAGTGAGAAGTGACCCAAACTTTGACCTAGACGTTGGAGAGGGTTTTTGGAAGGGTTGGAGGCTTTTGCTTGCTCCAGACCAATTGTTTTGGGGATTTCCCTTCTGTTTCCCTGGGAACAGAGGGATTAAAGTCCTGAGGCAGAAGGGAGTAACCCCACCAAACCCTGCTGGGGTAGAGGGAGTGGAATCATTGGGGGGGGGGTTCTGCAGCCCCAAACTGCGAGCAAACATCACGGCATTTTTTTGGATGCACCCTCTGAATTTTATGTGCCCCCCACCTCCATCACGCCAAATTTCAGAGATTTTCCTACATTGTCCATGGGGAGGGACGATGAAGGAGCCTGACTGCCCATCTCTCTGGAGCTGCCCGGGGGGTCACCAACCCCTCCTTGGCAGCATGAGCAGCCCCATACGGACCCCCAAGCACTGCCCCGACATAAAAGAGCTGCACATTTCATAAGGCAGCCACTGAGATACCCACCCCGATGCATGTGCCCTGCACCAAAGCCTCTCCGGCCTCGTGTAATCCCTCTCTCGCTCTGAGCTTCCTCGGGATGGGGTACCCCAGCTTTGGAGTGGAGAAACGGCAGAGGCGCCTGCTCCTTGCAAAGGGACCGGAGACATCCCCTGGCTCCGGTCACAGCGGGTGGGAGGGGTCACGTACTAACATGTCCTGGGCAGATGTTCTTGCATGTTTTTGGTGTAAAGCATGAAATTTAACTTAACGTAACTGAGTGTCACATCTGTGGGCTTTCCTTATCAGCAACCAGAGTACAGCAAGGCAGGCCAAATTCCTAGGCTTAACGCTGTGCTTCTCTCGCCTCTTCCTGTCTGTGTATTTTTTTTAAAGATACATAATTTCTGTCGCCTTTTGCATGACTCTTTCTGTGAGTTTTCTCTTTGCATGCTACATTGCTTTGGTTTGAATCTCACAAAGGTTGGTTTCTTTTATTTTACATTCTCATCACACCTTTTCCCTCCCTTCACTTGTCGGGCTTTTTATTTTGTCCTTTGTTGTTTTTTTTTTTTTTGCAGGTAGAGAAATTAGATCCTCCCTAGTCTTAAACTTTAGCATAACAACATCTCTTTAATGCGATGAGCAGCCACTAAGTCCTGTCTGGCAGTCACAGAAATGACATCGCCACGCCGGCTGTCCTGTCTCCCTGTGTTTGGGTGGGATATGATGTCATTTGCTGTTACCTCACTTCCTGTTGTTGCTTTTGGTCGGTAGGACTGTGTTACCTGAACTGTGCACTTTTTGTTTCACAACAAAATGAACAAACACACTAAAAAAGCAGTTCCTTTCTTCTCGACCTGTTCCCATCCCCTCCTCCTTCTCACCCTTCCCATTTTTCTCTTGTCCATCTGTCTCTGTTTTACTGCTGGTGTTTCTTCTTCATTGTTTTTTTGGTTCTATTTGATTTTGGTTTTTTTTTCCTTTTAGCCTGTTAGTGTACAACTGTTTTGATGTTGTGGTCCATGTTTTATGTTACTGGAAAGCAGTTGTCGCTCATTAAAAAAAAAAAAAAAAGTTGGTTAAAACAAACAAAAAAAATTGTGCCAAGAACAAATCATCCCAATTGGAGCATGTGGGTAGCAGCCAAATCGCTGCAAGGATCTTTTCCGTGGCCTGCCTGGCCAGAGGTGTGACACTCAGAAGGGAGAGCCAAGAGTGTTACTAATCTAGTATTTAATCAATTTTTTTAAGACCGAGGTGGCCGCCTCGCCATCAGGTGCCTGGCAGAGGCTCCACAAAGTCAACCAAGATCTCCAAAGTGAGCTGGAAGCCCAATGCCAGCGTCAAGAGCTGATCAATCAGCAGATTCAGTCGCTGAAGCGCAGCTACGCCGAGGCCAAGGACGTGATCCGGCACCACGAAGCCGAGATTCAGAGCCTGCAGGCGAGGCTCAGTAACGCGGCGGCCGAGCTCTCCATCAAGGAGCAGACCCTTGCCAAGCTCAAGAGCGACCTGAGGAGTGAAAAAGAGAAAGCCAAAGAGCAGCTGGAGGAGTGGCAGCACGGCGAGGCCATGCTCAGCTCCCAGCTGAAGGCCAGCGAGCAGAAGCTGAAGAGCGCGGAGGCTCTGCTCCTGGAGAAGACCCAGGAGCTCCGGGACCTGGAGATGCAGCAAGCTTTGCAGAGGGACCATCAGAAAGAGGTGCAGCGGCTCCAAGACAGGATCGCGGACCTGAGCAGGCAGCTGAATGCTAGCGAGCAAACGCGGATCCTCATGGAGGAGAAGCTGCAGAAGAATTACGAGGCTTTGCTGGAGAGCTGTGAAAGGGAAAAGCAGGTTTTAATACGGAGTCTGAAGGAGGTGGAGGATAAGGCCAACGAGTACGAGAACCAGCTGCAAAATAGAGAGCAGCAAATGGAGATCCTACAGAAGGAGAAACTGAGTGCAAAGTTTGAAGGCAGCGAGCTTGTCCACCAGCTGGAGGAGCAGCTGGTGATGAAGGAGGCCAGCATCCAGAAACTCGCAGAGCACATCAAGGAGCTCGAGAGAGAGAGAGATCAGATCAAATGTCGGTTCCACGAGCTCATGAATCAGGTTGCTGAGTCAGATAACGAAGTTGCAAAGCTGCAAGCAAAGTTGAAAATGGAAGAGACCAACTATCACAATCTGGAGCAATCATTCGAGGAGGTGTCGGATCAGTTCCAGGGTGTGCAGAAGGTGCTGAAAGAAAAAGAAGAAGAGCTCAGACACGTTAAGGAAATGCACTTGAGAATTGTGGAGAAGAAAGATCAAGATCTCAGTGAGGCTTTGGTTAAAATGGTTGCTTTAGATAGCAGTTTAGAGGAGACTAAAATAAAGCTAAAGGCCAAGGAGGAGGCTTTAAAGAAATTTGCTAGTGTCGGCACAGGTCCATGTATTGAGGAGGCAGAAGACCTTGGCCCCAGTCTTGAGGCTGATGAAAGTCATCCATCCCAGCTGGGGCAGCCTCTGCAAACTCAGGATGTCCTCCCAGCTCTGACTTATGCACTGAAGGAGGAGGAAGAGGAGGAAGTTCTTGAGACCAGCCAGAGGCAGGCAGAGGAATTCGGTTCCCCATCCAAAGCTGTAGAGCTCCAGGACCAAGAGTTGGTTCAGAAAGCCTTAGCAAAGCCTGATGTAGGAATCATGGGGGCCAAGAGGCAAAGAATCCGTTTCTCGAGCATCCAGTGCCAAAAATACATCCATCCAGATGGATCAGAGAAAAACTGGACAAGCAGTACCTCTTCAGACACGAGCCAAGACAGATCGCTGTCTGAAGAAAGCATGTCATCAGAGCCAGCTCTTGGTTACCCATCGTCAGGGACAAGTGACTCTGAGACCTATCTCTCAATCATCCATTCCCTGGAAACTAAACTTTATATTACAGAGGAAAAACTCAAAGATGTAACGATGAAGCTTGAAAGCCAGCATGGCCATAATCAGGAGACACTTATCGCCCTCCACCATCAATGGGCCAGCACAGAGTCTCAGCTGCGGGAGCAACTTCAGACCAGCTTATCCCAAGTCAGTGCTTTGATCTCACAGCTGGAGAGTGAGAGGCAGGAAAAGTTCAAGCTCATAGAAAATCATGTTAGCGAGCTGGGAGGTTTCCAAATGAAAAATGATCAAGCGCTGACTTGCTTAGAGAAGTGCAGGGAGCAACTAAGATCTTTACCCAAACCAGACAAAGAAAAAGAGGGTGATTTGTTCCTTGTTACTCTGTCCAGCATGGAAACAATCTTATCAAACGCGATCCAAGCCTTGAGAGGGGCGCCAGTCCCCTCGGAGTATCAGCAGAGCGAAAGTCTTATCGCAGAAAGCCCCGCTCCAGAAGGAGGTTTTTTGGGAGAAGAGGAGCATGTCTCCAAGGAGCAGCAAGCAGAAGTGTTTGATGCCGGCCAGCTGAGATGGCTTTCTGAGAGAGTGGCATTTGAGGCCTCTCTCATCAACCAAATAGCGGAGTCTTTGAAAAATGCAAGCTCTGAGATATCTCGGCTTCTGAGAGAGATCCAGGGAACGGCTGAGGTGGTTTTGTTGGAGCCTACAAATGTTTCTCATACAGCCATCGATTTGGCCAGTGTCCTATCTAAGAAGCTGCTGCTGGAAGGGGAGTTCTGGAGCCAGGTGGAGGAGCTGAGAGTGCACTTGAGCACCAGAGAAGGAGAAGCCGAGGGCAAAACAGAAACAACAGGTTTGGGCTTTTCTCCCTGTTTTCTCAGTGCTGTAGCAGATGCTACATTGATCAAGGCAGAACTTGGGTTTGTCACACAGAAAATGAGAGAATCTTTTCATCAGAGATTAAAAACTATCGAAGAAGACCTCCATAATACCAAAACGGCTCTCCAGCAGCATAAATGCGTGTTGGAGGAGATCATCAAAGCGTACAGGACTCCTGATTTTGACAGAGTTATGCACCAGATTTCTGAAGCACTTGAAATTCAAAAAGACGCTTCAGAAAGAACCCAAATCTCCTGGGACGGGAGCTGTCTCCAAATGGTGCCATGTCAGGAATTAGCTAAGGTGGAGGAGATGGGCGGCCTGCCAGACCATAGTAGTGAAGCTCTTGTTTCCATTCAGGAAGATCTTGCCCAACAACTAAAGGACAAATCAAATGTTCTGAAGGAGATATCTGTTGCCTTACTCTCTCTGCCTCCTGAGGAGGCAATGAGAGACTGTCAGAAGCTCCTGAAGATATCTCAGAGTCTTTCGTATCATTCGTGCATGGGAGGCCTTGAAAGGTATTCTTCTTTGTTAGTCCACGATGCAATTGTTCAGGCTCAGGTTTGTTATGCCGCTTGCAAAGTCCGACTGGAGTACGAGAGAGAGATGAAGTCCTACAAGGAGTCCTTACAGAGCATGGACGTGCTTTGCCAAGAGCGCGTGAAGACGGTCTCTCTCCTTCGGGACGAGTACGAAGACTTGCTTAGAAAGCAGCAGGGTGAGTATGGCGAGGTGATCGCCATGCTTGAAAGGGAGAACGCTGATCTCAAAGCAAAGGTGTCCCAGCTTGACAGTCAGCGAAGGCTCTTGGAGGAAGAAGAGCATAAACACAGCAAGAGCTTGAGTGAGTTACAGGGACGGTATGAGGAGGAGATTCGAAATGTGATAGAGCAACTAAACAGGACAGAGGATGCTCTGAAGGCTGAGAGGACGGAGGGCCTCAACCAGCTGGATGCCATTGTCCGTGACAAGCAGAACATGGAGCGGTATCACCTGGAGCAGATGCAAATGCTGGAGGACAAGTTCCAAGCCAAGATCAAGGAGCTGCAGGTCATCCATGGCGAGGAACTGCAGGCACTCCAGGAGCACTACAGCCAGAACCTGCAGCGTCTGCAGGAGACCCTTGACGAGTACCAGAGGCAGCACCCGGAGGCGTCCCCTGCGGCAGGCCCGGGCGGTGGGGAAGCCTGGGCAGACGGTGAGGCGGGTGCCACCGGGCAGGGCCCCGGCGATGACCCAGACTCCATGCACGGCCTGAGGGAGCGCATCCAGGAGCTGGAGGCCCAGATGAACGTCATGAGGGATGAGCTGGAGAACAAGCATCTGGAGGGGAACGCGTCCACCTTGAGGGAAAAGTACCAGAAAGACTTTGAAAACTTAAAGGTCTTGATATGTTTAACGCTTTACGCTTTCCACAGCTGAGTGTAAGGGAGGGTCCGTTCAGTCCCGGGGTTTGCTTGCCAAGCCAAGGGGCATCCCCTGAAAGAGCCAGCATGCCGAAGCGAGCCCCAAAGTGTTAAGAAAGGCCTCTGCAAAGCATGGCGTTTTTCTTTTCTCCATGCTGGGGTATTCTAAATGCATTGCTGAGGGTTTGGTCTCCGGGGGGGGGGGTTGATTAGTGGAGGTGGTCTCTGCATGTAGAGGGAGGGAGAGTTTCAAAGCAGTTTGATAATGTCAGGCTGCCTTTCAATATGAAGACCGTAGTGTTTCTCCTCATACCCAAGGCGTACATTTCATTCATGACTTCCCTTTAAAAGCGTTCCTCAACTCTTGTCTTCCCCAGTCTGATCAAATCTCCAGTTTGTCTCTGCTGCCCTCAAAAATGCAGGATGAAATGGAAACTTAATGCTTTCAAAATGTATGTTCCTGGGGGAAGTAGCTGCAAATGGATGCCAAATTCTGTAGCAAAGCAAAGCTCCTCTGCACAAGGCTGCGAGGAGAACGACCCTGGTGTTGTACACCAGTGATTCTTTACACAACAAACAGTGCACAGTTACGGGAAACCCAGGCTAGGTGCAGGAAAACCCAGTGGCAATTGAAATGCCATCATTCAGATTGCCCCACCAGTCAGACTGGCTGCAAAACTAGCCTGAGATGGTACAGTGTCTAAAAAAACCTCTTGGGTTTGGTGTTTTGCTTTTGATCGGAGAGCATCTCCAGTTAGGAAGTGGGTTTAAGGCAGTAGAGGACTCTCGGCAGCACCAAGGGAGGCTTCCAGGTTGAACAGGCGGCCGAAAGGGCAGCGATGCAGCCTGCGCACAGAGGCCATGCTGGCGAGGCTTTCATGGAGCAGTCATTCTTCAGTCAGCAAAACCGTGGGAGAGCTTGCTTCCAGCCACGAGATCCTCAGCGTGTGTTTGGGGTGGGGGTAAAGCGTGGCTCAGCTCCAGCCAGAAGCTGGTTTTAGCCTGGGGAGAGCAGTAGTTCTGCTGCATCCCATCAGGGGAGGATCCAGTGTCCAGGGGAGGAAGAACTGCTGGGGAGATCGGAGTGAAGTGGTGGTGGTCACTGAATGCTTTCTCCTCCATCTTAACCCTTAGGAAGAAAAAGCCCCTCTTAAACCCCCTGCTCTGGTCAGCGGGACTCACAGGTAACACCTTGTCCTGTGAACCAGGCACAAAAGAGGGTCGCTTGTACCCTGGGATGTTCTTGCTTTGCAAGAAGCAAAAAGGCCAGAACCAAAACAGAGGCTAAAAAATAACAGCAGGGAATGAACTTGACCTCCCGCCTGTGTTTTCAACTTTGCTCTACCAAAACTTGCAGTTTGCCTGGTGGGAAGGCAAGCAGCATCTTCTTCTGGGCAGAGGGGTCCGGAGGAGAACAGGACGAACCAGCCTGTTTGTGCATCTTTGTAGGAGGCGGAGGGACAGGCAGCAAAATAGAAACTTCCCTTGGTTGGAAGGCTAACCAGCTGATTGCAAGCCTGTCCAGTTTATAGGTTTGAGTGTGCTCGATTCTTCTCTTCTGAACCTGATGCAGAATGTAACATCAGTAACACGAGATACTGGTTTGTACAGGTTCAAATGTCCTGGATTTATAGCAATGCATTTACAATACATTAAATACTGACTCTACAGCCAGACCTATCGAGGAGCATTCACCATCTTCCTCCAACGTTAGAGGTGTAATGAAGAATCCTGCAAGGCTGCTTCGTGCCACTCCATAGTCAGCCAAGTCCAGACAGGTTCTGGCACTGAGTTATGAGGTTCAAAAAAAACCAAGGCTGAGAAAGTGCAGAATGCCTCGGGATTAAAATTTAAAGGGGAGGAGAAAAAGCACTAGAGCTGAAAATTGGGAATGAGGATGGCATAGGTTACAGAGCATCAGACAATGAAGTGATGCCGAGGAGTGTATGTTAGTGTAGGTCAGTGGTGTCAGACTGTCGTGAGCACTTCTGTCACTGGGGGAGTGAATCTGCTCCCCTTACATTTCCCATGGAGTCCCAGTGGTCCCTAAGTGACAGTTCTCACTTCCCCTGGAAAACATGACTATGAATCATAGAAGGAATCCATTGAGACTAGGAAATAAAGCCAGCCTGTAACGTTAAGAGCCCAATGCAGTGCTTGGCATCGGGGTTGTCCCCAGACATCTGACAGGGCTCGTGCACTGCATCCCTGGTACATGCCCCTTCCTGGCTCGTGGCTCGAGCCTGCCTGTGGCTTTGCTGTCCTGCCTCTGTCCTGCAGCCATGTGTCTGTCCAGGATCCCGATGCGCTTGTCGGGGCAGCCAGGCTGGCAGCTGAACTGGTAACAGGCTTTTGCATTTGTCCCACTGCAGAGGCAGGAGCGGGGTCTGTGCCTGGGGCAGGACCAGGCTGGAATTCAGGATCTCACAGCTGGTGACTCCTGAATCCCCAGAGTGCTGCTCCTATATCCTGGCCTAAGTTCAATCCTAGTAATTCAATTAGCAAATAATTGCCTGTGCAGCATTTGAAGCAATACTCAGTTGGGAATTACGGTCCAGTTGCTCTCACAAGTCTTTCGTTTTCCACCCCGGAGGTGGCCGCATAAAATCAGGCATTGTAAAAGAGAGCAGGAGGGGCACCGTAGGCTTTTTCTTGTTTTTAACATATATTTGCATTCCCCAATTGGGTCTGACCCCAGACCTACCCTGTCCTTCCCTTTCACCGGAGCTGTCAGGGGTCGAGCTGACAGGACGAGCTCTGACTTCACGAGGTCCATCCTCAGCCAGCTCCTCTGTGGTTGGGGTGGGAGAAGACCCCCACAATGGAACTTGGGTGCTGACCTACCCACTGCCGTGCGAGCTCACTGCCGCTGTGATGCTGACCCCATGTTCCCAGGCCAACACCTTGCCCTCATCCCTTTTTGCAGGCAACATGTGAAAGAGGCTTTGCAGCCATGGAGGAGACACACCAGAAGAAGATCGAGGACCTGCAGCGGCAGCACCAGCGGGAGCTGGAGAAGCTGCGGGAGGAGAAAGACCGCCTGCTGGCAGAAGAAACAGCTGCCACCATTTCAGGTATGGGGACACACCAGAGGGTCCCCCACAGTGGGGGATATTGATGGGGACATGGGGAGGGCATTTGGTCTAGTGAGGAGGAGCCGAGCGTGGGGTGGGATGAGGGCTGGGTGGGGATCACAGGGAGATGGGAAGGGGTTGCTGGGAGAGACGTTTTGGATGGAGGTCCGTCTCCTGGTCTTTCTCCAGGCTTGGTACCCGTATCCTTGGCTGTAACAGGGTCTGATCGGTTTTCTGTTCCATCTCAGAAAGGCATTAGTCATCCCTGTGGTTAAGTTATTGCTGATTCCACACTGAATTGATTCTTCAGTGCCCCAGGCAGTTTTAAAGCGCTGGAGCCCAGGGTCTCTGCATTACAAGTCCCACAGTTCAGGAAACAACATGTGAATTGGACAATCATTTGGGCTTTAATAAGAAGTGAGCTTTGCAGAAGCCCCTTTGCCTCTTTGCAGCCAGGGGCACAGACTGAAGGGGCTGCAGAGCTGGAGGGGGGGGCTTGCTGGGATGACTTGGTTCTTGGCCTTTAAAAAGAAACAAACAAAAAATCACCTCCAAAAAACTCCATCCTTGGGTGACATGGTGCTGGGTGCTAACACTGTGCGGTCCCATACAGCCATCGAAGCCATGAAGAACGCACACCGGGAAGAGCTGGAGCGAGAGCTGGAGAAGTCCCAGCGCTCCCAGATCAGCAGCGTCAATGCCGACATCGAGGCCCTCCGAAGGCAATACCTGTAAGACCGTTGTTGTCCTCTGTCTGTCGCTGTGTCTTGCAGGAAGATCACGTGTGTGGGAGACCCCTTTCTCCTTTTTAATTTTGGCCATGAGTTAGGGGCAGACCTGTCATCACAGGGACCTTTTCCCTTGGTCCTGACCTGGCTGTGCTCATCAGAGGCTCCTGGTTGCCTGTAATCTTTCAGGCTCCAGGTCAGTGTCCCACCCACAAATTCAGCTGCTTTATGGTCACCAGAAGTAGCAGATGTGCAGTCACAGTGCTGCTTTCCTCACAGCTGCAGTGGGAGGGTTGCTCAACCAAATCTAACCAGGTGAGGGGAAAGCACTTGGCTTTTCATGGTAAGCCTGTCCTCACGTGGGAGCCAAGCAAACAGCCAAAGAGCTTTATGAACCTTGATGCACCTACGTAGAGATGTGTAGGTGTGCAAATATACCCAGTCCTGTGTGCCCAGATCAAACTTGATAGATCTCTGCTCAGTTTTTGGAAACCTGAGGAAGTCCTGCCATTTAACCTCCTAGAAAAAGACCTACCGTGCCCTTTGGTGCCCCAGCACCGCTGTGCCAGGAGAGGGAAGGGCTGGCTTCCTCTGGGCTTCAGGTTTTTCCCAAAATGAGTACGCAAGTCCTCCTCCTCATTGCTTAGATCCCTGTTGGGTTGTCCTGGGCACTGGAGGAAGAGTGGGCATAGGTGAGTGTGGGGAGGGTACTACCTGGTGTGTGTTTTGCCAGGGAGGAGCTGCAGTCGGTGCAGCGGGAGCTGGAGGTGCTTTCGGAGCAGTATTCACAGAAGTGTTTGGAGAACGCCCACCTGGCGCAGGCGCTGGAGGCTGAGAGGCAGGCCCTCCGCCAGTGCCAGCGGGAGAACCAGGAGCTCAACGCCCACAACCAGGTGAGGGTCCCCGCTGTGCCCCGACAGCGGACCGATGGGCAGCACAATGGGCTCTGAGCCATGGCCGTGCTTCTCCCTTCCCACAACGGCTCTTCTCCTCTTCCCAGGAGCTGAATAACCGCCTGGCTGCGGAGATCACGCGATTGCGGACCCTGCTGACCGGGGAGGGCGGGGGAGAGGCTGCTGGATCGCCTCTCACGCAGGGCAAGGATGCCTACGAGCTGGAGGTGAGCTCTGTGCTGCCATGCCAAAGGGGCAGCGTTGGCGGGCACAAGTGCCCGTGGACCCCCGGGAGCTTGCCACAGCCGTCCGTCCCTCCCCTCATCGGGTCTGCATGGCTGCTCAGCACTCTGCATTGTGGGGAGCAATGGGGCCAGGAGCTTTTGGAGTCCTAATCTTCCCTCCTCACCATGTTGAGCCAGACACCTGGTCTTCCTTCTCCTGCCCCTGCTTGTTCCCTGGGATCCAGTCCACGTAAAGCAGTGGGGACAGAAGCCGAGGGGTGTGCAGGGAAGACATCGGTGGTGCAAGTTCCCAAGAGACCCAGGAGTAATCTTCTTGCATGAACCAGAAGACGGGTGAACCAGCAGCTTTGCAGTGCTGGCATGGAGCCGGTGTGGGGCTGAGCCTGTGGTCCTGGCTCGGTTGTTAGTGGGCACAGCTGGGGAGCATCTCGGGATCGTGCTGCATCTGCTCGGGTGCGAACTGCTTTTGTTCCCACAGGTCCTGCTGCGGGTCAAAGAATCAGAAATCCAGTACCTGAAGCAGGAGATCAGCTCCCTCAAAGACGAGCTGCAGACAGCACTGAGGGTAATGCCAGGGCCATTTCTGCAAATCCTCTTATGGGCTGTGCTCTGCTCCTCTATGTTTGTGCTTAGATTTCAGCTCACTTATACCCGGATTTGAAACAGTATTTAATTTTTCCCCTGAATGAAATTGAATACCCTTTTTGGTGTCATTAGTAAAGCACTGCACAACTATCAGCTTAGGACTTAGCCAACAAGGGAGACCATGTGGGAAAACATCCCCTTCAGCGTTTTTTCCCCATTTCCTGTCACATTAGATTTAAATGGCAATAATAATCAGTGTTAGAGATCTGCCCAGCCTCTCAGCATCAGATCTGGTTTGCTCTGGATGGCCTCTTTGCTAAGGCCATTTCTGGGAATTCTGCTTGAATTCTGTGTCTTTGCTAAAATTAAAACCCACAAACAAGTAATCCTGTAACGAAGGGGCTGCATGCACGGGTAGCACTGTATGCTTGCTGCTGGGCTCACAGCTTTCTGCCTGTCTTAAGTCCTGTACTGCTGTTAGACGCGGCTTCAAGAGCGTGTGTGAAATGCGTGCATTGCCCTGGCCGAGCATTTCTACCCGCTGCCGGCTCTTCTTCCGTCAGCATTTGCCAAGCTCCTCTTCAGTGCATTCACAAACCCCTCGGCTCCAGCTGTCTGTCTGACGCCATTGGGTTGTTCTTGTTTCTTTGCCAGGATAAGAAATACGCCAGCGACAAGTACAAAGACATCTACACGGAGCTGAGCATCGTGAAGGCCAAGGCAGACTGTGATATCAGCAGGTTGAAAGAGCAGCTGAAAGCAGCAACAGAAGCTCAGGGAGAGAAGTCCCCTGTGAACACCACTGTATCAGGATATGGTCAGTCTTCCTCCGGCAGCTCTAAGCAGTCATGGGTTTCCCGAGCTAACACATGCGTCCTGGCATATAAGCCCTTGTGCAGTAACGGGTCCGAGTGTGGGACTTGGCATGTTGTTCTTTTGCTGTTTTATGCTGCTTCTCACCTCCACTCCTTGCAGGCAGTCTTGCCAGAGCTGCCCTCCTGTGGCAGCTCCTCCTTCCAGCCCACAGATGGGAACCTGATGGGCTTCGAAAGCCTTCTGGCATTTTGCATTGGGAAAACTTTGTGCTGCACGTGGTGCAGGGGAGCAGAGACCCCCAAGAGTCCCCTCTGCCCTGATGAGGCACTTGCCTGGGCTGGGAGGGCAGAATTGCCCCAGCCCTGCTCCTTGCAAGAAGGCAGTGGGCACCACGCTAACGCTGTTTCTTTTGCTTCTTCCCAGATATTATGAAATCAAAAAGCAACCCTGATTTCTTGAAGAAAGACAGATCCAGTGTTAGCCGGCAACTAAGGAATATCAGGTCAAAGGTGAGCTGAGATCTCCTGCCCCGTGTGATGGGAATGTCCAGCGTTACTCTCTGGTGGGGGTCCCAAGTGGGAAGAAACTGGTAGGGGAAGAAAACTGAGAATTTCTCAGTCACTAGGGCTAGCCTGGATGGCACTGGGAAGAAAAGTGAACTTTCGATTGCAAAGAGGCTGGATGTGCAGCCAGGCAGGGCCCGCTTCTGCTGTGGTGCCCGGCAGGGCACACACACTCCTACCCCTGACCCTGCTGAGATTGAGGTGTGAAGCTGCTCCCTGCTTGAAAAAAAGGATGAAGTTCACCCTGTTCTTTGGTCTTTCACAGGAGGACTCTCCCAGTATTTGCTCCCCGTTTTCAGTTGAAATTTAGGTGGTGTCAATAGGTGGAAATGTGCACATCATTCTAGGTTTTAGCATTCGCTGCAAGACTTTTGGTCTTTATATGGAACAACAATGCCTTGGTTCTGGGCATATTTAACACATGCTTTGCTTGTGTGTTAACATGGTGCAGATGGCCCTGCATTTCCCTGGCTGTTCTGTAGTTGCTGTTGCTCCCAAAGCCCAGTGATGCTGTGCCAAGCTCGCCTGCTTGGCCTGCTGACAGCCAGGAGTTAACATCGTGTTACACACTGGCTGTTGCTGTGGGACCTCAGGGATAAAAAGGGCAAATAAAGCCGCTCAGGAGTCATTGTTAAACATAGGTCAGTTGGAAGGAAGGTCAGCATGGGCAAAACCTGCTTTGCCTCTCACCACTGGATACCTGGTGTCTCATGCTGATGTTTGAAGTGGTTGTGACTTTGGGCAGAGTGCGAAGCCGGGCAGGCAAAAGGCTTCTAGCCCAATGCCCGTGCTGGGGAAACGGCCACCACCGAGCTCTGCAGGTCATCAGCTTGGGGTGTCTGCGCTGCACCCAGTAAATACAGAGAGCATCTCTGTGCATTTCAGGGGCAGCACAGGTCTGCTGTTGAGTTTCCCTTTGCCACTTCAACTCAGACCACTTACCGTGTGGTCCCCCGTGTGTGTTGCTTGGCAGGGGAAGGAGGAGAGGAGAGCAAGCATGGGCTCTGCCTGGGCGCACTGCCTGCTCGCATCGCTGCCGGGGCGGGGGGGCTGGGGCTGTGCGAACGCCAATGCAATTAGGATTTATGAGCTTCTTGTTTTGTTTTGTTTTTTTCTTTATTTTGCTTTTTCCTCCAACAGTCCGTTATTGAGCAGGTCTCATGGGATAACTGAAATGAACCCGAGTCCAGGTTCCCTGCCACGTAGGTAAACAAACGGGCACCCACCAAGCGACGCAACTGCCCACTGGAGCGGCCCACTTTTGCATGCACTGCTCACACCTCCATGGCAAACGAGAGCCCTTCTTCTCTTAATGACTGACTGGTTTATTTATGGCTAATTATTTTACTGGGGGAGGGGGAAGGGGAGGGAAGAAGTCAGCGTACCCAAGATCCATATGAAATGCAGCCTTTCTGGCTCTTCCCTGGGGAATATGGCTTTCTCGTCTTCCTGCTCCTCCCACCCTCGCCAACACAGCTAACCGTCACGGAGAGGATTTGGATACGGTGGGGCACATTTTCCTGTTTGCTGTGTTGGGAGCGTGGGACGCTGAGTGTGCATGCTTGAATGACTCTGCATGCCTCAGACTAAACTTCAGCAACATCCAGGTCTTGTAGGAAAAATAGCCGTTTTGCTGTTAGCCAGGCGGAGGAGTGGGTCAGTGATGCCTATAAATGCCTTTCCCACAAAGGCTTGTAGCGTGTAAAATGGTGGCCCCCCGTCTCAGCTGCAGAGGGCATGTCCTGGGCTGCCCTAAATTTCCCTTACCCATAATTGCTGCTGCTTTAGGTTGATTCGTGCCTGAGCAAAAGAGTCTTCCTTGCCCAGTAACCTCCTCCTCCTGCTCTCCGGGCTTCCTCCAGCTCCCCGGTGTCCACCCCGCTGCTCTCCATCTCTTGGCACTGGGCCTCCATCCCACACACTGGCCTGAGGCTTCCGAGCTCATCCAGCAAAAGGAGGGACCTGATGAGAAATGGGGATGATCCTAATGACCCAGATATCTCAAGTAACTGGAGCAATAGTTAATTTACCGCCCCATGGGAAAGACTGAGGTTAGAGCACCTGCAGAGGGAGGTTAGAGAAAAGAGGAGAGCTCCCCAGCACAGTAGGAGAGGGGTAGCTGGAGAGCCCCAGGAAGTCTGATGGAGGGTCCCTTTATCACAGATTTCATCCTACATTAGTCTCCCTTCATCAGGCTCCCCTCATCAGCAACTCAAATAGGTTCTGAGACTGCCTAAGGGGTAAATTTGCTGGAATTTGTACCATCAGGCAGAATAGTCTAATGGTTTCTGTTGTCTCCTTCCATCTAATGAGAAATCAGATGTACAGACTGGAATGCACGGGTTGCTGCCCATTTTAAGAGGCCCAAAGTAAACTTCCTTTAGGAAGTGTGAGCTCAGAGACTCGCATCCCAAGAGACTCTGCTGCCTGTTGAAAAGAAAGCATACAGCATTTGTAAATTCAAACCAATCCATTTTAGTGCTTTCATTTCCGTGCTGCTTCCCAAAGCCGTTCTGTATTTGTGGGCCTGTGGGAGAAGAAGCATTTAAAGAAATACAGTAACCATGGGAATCTGCACAGCCTCGGGGCAAATTTATCATGGAGTCCTGCCTTGATAAACACATGTTAAACAAAACCCAGCCCAAAAGTCTAACCTGCCGCTCTGATCATACGGTCCTCTGGCACCATGATCAGGGAATTAGAAGCGAAAGGGGAGATGGCTGCCTGTTAATAGAAGGGGCTTTGCGTTCAGGTCTGTGCCTTTGAAGCTGCCACATCTTGGTCTGTAAAGCAGATA
Organism: Elanus axillaris; assembly: GCA_026212715.1. Classification (NCBI taxonomy): domain Eukaryota; kingdom Metazoa; phylum Chordata; class Aves; order Accipitriformes; family Accipitridae; genus Elanus; species Elanus axillaris. The sequence continues at coordinate 16,636,176 of JANZLQ010000064.1, forward strand.
AGGTTCCAGCTGCAGAGTGAATTCCTTGCAAGTTGCAAGGAATTGGCTTGCAGGCAGCGGTTACCTGCGGGGTGCAGGCAGGCAGCTGGCTGCCTGTCCCGGAGCCGGTACAGCCCAGCAGTGAAAGCCTTTGCAGCACGTAGGGGCAGAGCCATTGCTCTGTGGCCCTGGGTGTTGGTTAGGGAGATGTCTGTGCCTCTTCAAAAGGAGCAAGCAGGGACAGCTCACTTTCTGGCGCTCTTCTCCCCTGAAGCTCTTACACCACAGCTTTGGGGCTGCAGGAGCTAGGGAAGGCTGGCTTTAGGCTTGTGCATCTCCTCGGGCTAGTTTCAGGTTAAAGCTGTTGTACAGTGGGCAAGCAGTTTGCTTCTGGGTTTCTGCCCCTCACATTGCTGTTCTCCTGGGTCCTCACATGTAGGTGAGAGATTTCACAAATCCAAATGCCAAGGGCTAGCGGGGCAGGCTTTTCTGTTGGCTAGCTGAGTGTTGTGCTTTGAAATCTGGATGCTGCATCTGAACTGGATCAGCCATCAGATCCTGCTAGACCTGAAGCAAGCATTTAGCAAGTCCTCTGTCTAACCCTGTGCCGTAGAGGCAGCTTTGGCCTGGGAGAGCCCCCAGGCTGGGGTTAGAGAAAGGGTGGGATTGTCACTGGCAACAAAAATGCAGTTTCCAGGGCTGCTTGAGCAAAGCCTGCACGTTGACCAGAGCCAGGACCATCCCAGATGGACGCACGTTCAGTCAGTGCCGCAGTGGCACGGGCAGTTGGGGAGGACCGGCATGCAGGTCCTGCTCAGCAACATGGTGCTTTAGCGTAGCAGATCCGAGCTGACCTGCCCCGGGGCTCCTGCCGAGCCGGAGCTCTGCTGAAATTGCCCCAGCCACCGCTGCACCGCAGGCTCTGGGGGTCATTTTCCAACTTGAGCTAATCCCGCTTGCAGCATGGTGTGCCTCTCATTTGCTTCTGGTACGTCGCCTGGTTCATTTGCAATCTCACCCTCTCTCTAGGCACCATTCACCAGTAACCGCCCTCCATAACCGTGTGTTTTCTCTTAGCATGTCCCACTAATCTGTGTGCCAAGGAGGCCATTCTCCCGCTGCCCACGTCTCCTTTGCCTGAGCATCGCACCCTTTCTGTATGCCAGCTGCCTGCCACCTCCTTCCTGCCCGTGTCCGATGCTGTCTGTCTTTTGTCTCTCCCAGAGTCTGAAGGAAGGCCTGACTGTGCAAGAACGCCTGAAGCTTTTTGAATCCAGGGACTTGAAGAAAGACTAGTTCTCCCCGCTCCGCTTGACCACGCGCACCTCCCAGCTTGAGGCAGCACAGCACCAGCACCGTTTGTCTCTCATTCCTTACGACTGTCCTTGCTGTTGTTCGTCTTGACCCCCCCCGACAGGACCCGGCGCCGCGGTGGCGGTGCCCCCGGCCCCCCCCTCGCCTCCCCAGCTCCTTTCCCTGCTTGTGAGATGCTCCAAAGACTGAGAGGGAGAGGAAGGGATCGGGGTGGGGGGTTTTTTCCCCCCTCTCTTCAGCGCTTTGTAGGAGAATCCTTCCTTTACTGTAAACCATTACACTAAGTGTCAGTATTAAGGCTCAGTAGCCTGTTAATAAGCTAGCTCTGTCATACCAACTGTTTTGGTATGCAAGCAGGGCCTGGGTGGTATCTGCCATACCTAGCTCTCACTGCTGTCAAGAGACCCAGTGCTCAGAGCACACCAGGAGCCTAATCTAACCATTGATCTCGATTGCATTACTTGCACCTACAAGGGGGGAAAGCCTGGGGGAAGCTGTCGGGGAGCGCAAGTCTGTTCCGGCGTACGCAGCCCGGAGGTACAACACTGACATCTCGCTGGAGAAGGATGCAAGAAATGATTCTCCTGCCCCGTGACTGTGCCGTATCCTGAATGTAGGCGATACCGAAGCCCAGCGAGCTTTGGTGGCTGCCCAGGTGGTTATGGATAGGGAGCTGCAGATACTCACGTGCACCGTCAAGTCCGCCCCATCGGCGTGTCTTTGCGTCCCGTCTCGCTGGTGGTCGGAGTTGGTGTTTCGGGGGCCGAGCTGTAAGATCACTTTCTTGCCTCTGTTAGATCAAACCCAGCACTCTCTTTTTTTTTTGCTGTTACTCCCTTCCTCTCATTGAGTCCCGTGTATCCCAGGGTCTGTGCGCATGTGAAACTCCCTTTTCCTAGTCAAAGGAAAGTAGAGTAGAAAGTAGAGCCAATATTGACTGAAAATGCACAGTGCTCAATGCATATAATGCTCCTTTTTTATCAGCTTCTTGAATTCAACTCTTCTTGTCAGCAGGGCAGCTCCTATTTTAATTCTTTAATCTTTTCCTGAAATAAAAATCTCAAAACCAGTATGTGCTTCAGACCTTCTCAGTCCTAATAGCTTTTGTATTTAAAGCACACAATTTAGCACCGTGAAGCCGATAAACAGATACAAACTAAAAGTGAGTTGAGGGAGCTGGTAGCACTAGATACAGCACACAGCCAGCCGAGCAGAGGCTGTCTTCCTAGAAGAAGCCTGTGCTGCTTTGCAGCGGGGCTGCCCAGGCACAGTGGCTTCATCCTGGGCTAAATTTCAAGATGCCACCTGTAAAGACCCCAGATCCTGCCTCACCGATCGCCCTGGCCAGTTGGCTTCTCAGCCCCATTCTCGCTGAGCAACCCACATCCCATCAGGCTGGGCTGTTCAAGATACGCCCTAGCCTTCATGTGGAGCAAAGCTTTCTCTTGTCTTTCGGGCCCTTAACACGTGGTTGAAGCAGGCAGCTCTGTGTGCTTTCATGGCTGATTTGGGGTCTGTTAGGCGGGCGGTACAAGTGCAGCCATCGGAGCAAACTCTGGCTGCGGCTCTGAAGCAGTGAGCACCGCGGGGCTGGTGACAGCCATCTCCAATCCTGCCAGGTTGGACCACGGCGGCTGCCGGAGAGTTCGCCCTCATCCTCCTGCTTGGAGCAGCAAGTCTCTTGTTTCAGCCACCAGACCCTCAGCAGGAGATGGAGTCATCTAACCACGGCATGAATCAGGCTCTCGTCCAGCTTGTGTGGCCTCACCATGGCCAAGTGCTCGGCTTGACACCTCCCGGGGCACTCGTGGCAGCACATGGCAGTGCTCCGGTCATGCCCAAGGAGCCCCACTTGTCCCCAGCCAAGATGCCGGTGCCATGCAGCAGGCAGAGCATGTATGGAGATGCTCTCCCACCGTGATGCTCTGTAATCTGTGCCTGGGTGTGTGTGGAAGTCCTGGAGCTAGGAGCACGGTAGGAAAGATGCTCAACCACTCGGAGACAAAGGCTTTTCCCTCTTCAGCAGGCACGTGCCCTCTAAGATGTTTTGATGTGCAGCCACTTGTCCTAATCTGAGTTTACTGTAGTGATTTCCGTAATCTGAGCATTGGACAACCTGGGAGCCTTCCCAGCCATGATGTACCTGGACTGCCTTTCTGATCAGCCATCAGCCATTCCCAGGAGTCTCCATGCTGCTCCTCGCGTTCTGTTTGCTTTTCACCTTTTGCACAGGTCAGCGGCTGCCTTAGTCCTCCCATCCCACCGTGGAGGAATGTGGCCTGTGCACCCAAATCAGCTCGCCATCACCTTCTTGCCTGCATGATGGGAGTCCAAACTGGGGAGCCCAAAGTGGAAATGGGCACCTTAGGGCTGTTTTGGGGCTGTGGAAATAACTGCTGTCACCACCCTGAGCTAGCTGATGGCCATCTGAAGCAGACTGTTGGTGATAAACCCATGTATGTTGGTAACACTTAGTGGCCTTTTAGAGCCATGGCATGGGGTCCTGCTTCCCTTCCAGCTGAGGACGTCCAGATGCAGCTCTCCCTGGTGGTAGCCCTTCCCAAATTCAGCCTTCTCCAGGTCAAGGGCGCATGTGTTGTGCTTAGAAGGCCACTTCTGGAAGAAGAGGGTCCTTGGTCACTAGTTGTGTGCGGGGTTTCTCTCTTTCCCTGCCGGCATCTTGCACGTGACTGAAGTGAGAGGTCTGGGTCTCTGGTACGACCTCTCAGTTGGGTGGAGGGTGCGTGTTCAGGTCCCTGTGCTCACAGCAACTGGGAACGTGACACTTCAGTGGCATCTACGAGCAGTTAAAGGCAGTCTTTAAGTTAAAGCAGGGACACCAACACCTGCCAAACAGAGTAGATTGCAGGACCAGTGGAGATGTCAGTGCTGTGGCCCAGGTTCATTTAAATTCGGGCTATTACTTGGGTGGGAAGGTGACTCCATCCACTGTGTTTTGTCTATTGTATACGCCTTTCTGACCGTGTCAGGAGATGGTCACCTGGCCCAGGTGCCTGGCTTGGTCCCATCCAAAGTCATCTGTCCAGCTCTCAGCAGGGATAACCTTTACACTTCATCCCTGGCTCCTCCGGGTCCGTGCTGAACTCTGCTCTCTGGCAGCTCTGATCTCCTGGCAGAGACCTTGGGACACAGCATTAGGATGACATGTAGGCCTTGTCATTGTCATTGCTCTTCCCTTACAAGACATAACTGGTTCCAGGGGGACGCCTTCCTCCTCCTCTTCTCTCAAGACATATGGTGGGACTTTGTCCTTCTTAGCCAACTGAGCAGAACATGCGCTAGTCTCCTCGCCATGCAGACCCTGACCTTTCTCACGTCCCCTAGTAAATCTTGCTTTTTCTTTGCATACTTCATTTGCTCAGGAGCACTTATTTTAAGCGCGAGGACTAGATGTTGTGTACCTTGCTATTTGCATTGGCACGTCGGTGGTGTAGAGGATGCAAGACGGACCCTTTCTGATACAGGATCATGCCACTGAGCATCTTGAGACTCCCCATGGAGGGATGTTGTCTGCTGTATGCTTGCTCATACCAAGAAATCCTCTCTTGCAGCTTAGTGTCCTGCCTGGGACTAGGTATTAAGCCTAACGAGTAAGAGCCCATGATTTCTTTGCCAGTGCTCCTGCTTCGAGCCTTGTTTCTTAATATGGAGAACAGCTGGGTGAGCGGAGGGCACACACAGAGCGATCAGGTGGGGATCATCCCCAGCTTTTGACTCAGCATGTGTAAATACATTAATAGGATTTTTTTTTAAAAAAAAAAAGGAATGAGGACGGGCAGCAAGGCACTGCAGTGTGTTGGCAAAGATGGCAGCACTTTGGTGGTGGATAGTGCAGGAAGGCAGAAGAAGGTGCAATAAAAATGCAGTGGCACAGGGAGCTGTGCAAAGCACGCGAGTACTGAAGACAAGGAGGGTTCAGAGATGTGCTTTCTGCTTCTGCCTGGGCCCTAAATTGCCCTGTGAAGAGAAGTTGTGGGGGGAGCATTCTGATTTATACACATCTAAAAATATACTGATGTTTAGGATGTGGGGGGGAAGTCACCCAGGAACATTTGGACAGCTCTTGCTCCTTTCCCGTAGATGTGCCCATACACTAAGCAAGAGATCATATATAACGTCTGGGCCACCTGTGTCAATTCTTCACCCGAGGCAACGCACACGGTGGTTTGTATCTCCCCGGTGAGGCACTGCCAGGGGATCCAGCACCAGCTGGAACGAAGCTGCATTTTCTTCTCCTCTCTTTCCTCTAGTTTGCTTTTACCTTATTGTGCAGAAAACGTCAGTCCTCTCATCACCCCTCCTCCCCCTTTTATGGACCCCCTGAAACAGCTGTGAAAGGATTTGAACTGAGGTTTGCTAGGAATTCTGGAGGAACAGGATCAGAGCTGGGGCATCAGCTGCTCGGAGGTTTGCTGTTGGGGAACTTTTATTTATTACATATGGGCCAGCTTCTCTGCACCTTCAAATAGCTGAGAAAAGCAAAACAGGCAGATTTGCTGGGAAAAGAGCCCTGGCACTAACTACAGGTGTAGCTGAAATAAAGTGTGTTAGATGGCAGGAGACAGCCACAGGGAACACAGCAATGCCTGACAAGCCACATCAATTAATCTACTGCTGAATTTCATGGGGTTAAAATATTTATCGCTAAGCAAAGGGGTGGTTTATGAACATGGTGGTGGTGGTCTCATATGCTGTAGCTTTTAGGAGCAGCCATCTTCCACTGGGGAGTTAGGCTCCCTGGAAAATTAAAAGAGAACCTGGCTCTGCTGTACAGAAGGTGCATCAGGGGCTGAGCTGTGGCTTCTCGGCACCGTCAGGATCAACGTCACCCTTTGAGGCAGCACTTCAGCAGGTGGGAATGCTGCGTGTGATGTCTTACAGTGGTAGCTCTGTGTTCTTGGGATCACAAAGAAAAGGAGGAGGAGGAGGGAAGATGCTGTGGTATGCAGGCAGCTGTTCGTAATTGCTGCTGCAGGCTGTGCTCCAGGCTTCGGGCTCTGCTCCGCTTGTATCCAAGCATCTCTCCAAAGCAAGAGGCAGCACATTACCTGCCTTTACACTAAAGAAAGAGAGAGAACCTGCAGCACCAATAAACAGCCAAAACCTGAAGTATTTCTGCAGAGAGCAGTACTTTAAGGGGGGGCAGGGGGAAGAAAGCCAGCTGGAAAGCCTTTTACTGATAGCAATGGTCCTTAGTTATCCTATTGCTTCTTCCTGCTCCAGGCTTCATCCATCTTTCAGCATAAATCAGTGGCTATTTAAATTAGAAAGTGTGTGGGGAGAGAGGGGAAAAAATACAAGCAAGAGAGGGTGAACTCCCTGCCTGCACCGGAGGCTTTCGAAGTCTGGCTGCATCGTCCTGCTGCCCGGCGTGGTAGCTTGGCACAACCCTGGCCATGGGCTTCGCCTTCTGGTGTGGTCCAGGTGCCTGCTGTGCACAGTGCAGAGAGACCTCGTAGGTATCCTGCTTCAGGTGCTCGCCAGGGCACCATATATATACCACGTGACACGCAAAATACAAGCTGCTGCGTTTTACACAGTTCGACACTATTGATAGTACTGAAATGTGAGGTCTAGGAAAAGTCAAGTGCAACAAAGGTGCAGACACAGACGCCTTCTAATTGGCTCCAGGTAATTTTATTTTTTTTTCCCTGCATAAAATTTTTCTACCATTTGCACTGTCTCCCCTGAATCTGTCTTTAAATGTGACCTTTTCTTTGCTCACATATAAAAAAAGAAGCAAATTGTGTTTGTTTGCTTCACAACTAGAATTGTGTGCTGACCTGCAAACCAGAAGTCTTTTTTTTTTCCCCCGTAACAGAGGTGGACTGGACTGCATTAATAGTGCTGTTCCCAGCACTGTAAAATCTGTCACTTTTATACCAACTCTATATGTGATTGCACTTCCACTAGACCTTTGCATTTTTTTTCAAGGTTCGGATGCAGTACTCCTTAGTTTGTTGTGAACATTTAAGCACATGCACGCTCGGTGTAGCTTGCCTTTCCTCTGTAATTTTCTCCGATTTTTGTAGAAAAAAAGCTTTGTTATTCTTCCCTTTTAAAAAAAGTAATTTAAAACCTGTATAGTATTCAAAGCACGCAATGTAAATATTTATTACTCAGAAATTAGTGGAGGGTTCTCTTTTGTGACTAAGTTGTGGTTTTGATTTTTAAATCTTGTTCTAACACAGATGTCCCACGTGCGGGTTGGGAGAGGAGCACCGAGTGTAATGTGTCCAACCTACCCCCTCTGCCCTGATAAACTGTTTTGTTTGGTTTTGATGACTGTTATAAATATCTTTTCAAACCTTTTCTGCTGACCTGTACCTTTAGTTTTAAAGATACCTGTCCAAAGATTGTGTACAGTCTGTTTGAGAACCATAACCTTACTGTGCTATAAACTTGGGGTTAGGTTTGGTTTTTTTTTCCATTCAGAGAACTCAGTAATCTTGTATTTGACAGTGGCATTAACACCGTGCATATGCAAACTGTCATTACACAGTGCAGCAGCAGCTACTCTTGGTGACAGAGCACACGCAGCTCTCCTTGCACAGTAGCTCAAGGGCTGTTGCAGTGAGCCCCCAGGTTTGGGAGGCACCAGTGTAATGCTGTAACTTGCTTGTACCATGCATTCAAGATGCTCTTGGACTTTACAAGGGACCGAGAGACCCTGCTGTACGGACATGCATCCTACAGCAGCACGGACGTGCACTGTAACTTAAAGTATGTAACTTTAAACATAACTTTCAGTACAAGACAGTTACTACTGGCTTGTACTTACGTGATACTGTGGCACAAACCATTTCTGACAAGAGGATGCAAATGTGCTGCTGCAGGAACAGGGAGCACTAGGCTGGAAACAAGGCAGGCATCAGCCCTGCCTCAGTTTGAGACTACTAAAAGGAACCAAGGGTGTGGGATTTACTAGCAGAAACCTAATGAGCTGGACAAGTTGGTACCAACTGAACTAAGCCAGCTGGCCATGAACTCGTAAATAATGAGTGCAATTACAGTTCTTTTCTTCATACACTGCCTGTGTGCAGGATTGACGGAACACTCACTCTTTGTTCTAAACTAGAGTCAGCAAAGTATGTTGTAAAATACTAAAGGCTATGGTAAGTAGAAAGCAGATACAAATGTGCAGTCTTTGACCCACATCCGCCCTCCTGGAGTTCTGGATGACTTGGAGATTTTAAAGAATCATTTATTTGAAAAGATGAAGTTTTGGGGGGGAGAGAAGGAATCTCTGCAAGTCTGTGGGTGGTATCTGAAGTGGCAGTGGCTGTTCAGGTGCTAACAGTCAGTCTTCCTCCACTGTCCTAACCAGAACAGAAAGCTTGCCTTAGTTCTGTCTGAGCACACCTTTAACCGAGGACTGACCCGTAACTGAAGAGTACTCGTTCTGCATTAAAACCATGCACGCACCACGCTCTTACCACGGGTACTCTGGGAACAACCCAAAGGAACTGTGAGTAATGAGGATGCAAGAGTAACTTCCCAGTTTCTGCAACGATGCGACACGGCAGCCAGCCCTCCACCTCCGACCTGCAATGTGGCCGAGGGGCAAAGCAGCGGTGGAGCAGGGAGAGCGGTACCCCAGCAGCGCCCGGATGCTGCAGCCTCACGGCTACTGGAAATCCCTGCAGCTCAAACCCAGGAATGATCACAGTGGGGTGGTGGGGAGGAGGAGGAAGCACAGTTGTCCTTGAGCCCTATCCATCCATAGGGTGGAATGGCCTCTTCTAAGAGGCATTTTCCACACAGATTAGTCCGGGAAATAACATCTCATGTGTGATATTTTCCCTCTGCAAAGGGGAATGGGTGTTGGAGGCTCCAGTTTCTCCGTATGTGTGAGTTCCTCTCTCCTTCCCTTCTCCCTTCCACTCCAGTTTGTTTCAATGCTTTTTTAAGAGCCGCTGTTCCCAATCAACTGCTCACTGTAATAGAAATGTCACTTTTCCTCACAGTATTTATTCCTTACAAAATCTTGTGTGACGTGCTAGGCTCCCATGGATGTAGCTGATCATTTTTATTTTGTAAATATAATTACCTAACTTTACATTAACTATATCGTAATAAACTATTTTTGCACCACCCTTTGCATGCTGTGTAGTGAGGCGTTTCTTTCAAAAAGGACACTACTATGGAAAGATCAGAGCAGAGGCCAGAGCCTGAAAATGAGTGAGCTGTTTGCTTTTGTAGTCACACTTGACAAAGAAAATGCAACAGGCAGCATTTAAATACCAACATCTTTGAAGTAGTGTCAATCTAATGCTGCTGAACAGGATTTACTAGGGAATGACCTTCCTCAGCTTCTTCCATAGTCGCTAGAGCACAGAAAACAGTAATGCTTTTCCCCCCAGACCCATGCCAACTTCCTCAAACAGAACAGATCAAATCTGCAGTCTGTTGGTTACTCCATGTATCCTAAATAAAACCTAAGGATTTCCAGGAATTTGTAATGATTTGGCTCTTTGGAACAACCAAGCCACAAGGACTGTCTGGAGTGCAAAAAAACAGAAGATGATGTTAAGCTTTTATGTGAAAATAGTTTATTTAATAGTGCCAGTCACAGCATGACTGTATCAAGCAAAACTGGTAACAAAATGTTAAGACCTTTTTTAATTTTGAGAGATTTTTAGGCACTTTATATTTGGTATAAAGTAATTCTTACACAGAGGCCATTTAGCATTTTGAAATTCCTAAGTTTACACCCATCTGTGTTCCACCCTGAACTGCAGGGACAGAGATCTTACATCCCTCCCTCTTCCTCTTCACTTGCTGTCCAGCCCCCCCCCGCCCCGCTGCGGTCACAGTCACCAAACCAGACCAGGACACAGTGTCCCTCCACCTGAATGAATCGGGGTTTCCCTCCACTGCTCCAGTTTGAAATTGGTGACCAAACTCCAGCCATGTCTGCTCTCAAGCCAAGACCAACTGATGCCAAAGAACCATTTCTCCCATTTCTTTCCAGACTTCCCTACACTTGCTTATTGGTAAATGAGCTGTCATTAGTATCTGTTCTCATGCTTTTATGCTGGAGCTCTGCTAATCTTAAACCAAAGGAAACGTGTACACAACTAAAACATACTTCTAATTTCTGCCTTCGTATTTCCCACAAATTTCCTTTTACAAACTTCCAACAGTTAATGCCAACAAGAAATGTAACTAAGGTGCTTAATGTCTCTATCCAAACTCTAGCTTTGCTGTAGCTCTCTTAACTCTTCTTTAGTTACTGATGCAGAGGAACCAATGGGCTACAATTCAATTCTGCAGTATCCCAAGTTAGAAAACATCCATTTCACTGCTGAAACACCTACCCACCACAGTGTGAACACACCTCGTCTGCACCAGGGCAGGGCAACGAGCCTGCCCATAGTTTTAAGCTCTATGAATGAAGTCCTACCCCAGCTATCCTCACAGGATGACTCACCAAACAGCTGGGTCATTCCCTCTAGCATGGGGACGACCCACAGCAACGGACCTGCGTCACTTTAGGGTAGAGGGAACTTTGCTTCTCTGGAGGAGCTTACCTAAATTACACCCAGACAGATAATACAATGATATCTATACATAATAATAATGTCCATGAATGCTATCTGTTAAGTACTCCACCAGCCCTGTGAGGCAGCTCAATCATTTGTTGTATTTGGAAATAAATTTGTAGTTGATGGGATTGTACTCTTCCCAAATCCTTTCAAACTCATCCAGAAAAGGCTTCACGTACTCAGTGTCTTCCATGACCAGCACGCTCTCCCGGTTCTGCTGGATAGCTTGGGTGGTCCAGTTGAGGGAGCCTGTGATGAGCATCCTCCTGTCCACGACGGCAAACTTGTGGTGCATGTAACCGTTCTCCTGGTCGTGGCGCACCTGGATCCCTACAATGACACAACCATGCCTTCAGTGGTAACCGAAGCTGTCCCCCAGGCCACAGCCGCCCGGAGCGCCGTGCCCTGCCCTGCGCAGGCCCCTCGCGGAGGCGAGGCCGCCTCACCGGCGTGCCGGAGGAGGCCAATCTGGGAGCCCCGGAGCCCCATGTACTGCGCATCGGTGATGACACGGACGTGGACGCCGCGGCGGTGAAGGAGCTGGACGGCGCGGCCCAGCTGTGGGCTGGAGAAGGCGAAGAGGCAGATGTCGAGGGAGCGGCGGGCGGAGAGAAGATGGCGCAGGAGGCGGCTGAAGGAGCTGTCGCCCCGCGGCAGCGGGCAGGGGCAGGGCCGGGCCGTCGTTCCGAGTCCCTCCGCCTCGGCCAGCAACGCCTCAGTGCAGCTGGGCCGTGAGGGGAAGAAGAGCACCTCGCGTACGGGGGGCCGCCGCCGCCGCCATGCCGCCACCGCCAGGGCCAGCCCCACCGCCGCCGCCGCCACCGCCAGGCCCGCCCGCCG
>JANZLQ010000064.1:16647895-16661705 GCA_026212715.1 Elanus axillaris
GCCCACATGGCCCCGGCCGCCTCGCGCCCTCCCCCGGCCGGCGCATGCGCGGTCGCTCCGAGCAGGCGAGCGCGGTTATGGCGGGAAGTTTCCTGAGGGAAGCTGTTGCCGGGGCGGTGGGGATATGGAATGGCTCCCGAGCAGACCGCCGTCTCGCCTCGCGGGGGGGGCTTGGGCTGCTTCGGGGTGTGTGTGGGGAAGATGACAGGTGCTCCTGGATGCACCGAGGAGCTGCTCCAGACCCGGCTGCAGCTGACTTTAACTCTTCCCCAGACACCGGCCCACTCCACAGATGCTTTAAGCTGGATCCTGCCTGGCTGAGGGGACAGGGGTGGCAGAACTAGGGCAAAAAGGCTTGGGCCGTCCCTTTGGCAGCCCAGCTGCCGACCCTGGGTCTCTGCTCTGTCAGCCTGCAGCTGCGGCGGTCACCACTCCCACCTCCCTCCCAGGTATAATACGCTGCTCAGCCACACAGAAAAGGAAATCGCACCAGAATAAAGAAAGATCCTGCTTTAATCAGTTTGTCTTTAAGGCGTATTGTTTAGAGGGAAGGAGGGTGGTGAAAGATGGCTGCAGACAGGCTTTTTTGTTAATTAAGTAGTGCTAAGAGGAGCGTGCACATTCCAGCTATCGCCGATGGCAAAAGGAGTGCCTGCGGCCTAATCTGCGAGCTGTGGGAACTTGCCCAGTTATTCAGTAATCCCACATATAGATCTGTTCTGGCAGGTGAGCACATCTGTTTTTAGGCTATGCAGGAGCCCTGGGTTCACAGACTTCAGCAACTCTCCCCCTTCTTTCCTGTGGGTATTTCACACGTGTTAAGTTAGCGCTTTCCTTGACCTGGCTCAAAAACTATATGTTACCCAGAGCCTGGCTGTCTGTGACACAGCCTGGTTTCAGGCCAGGACAGAGACCAATTCACACTGCGTACAACTGACTGCTCACACAAGCATTTGGAAGAGGAAGGTGAAGCCTCAAACTTGACCTTGCGATCACTAGGTTTTAATGTTCAGATTGCTTGGGAGAGCTATTCTTAAACAAACAGAAACAGTTCAGCCAGCAAGAAGGTCTAAATGCCAAATAATGTCTTACCCGTTGTGTTACACGGCTCTGAATTGGACTAGAATAGCTTTCAGGTAGAAGAATGAAGAGTACTAGATCATATACAAGGTAGCCACAACAGCAAGCACCGACCTAGCACTGGAAATTCTGATTTAGTCCATGCTTTTCTAATTACTTCTCTCACTTTATCCCACTGGCAGTAGGCTTTGTTCTTCCCTCTTGACTAGCACTCAGCACAGAGGAAGCAAGATGCATATATTATTCAAAGCTTCCTTTCCTGTAGACAGAGCTTGAGCACCTCTTTTGTCTCATGTTTCCTTACTGACAGTTGGGAAATGCAAGCCTTTTTGCAAACCCTGAAATTAAATAAGTGGTTAGTTTTCGAAGTAACAGAGTAATGCCTTTTTCCAAGCATCTGTTTGCTGTTTGAATATCCTGCAGTTGTTTATGTCCAGTCAAGCATTTTCAAGTAACATATCTGAGCATCTCTTGCTCCCATATGTACAAGAAACTAATACATACAAAGTAAAGAGGAAAAGACCTGTTAAATTCTGTAAATTAGATCAAGGCTAAGATGCAGAAATTTCCTTGTGGATCAACTGCTGCTTCCCCCACCCCAACACACACACACATTGATAATCAACATAAAACTAGGCTTTGTCCATTTTACAAAAATAGCTCTTAATGAGATTTAATGCCTGTCGCCATTTTACAGATGTTCCAGACAAAAATCAACCTGCATATTTTATATACAAGAACAGAACTCATGACAAGTTGGAACATCCCCTCTGAGCTTGAGTCTTGTTTGAATGAGTGTAGAAGGTCACCTGGTAAAACCTGCCTCTAGCTTGTTAAAAATGTCTATGGTAACGTCAAGTTTTCCCAATAATGATCCAGAAAGAAAAAAAAAAAAAAAAAAAAAAAGACAGACAAAAAGAGACTTCACAACAGAAACAGTATTTCCTTACAATACAGATAAGGAATATCTGTTTAGGTAATTAAAAAATGCACCAATGTTTCCATTAGCTATTAAGCAAAAATGGCTACTCTAGAGTTATATAAGAAGGGAGCACCTACAGGTTGGATCTTTTCTGCTTAATTTAATTACAAAGCCAGAAAACTATTTCTGAAGACAGAGGAACACCAGCAACCTTACCCTGGTGAGGTTATCTTCATTACCTGGAAGTTTTGCAACCACAGGCAAAAACAGGGCGAGTATTTTACCCTCTAGAGAGGCAAGCAGGCTGCACTTTGAGACTTCTTGTATTACAACTCTCCCTCCCAGACAAGATTTCCAAAGCAAATGCTGAAACTGTCTCAAGTTAAGATATAAATAAATAAAGTGGAGTGACAGGACTCTGATAGGATATCCTGACTTATGCTACAGCAGAAAATAGTCTCTTCTTAAATCCGAGCATAAAGTGGTTTGAAATAATTTACATGTGAGCCATACCCTGTGACATGTCACTTATTTTTTGGTTCTTGTTCTCTCACACATTTAGGAGATTTATGTGGGATTTGGAAAGATTAACTATATCCACTCTCAGGAGTTCCGGATGTTGTCACAGGTATTGAAGTCTTGCCAATGAAATCTAAAACCAAGATCTACTGCCACATCATAGTGTTTAACGATGACAGTATGGGATTTTAATTAATTCCCGCTGATTCTTTGAGTGTTGTTGTATTTTAGTCTTGAGTGTGGAGGTCTAGATTTAGAGCTGAGTTTCAGGACAGACAGCAGCACTATATATTAGCACTTATTAATCCAGTCTCACAGCAATTAGAAAAGACTCAAGTCACTCTTCAAGTTAGTTTGAGGACCAGAAGAATAGTGATGAAGTTTCACTATCCACCTAATGCACATGCTGCGGGCTCAGCAGTGGTAACTTGGGGTTCCCTGCGATTATCTGAAGGCAGCAAGTGAGGTTGGGCACCCTTTAGTTCCGGGACTCTGAGGATGTTGGGCTGCGAACTGTTGACATCAGGTGGGACTTGTATGTCTTGCTCAGGCCAGTCATCCAGAACTTGAGAAGCTTGACGTTGTCCTCCTCTGCAGCTCCCAGAATGCTCAGCAGTTTTTGAGTATCCTCCTTGGGTCTGCTGTCCACTTTAGTGAATTTAAAGAGGACCTTCACTTTACTGCAGAAACAAGAAACTCCTGTCACTACTCCAATGGACTTGCATGCATCGAACAGGAGTGAGCAGTAACTGTGTGCTTCTCTTGGTACCTACTGCAACTAAATGTTAATAAAAGCTTCAAACAATATTCTATGGAACCTACTCTCATGCTTTGAATGAAGAAGGTGGGGGGAAGAAGAGTACAAGAAAGGGAGGTTAGTTAGGGGGATTACTCATTCTCAGTAGTAATATGCATAGTTTTAGTTTGTTTTTTTCATTCTAGCGGAAAGTAAAACAATTAATTGTGACAACTGGGAATCTCCCTGGAAGACACACCTAGCACCCATCTGGCCTTCAGGTAAATTCACAAAATCATAATGTTCCATGAATTATTTCACACGATTATCTGGTCTTCCTTTATAACTACTTGCACTTTGAAATGTAGTGCCTGAAGGCACAACCATGACATCTGTTTGGCATGTTATCTGTACTGGAATATAGCGCGCATTGACAGGCATAGATGTATTTGCATACTTAATCCTCATAATGTATGTAAGGCAGACAAGTATTGTCATGTAGGTAACCTACAGATGTGTGAACTGAAGCGTAAAGGTTAAGAACTGCTGAAAGCCAAAAAGAGAGTTAGGACTAGAGTAGAAGGACTTTGATACTCTTAGCTCCCAACAGTAAAGCCAACTACTGTCAATACTACAGCAGAAGTTACCTGACTACAAGTTTGTGCTGTACCCTGCTGTAACCGTTCCAGGATTAGTGCCAAAGCTGTTTTCTCTGAAAGCAATGTAGTTGTACTTACTTCATCCACTCTTCCTTCAGGCAAACAAGGCACTGATCCACAACATCTACAGAAAGGTTCTGGTTGGTCAGGGCAGCTTCGATCTTGTTCAAGATTGTTGGGCCAACTACAAGACCAGGAAGAGGGGAAAATGGGTGAGAAAGAGGACACGCATGCTATAGGTTACCCACTTAGGCCTTTACTAGTAATTGTTAGCAAGGACTAGTCCATTTATTCTGTGACTTGGGCCTCAATACCAGCTGGAATTACAGACTAGAATACACACTTGTTCCACCTCTTATTCTGTTCAAGAGCACTAGCCTTCACTCATTTTTCACAGTACTTTGGTCTGGTGCATTAATGCAGCTTCCTCTATATGCAGAAAGTTATGCTATTAGTAACAGCACAGCCAATTTCAACACAGAATTTGCCTTGATTAGTTAACAGACAATAATATTCCTCAAGTCAGAAAGAAACCTACCTATTCTACAAGGTGGAAAAATATACCCCCCAGTGGCCTGCCTTGAGTTCATTTTGATGGAAGAGAAGCTAAAGACCATCCCACTAGAAAAACATCTGACCCAAGAAGCAACATGGAATTTTGTGAAGGATCCTGGGATCTGCAAACAGGTTCAGGGGCCTTGGTTTTTTTCAGATCCACTTTTAAACTGAAGTTGTTAGATTTTGTTGTTTCTAGTCCCATATCAAAAGCTCACTAAAAAATGCAAAGTTATGAAAAGTCTTCATGCCTTGTACAATACATATTCATATAGATAAAAACAGAAACTCTCAACTTCAGAGTCTCCACTTACTCTTGATTTAATGTTCCTCTTATTAAGGGCAGTTCCAGGACATAGTATAAAAACAAATGGACAACCAACCCAAGGCATTCCTTTCCTGGACTGCTTTTTGGAATTCCCTAGGAGGCTATTTTCCCAGCAGTCTGTGGCCTAATAAGTTTGATGCTGTGGTGGAGAAAAGACCTTTCAATGACTATTTTTGTCCAGAAGATCCTGGACATGCCACTGTTTGGATGGAAAGTAGACTACTGTAATTAAACATGTGGCATCTACAACAGAAAGAACACTACAGAGAGAGGAAGTCTCTGCTTTGCATTGCACCTGTATGTTCAGAGGACAGAGCAGGAAGGATTAGTGACGTGCCAAGCATTTTGAAACAGTCAATGAGGTCAATTCATGTTTTCTGGGAAGTCTTAATTTAGATGAGAGTGATGGACCTGACTCAAATCACACCTAGGTGCAAGTGCTCAAGTCCTTGAACAAAGTAGGCAAAAAAAAAAAAAAAATCTGGGCATTTCTGTATCAGTCATACTTGTCTATCAAGTGGAACACAGGAGATGAGTAATGTCATGGTCCTTATAAGCTAGACATACTCAAAACAAACACACAAGTATTCCCAGATAGAAAATGTTCATTGTGGGTTACAGAAGAATTTCCCTATAATTGCTGCTATACACAATACAGAATTAATTTCTCGTTTCTGAAAATTAATAAGCAAAATGCTGATCTGGTAAAGCAAACCCTTTATAATTAAACAGACCTCAAGTAACAGTACCCCAATTCTACTCAGACTTCCTTAAGGGCCAGTACATGAACAGCATAAAAACCAGTTAAAGATCAAGATGATCTTTTAACCTCAGCGATACAGGTTCTTTCTGCTTTCAAATCACCCACCTCGATCTGCTGCAACAGGGCTACCACTGGTGACAACAAACTCGTACTTGTTGAGGGACTGCTCATCATCAAACAGAGTTGGGTAGAGACTGGACCGGGTAGCAGTGCGAACTTCCACAAGGACCGCAAACTCTAGAGCAACAAGAGCCCGCAAGAACATGAACTGTACTAGCCCAGATTTTAAAATACAGCTTACATACCCTGCTCTGAGAAAGCACAGCTCTGTCAGCTTACAATATTTGGCCCAGCATTAATATTTCCCCCACAGGCACCAAGACTGTCAGCTATGGTATGATCAGTGCTTAAAGCAGGTGTCACACCTTGCAACTACTGCTCAGACAAGGGTATGGGGAAAAAAATAAAATTAAGTGGTACAGTTTTAGTTCATGCAGTGTTGTTAGACTATCTGCCAATACTTAATTTAAAAAAATAAAAAAATCATCTTGTGTTCCTTAACATAAGATAATAGGGAAAGAAGAGGGTTCTACAACAGGTTATTACCAGATGATAATATGTGGGACGGGATTTGGACGTGTGGGCTAAGCCCTAGGAAGTTACACCGATATGCCTCTTCATACTGGTCACTGTAGGGGATGATGCGCACACAACCAACAGGCAGCATAGTCTAAAGAAGGAAGGAAACATGTCAAGAGAAACACTGGAGCTAAACCAGTAAAGTACCATTTTCTCCCTGACTTCCAGGGCCAGTCAAGACTTGGAGAACTGCTCAGGCAGATGCTCCTGATTTGGGGGATCAGAAGTATCTTACTCAGTTTGAGACTATGCAGTTGCCGAGAACAAAGACATCCAAAGGTTGGGGGTTTTTTTAGGTTTCATTTGGGGTTGGGTTTTTTTTTGTTTGACTCCCTGCCCCAAATGACATAATTTAACGCACATTCTCTGCAAGATTACCTGTCAGAGACAGGCTGGACTACTACAAAAATGTATGTAAAAATATGCAGTCAGAAAACAAAGGAAAAGGTTTCTACCCGTAGCACATCAAAAGCAGATTGGACAAGATCCATGTCTCGAGCTTTCCAGATAACCTGGTTCCCCATCAGAACATGCCAAGCCAGCATGCGGAATGCTGATGCCCCAAGAACCTGGGAAAAAAAAAAAAAAAGAAGAAATCAAAGCCAAAAACATTCTGCATTGGTTATGAAAATTAGTGAAATGTCCAGTTTGCCCTATGAAAAATGAGTGCCACCTAAGAAAATGGCTAGAACCGAACGGCAGAAACAAACATGAAAATTCAGCAGGTCTTGCACACAGAGTAAGAGCTCTTTAAAATCACAGCACTAAGATCAAGTATTTCTTTGACAGGTGCAAAAGGCAAAGCAATATTTGCCCCCATCTATTGTTTCAAGAACAAACAGCAGCAAAGTACCACTTTGCCAACATGCCAAATCAATGATCCAGTTCACTATTGTCCTGGTTTCAGCTGGGATAGAGTTAATTGCCTTCCTAGTAGCTGGTACGGTGCTATGTTTTGAGTTCAGTATGAGAAGAATGTTGATAACACACTGATGTTTTCAGCTGCTGCTAAGTAGTGTTTAGACTAAAGTCAAGGATTTTTCAGCTTCTCATGCCCAGCCACCGAGAAGGCTGGAGGGGCACAAGTTGTTGGGACAGGACACAGCCAGGGCAGCTGACCCAAACTGGCCAATGGGGTATTCCATACCATGGGACGTAACATCTAGGAAATAAACTGGGGTAAGTGGGGGCAGGGGAGTGCTGCTCAGGGACTAACTGGGTGTCAATCAGCAGGTGGTGAGCAATTGCACTGTGCATCATTTGTACATTCCAATCCTTTTATTATTACTGTTGTCATTTTATTAGTGTTATCATTATTAGTTTCTTCCTTCTTTTCTGTTAAACCATTCTTATCTCAACCCACGAGTTTTACTTCTTTTCCTGATTTTCTCCCCCATCCCACTGGGGGGGGGCAGGGAGTGAGTGAGTGGCTGCATGGTGCTTAGTTGCTGGCTGGGGTTAAACCACAACAACTATCAAGCACTTTAAAAGAACAACAGTTTCATTCCTAGATTGCTCCAGATTCTTCAGTGCTCTGGCTAGACTGCATCAATCAGCTCACTTGTTGGCCAAATTAGTGGTTTTGTTAAGATGGACACAGGCCTGTTTGGAATGGGACTGAACAACTTCTATTAGATGGCAACAACTTTCAGGCATTTCTCTGATTCGGGTTATGTTCACAACAGTGATTCAGGCATGGAAGATGAAACAATATTCTCAGACAAACCTCCAAAGGCACACGCTTGCAATACAATGGTGTAGTTCAACAGCTTCAAGCATTCTAAATTGGGAGAGAGTAGAACAAAAGGAGGCTAAAGACATAAAGCAGGTATTTGTCAGGAGTGTCCAGGAAAACAAGCTCGTGCAAAAAGAGACTGTGGGTCAAATGCACTGAACCTTTCCCCCCAGTCAAGTAACTGGAAGCACTAGATTACAGCTAGATCTGTACACAACCATTTGTTTTGTCAAGGATTTTTTTCCCCTCTGAAACACTTTTGGTTTAGGCAGATAACACTTGGCTTTGAAGATGCTGCACAACCTCTGTATTAAACTACTGTCACTGCTCTTGGGAAGATGAAAAGTGCAGTATTTGAGAGAAATCATATGATCCCATACCCCATGACTGATGATCACTAGAGGCCCATGTCATCTCAGGAAGGGAGAGTCCTCAGAGATGCAGTTAACACCGTGTTACTAGCTGTGCAGGCACTGTGTTGAACACAGAACCAGCACGAAGTGCAGACTGGAAGAAATAACTGTACCTTTTCAAAAAACATTATCAGGAGAAAAGAGGTTATTAGCTTGTGAATGCAGCATCAGAGTAACTGCTCCTCTCTTACCTGTCTCATATGCCTGAGAGACCGAAAGACAGACAACCTTCTGTGAGCTACATTCCAGCTATTGCAATCTGGCATCAGAGACGTTTCAGGTGAGCATTTAGACAGTTCCTGCCCTTCCACAACATCTGGCTGGGAAGAAGGTTTCTCTTCTTCCTCAGAACCATCCCAGCCTTCTGACTCTTCTTTCAGATCTAGCAAAAAAAGGCAGAGTGGTCATAAAAATTGCTGCTCTCTAGGAACAGGAACTGCCTTAAAAGTGCCTAAACATGCTGCAGCAAATTGATTTTGGCTGTATGTGGGAAGATGGAGTAACTGAACACAGTACTGAACACAGAGTCAGAAGAGTAACTGAAAGTACTAGCATCACAGACACACCTGAAGTGTTAATGAAGTTTATTAGTTTAGACATAAGATAACCACTGAAGGGTCAAGAAAGAATTTTCATCTCCTACAGAACACAAAGTCACATCTTTTGACCAGCTATGTGTTCTATATCCTTGTTTTAAAGGTCACGGCCAAAGCTTTGAGGCAGGTTTTGTAGATTCTAGTCTAAATGGGTTAATAAAAATAATTCAATGCAAGAAAAAATTATAGTCCTTTATATTGAAGAAGTTTTGTAGAAAAAGGAGCAAGAAGTCCATATGTTGTGACTGCAAATTCTTCTGGCTGTAGAGATTTGCTGGGAGGGCCAACTCAGCCAGAGAGAACAATAAACATGATGATGCA
The DNA here is from genome assembly GCA_026212715.1 of Elanus axillaris. Lineage (NCBI taxonomy): Eukaryota > Metazoa > Chordata > Aves > Accipitriformes > Accipitridae > Elanus > Elanus axillaris. The sequence continues at coordinate 16,657,162 of JANZLQ010000064.1, forward strand.
ACACTCCTACTCAAGTAACAAACACCACGTGTGTGCAGAGAACCTAGGAGGCCAAGGGCCTTGATTTCACATTCATGTCAGTCATCTCCATATAGGAGAGTGCATCAGCTACTGCAGAGACTATCACTAAAGTAAAGTTGATGAGAGATGGCTGTGCTTATGATACTGATGAAAGGACTTGGTGTTTTACTATCCAAAGCATCCTCAGAGGGTTTTCCAGCTCTGGAAAAGTCTCTCTCACCTGCAAGTTTTTCCATCTGAACGAGGGTGTCTTCTGTTGGTGCTCCCTCCAGAAGCTTCTCTGTAAGTCGGCTACCGCAAGCTTTCAAAAGCCTGGAGACATCAAAAGAAAGAGAAGTAGTGTTCATCAAGCCTGCCTGCTAGATGCAATAAACTTGGTGCAATGAGCTCAACAAAAAATCCAACCACCAACCAGTTTCTGTCTCTTTTCAAAACATCTCTATGCTTTCCCTGGTGTGGTAACTATCAACACATCTTACAACTGCTGCCACTCAAAGTCACCGAAAGGCCTACCATTTTGCAATTACTTTGTGCAACATCCTTATTCCCCATCCAAGTCACATGCCAGTGTTGCAACCCTCTCTGTGGCATCCTTCCAGGGAAGTTGGATGAGCAAGTCAGGCACTGGAGCAACTGGACTCCCAGACGTACTACTGTGCTAAATGGCTGCACCTCCCACACCGCCTGACGAAATACACGAGCACTTCCAGGTGAATAACCACTATATTTCAAGTGTGGATCTGACATACAACACACTGGGTATAGGAGCACCTTTTCTTGCTTTCTTCCATACTTACTTTTATACTGCAAAGGCCTTCCATCTAGATAGACATGGCTTCCATTAGCAGCCACATTAGTAGGTTTACTTCACAGCAACAAGAAATTTTTTTTGGTCCTAAAGGCATCAGCAGGCTGCTGTCTTTCTGTGCTTAGCTCCTTCCCATTCAGAGACTACTTAGCAAAGTCCAACTTACTACCTCAAGAAAAAATACCCTAACACTCAAATCACATTTCCATCCTTTCAGAATATGACAATATTTTCTTCATGAAGGAGCTGTAGAAGCTAGATACACAAGTGGCATTACCAAGCAAAGGAAGTATGCAAACATGCCCACAAGTTTTCATCGTTGGTCAGTGACGTTAAGGAGCGGGCTGCATTGCCATTCCGCTGGTGCAGGAAGGGAGTGAAGGCTGTGTTCATCCGCTGGGCACGCTGAGGGCACCCATACTGCTCTGCTTCAAACACCTACACCACAGAAGAAGGGCAGTATAAGAGACTGAAAAAAATTAAAATGCTTACATAAAGCTGAGCCAAAAAACCCAACAAAAATACGAAGTGAAAAGGCTGCATCACATACCATCACCCAAAATACATTGTAAATTATGGGAAAAGAGAGGGAAGGGACATCTTATTCTTAGATGGACTAAAGTTATCATTAAGTACTACTTGTGCTCCAAAACCATTGTCCTTCAGGACTTCAGTCACTTAAATTTCTAACAGAGCTACTGTCTAGCAGCTAGGTCTGCGAAAAGTGTTACGAATGGCTTAAAATGAGAGAGGCACCCTTCTGTCCCACACCCCCTAATTCACACTGTCCTCTTATCCCTTGTGTCAACCTTAACAACCACTCTGGCTGCAAAGAGCTGGATCAGCTTTTTGACTCAGCTGTAAATCAACTACCATAAAGTTTTACTAACGTTGAGTCAAATGGACTCTGTGCACCGACCTACCTTAAGTGCTTTGCCCTGAAGCTCATCAATGATGCCTCTGATTTTTCCCAACAAGAAAGGCCAGGAGTTGATGAGGTAAATCCGGTCCATCATGATGGTGATGATGCTGTACCAGCGCTGGAAACCTCGAGCCAGACTGTCTTTGATAAAGAAGGTGTGGCTGAACACAAAACCATGCTGTTCATCTCCAAAAAAAATAGGGCCTTCACGTCCTGGGCAGACCTGAAGGGGAGGGACATATACACTGAAGTAGTTCAGCACATCACACAGCTGAAACAATAATAAACTGAAAAAAACCTTCCTACTCTTTAACACTCATTTGGTGAATAAATCAAGCCTTTTTTAGGCTACTATCCAAAACCCAGGGTCGAACAGATCTCCAGAGGTACCCTACAAACACTACAAAACCTTCAATTTAACTGTATTTTAAGAATTCAGCTCTATTCAACTATGATACAGTAGAGAATCCACAAGGGATTTTGCTGAACCTGACACACGATCAATCTGTAAGATTCTCCCTTCACTTCCATGAGATGCTGAATGTTAGTGGACTACAAAGATCAAGTATTTCTTGACACTAAACAACAATTTCCAATGTTTTTACAAAAACAGCTTATCTCACAAAGAAAAACAATAAACACCTAGGAGCAAAAAAAAGAAAGGGCAATTTTTGGTCTCACAAAATGAGAGGAAGGAACCCCCAAGGTTACCAAAGATCAACCTTAAAAATTACAACCAATCCTGGAATGAACAGACTTGTATGTGTCTGTCTTTCCACCTCCATTCCCTCCTTGTTTCAGGCTGCACAGAGCAGCCAGGATCAGCAAAGCACTATCTTGGAATTGAAATGACACATAAGGCCATAAACAGGTTTTCTCCCTGTACTCCAAGGCAGTTACCTCACAGCTCAGACTGCGAACACAGGCCTGGCGCACGATGCTGAACAGCTGGGGGTGGTTTGGGTGTTGATGACTGACGTACTTGATTGAAGTTTCTTTGTCGTGGCTGACATATCCAGGATGTCCTCCTGCAAGAGAGCGGCAACCCTGAAGACAAAAAAGCAAATCCAGCCATAAATGAGCATGCAGTTATCTAAGGTTTCCAAAGGCCTCTGCATATTCCCTTCAAAATGCAGGGAAATGTTACTTACACAAATAGATAAGAACTCAAATACTTAGAAGACAAGAAATATGAGTTGGGGTCAGGATTTGAACCCAGCTCCTCACAAAGAACTCTGTGTGTTATACGTCCTCTACTCTTATGCTAATTTTTCACTATTTAATTTGGTTGTGAACTTGGTTCTGGCTCTACAAGTGGTAAAATTCAGTAAACTGCAGCTGTGAATACAACTGGCCTAATAAAACTGGCCATAACCTAAAGGAAAGTAAATAACAAATACCTCAGAACAAGTACTAATAGTAGACAAGCATGAGAACAACGGAGAATGTATATTTTCTCTATTGTTTTAATTATGTCTCCATTTTTTTGTTTCCTAATTAATGCTGTTCTTAAAATTACTATTAATAAATGACCAGACTTCATTTAACAAAGTAAGTGCTCTTCAAGGATGAGGAAAGCATTTCTCAGCCCCAAGAGAGTAACAGATCACAGGGCTTAAAGAGACCTCAAGACACCATCTTGTCAAGGTCTATACACTCCACAACAGTTCCTTCATCCTCTTGTCATGGATCATTACAGTTCACGAGGACTTAGACGTCTTCGGGTACTAGCAGTCACATACAAAACAAGTACATTCACTTTTTTTTTTCTCCCTTAAACAATTCAATTTGCCTTAGAGATTCCAAGAGCCCTTTAGTTAAGCCAAGGGCCACTGATGTCTGCACGCAGATCTTCACACTTGCCTCACACATGTCTGACTTCTTTGGCCCTGGGCTGCTGGAATCGGCACTGGCACCTTCTGCTGGGCTGTGAGAGCGGATCCGGCTGCTCATCTGAATACCACCTTCTTCCTCCTCTGCCTGCTCATTCTGCCCAGAGATGTCCCCGCTGCTTGCGCCTTGGGGAAGCGGTGAATGTAGAACCTCAGTACAAAAGAGAGTGCGAGGACCGTGGAGCTCACAAAAATGGCAGAGGGCAACAATAGCATTCATAGTGAGAGCTCAGCACATGCGTCAGGCCTCCTGCAGGCAAGGGAGAAAGCATACACTATCAGCACAGCAGATATTAAAGCATCTCTTAGGCCCAACTGGTGCAAGTCCTGCTCTGTACCCCTCCAGGAGTGGCTGGCCTTATGCTTAGCCTAAGGGACCAGCACAACTCCACCTTGGGGTGACCTAAGGAAGGACCAAGCCTTCGTGCCCTGGTGGGATGGGAATAGAGCTGACCGATCCCCCCGGTGCCCGGGTCCCTGACTCTGAGCCGGGACACTGCAGGCAGGCCCTACGGTGGTGGAACGGGACAGGGCCGGACCCCCCCCCCCCTCCCCCGCGCCGTGCCCGAACACCTCTGGTGTTACAGGCTGGGATCTGACAGACCAGACCTCCCTGCCAGGCCCAGGGCACCTTCCCCAGAGGCCTCAGCCCATAACGGCTCGGGACCGGCGCTGCTCGGCGCCCCCAGACCCGAACGCCTCAGGCCCAGCCGGACTCGGGCCGGCTTCCCCTTACTGGGCCCCGAGACCGGCCCAGCCCCGGCCCCCCGTGCCCGGACACCCACGGCCGGTCCCCCGCTCACCGCGGCTCCGGGCTCCCCCGCCCCGGCCCGTCCCGTGTCAGCGGGCGCCTGACACTGACTGACCCACCGGCCCGTACCATCCCTACCGGCAGCTGGGG
>JANZLQ010000064.1:16663344-16689837 GCA_026212715.1 Elanus axillaris
GGGGGGGGGGGGGTGACACCCATCATACAGGTGGTGGGGAACAGGAATTTAAGCAGGGCTGTAGGATCAGACCTGGAGAGAGCCAGCCTGGCTGTGGGAATTATCGGGAATGATCAGGTTGCTCCCAGGGTGCTCCCAGCCTCCTCCCGGGGGTCTGCTGGGTACCATGGTCTGGGCATCGTCCCCATAGCCCTCCACCATCCCATGGAGCCCAGATCTGTCCCCCTCCACCGGTTCCCCATCCTGAAGCTGTTCGAGGTTTTGGAGATCCTTGTCGGCACCCCTGACCCCTTCCCAGCTCTCCCATGGCTGCCCATGGATGGGAGCATGGGGGCACCCAGTCCCAAATCCCTGCAGCCCCTCTGCCCCCCCTTGCATCCCCCTTGCACCCCCCCTGCTCCTTCCTTCTGCTGCAAGGGGACGTGCTTGCCAGGGCCGCCTGCTTGCAGGGTGCGTGCTTGAAATAAAAGCCACCCCCCACCACCCGAAGACCTCCCCACCCCATCCCCTTCCCCGAGCCCTCTCCTCTACCATGATTGTGCTGAGCAGCTTCTTGCACCTGCGGCCTCGGCGCTGCGGCCCCTTCGCAGGGCTGGGCAGGGGGGCCGGCCCCACAGCGGGGTCCCGCAGGGCTCTGCGGGTGCTGGTGGACATGGATGGGGTGCTGGCCGACTTCGAGGGAGGCTTCCTCAAGAAGTTCAGGGCCAGGTATCCCGACAAACCCTACATTGCCCTGGAGGACCGGAGGGGCTTCTGGGTGTCGGAGCAATACGGGCGCCTGGAACCTGAGCTGAGTGTGAGTTTATGCATCCCCTGGCTCTGCGCGTGGCTCTTGTTCGCTCTGCGCTGTGCAGCTGGAGCTCCGGCCCCGTGGGACCCACTGGCCCTCAGCTTGTGGGTGCAGCGCTGGGGAGGGCTGCGGGTGCTGGCTGGAGCTCCCACTGAAACACAGGCACAGGTCTGCACGCAGGAGGGGTTCCAGCGGTGCCTTTTTCCCCAGAAATCCAGCATTTTTCATGCACATCTGTCTCTTTTCCCCTGCATGCATGGATGGAGATAGATGCAAGGAAAGGTGATCTTTCAGAACATCTGTTTTAAAATACATCAAATTGCATAGCTGACTTTTTCCAGCTCTGATCTGGCCAAGCTGCATGGATTGATACTGTTCCTAGATGGATTATTCAGTTTCTCAGCAGCAATGTGAGGGGTGGGACGCAGCAGAGAAGCCGAGAGCAAACCATGCAGTTGATGCTTCATGTGAGGGCTTACTTAAAATTAAAACAACCCCATGCCCTCCCACGCCTGAAAATTGTTGTATTCATTTTAACAATTAAAGCATAAAAGCAGAAGCTCTCTTTACATTGTACTTTATCATCCAACGAAGGGCTGAGTGCTGCAGAAAGTCGGTTTCTGCCTCTACAAGTTTCCCATCTCGATGGGATGTGTGTGGTCTCATCTGTGCATTGTGGTTGCACTAGTTAAAACGTGTTACAGCAAATAAAAGTAGTCTTGTCGTTAGTGGTATGATGGCTACAAGGAAGGGAGTATGAATAAGGTCTGGGGCTCTCCCTCTGGCAAAGTCTTAAACAGCTTGATGAGCTGAACGAATAATGTGTCCTCTCTAGCTGGGATTGATGAAAGGGAAACGGAGGACATTATTCATGCAGTAAGGCAGATGCTAAAAGTTTGGCAGGGTTAATGCATGATAACTCTTTTTTTTTTTTCTTGATCTTAACTACTTTGGATGTGTTAAATGAAGCGAGCTCATCTTGCGTCTGTTGTGATCACGTAAAACCACCAAAACCTTGGGCTGAACAAGTAGCAAAACTTCCACAGACCGACCTCAGGGCAGCCCTGATTTCACCCGTGGTTTCAGACCAGGGATAAAGAGAATAGGAGCTGCTCTGTAGCTAAGGGCACATGGGCCATTCTAGTCCCCCGTCGTCAGAGAACACCATCGACCCGCTGTAGGAGACCAGAAAATAGGAGCCAGAGTCCAACAAGCTGAAGGTCCCAGCTCTGAAAGGGAGAAAAGCAGCTCAACAATACGCTGAGCATAAAGACCTGGAAGGACGGGGAGCCCTGGATGGGCAAGGAAATTGCTCATGGAGAGAGATGAGAAGAAGGAAATGGAGGGTCTCTCCGGCCTAGCATGTGGTGGGATTCCCAGCCTGGGGGATTTTTCCATCTGCTGGGCAGCATGCTGGCTGTGGTGCCACAGGGAATTATTCTGCCTCCGGGAGCTAAGTGGGTCTTTTCTTCAGGATGAACTTAGTTCTTCCCCCATTGAGCTTGATTGCAAAATGCTTTTTGACATAAGTGGAAGCTGAATAGTTACGGAAGTCCTTGCTGTAAGAAGACACTTCAGCACAGTTTGAAGTGCTTTGCTGCATCAGGCCGCATTTCTCAGGTGTCTCTCGTGCGACTACAGTCAGTATCTTAAAAATAAAACATCATTGCTCACTGGTCTAAAGCAGAGCAACTGGAGTTTGAATGTTTGTCTAGCCCTGTGGCAAACTGTTAGGGTAGCTGTTCTTGTCACGGTGCCAGGAGGCATTTTTGCTGGCTCTCTTGCACCAAATCAGCCTGTTTCATTTTGAACATGTACAAAGAAGGCTTTTCTTCTCTCTTCTGAACCATCGATGTTTTCTGCTGCTCAGGCAAAAGGGAAGAGTGCAACAGTTGATCTGAGTAGTCTCTCCTTTGAAATTGGGTGTCTGGTCTTCTCACATTATCTGGGTTTTTTTGAGAAATACAGGGTCTGATTCTGGCATGTCATGTTAAATGCTCAGTGCCCAAATATGTAATGGGTTCATGCATTCATCTTCCTGAGAGCAGGCACAGTGTGCAGCCAGCGTCTTGGCACAGGCAGCCAGCAGGATGAAGCAGAACATGACTCCCCCAAGTGAGCCCTGTGTTTGCTCTGGGGCATTGCTGCCCTGAGCCTGGAGTTACCAGCAAAGCCCCAGTTGCTCCTGCTTGCCTGCTTTCTTTCCCCAGTACGGGTATAGTAATAAAGGCAAAATGTGGTGGTTACCCACTAGATTCCCACTCATCAGGCAGGGGGGAGCTGCAAGTCTAGCTGGTGTGTCCAACCAGCCTATTTGTTGCTATGGGCTGTAAGAACCAGCATATAAGCATCAGTGAGGCTGCTCTCCTCTACCCTGATGCTCTGCTGATTCCTCCATACTGTGCAATATAAGAAGGCCAGGATGGGCTTAAAGTTCCTTTTGTCCCTATTGCCCTACCTCAACTACAGAAACAGAGGTGCTGAAAATGAAGATCAGTCTTTCAGGTTAGGGCTTCCTTCAAAATTTCTCCCAGCTGCATCTGCGGATGCTTGGCTGCATTGCAACGCCAGGGCAGGTCTGCTTCCTCTGCCTGCAGCCACGTTGCAGCACTCCCAGGCTCTCCTCCCTGAGGACCCAAAGTCTGTGCAAAATAATTGCTTTGCTTGGCAGCTGACAAGCCATTACCTGTTTGAGGGAGCGCAGGGGATGCTGTGCATCAGAGCTGTGCTGGACCCATCGCAGGCAGTCCCTGGGCTTTGTCCTCATCCCAAGGTTTTGCTCCACATGGTTTCTCTCTCCTTTGCTCTCCCTTTGCACCATACTAGTGCACCTGGATGTTAAGTGTTTCAAACCCTTGCCTGCAGGTGCTGCATTTGCCTGGTAGACCTTGCCCGGGCATCCCTGAGGAAGTGCATCTGCATTCATCCTGACATGCATTTCATTGTGTAGTATACTTTTTCCTTTGAGAGCAGTCCTGCTGCTATTTTAAGTGATCTAATTGAGACAAATAGGCCAGACAGCATCTGGACCTGAACAGCATCACGTTACAGCAGGGCTACCAGGCCACATCAGCCAGATCCACGTGGAAGTGCCCCTTCAGACTCAGACCTGGGGTTTGGTTCAGTTCTGGACAATCTCTTGTGGTTTGCCGTGAAGGAATGTGCTGCTCCCTCTGTGTCTGGGGTTGCACAGGCAAAACCAAGTCTGCTCTGGAGCATCTCCGATCTAAATTGTGTGGGACAGGTGCAGGTTGGCAGGTGGGGAACAAAGGCAGAGGTGGGTTAGCAGGAGGGGACTGGAGCCAGACCTCCCACCTTTCTCACTGTCACTATCCTCTGTCGTGGGAAAGGGTGGGGAAGATGCACGTGCAAGGAGAAGAGTAGCAAAAAGCCCTGTGCAATAACTGCTCTCTTTCCCTTCACAGGAAAAAGCCATCAGCATCTGGGAATCCAAGAACTTCTTCATTGAGCTGGACCCACTCCCTGGGGCTGTGGAAGCCGTGAAGCAAATGGCAAATTTGGCAGAGTGAGTACGAACCTGCCCATGGTATCTGCGGATGGACAGGGGAGCAGCAGTGGCTTTCAGGCTCATCTGCATCCTGGCAGAAGCACTGAATGCAACATCAGTATTAAAAATACCTCCCAGCCTGCCAGGTGTGGGAGGAAAGAGAGGGCTTTGGCTCCTGGAGCAGTCACCAAGATAATCAGCCATGTGCAGCACCTTCCCTTCAGCTCTCTGCTCTCACCAAGGGTGGTGAAAAAGGGAACATGCTTGTGCCATGGGTGTGGGTACATATCCTGGGGGTGGGATCCTGCGAGATGGGGGATTAATGTCTTAAATCACCCTGGTTTGATCTGTGTGTGCTGGGGGTCTGCTTTGGGCACCTGCCCGCTCAGGCATGGAATGGCATCTCGCAGAGTCAGCCAGGTGTATCTCAAGAGGGAGCAGGGTCTGATCAGTGTGTTTGGCCACCAAGTGACACTCTGCCCCTGTTTTTATCCTCATGGCAGCACTGATGTGTTCATCTGCACAAGCCCGATCAAGAAGTACCGCTACTGCCCTTACGAGAAGGTGAGCAGATCCAAATCCCAGCTCCCCCTCACATACCACACTGCCCAGTGAAAGCCGTCTGACCCCCATGTGCCCTCAGCTGTCTGGCTGTAACATGGCAGCGATATTTCCCTGCTCCACCAGTTTTGTTCTTAAGCTTCTTCGCAGGGTGGCAGCTCTGCCATTGGATGAGCTCTGCCATTTGCATGCACTGAGATGCTTGGTCTTAGTATTTCAAAAACAATGTCAAAAGCTGCTTGGCTTTAAAAGAACTTGTGCTCCAGCAGCATGCGAATCCTTCCCATTAACAAACTTATTAAGAGATATGTCCTCCCTGTGTGGGGGCCAGGGCTCGTGCTGTGTGCTGCTGCCGCTCCGCTGAGCAGCCCCTGCCCCATCCATCAGCTTTCCCTGCGCTCACTGCTCTTCTCTCGCATTCCAGTATGCCTGGGTGGAGAAGCACTTCGGCCCTGAGTTTCTTGAGCAGATTGTTTTGACGCGAGATAAGACGGTGGTTTCTGCTGACCTGCTCATAGACGACAGACCTGATATAACAGGTAAGGAAGGTGCGGGGTGGCAGGAGTGACCAGAGGCAACCTCGAGGTGCAGGTGGCATCTGGGGGTGATGGGTGCTGGTCCCTCCCCGCTTGATTAGGCTCTCATTAGGGGTTTGTGTCTGCAGGCTCCTCATGTTGGAGTAAGGTCAACCTCTGCATCTCGCAGAGGAATTGTCCAGTGAGCCAACCTCTCTCCTTGCTTTGCAGGGGCTGAGCTGAACCCCAGCTGGGAGCACGTGCTCTTCACAGCCTGCCACAACAAGCACCTGAAGCTGAAGCCCCCCAGCCGTAGGCTACAGTCCTGGACCGATGACTGGAAGGCCATTCTGGACAGTAAACGCCTGCCACCAGGCCAAGCTGCCTAAACACCAGCCTCCCACTGCTGCCCAGGGCTGCGGCTACCCGCTCTTGTCCCTGTGGAGTCCTGCTGAAGGCTGAAACCACAGATGGATAGACAGACAGACGCTGTCCCTGCTGCGGAGAGGAAGAGGAGGGTGAGCTGAAGTGCCACGGCCACACAGACCTGGAAAGCGGACCCCAGCCCAGCCATGCCACAAGGGACCAGCAGCAGGATTGGCCCCATGGACTCAGCAGCCTGTCTGGGGAACATTTCCCCCTGGCTCCTGGGGTCTGTGTGCTGCATCTGCACCTGCCGCAAGGCAAGCCCGGCATTTCTGATGGACGAGGTCACCCTCAGCATGTCACTGCCCTTGTCCGGTACACCGCATGGCACAGAGCTGCTCGCTATCCTCCTCTCTGCATTATGGTTGGCGGTCATGCAAGTGGTTTATTTTGTCCTCACAGGGCTTCATACTGGGCTGCACTGGGGGATCTTTCCTCCCAGCCAGTGGCTGGGGTCTGGGGAGAGGAGCAGCTGGAAGGGCAGGAGGAGCAAGCGGATGCTGCCCAGGCTCCCTGCACCGGCTCAGCTGTGCTGTTCCTTGCAGCTGATGCCACGGGACAGCTACATAGTTCCCTGCAGGAAGAGTCCCTGCAGCGGGATATGGGGACAGTACCAGTCCTCCTGTGGATCTGGCCTTGGGGAGAGAGCCCTGAGGCACTGTCACACTCAAGATGTAGCTATCCTCCAGCTGGGGTGGGGGATGCCCGCTTGCTCTCATCCCTGAGGAGCTGCCGCAGCTTTAGAGCTGGGGCTTTAGAGCTGATTTGGGATGAAGAGAGGAACTTTTCTCCCACCTTCTCATCACCTGTGGGCCGCTTGCCTGGGGCATCTCTGGGGCACCGAGCAGGTAGCAGCAGTGCCAGCACCAGCCCTTCCTGGGAGCTAGGCAGTTCCTGCAGGAGTTCATGGGTCACCCTGCCAGCCAGTGATCAGATGGTAGCTCCTTGGATTTCAAAGCCAAGAAGGTCTGCACGTGCAGGCTGCATGATCAGATCACCCCATCTCCCTCCTCCTGGCAGTGTCTGACATCAGCCTGCCAGGAAAGCTCTGAGTGTGCGTCTGCCAGGCACCATGCTTCCATGCAGAAGGTCCTGGGTGCTGCATCCCACCAGGGTCAGGCACTGGGACAGTTGATGCCACAGACCATCCTAAAGCCTTCGGTGTGGAGCTGGGTGGAGAAGCGGGGCTGGCAGAGTAGCTACAGCATCGCTGAGAAGTGGGTAAAGCAGAGGCACCATGGGTGTCCAAAGGGCAGGCTGAGGGTTGTGTTAGTGGAGGATTATCATGGCTGCATCCATGGATGCTGTTTTCAGTCCTCACATACTGCAAGGGAAGAAGTTGGGGGAACATTGCTGTTAAAGCCTGGGGAGCCCATCAGAGGCACCCACAAGGCTGTATCACAGGGTTAGTTTGTTCTGCAGCTGCCTGCAGCTCTGCCACTGTCCTGGCTCTGGATGTTTGGGGACGGAGCATGCTGCCAGCTGCCCTTGCCTTGTGCTGGGACACCTGAGGCGAGGTGTTCGCCCACCTGGCTGCTATGAAGGGGCTGCAGCCTATGTGGGAGCAGCCAGTCCTGCTTGGAAGGTGCAGCTGGGCACCACAAAGGGAGCGTTTGGACCAAGGGGCAGCTTCAAGAGGGACGCTTTTTGCATAACTGTACCCACAGTCTCTTCCTCCCCTGCCTGGCTTTTCCTGCCTCCCCAAGCCCACACCAGCCAGGCCTGAACTGCAGTGACCCAGCTGGCACAAGCAGCAGCACCAGAAAGCAGCCGTTGCTGTTGCTGCTGCTCCTCCGTCCAGCCCCATAGTCGAGACATCCCAGCTGCTGGGGAGAGCCGGGTGTCCCCTCCCTGCCTACAGCAGTGCCATAAGGCAGACATGGCCCAGCTGTTCCAAGCAGGAGCCGGTGCTGGGCTGCCCCAGGCAAAGCCCCAGGGATGCGCCGTCTGCGTCAGGGCCGGCATGCGTGTGCATCACTGCTGACATTGTGGAAGCCATGCGACCCCCGCTCCCGCCTGCCCCCAAGGACTTGCTGGCTGCAGGAATAAAATTCCCCACTGGGACATGTAGCCCCATGGGCTGGGGCGGTAGCCAGGGCTTGGCCAGGGTTAGCCACCCCATGCTGCTTGCTCATGCCTTTGGCTTGCCTCTCCTCTCTCCTATGGGCCCCTCATCAGCAAAAAACTATGTGAGCTTAAAGCTACATAGCCAACAAATAACTTTTATTTCAGCAGCGGCAGCTGGCCCCCACCACGTCCAGGATGTGGAGGGGCTGTTGAAGTCGGTGCTTTCGAACCTGTGCCTTCCCCGTCTGCTGCGGGGCCAGGGACGAAGGCTGCATCATCTTGGGTCTTTCTGAAAGCTGCCCCACCTCTCGGGATGGGTGCATGCATGAAGACAGCATGGTTGGCCCATGATGGTGGGAGTAACATACCACAAGGACCGTTTTTTTGTTTTGTTTTTTTATTGTTTAAACCACTGTGTGCTTCTCTGGATGGTGTGTTTGGTTTGGGGGGTGTATTTGGGAGGGGTGTTTGCAATGTGCAGCCTCCTTAGATGCAATGCCCTGGTCAAGAGCTGCCTTGGCTGAGGGTTTGCATGTGGGGAGCTGGGACAGTGGGTAACCTCTGTGGGCAGACGCTATGGCTGCTGAGCATCACATACCCCTCGGCTCTGCCAGAGCCCTGCTGGCTGCCGGCCCCTTTGTGCAGCCAATGCTGGCCCCTTCGTGCAGCCAATGTGGCCTCATGGGGTCCAAGCTGTTTTTTTTTTTTCCCAGCAGTACCACTTAAACATGAGTTGCCCAAGCCCTCCAGAGCCTTCTCACAGCCCATCCTCTAGCCAAAACTGGAGCCAGTGTGTCATTACGGCAGCTGCCCAAACCAGCCGTCTTCCCCCGAGGCTGGGGTGGACCTGAGGGATGTGGCTCTCTGGTGACCAGGGGGTCTTTCCCCCTTGGTGGGAGATATGATACCGGAGAGACCGTGTGGCTTCACACCAAATATACTTGAAAGCAGAGCTGGAGTTTCTCACGCATGAGGCTCCGACTTGATGCACAGAAAACCCGAGCAGGTAGCTGGCCTGTTTGTACCCGCCAAGCTCAGGGCTGGGAGGTGGCTCTCCGTCGCCTGACAGATCGACCCTTTCAATGTTCGAGCCCTTCTGTGGCCAGCTAAGACGCACAAAGCTTTTATTTTTAAATGCACATCTATAAAGCCGAGGCCGATGAGGAGCACTGCAATAAACACTGGGTTTTATTGGCATCCAGCCTCCTAGAAACGGAGTTTGTGTTTTGCAGTTTTCCTGCCTGCGGCTCTGCCCTCCGTGTGGGGACAGGGGGGCTTCACCTGTGGGCTTGGGCAAGTCCCTGTGTCCAAAAAGCCTGTAACCAGTCCCCAGCAGTGCCATTACCCCATTAGACAGAGTCCCTGTGGGCAGAAATAGGGGTGGGTTTAGGTAGAGATGAGCTTCCTAAAGATCTTTTCTAATAAATAAAGCCATAAAGTGCATCTCCCGTTGGGCCACAGAGCAGAAGCAATAAAAGGGGCTGGAGCTGTCACAGGCTGGCTCTCCTCAGGATTTTTTATCTTGTCTGTTGCTGTGGGCTGGTTGACATCCATGCATGTTGGCTGCGAAGTGTCCACAGGCTTCCCCTTCCCACCATGGGGCCGTGCCATGGGTGACCCCTGCGATTGACCGGCACTTGCATGCTGTAAGCAATGCCGTAGCCCTGCCAGGCACGCAGGATCCAAGGTGGGGAGGGAGGAGTGCAGGACCACCCCAGCAGGCCTGGGAAAATCCCCATTTCTGGATCAGGCTCTGAGGAGTGATACTCCAGTGGCCTGTCCGGGGCTCTCCCTGTCCTGAGCACAGCAGCTGGCATCAGCACAGCACCAATGCTGAGACAAAGCATGGGAATTGTTTTTTTTTCCCCTGGTATTCAATGCAGCCCTCACTCACTACTACATACAGCTTTAAAAACAGCTTGATTTTTCTCTTCCAGCTCAGAGCACTGCGTTAGATAGTTGCAAGCACTCAGAGGTTAAATTAGCCTGTTCACTGTCGGGTCCAATCCTGCCACAGCTTAGCCCCTGCCTAAATGCTATAGCAAGGAAAAACGTGGTCTGTGCCGTAGCTTGTGCCTGAGATGTATATTCCTGTGCCTGAGCTGTGCTTAGCTGCAGCTGGACGAGGTCTGACTCTGCTCCCCCTGATGCTGGAGTCGGGAGTGTCCCGTGGGAGGCAGTGACCTGCCCAGCGCACCATGAGACAGCGGGGAGGATGGGGCATTTGCACCAGGACTGGGATGTGTGGTCCTTGCACTGGCATGGCTCCAGGACACGATGACGTGGGGTGCAAGCAGGATTGTGGATCGCATCCGTGAGCTGGAGGTGCTGTCCTGCTGGAGCTGGGACACCCAGGGGCTTTTGGCCAGCATGGGGGACAGGGCAATTCAGCTCGGCCAGCACAGCCTGGACTGGGTGTACATCCCCCCCGTCCCCCCCAAGACGCTGCTGCGGGGCCCAAAAAGCTGCCCCGGGACTGGTTTGGGCAACAAGCACCTCTCTGCCCTTGCAGCTGCTTTTTGGGGCTGCCTGCAAAGCCAGGCAGCAAGCACTGGGCCCCAGCTGCCTCTTTCCCCAATACCCTCACCCTGTGCTGGAGGTCCCAGCTTCCCAGAGGAGATGCTGTCCTTTCCCTGGCACAGGTACAGGGACAGCAGGTTTGACACCAGCTCTGCTCTGAGCTGGGGCTGCCAGTCAGTGGCATCGGGACCAGGGCTATGTGTTTCCCAGTAAAAGATGGAGCAAGGTGGAGGGACTGCATCCCCACCAGCCCAGCAAGGGCTGGTGGAGGAGCATCACCAACTGCAGCTGACCTGTGGGTTCATTGCTGTGTCTGCTCCTCCACACTCTCCTGCGTGCTTTTTTTCTCCTTGAAAAGCCTCAGGTTGCAGATATCACATATCTTCCAGCTGACAAGCACAGTTTCCAAGGCAGGCGGAGGTGGAGAGGAGGGGGAAGGAGGTGGTGGTGACCTGGACCTGGCCCTGAGCACAGGGAAGCAATCTGGGCCGATGCCGGTGGGAGCATTCGCCCCCTTCCCATGGCCAGTGGCTGATGGGTGAAGGTGGCCCTGGCCAGAGCAGCACTGCCGACCATGGAAGAAAGAATGTCAAAAGCAAGGACACCATCTCTAACGTGTACGCGCTGCCCTCGGCTGAGTGCTGAATCTCGGCATTGCCCAAACTCACCGGAAAAGTTCCAGGAGGTTCGGGTGCCCTCCCAGCAGCCGATGCAGCCCCCACGTGAAACCCCTCAGCTGCCAGGAGCGGGGTGGGGGTGCGAGCGCCCGACCCCCTTAGGGAATTCACCGGGAGAGCAGCCCGCTTTACCCCGGTCCGAGCTGGACCAAGCTTGCAGGACCCAGCAGGGTGGGAGCAAGCGATGCTTGCTCCTGGACCCCTCGGAAGTTGTCACCACGTGGGTGTTTGTTAGCTCTTTCTGACGTTGGCCGATGCCCAAATAACTCCAAGCCGGAGCAAAGCTCGGCGAAGGGGGAGAGCGAGGGCTGCAGGGGCTGGCCGGCCCCAGCCCTGACGCAAGGGCGGTGGGTGGCGTGGGACGAAGCCAGGGCAGGGGACGGCGAGAGCATGAGTCACCCAAATACGCAGGAGAAGGAGCAGAAGGAGCAGAGGCAACCACGGCTCAGCCCACGGCAGCAGCCGGACGGGGCTTTGCCTCTGCAGGGCCGCTGTGCGCGATTTCGGGAGAGGAGCGGGATGGTGCCCCAGGGTCACCGCTCAGGGCCAGGGTCCTGAGCCCAGCACTGCCCACGCACCGTGGGCAGGACAGCCTTGTCGATGCAGGAGAAATATCCACTAGAGGGGACTGTGCGATCGCGTGTGGGAACGTGGAGCTGCCAGCCCGGCTGTAGAGCAGGATCTGGCTCCTCTGGCCGCAGGGCCAGCGTTCCATACAGCCCTCAGCCTGCTTGGTTATCCCAGCCCGGGCTCCTAGTGCCCTCCACATCTCTCCCGCTGGGCGCAGCTTACCCAGGGCCAACCGGAGTACCATGGGGTACCGAGAAAGCCATTGCTGGCGCTGGGGAAATGTGCTGGGTCGGCCCCAGCCAGCAGCTAAGCCTCCACTCAGCCGCTCGCTCGCTCCCCCCCGGCGGGACGGGGCAGAGAATAAGATGGGCAAAAGCATGAAAAACTTGTGGGTCAGAAGAGGAACTGAGGGTCTATAGATTCCATATAGAAAATACCCCTGGGAAAAAAAAATGCAGGCTGCAGGCCCCCGGCAACTCAGGGCATCCCCCCTCCTCGTCCATACCTCCCTGCTCGGCTCTGCCCCTGCTCCCCCTGGGACCCCACAGCTCTCCCAGGGCTGAGACTGTTCACCCTGCCCATGCAAGCCCAAAATCCCCCAAGGCTCCAGGGCCATTACTTTGCTTTTTCCTCCTGCTTACCCTGAAGCTGGAGCCCATTGGGGGGGCAGAGGTGGGGCAGAGCCAGGGGTGCCGGGGGCAGGCAGAACTGGGGTGATTTCTGGTGGTTTCTTCTCACCCTCCCTTTGTCCCCCAGCAGCACAATATTGTCTCCCTCCTGGTAGGATTAATGGGCTCTGCTTCTCTATTTGTTACACGAGGACTTAAGTAATGCACTCCCCAGAGAGGAATAAAGCTTCCTTTGCCCCAGCAGTGCTGGGGTGGCCAAATCAGAGTCCATGGTGATGGGCTGCATCAGCTTTCTCACGTCCTTCAAGGCTTCACATGTTAAGCCCATCTTTCTGGCAAAAATCCTGCAAAACCTTTATTTGTAACTGTGTTAACAAACATGTTTGTGGAACGTGTTGTGTTTAGATGTGAGCGTGCCACCTTCTCCCTGTGTCCCCAGGGCCAAGCCTGTGGGCAGTGCAGGGCTGGGGTTCACAGCTGCCAAAAACCAGTCACTGATGCTGCTGACGCTGCACTTGCGAGCACCGTGGGGACCGGCAACCCCGAGCACGAGGCCACATAGCCTGCTGTTCCCATCAACCACCAAACCTGCCAGCAATAACCCGCCAGCTGCTCTTTTCTGGAGGTTCCTGGCTCATGGTCCTGAAGCAGGAGCAGGGATGCAGCCGAGGGAAGGGTCTGACCACGATCTCTTACAGCCCTGGTGTCCTGAAGCTGCTGGGGCATGGGCACAAGGGCTCGGGATCCCGTCCTCCTCCATAAATACCTGTCATAGGGGAGGACAGTGGTCTCAGGCCACCCCATGGGCAGACACCCATGGAGCTGAGCTTGCACATCCCACTCCCACAGCCACCGTCAACGGGTCTGAGCCCATCCCCAACCCTGGCTCCCTCGCCCGCCCGTTAATCCTCGGCTGGTGGTGCCAGCAGTGCTCCTGGGACGGAGAGGGCACCTTGGGGAAATGGTGCAGCTCCTCTCCCAGAACAAGCTTGCCCTGAATACGTACTATTTTAAACACTAACTTGCCAGATTTTGGGGGCAACTTGCCTTGGCTGTGTCTAGGTCCAATCCCCCATGTCCCAGAGTCAACATTCAGCATCCCCAGGTAGCTGGGACTGGAGCTGTGTCTGGTTTCTTGAGATCCAGGGAAGGGAGATGAACAGCAACAACTGAAAGGCTGTTAGTGAGATACGGTCTGAGAGCACTTGAGGGTCTACAGCAACATAGCTGGCTGTCCCCAAGGCCCACAGGTCCCCTGTGACCTGCTTGGTGCCTGTGGCGTGTTTCCATCACGCCGGCCCCGTGGAATCCCCAGCTGGGCAACACCTGCGCTGCCTTCAAACGCTCCTCCGCAGGTGATGGCAGTGATGGTGGTGAGTCATCCAACGGCTCCCAGGGATGACTCCAAAATGCCGGCAGACTTTGGGAGACTCCCAAAGGTGCTGGGATATGCAGCAGGAGCAGCTGCGGATGCCAGAAATCAGCCTCTGTTTAGCAAAGTGGAGGCGAGGGGGCCCCCACCGTGTGTGCCCGAGGATGCGCTACAAACTGGGAGCAGCTCGTGCTGCACAAAGCGAGTCCTTCACAGGTGGAGGAATGGGAAAAGCAGGGACCTGCTGCGCTTGGTGCTGCAAAGCCACCTGCACAGACTGCCAGTGCCACCCGAGCGGGGCTCAGTGCCGTCATCACCATGTCACTGCTGAAGGCACCGGCTGGGAGCCAGCGGTAGCCAGTGACTGCTCTCAGCCAGCTCTCCACCCCGGTAGGGCTGGGATTGCTGCTGCCTGTGCTACCCTTTACAGTACCGTGCCTGCCTGCATGAAGGTTCTGGCCAGGTACCAGCTGGGAACCACCTGGCTCATCACCTCAAGCCATCAGGGGCTGCTGGGGCAAGCTGTGCCCCGTCCTGCCCAAGGGCCCTGCTTGCTTCCTCTCCCAGTTACAGCCATGCCAGCTAATAATGACTCCATCAGCCCTGAAGAAGCACCACAGGGAGCAGATCCCTGAAGCTTTTCAGGTGATACTACCTCCTCCTCTTGCAGGCATTGCCTTTGCTCTTGGCCCCAGACCCCCCCAGCTCCCCATAGCCTCTGGAAAAACAAACACATGCCTTGGATGCCTGTTTTATTACAGCTTTTCCCTTTCCAGCCCGGCAGCACAGTCTCACGGCAGGGCTTCCTGCTCATGCATCTTGTACACATCCTTTTTTATCATGGGAAAGTGCTCCCGGGCTGGCTCCTCGGGACGGGCACTGGTGCAGGTGGCAGCCGCAGCCCAGCCACGCACAGCCCCGAGCTGCAGCTCGGGACACAAGGGCTGGCATGTTGGGGCTGCTTCGCCTGTGCAATGGAGCTGCTCTCTGCAATGCCAGTTTATTCTCTGCAAGACATAGCAGCCTGTTAGGAAACATATCTGACCCTAAACCTCACTGGTCCAGCACCTCCTTGGTCCAAAATCAATCTCTACCTGCAACTTTTCAGATGATGAAAATGGAGGCACAAATATGTTATAGTTACTTCACATATAGCAGGGTTGGGACTGCCCACACCTATGGGTGATAGGAAAATATGGAGATGAGCGTCCCACCCCGATTGGCATGGGTCTGTGACGGGGTCCCTGCTTTTGGGTGTTCATAAATAAGGACTACAAGGAGTCCATGATAAAGGACAAAGCTTCATGTCTGCTCTGCCTGGTGTGGCCTCGGAGCATGATGCCCGAGTCCAGTATCCCCCTCTCATCGAACCCCCCCACATGGGGCTTTTGCATCAGTGCTTTTTGGCTATAAGGGTTTCAGAAGTGCCCGAACCTTTAGGGCTGCCTAAAGAAGCCATAAACTATTCTGCATCTCTCCTCCCAAATTTGCAGCCCCAGCGACAACCCAGCACCCATCCAGCCCTAGGGACTCCACTCTTTTCTGTGCCACCCAGCTTTGCGATGTGTCTATTGAACATGTCAAATGTGCCGGGAGGAGTGTTTCTGGTCCAGCTGGGAGGAGTGTTTCTGGTCCAGCACCTGCTTTCGGTGTGCAGCATTGTTTCCCCAAAGCCCAGGAGAACAGCAGCAGCTCGACATGGTCTGACCCCCGTCAGACCCAACCGGCTCTGTCCTGCTCAGAGATGGTTGCTTCATCCCAAACTAGCTAATTCTTGCTGCTTTTCCTATTCTTGCTTTTGAAGGAGGGAGGGGAGAACAAAACAGCCCTCGGGGTGAAGTTACCTTCTTAATTAACAAGGCTGAGAGCTTTGCAGATACTGTGCAGAAGGAGAGAAAAATAAGGAAAACTGGGCAAAACCGGAAAGGATTGGGTTCAATTGTCAGACCAATTAACCTAGATCCGTGCTCTCCCTGTGGATGAATAGCTCGTTATTATGTAATTGCTCGGGCCCAGCTCCTGATTGAGAGAAATTAAAATCAGACACTGAACAAGGCAACCTGGTGTGGAGACAGGACGCGGGAGCTGCCCAGGGAAGCCATCCGTAAGGCAAAACCGAGCGAGAGCCCAAGCTGTGCAGGGCGAGCTTGAGCCTCAGCTTAGAGGATCTTGCTGAAACCAGCATTATCTGGACCATTCGCACTATCCTGGACCCAAAATATGGCTTGAGCTGGGGGATAATTTGGAAAGGCCCTGGAGATGGTGAGCAGGTGGGAGGTCCTGGTTTAGGCACTTAAGCGTCTGCATAATTGCAATATAGCTGCAAGTCCAGCTCAGCTCAGCAAGGGATTTAAGTGAGGTATGTGGTGTGCTCAGTCAGGGACAAAGTGATTTGGGAGCTCTTTTGTCTGGAGAAGAAATAAAATTCATTGTAAGCCCTACTTGACCCTTTCCGGCATGCTCTGTGTTAGGACCCCTCTGCCCAGAGAGGAGGAAAAATTCCACCATTACAGACTTTTAAATCTATATCTAATAAAAAAAGCCACTAATACGAATAAATCAGCATGAGAAAACTAGCCAGTGCCATAGCTGAGCAGGGTTTTCCATCTGCAAGGTTGATGAGTTCATATGCAGTGGGAAATTTAAATGCACTGTTTGGGAAAAGACTGCAGGTTTCAATATTAGCTTAAGAACAGATGAACAGGTTTTTCTGCTGCTGAAGTGGAAGGGGATCTCCTTGCGGGAGAGTTGGCCTTTCCCAGTCCCTGTGTTTTCATCTACCTCTTTTCCTGCCTGCAAATTATCCACGGAGAGAGTGAAAGCTGCAGAAAAACACCATGCACGGCTGCACGCCCTGCACGCCGGTTGTGCTGCCGTCTCAAAGTGTGATAGCAGCTTTGCTTCCAACCAAACCGTGCCAGTGCCGGCTGGCTGCTGCCCACAGCTGCTCGCCCTCCTGGCTTGGCACCCTGCAATATCTGCATTTCCCCCAGGATGTTTTGGGGTGCTGCTCCTGCTTCTGGCTCGTGCGAGCATTAAACTTGTTTCCAGCCCCTTGGCTGAGCCCCCAGCCCTGATCCCCATCCTTAGCAAAACCCCGCTGCAGCGTGTGTTGCAGAGATGTTGTTTGCTGTGCAATACAAAGGAGGTATCTTTAAAGAAAAAAAAGCACTGGATACCCTAAACTAAGCAGTTTTTGTTTATCCCAGTACCAGGCATCCTTGGCTGCCGTGTCCTGTGCCCACACGTGTCCCCAGGGCCAGGACAGCCACCCTACAGGGCTGAGCGCCAGGTACAGCTTTAACCCACTTGACTCACCCCAATCATTCTTGGCAGCTGCTTTAAGTTTTGCTAATTAACTGGGTGTCCCGAAAACTGCCACAGATCAAGCAGAGACCAGCAAAGGGCGAGAGGAGCCCAAACAAACCCTCCATCCCCAGCTGGCAAACCCCAAAGGCTCCAGCAACTCAATGTGTCTTTAGGGAAACCACCAGCGATCTGGCTATGCCATGTGTACTTATTGACATGGAAAACAGCCACCCTATGTTTTCCAGCTCCATGCCCCAGGCATAACCTGCAGCCACCAACACCCTTCAAAATATCCCTTTCCTGAGATGCTTGGCATCTGCCACGTGCTCCAAGAGGGTCTGAAGGGCCTATGTGCGCTTGGGCGGTTTCATCCGAGGCTGAAATGGGCTCAGGATTTTCCTACGAATGCCCCAGGATTAAATTAAAGGGGGTTTAAGCAGATGGTCGGTTCTCTGCTCTTCATAGTTGGCAAAATGGGAACCATATCGCTGAACTGTCTACCAGCACTAATTAATGTTTGTAAAGCGCTCTGCTCTGCAAACTGCTGCCTACGTGCTAAGTGCTATCATTAGTATTATTACTAAGCTATTTATGCCTGTTCCAGTGCTTTCTCTTCCTTGTCCCAAAGGGCTTTTCCTCTTCCCTGTGCAGATGTACTGGGGCTGGGAAGAGGAATCAGCCTTCCCAGGCTCTGGCTGGCTCTAGCCCAGGCTCAGATCCTTGGTTTGCTGGAAAAACCCTCCGTTTGTGCCAGCACCACTGGGCTGGAGCCACCGGCTCCACGGTGAGGGCAGGAGCAGCCGGAGACCAGGAGGATCTGCCCGGAGATGGGGTTTAGCATCATCATGCCCAACCGTGGGTGAGACGGTTGTCTCGCTGCCTCTCCTGATTGCAAAATGGACAAGATGCTGCTTCCCTGCATCCTTCGTGTTACCATGGGAAAAAGCTTTCTTGTGCTCGTAGGGGCTGTTTGCATCCTTCTCTCTGTTGCTGCATGGCAAAGGGTTTTGCAAGAGAAGGGAGGGGTCACACATCCTTCCTAATGACCTAAGAGGAGGCCGAGGCACAGAGGAGGTTCAGTGATGGATGAGCTCAACCATGGTCCATGACAGGCCCTTGTCCCCGTGCAACAAACGGGCAGTGACGTCTGCTGCCACTGGCAGATGGGACATTGCATTCCCTACAAATAATCATCCTTGCAAGACAGTATTCTGCAAAACTGCAGGATGGCTTCTCCCTTCCCCACTCATTGAAGCCATCATCAGAGAAGCAGCTCGCAAGAAATTGCGGCTGCTGCCTGTGGAAAGCAGTCAGAGGGCAACGATCCGCTTGTGGGTGCACAGAGCAGCCAACGCTCCCCACAGCCAGCACCGAAACTTCAGAGCTCAAGATCTTTACCCCAATCAAGGTTTCCAAGACCCTGCTTTGAAATCCTTTGCTCAAATTAACCTAATCAGGCAGGACGTTCCTGAGCATCCCCATGACATCTTTTTGATCCAAGACTGGCTTTCATGACTCATTTGGGACAGAAACTGCCCAAGACAAGAAATCGGGAGGGGACTGACTGAAATACCAAATGTGCTGAGTCAGGTACCCAGTTTGCCACAGGGACACAGAAGGCAGCATCCATACCCTTGCAAATCCGGGGTGAGGAGGGCACCTTCGCTGCCATCACCTGCACAACCAGCAAAATAACTTTGCTGGGAACCAATACTATGTTTCCGATGGGAGGTTTAGGGCATGAACCATCCTTTTTTTTTTTTGCCCCGTAGCAAGTGCACGAGATGAAACGAGGCTCGGAAAGCTGGATGTGGGATGCAGTCAGAGCGGGCAGCTCCCAGAGCGGGAGCAGAGCTCGCTCCGGCCAGGGCAGGAGCTGGCACAGGTAACGCTGACCCGGTATGGCCCTGGGCCAGGGTGCATTTGCTTTGCAGAGGTTGTTTGAAAGAATAGCAGAAAAAACAGCTCCAGCAAGTATGCGATCAACGTTTTCTGTGTGGTTTGAATTATCCATGACTTTTGACCCAAGATTAAATCTAGTGTGTAACTGGTGGTTATATATTGAGTCATATGAGCAGGCTAATCGCAGGAACCCCATGTTCTCCAAACAGCCTGCGCCCCGCCAGGGCCGACTGCAAACCGCTCACGTTTTCTAGCCAAAGCACCCTGTGGCTTTTGCATCATCCTTTTAATTCAATACTTACAAAGCATTATTTTTGTTCGACCGGTATCTCAAGCCCAGAACAAAACAAACCCAGCAACACCATGAGTGGCCAGCCCAAGGAAGCCAGTTTTCCCATCAAGTTTTGCTACTCGATGGCTGCTCTGGTGTCTAGTAAAGGGCTGGGCTCATGCTGCAGCATTTTTCTCAGCAGGAGCTGTCTTTCCTCTCCATTGGCAATTCTCCTGACGTGCATAGAAATAACCTTTTGACTTCTACCTCTGCAGTTTGGGTGAAAATGAGCACTGGAGTCAGAAAGTATTAGCAGGGGGTAAGTGGCAGGTAAATGGGCTCTCCCTGGGTGCGATGCCTGCCTTGATACCCACTGGGAAGGCAGAAGGGCTTGGCACAACCTGGCCCTGGCTCTCCCCAAACTCTTTTTAGCTCTTTGCACCTCCCTTCCTTTTCCTTAGGGCTGTGAGAGGCTGAACCAATTCAGCCATCTCCCAGAGAGCCCAGGTAAGAGCTGTAAAAGGCTGTTATCAGCAACAGTGATCGGGTAATACTCATGTGAGTACAATCCTGTGGGCTCACCGGGGTGTTTTCCCGTGCCGGTGACCAGGACAGGGCTGGCACAGCTTGTGTGTGCTGGAGCCCTTTGCCTTCCCTCTGTTCAGGCAGACTGGGCAGCGGGGCCAGCCTGGGAACCTGGGGTGTACCCAAAACAGGGCTGATCTGGGGTCTGCCCAGGTTCCTGAAAGGCTGCAGTGAGTGGGAAGTGTGTTGGAAGAAGTTTGTGATGTGCAGAGGGTCCCCACCGGCCCACACACGCCTGTTTGGCAGTGAGGATTTTGCAGGAGTGAGGCAGCGAGGGATGCACGGGGGGTGCAGGGGGAAGCGGGTGAGGGTCCCACTACCCTGGATCCATGCAGGCTCAGGGCTGTTGAGAGAGACACCCGGCTCTTTGCAGCAGGGTTAAATTAAGGCTAAATCATCTCTTTTTCCTCCTGCAATAACTTGCTGGCTGATAGAAACCCAGTGGGAAGAGCGTGACCTTGGCGCAGGCTGGTTGTGTGTCCAGTCGTGCTGGTACGGAGCTGCTCAAGAGCATTTCATCACCAAAGGCTCTTTGTCTGGCAGGGCAGCCACTGTCCCCGACTGCCCCGGGAGGGATGCTGGTGATGTGGGAGGCGGGGGACACCTCCACCCTGGGTTCAGAAGGGGAACAGCCCCATCCCGGTGGCCCCAGGACCCTCCTGCGATGCCCTGAAGGATGGTGGTCCCCAGCAGTCCCCAAGCCAGCATTGGTTTTGGTGTCAACCCATGTGCCCCAGCACCCCAGGTGTCCCCCAGCTCACGGCAGCCCCCAACCCTGCACACCTGATCCTGCCGCAGGGACCTCTCCGCGTCCCCTCGTGTTCCATCCCACTCCCCGGCAGGATGCCCAGCTCCTTGCTGGTCTGAACTGGTGCAGGCATCAGCGCTGGGCTTTTGCCTGCTCTCAGCCAAGGTGGTTCTGCATTGCTTTGCAGTGAAAATAAAGAAGCAGCTGGAGGGGAAAAATCCATGGTTACTAAACAGAGCTGAGCAACCGCAGACCTCTCACCCAGGAGAGGAGGAGGGCAGGGAAAGCTGAGCTGCCTGGAGGCACCCAGGGCCAGATTTCAACACCCTGCAGAAGACAAGATGCTTTTATTTAATCGTCTGGGTCCCAACCTTCCCCGTGCTGCCCCACGTGCGGCGGCAGCAGGGGTGGCTGTTTGGTCTGGCCGCGGAGCCCTGTGCCGATAAGGAAGAGACGGACGGGAAGGGAGCGGCGGCGGCCGAGGGCCAAGGGAAAGTGGTTGGGGTTTGGGATCGGCTCTCGGGTCTTGCTTTGCCCTCTCCCCTCCCTGCTCCCCCGCAGAGGAGGGTGATGGTGCAAGGAGAAGAGGTGCCTGGAGGATGTCCCTAGGCCCCCATTACTCGGTAGCCCCTTATTTCCACAGCCCCTCTGCTTTGCTATATCACTTAGCTGATTTCCCCGAGTCCAACAGGTTTGCTGCTACTCTCCCTGATTTGCATTGTCTTTGTGTCACCCAGTGTCCCTCCTGGCAGTGCCAGCTCCCACCATGTCCCTTCTGGACAGGGGCAGAGGACCAAACCCCCAAAGCAGAGGCAAAAATTTGCATTTTAAAATTTCACATCTGTTTTTTTCCTAGGAGGGAGACCGGTGAATTTGAACACGTGCACCCTGTCACCTATCCTGTGGATGCCACCGCTGCCCTCAGGGGATGCTCGTCTGTCCCCAGGGCTTTGCTCTGCATGGCTAGGTAAGGTCACGCCGGGACAGTCCTGATGTTGGGTTCCTTCGGTGCCGGCTGCGACGGCTCCGTCCCGCTCCACCTCCAGCATAAATCATGGCAAGCTATAAATCCCTGCCAGCCCTCCGGGACCCATCCCTGGCAAGGGCAACGGTTCAGCCCTGAGGCAGCAAAACCAAAGATCATGTTTTTCACAGGGTCTGTATTACCCACAGGCACAAACAAGAGCCCGGAGCAAGGGGGTGCTGGCACCGCGGCACCTCGGGGTGGCACCGATCCAGCCGGACCTGTGCAGGGACAACTCGAGGCACAAACCTTTGGCAGGGTGGATGCTTCCAGCCGGATCCGGTCCCTGGCCTGGCTGCTGCGTGAATCTTCATGCCAGCACAAGGAAAACATCGGGGCAATGGGGACAGGAATACGCAGCGTTGGGGGGGGGTCCAAGGCAGTGCCAGGTGTTACTGTGCTGTGGAGGGGCTGTGACCAAAGGGGAGAGGGATGGAGCTGCCCCGGGGGGGTCCCTACTCCTTCCCCAGCCCCTTTCTCAGTCCCACAATTTACAAACCCTCTTGTTTCCAGCCCCATAGTGGCTCCTGGCCCGTGGGGACCTGTCCCCACCCTGTCCTGGCTGAGCTCTGCCAGCAGGAGGATTTGGGGAGATTTTGGACCAAACACCACAGGGCACACAAACAGCCTTGCACCAGCTTTCTGTGGCACAGGCAGTTGAGAACAGGCTTTATTTTTCCTAGTGTACTCCTCAAGTTCCTGCCTGCTGCTGAGATTACCTGGGAATCTTGATTTTCTTTTAAAAAACCATATTTCTCTGCTGTGACAGCTACCACAGAAAGCCTGAGCCTGCCAAGGGTGCCATGAATTTGTCACTCAACAAGATTAAATGGGCTCTCGGCACACGAGAGGGGCAGGCGACCCCGGCAGGCGAGTGCGAGTGGCTCCTGGGGAGTTATCAGGCATATCCCAGGGATTTGCCAGGAAGTGCTGGAGGAGCCTCTGCTCCGGCTGCGATTGCAGCATGCACCGACGTGGCAGGGCCCGTGTCATTTCTCATCACTGGCTGGCTCCACAATCTCTTACACAGGAACCCAGCAGATTATTTCTCCATTTGTGGATGTGGGAGGTTGATAAGGAGCAGGGCCAGGAAGCAGAGAGACACTGAGCTTTTTGTCCTTGAGACTGTTCCGGGGCAGGCAGTGGGTGACCATGAATGAGGTGCCAGGTCTCCACCAACTATCGGAGGGATGCGGTGATTTGCCTTTTCTTCTAGAAATAGCCCTTTCCACACTAGAAGAAAAAATACCCTCATCTGCTGCCTGCTTGCCTCATGGTCAATACACCGAGCAGCAAACCAGTGCCAGCCCTGTGCAGGGAGAGGCTTCCCAAGGGC
This sequence comes from Elanus axillaris, assembly GCA_026212715.1. Lineage (NCBI taxonomy): Eukaryota > Metazoa > Chordata > Aves > Accipitriformes > Accipitridae > Elanus > Elanus axillaris. The sequence continues at coordinate 16,686,155 of JANZLQ010000064.1, forward strand.
ACCCTCCTAATTTTGGTGGTGCAGGGTCATATTGTCCCTAATTCCTGCGATTTGAAGGTCCCCAGGTCCCTGGGTAAGGACCAGCTGATGCTGCTTATTGCTGGATGTGGGCCTCAACCCCATTTTTCCCCATGCGATGGGCATAAGCATGATCTTGCTGCGAGCTACAGCCACTCCCTGCCCTCCTGTCCCCAGCTGTGTCCCCACAGCATGGTCTGGGGTCACTGGCCAGTGGCTGCTTGGTGGCCACAAGTTGGGTTTTAGGGGTGAGACAAGGTGGGGGCACCCGCATTCCTTGTACGCTGGTTTTCTAGTTCAGTGCCCTGTGTGACTGAGAGCAACAGTCACATTTTGCATCGAGCAGCGGCACAAACTCCCTGACCTCCCCGGGGCTCACCAGGCACGTGAGCCATGGTGAAAGCCGGTGGGGTTTCCAGCTGAAGGCTGTCCCTTTGCCAGACCTGCTCATCCCCACCAGTGGCCCTGGGGGAGCACCCCCAGCTAGCTTGGTTGCAGGAGAAGACGGGGAGAGCTTTGGGCTCTGCTGCTGAAGGACGAAATGGGAACAGAGCAAGTGTGCAGCGAGGCTGCTCGCTGCATTCGGGTTGTCGGACTGGGGTGTCCCCCCTGTGACAGCCAGGATGCCGTAACATCCCAGGAACAGCCCGAAGGTCCTGTTCCAGCTCCCGACCTGAAAACAAAAGTGCGTCTTGTTCCCGTCCTGTTTTCAAAGCCAGAAAGGTCGGGGCCATGAGAGCCCTGCCAGGCTGGGCAGCACTGCCAGCTCCTGCTGCCTGCCCCGACCTCGGCACGTGCCAGGACCGATGTGTGCCGCTGCTCCTGCCCGGCTGCAATGCTCCTTGCTGGCAGCGCCGGGCTGGTGAGAGCCAGGGGCCTCCCTAAAAGCCCGTGTTTGGAGAATCCTGCAACCTCCAAACAATCCATGTCTGGAGAATTCATGCTTTCATTCCTGCTCCCTGCAATGCATGGGGAGAACGAAGATGCGTGGGAATGGTGCATCCAGGAGGACCACACTGAGGACCCGAAGTCTCCAAAGCTCTGCTGCAAACCACCATCAGCTCCTGGGATCTGACCTGCCTCCATGAAGGGATTTCCTAATTCACATTCAAATCCCTCTCCAAACCCAAGAAGGTTTTGTTCTTGTTAGATGGGGCCATTGTTAAAGGGGCTGGTGCTGCCGGCATTGAGAGCTTCATGGGCAGCCCTCCTGGTGGGATGGGTTGGGAGAAATGCAAAGGGTCTATATGGCAGGAACAGCAGCATGGCCCTGCCATCGCCACGTCAGGCTCTGAACTATCCCCCTCATCCCTGTGCTCGGTGCATGCATGTGCTGCTGCCTGCTCAGAGGAGATTATTAGCAGAGAAAATCATTAGGCACGGGGATAGGAGCTCAAGGGACACATGAGCACCTCTCTTACTTGGAAATCAATCCCAGCTGTCTGCCCAAGCTGAGTTTCCTCTAGCCCAGCTCAAAGCGACAGCAGTTTCTCTCCATCGGGGAGGAAGAGGAGGTCTGACTGGAGCAGATGCTGGTCCTGGTCCTGCTCCAGCCTTGAGCCCTGGGCTGCTGCTCCCAGCCTGGGGCTCTGTGGGACTCTCTGCCCTCTGGATCCCAGAGCAAATGACTGTGTTTAGTCCATGGACCTCGACTGGCCTCCACAGCCAAGCCCTGGGAGGAAAATCCTGCACCGGAGCCCTGGGAAGGAGACTGGGCTGGGCTTCGGAGCCAGAAACTGGAGGAGGCTCGGAGGATGCTGTGGAGGGGCATCACAACCTGCTTCCCCCCTCACACTCCAGGAGTGGAGAGGGGGTACAGGGACCTCTGGGCTGAGCAGGCAAAGCTGTTTGCACACCATGATATTATTATTATTAAGGATAGATGCCCTGCCCAACCCTGCAGCAGGCAGAGCGCTTTTCAGGGGCGCCGTGCCTGTTGTACAGGGAGCAGCATACCCAACAGCCAGTGACTGTCCCTCTGAGCACCCTGTGTCCCCAGGGCAGCTTTGGCATTCTTGCTGACTCAAGCCGACAGGGTATTGACATTCGTTTTGACCTTTTGAATCACAAGGATGTTCTGTCCTTCCCGGCCAAGTACAGCCTGGGTACCCTGTGGGTGGATTATACTGTATATACAGTGCCTGCAAATATGGAGCTGGCAGAAGAGAAACGTGATTGTTTGGTTGCAGGGGTGCAGCAGTGGTAGGATCAGAGTGAGAAGCTGCTGCCAGTGCCTGGTTTTCCTCCCAGGATGCCCAAGCAGATGCAGCACACCAAGGAGAAGGACGGTGATGGTGGCAGAAGAAATAACAGCAGCTGGTTTGGTGGGGGGGGGAGAAAGGATCCTGCAAAAGCAGGAGCCGCAGCCCAGCCCTTGAGAGGCCAACCCCTCGCCACCAGCTCCGGAGGCTGCTCCTGGCTCCCCACATTTCCCGTCCTCCAGCTAATTAAGCCTTTTGCTTTGAGAGAAAATGAAGAACTGCAATTAGAAGACAACATGCAAAATCAGCCACAAGGGCCCAGCTGGCTCCTGAGGACAGTGCTTTCCCTCTCAGCCACCCAAAAACCCTCTCTGGGCAGCAGCAGCAGTTGTTTCAGTACAAAACCTACCCCAGCCCCAAAAGCTTGAGCTGATACGAAAGGCAGTGAGTTGCAGTTCCTAAAGGTGTAACATACGATCACTGATAGAACAAGCTCATGGCACTAAATTAGCATCTTTCCTCCTCAAGCTTGGCCTATGCCCTGGTACATACCAAATCCTGTGCCCTGAGATGCAACCGTGGCACAGAGTGGGGCAGAGAGTGGGGTGCAGATTGCATGGGGTTGGGGGGACCCATCCCCATCACCCCATCCCCTCACAGCCCTTGGGAGCTGGAGCAGGTCCCTGGATGGGGCTGCCTCTTCCCTGCCCTCTGCAGCCAGAGGGTTTTGGCAGAGAGCTCCCATATGGCTCTCTCCAAGCCCCGCCAGCAAGCAGGCTTTGCCACGTGGCTGGCTCCATCCAAGGCTGTCATGGCCCGGATCCGGCCACCTGGCAGCCCCATGGCGCCAGGGAGGCTGACAGTTTCATGCTCCCAGCCCAGATGCACCGCTTATCTCTCCCTTCACTTGCCCTGACACTTTTTTCCCTCTCTCTCCTTTCCCAGCCGGCTCATGGGACTCTTATCTCAAGCTGCAAATCACCCTTTCCCAAGGCATGCTCAGCAGCATCCTTTACAAACCCATTTCCAGGGGCTTGTGCATGACATTAGGGGCACAAGTGACAACCGTGCAGCAAAACCCTTTTGCCTTACATCTTTATGCCACACTGATTTCCTCAAACCCCCTCCAGCAGCCAAGGCAGCGTATGGTGGAGGCAGCTTGGCTGCAGTCACAGGGCATAGGCAGCAGAGCATGGACCCCAAAGCTCAGCATCGCCTCCTCGCCACTGGGCTGTGGCCACGCAATCTCTGGAGCAGGGGAGGCAAATATTGTGTTCAAAAGCTTCTGCAAGCCCAAAAAGCCCCAGAGGGTTAATTCAAGGTGTGGTACTCTGAGAACAGGGTTTGCACTTGACAGTTGGCTGCAGCCTCATGGTTTGTGGAGGATAAATAAAAAGCAGGTGAGGTGCAGAGCCCAGGGCTGGGCTGGGAGCTGTGGGATGGGATGGGATGGTATGGGATGGG
>JANZLQ010000064.1:16697724-16708068 GCA_026212715.1 Elanus axillaris
GGGGGAAAGCACCAATTTAATGATTAAAAATTATTCTTGTGCTCTAAAATTGCCGAATTACTAACGAGGGGGGAGCCGGGCTCTTCCAATGGCACAAGCCTCTCACAGTCCGGTTAGAAAACAACACACCACCACGGTCTCAAATTCTGATTTGAAAAAAAAAAAAAAGAAAAAACCTCAAATTCTGGTTAAAAAAATAAAATCAAAACCCACCACACCCTCAAATTTTGGTTAAAAATACCCCAACCCTCAAATTTTGTTTAAAAAATATCAAATTTTGGTTAAAAAAAACCCTAAACAAAACCCACTACACCCTCAATTTCTGGTTAAAAAACCCCCAAGCGACAAAACACCACACCCTCAACTTTTTGTTAAAAAATAAAGACACAACCCTCAACTTTGGGCTAAAAAAAGAGAAACAACCCTCAAATTGTTAAAAAACCCCAAACAGCCTCAAATTTTGGTAAAGAACTCTCAACCCGCAAATTTTGGTGAAAAAATAACGCCAGCGAAACATCCCACCCTCAAGTTTTGGTTAAAAAACCCAAACCAAAACACCATATCCTCAGACTTTTGTAAACACGATGCACAAATCTCAATTTTTGGTTGAGAAAAATACCATCAAATTTTGTTTAAAAAAAAAAAAACCAACCCAAAACAAGAAAACACCATCAAATTTTAGTTAAGAAGAAAACACCCTGACCATTTGGTTAAAAAAATCCACCCTCAAATTTTGGCTAAAAGAGACAACCCTCAAACTTTGTTTGAAGAAAAAAACAAACCAAAACCCCCCACCCTCGAGTTTTGGTTAAAAAAACCCTCTGCCCTCAAATTCTGGTAAAAAAAAAACCTCCACAACCCTCAAATTTTGGGTAAAAAAAAACCCCTCGAGTTTTGGTTAAAAAAAACCCACCCTCAAATTTTGATTAAAAGAGACAACCCTCAAATTTTGGTTAAAAAAATCCTCCAAACCAAAACACCAAACCTTCAAACTCTGGCTAAAACCAAAAACTAAATCTCAAATTTTGGCTAAAAACCCCCCACAACCACCCTGAAATTTTGGTTAAGAGAGACAACCGTCAAGTTTTGGTTAAAAAAAAAAAAAAAGAAAACCGAACAAAACACCACACCCTCAAACTTTGGTTAAAAAAAAGAAAAAAACCAACTCAAATTCTGGTAAGAAACCGAAACACAACTCACATTTTGGTTAAATACACCCCCCCCAATTCCGGTGAAAGCGCCGGACGAAGGGACCGGCAGAGCCGCAGGGGTCGGTGGGCGGGAGCGTGACCCCGGCGGGGTGTCCGCCGTTGGCGAAGCTTCCAAACCCCCCCCAAATAATTGGAAAATTCCCCATTGTTTTTATTCTAATAGTAAAACAGCCGGAGTTCTGACCCGCTGTACAGAACGCTGCCAAGCCCCGCCGCCGCCCCCTCCCCAACCTCCTACCGAGCAGAAGCCGCCGCCGCTGCTGCCGCCGCCGCCGCCCGCCCAGGAGGAGTTCTCCTTCCTGCCGCTCGTCCACGACATCATCAAATGGTAACGGCGGCCACGGCCGGCGCCGGGCCTTCCACCCCTCCCCGGTCCCCGGGCGTCGCATCGCAGGAGCTGCCCTGCACCGGGCCCGGGCCGGGCACCCCATCCCTGCTCCAGCCACCCCCTCTAAAGATGCGGTCTGGGCCTCGGGGTGCCCTGGGTGGGGAGCAAGGCTATGGGGTCCCCCCTTTAATGATGCTCTCCCAGCCCCAGCGTCCTCAGGGTGCCCTGGGCAGGGAGTGGGGCCATGGGATCCCCCTCTAATGATGTTTTCCAGCCCCCAGCATCCTCAGGCATGCCCTGGATGGGGAGTGGAGCTATGGGTCCCCCGTTTAAGGATGCTTTCCCACCCTCTGCATCGTCAGGGTGCCCTGGACAGGGAGTGGGGCAATGGGATCCCCCTCTAATGATGTTTTCCAGCCCCCAGCATCCATCCCTGGGCTGCTCTGGATGGGGAGCAGGACAATGGGATCCTCCTCCTAATTATGCTTTCCAACCACCAACATCCTCAGGGTGCCCTGGATGGGTGGCAGAACAATGAGGTCACCCCTCTAGTGATGTTCTCCATCTCCCAGCATCTCCTTTGCCTCTTTTCTCCTAGCTAGAGTTCCTGGGAAGAGCGTCAGAGGGAGCTGGCACAGCCCCAAGTGCATCTCCGCTCTGAGTCATGCCAGTACCTGGGTGCTGTTTGGGTCACCCAAGTGGTGCACGTGTTCCCATGGCAGAGGTACACCGCCCCACCGTTAACACCCAGGAGCAGGAGCATTGTACTTGTGCTGGGTTATTGCTCCAGATAACTGTACTGTTTGGCTGATAACAGCCTTAGAAAGTACAGGCAGTGCTGGGACAGGAATGCAGCCCATTTCTGGGGAGTTGTAAAAAGGGGGATGGCTTCTGCACTGGTATGGGTTAAATTGTTCTCTTCCCAGTTCAAGATAAGTACTGTAGGGGTAAAAGGTACTTGTACAAGGGTTCTGAGAACTGTGATGTTTCTGGCCCAGGATAACCCCTTCAGAGATGCTTGCCTGAGGTCCCAGTAGGGGCATGGCTCTGCCATGAAAATCCATCCAGGCCAGCTCCATGCGCTTACCTGGGCACACTGTGGGGTAAGGCAGAGGGGATGGGAAGCATGAATTCCCTTGTTACTGGCTGTGGGCCTGGCTGCCCTCTCCCTGTGTGCTTATTCAGGAGCTGAAGCTGGTTTGTATCCTGCTGATGTTTCACTTGCATCAAGCATGTCTGAAAGGTGTGCGAAGTTCACCCTTGGTGGCTTTGCAGCCTTATCCATGGCAAGGAAAGACTGAAAGCCTCTTGACACACCGGTCCAGATACAGAATGGGCGTGAGTGTGCAAACCCTCTGACTTCCCTCAGTTTCCCTGTTGTGCTGGAGGTGGGCAGATGCCCCTGACCTCGATCCTGCCTGATCTGTCCAGGCCACAGAAGTGAGGCTAAGCCCATTGCCAGGTGCAGGCATGTACATAAGCAAAGTGGACAGTAGCCATGGGCCAAGACCTCCCAGATCATGGTGACAGGTCATGGTGACACACAGATGACAGTCCCGAGGATATCTTGTGCCCTGTCCTGCTGAGCCACTCATTCCTGCTACCCAGCTACCTCCCTTGGCTTTGCACACGGCATTTCCTGGGTGGCTTGAGCAGACATAGGTACGCTGAACAGTGCTGTAGATGGGTAGGACCACAAAGGCAAGTGGTGGGATGTGTTGCCTCATGTCTCTGACAGATGGCAAATGTATTACCCTATGTGCTACTAGTTGCAGAGCCCAGCCCTGCTGTTTGACACTGACTCAGCCGTGAAGACACATCTCCAAGGTGACTCTGTGCTCGGGAGTGAGGATGTATCATGTAAATTTGCTTACATTCAAGGACACATGCTCTTTCCTGTTGTTTGGGTCCGGAAAAAGTTTTCCCAAGCAGGGCTTGCTGATATTTTCAACCTTGTACAGTCAAATGGCATTGCTGCTGAGGTCCCAGCACATGGCTCCACCGATGGTGGGTTGTGCTGGTGTAATGAAGAACACTGTGCCTTAAGACAGGTCTTATGCACAGTCCATCAGCACAGTCTGTGGTTGGACATTGAGTTGAATCCTGTGTTATGCAGGCAGCTGCAGTCTTTTCCCATACCTTCTCACCCCTGCCTGTCTATGCCCTCAAAGGAGGAGTCGCTTCAGTGGCTTGATCCAGCAGGAAAAGCACCCATCAGAAAAAAAAAAAAACCCAAACCTGAAATACTTACTCCTTTAGCTCAACCAGCCGGTCAAGCAGCCATCAGTTCTCTATGTGTAGGGAAGGGAACAAAACTCAGGGAGAGAGACCTGGAGCGGGGAGGACATCCCTCTCAAAGCCTGCAACTATAGTAGATTAAAGGCAGTATCAACCCATCCTTCCCCAGATGTGGCATGGGGTTGTATGTGTGCCTGTATTTTTCCACTGCCGACCTGACCGTGAATGCCTGCATAATGGGGATACATTGTAGTACCAGCTGCAGATTTATTTAGAAGGGAGTAATGAATATTTTGTTCCAACAGGCTTTTGAAACGAACGGAGACCATCTGGTTAAAAGTTTTGCTCTCAGCCATGTCACGATTCCCCAAAGTTACAATTGAGCACCTCTCTGCCCTGGTCCTGCCAAGTGGATTTATTTTTAGGTCTGGCTATTGAACAGGCTCCAGTTTTCAAAGACCATTAGAATCCCGCTCTTGTTATTAACAGGCACCCTGGAAGCGGGGACTCGCTTTTGCCTGGAATCGTTAAAACTTCTTGCTGGTGCTAACAAAGCTGTGGTAGATACTAACGAGGGTTGGAGGGCAGACGCTGCCTCAGACAACACTGATCCTTGAAAAACACAGAGCTGGCTGCAGAACCAATTGTGCTGCTCTTCAAAAAAAAAAAAAAAAAAAGCTGTCGCTTCTCTTTTATTAGGTATATATCCCCACAGAGTCGTTTTAAAGCTCCAAAGGACCATTTTCTCTGCCATTGGATACTCTCTGATACTTTGGGGAACAGCTTCTATTTTCTGCTGTCAAGCTGTTTGACTGCATTGATTTTTTTGTCTTACAGCAGCAACAGGTCACGGGTGAGACTGAGATCTTTTTTTCCAGGTGCCTACACACAACATACATATGTAATCTTACCTTCCCCAAAGAGAGATACAGGAGTTGAAACAGGGGAGAATTTAGCCTGCTCCATGGTAATGTTTTAAAGCTGCAGACCGGCTCCTAACCTGATTGATGGGTCCTGAGGTAACTGGACTGTGTGCTGGAAATTAGCAGGAAACCAGTTTGCCGCAGAGGCTACCCAGTCTGTATATCTATCTGTGACCATTTTATTGGGATAGGTGAATTAGGTGTGCGTAGGTAGATACCAAGAGCAAAAGTTTCCCACTGAATTCCAGTTTAAGCTTTAGTTGCACTGGAAATGACAGTCACGCCAGCAGGATGTTCACTTTCCAATAGGAAAACTGAATAGTGGCTCCATTTTCTCTTCTCTGTAGCATGGACAAGGACAGCCAGGATGTTCATCAGGTCCTGAATGAGCTCAAGAACAAGTTCCAGGAGATGAGGAAGCTGATCAGCTCCATGCCCGGCATTGGTTTGAGCCCAGAGCAGCAGCAGCAGCAGCTGCAGAACCTGCGGGAGCAGGTCCGGACCAAAAATGAACTGCTGCAGAAGTACAAGAGCCTTTGCATGTTTGAAATCCCCAAGGAGTAGGAAGGGTGCAGGTCTGCTGTCCGCATCCAAGATACCTCTTCTTCTGGCTGAACAGGAGAGAGAAGGGTGGCAGAAGTTTACTTTTCTTTCTTTTATGTTTTTTGATCGCCTTGCTCTGAAGTTGTGTCTGTGTGGATCACAGGCATGTGACGCTGAACCAGAACACTGTGTGCTTCACATATGATGATTACAGCAGTACATTCACTTTGATCTGCTGTAGGACTGTGCGTTTATATATGCATCTCTTCTGTTTTTCTCTTGGGGTGGGGTGGTTGGTTTTATTTTTATATTCAAGCAAGCAGGAGGCATTATATTTTCTCCTCACTAAGGGTCAAAGTACCTGCTGGTTAACTTCAACAAGAAAAAGGGGGCATTTTCTGTGACTTTTTTTTTCACTTAAAACTGGCCAAACATCAAAAGGGAGCATAAGAGGGAAGGGTGAGCTGTTTGGCCCTGCGCCTGGGAGGGGTCTCTGGGGCACTTTCTAGTCTCTGTGTGTCAAAAGAAGAATGATTGCTTTCAATTACTTCTGTATTTCTCTCTCTCTGGTTTTTTAAACAAGTGGTGGTTGTGTCTGAGATGAGTCAAGTAAAGATTTAGAAATTCCAAACTGCCCCTCTTGTGTGTTCACTGAGTGGATGTGGGCTGAGCTGGGTCAGGACTTTGGCAGCACGGAGGACGTGTGCAGCCTGGGCCCAGCTCCTCTGTCTTTACCTCACTTTTTGGAAGCAGGGTAACTTGGGAGAGCAAAGCAGAGACTGCTGGGGGAATGGATTTCGGTAGGTTTTGGGTGTGTAAATATCCTTGGGTGAGTGCAGCTGGTAAGCAGTACGTTGGGCATCTTGCTCTTTTAAAGCAGAGGAAGGGCAAGCAGAATCAAAACAAAGGACATAAATGACAAGAGCTTTTAGTTATTCCATCCGTGACACAAGTCAGGCTCAACAGGACGGGTAAGTTCCACATCCGAAGTGCTCCAGGGGCTTCCCGCAAACACAAGCGTTTGGCTTGAACATTTGCCAGCGGCTGGTGGAAAGCTCTTGAATGTTGTATCGCGTTCAGACGGATCCCAGGGCTCCCTGCCCTCTGTCCTCCTGCTGTTAGCTGTTAACGGTGGTTGATGACGACCTGGTAAGCAGCACTGCATCTCGCCAACTAACAGAGACGTGACAGGACCTTGAATCTCATGGTTCTTTGAATTATGCTGAAAGATGGTGCAGGCCAGCAGTGGAAGAGGTGAAAAACCAGCTAGTGAAATACCATATCCATTGAGAACCAGCATCCAAGGGCAGGGAGCACTCATGCCTTCAAAAGAAGAGAAGTAGGGTCTGTTCTGAGTAGGATTTTTCCTTTCCTAAACCAAGAGGCAAGTAATTCTGCTCGTTGGGGGCTGGGATGGTTGCGACTCACCTGTAGCGTAGAGATTATTCTGTTCCTGCTGGAATACTTTACTAGTACTTTCTTTGGGAAGGTGCCAGTGTGTAAACTCTTGAGTAAAGCAGAACACCAAGATAAACAAAGCACAATGTACACTCTTTATTACTGAAATTTGCCTTTCTGCCAGCCATTGCCTGTCCCAGCTCAATAAATTCTTGTGTCTCATGCCCGGACGGTGGTTTCCGTTTTTTTTGCCAGTTGCTTTTCCTGTGAAATCGGGGCATATGCGAAGCTGGAAGAAACACGTTTCCAAAGAAATGTCTGGCACTTAGCACAGGAACAAGTTAACTCTGTCAACCTGTATCCAAGTTTCAAACGGAACTGAGGCAGTAGATTGCAGTCTCACCCGCCTTAGTTTTGTGGCTTCGATGATAGAATTTTTTTGTCATTAATGTGTATTAAACATAGATTTGTTCTGCCACTTGCAGGGGGAATGGGGGCTGAAAATGAACTGAAACAGAAGCTGGAGACAGGGACAGCTCTTCTTTGAAAAGCTTTTCCCTTTCCCTTTCACTTCTAGCAATGGTTACTGCGACTTGTTATTAAGAAGAGATTAAAAACCATCAGATGCAAAGGTGACCTTTCGAGCAAAGTACTTCCTTTACTCATATTGCAAAATAAAAACAATATCCCAGACAGGGCACAAATGAATCACTCTCTGTTGACATCATTAAAGTGTGCTTAGTTAATCGGGAGAAAGCACAAAATACAATCAGCTCTTTATAACAAAGTGATGTCAGTTTGCTCAGTTACTGCGGTGAATGACATGCCAATGCCCGGAGTGTCATGGGGCTGGCAGGATCGTCACTTGGCGTTAGTGAAGTGAGGAAAGAGTCTTGGCTCAGTGACCCATTTGAGTAACTAACTCTGTGCGTGGCCCCTCGTTACCCCGTGTGGCAAGGAATTGGCTGCTTGCAGAGGCGGAAACCTTTGCACTGGGAGTCGGAGAAAATGGGGTAATAAAGGGATTGGGTTGAGAGGCTGTTTTTAGCACTGCGGAGTTGGGCTCAGGTCTTGGTTTAACAGGATTTGGTTTTGCTGTGGGGCAGGGCAAGGAAGCAAAGGTAAACTCACAGATGTCGTTTTAAAAAGATTTTATTAATTTGTAGAAAAAATAAAACATCAAGTTTCACCCACAGTAGAAACACTTGAAGATTTTTTTGTTCATGTCAATGACAAACAATACCTACATAAAGTGCCTATTATTTTCTTATTTAAAAAACCCTTCCCACTCCCCCCACCCTCCCCAGATCTTGTAAATCAGACAAGACAAATGTAAACAAAGAGTCAGTTTTTTGGTCCATCGGGGCTGTAACTCTGCAATGTCTTTGCAACAGCTTAGGAGTGTCTTCTGCACGTGTTTTGCAAACACAGACAAACACACAACACAGAGCCAGAGTCCGTGCACAGCTTCTCAAGTTAAAAAAAACCCAAACAAACAAACAACAACAAAAAAACCAAGCCCAAAGCCCCAAGCAGGCACTGGCAGGCCTCTGCCCTCCCTCCTGAAGGCAGTGCCTGAGGCTGGGTGGTTTGAGAGGGAAAGAAACACCGAAGTCCCTGCCCTCCACACTCATCCTCCCACCTGGCTGCCCGGCAGCTCACCCTTTCCCTGTCTTTTCCGTCCGGAGGAGGCTGGTCCCAGCAACATCCCCCTTCCGCCCTCCAAAGCCTCCCCCTTCGCATCCCTCGCTCCCAAAATTCACCCCCGGGGAGGGAGCCGATGAAAGCTATCCCTCGGGAGGAGGGAGGCTGGGGAAGAGGCGACCCCCTCTCCGCCCCGGGTGGGTGCCTGCCCAACCTCCTGCCTGCCCAAAGTCAATTCAGAACTGAGCATCTTTCCCCCCCTCCCTTCTTTCCTTCCTTCCTTCCTTCCCATCGCGGGGCGAGCGGAGGCTCCTAGCTGATCACGCAGCGGTCCTTCTCCTTGCCATGCCCGCCGCCGATGGCTTTCTCCCGGATATACATGAGGTCGCTGTGGACGCTGGGTCGCCGGGCGAAGGGGGCCACGATGCCGTACGCCTCCTCCGTGCTGCCCCGGCCCCCCTCTTTCAGCAGCTTTTTGCCTTTCAGTGCCTTCTTATGGAGGATATCGCAGTACTGGACCGAGACCTTGCGGTGCAGGTCGGGGCTCATCTCGCTGGGCAGCTTGGCCATGGCGAAGAGCGCCTGGAACATCTGGTCCAGGCTGCTGTTCTTCTTGGCCGAGATTTCGAAGTAGGCACATTTTTTGGGGTCCCCTCCCACCAGCTCCTCGATCTCCTGGGGTTGCACCTCTCGGTAAAAGTCCCGGTCGCCCTTGTTGCCGCAGATGACCAGGGGCACCTCTATGTTCTCCTTGGTTTTGTTCTTCAGGCACGACTTGGTCTCCAGGATTTGCTGCTTCAGGCGCTGCACCTCCTCAAAGGAGTCCCGGTTGTCCAGGCTGAACACGAGGATGAACACGTCTCCTGGGGACAAAGAGGGACCGTGAGATGGCTGCAGGAACGGGGACACACAGAGACCTGCTGCCCAAGCCATAGAGAGACTTGGGGAGGGAGGGACTGGGCAGCATCTGGGTCCGGCATCCTCCTGTCCACCCCGTGCAGGGAGCAAAGTCGCCCACCCCATGCACACACAAAATCCCACCTCCCTCCTCCCCGGACTGGAAAAACATCCCCAAATTGGGCAGGACCACCTGAAATCTGGCAAGGGACACCCCCCCCCCCCCTTCCTCCTGGTGCTCCCCAGCCAAGTACCTGTGAGAATGGAGAGACGGCGCATGGCTGGGAAGGGGTGGTTGCCCGACGTGTCCAGGATGTCGAGCTGGTAGACCTCACCGCGGATGCTGTAGAACTTGCGGTGGAAGTCCTCGATGGTGGGCGTGTATTGCTCCTCGAAGCGGCCGGTGAGGAACCGCGAGACGATGGCCGTCTTGCCCACCTTGGAGGAGCCCAGGATGACCATGCGGTAGCAGTTCTTGGCGGGGATGCTCAGCTCGGCCTCGCTGGGACACATCTTCTTGATCATCGCTGCCAGTTTCATTGAAGCTGGAGAACGTGCAGTTTGCACCGAAAGGAAGAAGGAGGAGGAAGAAGAAGAAGGAGGAGGAGGAGGAGGAGGAGGAGGAGGAAGGCAGTCTCAGCCCGGCTGCTCAGCCCCTCTCCCCTCGCAGGAAAGGCCGCTCTCAGCTCTGCACGGTCGCAGCCGCCGCCGCCGCGTTTATATGGAGGCGGCAGCGACCGCCCCTCGGCGCGTCACGGCCCGGGGCGGCGGCGGCTGAGTCAGTGCGCGGCTCTGCTCCCGCCCGCCGCCGGGGCCGGGCTCCCGGGGCCGCGCTGCCCCGTCCCGTTCGCATCTCGGGGCGGGCTCCCGGAGCCCTGCAGCCGGCTCGGGGCTCCCGGGACCCCTCACGCCCTACAACCGGGTTCCCACCCCCAGGAGCGGGACCCCTTTACCGACCGCCCCGTGCGGGCTCAGGGACCGGGGGGTGGGAGGTGGGGTTGCGGGGGGGTGGGGGGGGGCACCGGGGGTTCCCAGCCCTCCCCCCGACGTGTTTTTGCTGCTTTTACACTTGCCCTGAGTCCAAAAACGGGTGTGCGGCCCCCCGCCCCGCAGAAAGACCCGGGAAAAAAAAAAAATCCCGTTTAGGGAGGGTCCTCCCACC
>JANZLQ010000064.1:16716619-16735767 GCA_026212715.1 Elanus axillaris
CCCCTGCAAGGCAGTGAAAAATAGCTGGAAGGCACTGGGTGGTGGGGAAGGCAGGCAGGACCCTCACGTGGTCCCTGGGGAAAAGGAGTGGGAAAGGTTGGGTGGGTGGGGAGGGAGCTGGGGCACGGACACGGCCAGGGATGGGATATCTGCAGGGTGTGGATGGGGACTGACTCTTCCCCTTGGTCTTCTCCATGCCAGGGCTTCCCCGCAGGCTGGCTGCCATCCTTCCATCATCCCCCTTGGGCAGTGGTTTAGGTCGTATGTTCACATCTACGTGCTTTTCAGTCACCTTTCTCAGAGCCTTTGCAAATAGTGTGGAGATGCTACAGGGCTCTGCACAGGTGCGAAACCACAGCTCTGGACAGGGAGGTTTCTCTCTCCCAGAAAAGAGGGGGTTTGTTGTTGGGTTTGCAGCAGGTTTTTTTGTTGCTGGGTTTTCAGCAGTGTCCCCTCTTCCTTCCCCAGCCGTGTTTGAATACCTCAGGGGTTCCTGAGCCCTCTCCGTTGCTTCGCCCGAGCTTTTGTTTGCTTCCTGTGGCTCTTCAGCAGCATCTTCAGATGATCTTCAGGATCAGCCGGAGCCGGTGCTTCCTCGTATTCAGAGCTTGCTTACGAAAGGCCCCCGATGTCTCCATCATTAACTCTGCTTGCCCACCAGTCTGGGGCTGCAGCTCGGTTGCTTTTTTTCCCTGCAGATCTCCAATAATTGGTGTGGGAGAAGAGGTTGGGAGGTCCCACATTCAGGGAGAGCATCACCTTTGCGGCAGGAGCCACAGTGACCTGGCAATGGGGACAAGGACCTGGGGACAGGGACCTCCAGCTCCCACGGGCTGCAGCGAGGAGGTGCTGCCACGCTTGGGTTGTTCCTCTGATCGCTTCCAATACTGCAGGGTGCTCAGTTGGCTCATTAAGGGTTGCTGGGCTAATTAGTAGGATACATCTCAGTAGGAAAACGGGCAAATTGGACAGCGTGGGGACTGGAGAGGCACGCTGTGCCGAGGTATCCGAGACACTGCTTTGCAAAAGGCAGAGACAAGAGTCTGTTAGGGACCTCACTGGTGCTACAGCATCTTTGCTGGGGCAGGGGCTACGGGGCTGCCAAAAACTCAGCAGTGCCGTGTGCTCATGCAGCCTCTCCAAACACCAGTAGGGAGATGCACCGGGAGTTTCATTTAACCCTAGGGAAAGGAGTCTGGGCAGGAACTTCATCTTTTGTAGAACCTTTTGGCCCCCAAAAGCGAGCCCAGGCTGAGTTTCTAGAGTGAGCTGGTACAAGCCCACATGCAGAATGCTCCCAGCTCGGGCATGGAGCAGCCTGGAGCAGGGATGCCCCATGTCCCTGTGGGATGCTGGGGCACACGTACCCTCTTGCACCATCTCTGCCGCTCACTGGAGCACCTGCCATGGCCAATAGCTGCTTTTTTTCTACCTGATTTAGTCTAAGCCCAGAGCCTCAAAGCTCCCCAGCAATTTTCCCTCATGCTGACTCTCAAGTATGTAATCAAACCAATTTGGGGGTTGCTGGTCGAGTGCCAAGAGGCGGACACAACTGCCACCATGTAAAGCCTTCCTGCCTGGGTTTTTGCAGAGGTTTGAAGCTCAAATCCCTTGAGAAATGCAGGAAGGGCTCTGGAGGAGCCAGGGAGGGCAGGTGCGGCTCCTGTCCCCATCTAACGCACTCGCAGGTGGGGGAGCACGACAAAGCAGCCCCTCTCGCTGAAACGCCGATCGGCAAACATACCTGTTCCTACTTGTTCTTCACTCCTTTCTGTTTCTGCCGATATATTTCCTCTGTGAAAGGCCTGTGGTTGGGAGGATGGGAATTTGGGGAGAGGGGGCGGAGACACAAGAGAGGGGCAAAAGAAGGAGGGAAGAATTAAAATCAAGACTACTGTGTGCTCTCCTTTGGGCCCAGAAACTGTGCCCTTCACAGGTTGGCACAGTCTGACTATTCCTGTGCCATGGCAATTCTCGCCTTGGTCTCTCTGGACCATGGAGCAGCTCCAAGCTGCTCCCACCTGGGACCAGCTGTGCACTGAGCAGGATGAGGCTCAGCACACGCTCAGACTCCCCCTGCATGCAGACTGGCCTCGGCTCTCTTCATATCCTCTCTTGCAAACACAAAAGACCTTTTACTGCTGAAGTACAACCATGACTTCTGGGAATAATTCTGGGCTGCTCCGTCTTGGACTGCCAGGCTATTGTCACGCGAAATATCAGAGAAGCCCATCCAAGGAACAACAAAATGCAAGCTCTTCTTGCAGGGTGTCTTCAAATGAGACAATGAGTCCTCTCACTGCCTTCCTTATTGTTCTTGTATAGACAGAATCAGGCACCCGAAAGAAAAAAAGATCTCATTTTGGAAAAAATAAACAAATGCATAAATGTTCCTAGAACTCAGCAAATTGTTTCAGAGAGGAATCTGCCCATTATCAAAACAATTGAAAAACAATCCTCTGTTGCCCTTCCTCCCCATTGAATTAATTGGAAAAAACCATCTCTACTTCTGCAGTTCCCCGAAACATCAGGAGTTAAAGCTGGTAGAAAAATTAGAAGCTCTCCAGTTTTACACAGCTACTCACCCCTCATACAGCATTGCGATTGTGTAGGAAATTGCCACTACAGCTGTCAGCAAAAGGCCAGCTGGGCTTGCATGCCTGTTTTGAAAGAGAAGGAAAAGATCAGGTAAGTACATGGGCTTATGCAAGACCTGGTTTAGGAAGTGAAATGAGACGCTGGGCTCCATGAGAGCACTCTCTTGCTCATTAAACAGAAGTGAACAAAAGGGTGGGGGTTTTTTGTACTTTGTTAAGTGTCTTAGACAGATGTTCCTTGGCAAAGACTCTTCTACAGCCTACTTTGGCGACTTCTTTTAAGTCTGATCCCTGCTCGTCTCTGCTAAGAGAACTTCTGCTTTGATGCTAAGTCCTGAGATTATAAGGCTGTTTAATAGCTGAGCAGCTGCTTACGTATGGCTGTGGCTCCCAGCCAGCGTGCTATAAGGGAAATGCCTGGTGTGCATCGAAAGCTGGGCCACCCAAGGTGCAGGAGGCACCTGGCAGACGGAGCAGCGTATGGTACTGTATACATTGAAATGGCGGCTGAGCCAGCACAGGGCTGGGGATGGAAAGGGATGGAAAAGTCCGTGCCTGCCCTGTGAAAGGTGCTGGGGTGGGTGCTGTGCCAGGGCTGGATGCGTGGGGTGCTGGGGGCTCGGTTCACATTTAAACCCATTTCAAGATATTTTAGGAATATGTCCTGTCACCTCCCCAAGACCCAGATGAATGGTGTCCTTCATCAAGAGGCACAGCACAGGGGACCGATGCCACCCACCACACCACGCTGTGTGGTTATGGGCACAGGTCCTCGAGGGCTGTGGATGCGATGGGAGTGGCTGTTCCTTTTAGCACCAAGGCCAAAGAATTGGAACCAAAAAATCCCCATCACCTCCTGCTCTAAAGAGAGATGTCAATGTAGGCAGCAAACCTGCACCACCCACATGGAGCGACTTCTTTAGCGCTTGGCCTGAATGTGTCTGAGATGCCAGCAAAAACAGCGGGGGCTTTACTAAGGCGCCAGGATTTCAGCACGCAGGTTCCAGTCCCCAAACCAGGCGCCAACATCATCCTGTGGTGTGTAAATTCCCCCAGGTGAGAGCGGCCACACAGCACCCATGCGGTCCTGGCCCCATCTCTCCCCAGCGAGAAGCATGGCTGTGTCTGGCTCACCACAGGCACCAGCCCCCCCAAACACCCTTTCTGCACCCTACACCTCCAGCTAACATCTGGAAGTGTTGCTCTTTATTAGGACACTGCTGATTGCCTTTAATTCCTGGTCACAGCTCAGCTCTGATGGGGACAAAAGCTGGCTGTCAGCAAAAAAAAGTACTGAGCCAGTCATTGGTGAGGATAAACATCCCGTAAGCCTTGTGTGAGGGGACTAGCCCTGTCAGGAAAACATGCCTTCAGAGGAGAGACCAAACCACCTAAACCTTGTGCTGGACCTGCCATCAGGTACTGCCTGGCCACATCAGTTCCTGGGGAGACACACACAAATCTTCACCTTTTCACTGTTTCCATTTTGCAATAAGTTTTTCCCTCATTAGGAAGCATCAGGCAACTTCTTCCTCTCCCAACCCCCTGCTATTACATGCTTAGTCATGTCTCCTCCTTGATTCCTATCGGAGAGAACAAATTTACATGATTGTTTGTTGACAGCAAGACCTCTAATTGCATCATTTGGCTGCGGCTCCAGCTCCGATTTACACAGCCTGTTGCCATGAGTTAAAACACTTCCCTACCAGAGATACACAAAGCTGTCCCCAAACAGCTAATGCTCCATTTGTCTTTCAGGAGAAATGAGGTTGCTCGATGCGGGTGATGAGAAGCATTTGGGTGAGTTGTTTCTCTCCTCTTAGGAGCTCGACCTACTTATTGGGCAACTGCTTGTGTTGTAGCAGCATTGACGAGGAGTCAGGCAGGAAGGTTTCTTGGTCCTGGTAGGGAAGTGTTTTCTGGGGTAGGAAGTCTTGTCCGTCCCCAACCCATGCTGCAGCTCCCGGTGGCTGTGGGTTGTCTGCAAGAGCCATAGTGTGGGCTCGCATCCTTCCCCACTGGTCCTGGGTGCTGGACATGGAACACTCACTTTGCCCTTTCCTCTTGGAGCTCCTGTTTTCGTGGTGATCAGCAGAGGTGCCTTCGCCAGTGTATTTGGCAGACATCTTTTTGGCTGCAGAGCTGCCATTACTCAAGCTGGGGATAGATGCAATGTCCTGCAAGGGAGAAAACAGTGGCTCTCGCCCCACGCGATGCTTTTAAGGTTGGAG
Organism: Elanus axillaris; assembly: GCA_026212715.1. NCBI lineage: Eukaryota > Metazoa > Chordata > Aves > Accipitriformes > Accipitridae > Elanus > Elanus axillaris. Next base: position 16,721,448 of record JANZLQ010000064.1, read on the forward strand.
CGGAGTTGGGAGGCAGGCTGTCTGGTGTGCTGCCAGGCTCGCTTACGTTATGTGGTATGTGCCCTTACAGATGAAAATTAATCAATCCCTTGGGCTCCAATGCCACAATATAGAGCGTGATACATCATCAAGGGAGGACAAATATGCTTTATGGTTTAGGTCTGACCAGAACCAGATGGCAGACACATTCCTCCGGTATCCCTCCCACTGCCACGGAGCTGAGGCATTAGCTCTGGCCTCCGAGGGCAGATATCTAACATCTTCTGAAAGCCCTGGGACTTCAGAAGAAACCTGGGACTCCCCCAGAAAATCTCAGCAACCTGAGCTGAGATCCCAGGGAAGAGAAAAAGTCAAAACCACCACGTGAAGGGTTGTGCAGAGCTTCCCCAGGGCAAGCGGGTGGTGTCCCAGTGCCACTTTGCACAGCTCCAGCAATTTGTTAACAGCAATTATTTGTCATGCCTCGCTGCCCTTTATGGTGGCAGCCTTTTAATGAGAAAAAGGAGGCAATCACACTGTTGTCTTGAGCCACTTTAAGTTGCTTTTGCCCAGGATTGCAGTGGAAGACCAAGCAACGTGCACCTGGTGTGAGGTTGCTGTCTCGTGGCGGCAAAGAAGGGATTTCTGTGACAGAATCAGCTCAGGAGGGTTCAGCTGGTTCTGCAAAGGTTGTAGGAAACACTTTGATGCTGATCTTAAACAAATAAAATCTCCTTATAATTCCTCCTGGTCAAATTCCTCCTTCTGTGCTGTTGTAGGGGTGGTGGTGCTGGTCACCTCTGGTTGCAGTACGGTATGGGGGAGCTCATCCTGCCCCAGCTCTGCTCCACTCCCCCCAGCGAGATCCACGCTGCCAACCCCATGGCTGGCTCTCCTGCACTGGCTCTGGCTCTTGTGCACCGTTTCCTGGGGTTTAGACCCCATCCAGCATCGTGGGTCTGCCAGGAAGGCAAAAGCCTCGTGCAGCCAGCCCTGACAACACTGAGGGGAATTTCAAGTGCAGAATGAACAACAGCAAGTCTCAGTGGAGACAGGAGAGAAACCATTGGCTTTCCTTATTACCAGAGTTCAGAAAGCACTGCACACATGGCTGAAAAGGTGACCAGAAAGTAGCCAAGCACTTCATTTTTCCCACAGAAGCAGAAGAGAGGTGGTCACACTCAGGAGCACCAGTGCAAAATATTTAGTGATAAAGGCCCACAATTCTCTACAGGTTCCTGATGTAACACAGCCAGGGTTTTTTCTCCTGGGCAAATAAATAAAATGTGATATTAAATGAAAACCACATTAAACTTGTTACACAGAATAGAGTATATTGCTCATTTGCTGCTAAATTACAGCCTATTCATTTCCTCCTAAGCAGGCTATTGAGCCGTGTTGTATCACATGAGGAGTGTTTCGGAAGTGTTATCACCATGCAGTGGGGGAAAGGGTGTGTTGGCTTGTTTTGCTTTTTTTCAGAGGTAATTACAGGGTCACACTGATCCCCCGTATCAGTGCCCTGCCCCTGCCGAGTGACACCCACCATGAATTCGGCCCTGACTGTTGATTTTTCCACATGCAGAGCCTGCCAAGGACCTCATTCAGCCGCAGAGCATTTGCTGATGCTTCCTCTCCCCAGAACTTGGCTGTTATTTATTTTTCTACAATTAATGCTGCCAGTCTTTTATGACAGCAGAAGATTTTGCACGCACAAAAATAGTCAGGAAGTGAGAAGTCAGGGCATGTTACACTTTCCCTGCCATTTTTTTTTTTTGCTGACTATCATCACCAAGAGTTCCTTTGGCCCCTGACGCAGCCCGGCACCTTATTCCCTGCTGACCACAGACCCCCCCGCTTGCCCTACAACCGATGCTGTTTGCAGGGGCATGTACTTACATGAGGGACCAGCCCAGGTAGACGGCTGTGCTGCCCCAGTACATGGGATTATCCAGGACGCTGAAGGGGAAGCTGGTCACTTTTGCCTCCATCAGGATGCCAAAGTAATCACCTACAAGGCAAACAGAGGGTTTCTGGTCAGGCTCCATGCAGCTGGGAGTCGTGGGGGGTTTTGGCACCCTGATACCCTCCTGGAGCCACTGGGTATCCCTGCCAGGGATGCAGAGTGAAGGTGAATGAGGGGTTTTGCTGCCGACTTCCAGGCTGAGAAAACAGCAACAATAGGTTGGCTGTTTACTTGGTGTCTATCAGCTTTTCCCGGAATGGCTCTTTGCTCAAGAGGAAGGGTTGTGCATTGCAATGAAGCTACAGCAGCCACATCCCTCATTGGGAGGCAGGTCTCAAGGTCCCAACTGGCTGATTCTGGCTTTCTCATTTGAAAACTGCCCATCTGATGCTACCTGACAAGGAAGTAAGTGGATAGGATCAAATTCATTTAATGGGGAAATAAGCCCAGCGCACTGTAATGGTGTTTCGAGATGTTATAATCATGACCGCCACCACCAAATGCCCTCATTCGGTGTCACCTTTATCTCACAGTTCAGAGAATTTCTCAGAATTTCAGAAAATAGCACCTCTGCCTACAAAACACTCAATTATCAGCATGATGGTGATAATAGGTGATTGTCATCTGTAATGAGGAAAGCTTTCAGAACTGTCAGCATCCAACCAGCTTCCTATCTACCTCATAGTAATACTTCCACCCTCCTCAAAGGAGCCTGGAAAATAAATGACAAGCAAGGAGATGTTGTGCAATTTGTGAGCAGCATTTTGGGGGGAGAAAGGGCCAGGATACCAATCTCTGACTTCTGTTGGTCTTACCAGTGAGACCACAAAGCCCAGCAAGGATTTTGCTCCGTGTCCAGTGCACAAGACGCAGCATCACTCAGCGAAGAGCGGTGCCAGTCCATCAGCCCAGGGAGCTGCCACTGACCCGGGTCACGTTCCCAGCTTTGCTGCCAGCCTGTTCCCTGACCTTGGGCAAGTCTCCTCTGTCCCTCCCGGTGCTATTGTGCACCGATCATAATATCAGTCTTTCTTATAGCGCGGAGGGTGGTGAGGATTAATGTATGGTGAGAAAGTGCTCGGAAATCCAGATAAAAGGCATTACAGGAGTGCAAACTATTCAAGGTTGTTATTATTATTAGCTGGATCGTAGTGTAATTTCTTTGACCTCACATGGTGCAAAAACATTTATTTCTAAGGATAAACAGCGCCTGCCCAATTAGACAATGCTTTTGGGCTTTAACTACAGGCCACTAAGTGAGATAATTGCCTGGTATTCATACTATATGTTCTCACAGTTACTTGGCAATGCATCTCTGAGATTGTTCTGGTAGAAAGAACACATCACCCCCTGCCATAGCCCATTTCTGTGCTTTCTTATGTGTCAAAATGCTTCATTATACCCTGCCCGCCTTCGCCTTCAGGCTGAACACCTCGCTGCCCAAACGGTGCTGGCACCGGGGAGATTCGCACAAAGCCCTGGGTCTGTGAGGCTGGTAGGGGCTTATCTGAGCCCAGCACCAGTGGGGCCGTGGGACCCTCCAGGCAGGCTCCCTGCAAGCAAAAGCACACAGCAGCTGGGGGGAGCAGGCAGCTCTCCCAGGACACAAGCTTTTCCAATATAAACCCTGCCTCCAAACCCACACAGTTAAACAAACATGACCATCAGGGAGGACCTACAATATTTTTATATTCAGGCAGGTGCTAAGGGAAAGGACCATGCATCAGTTTGCACAGCATCTGCCTGAGCATCTGTAGTGCCTCCATTAAGCCCTCAAAACAGGAATCCGCTCCTTGTCAGGCTAAAGGACTTTGGCATCTAATTTAGGTTATTTTTTGCTGGAGGTCAGTGTAACCATCTCACTGCACAGGGTAGATACTTTGGACCGCAGCAGCAAAAAGCCAGTTGATGCACTCTTCAGGGACCCCCATGGTCCCTGGAGCCCGACCTGGGCTGAAGCACCACCTCTGCTTCCCTCCAGGGAGCCGCCAGCTTCACCATAGCCCAGTGACAGACTTCGGTCAAGTCAAATTTACTTGAAATCTTGGTCAGTGCTGGAAGGAACCGCGCTCAGGCGCGAGACAGATGGGCTCAGACAGGCAGACCCGCCTCTCGGTGCCCGTGGCCTCTGGGAAGCCAAGCCCTCATTACTACATTTGTCAGGAAATACGGCAAATGGCGCTGAACTGATGCTTGAATCCCTGCAAGGGCATGGTACGGAGACAGGGTGCCAGGAGGATTTCTCTGCCGGGGAGAAGGCTGCTGGGGTGAGGGGCCGCATCCAGCCACTGCAAACAGAGGCTGGGGTTGGTGCTGGTGTGCAGAAGATGGGGTAGCACAGAAAGGCTTCTTGCAGAAGGGTGACTCACGTGGCTCCTGCCGCACCGTTTAGCCCACACTTAAGAGACAAAGTGCTCTGCAGTTGCTCCAAAGCTTCAATGTCCTGTTAAAGAGGAATCTAATGGACAGCCCCAGTGCAGGCTGTGTGCCCTGCCTGGTTTAGCCCTCACTGCTGTAGGAAAGCCCAAAAAAGGAAGGGTCAAATGCTGTTCCAATAAGTTCTTGAAGTGCTTGGAAGTCAGAGGCTCTCCAAAACTTCTCTCAAGCTCAGATATTGACTGTGAGAAGCAGCTGGATGATGCTACAACCCCCTTCTTGCCAAAGCAGTGCAGACCTTTGCTAACCTGAAGTCAGAATCGCTATCACTGCTGGGGGACCCTGCTCCTCCTGTGGCACCAGCACATCACTGAAACCCTGCGTGCAGGAGGATGTTGGAAGTACTTGTCCCAACTAAGTCCTGAGCAAGAGACCATCCCATGTGAGATCCTCAAGAGACCTGCAGATCCCTTGTCTTCCTCACAGCTGGGTAAGAAACCATGCTGAACAGCATTCTCCATTAAGAGTTTGCTGACTTGGACTCATGGGGGCTTGCACGGAGCTGAGAAGTCACCTTCAGCCCCAGGATGGATGCTCTGCAGGGCTCCAGCTGGGCCATGCCTCTGTGGCACAGAGGTCCTGAGCCAGCCCGGCTGCAGCAGCACATGGTCCTGGCATCTCCCCACCGTGACTCAGCTCTGCCCCAGCACCTGTCATGCCCCAGTTAGCAGAGAGAACTGGCCTTGCTCCCTGCTGTGTCATGCAAGACTCGGAGCCATGCAGACTCAACCTGGTGTGCTGCTGGTGGCAGTGAGAGCCTCTGCTGGCAGAGAGGATGGAGCAAAAGTGCCCGATATGGGCCACTAATGCCTGCCACTTCCCTGCCCCGGGGGATACTGGAGACTCCCGCTGAGCAGAGCGGGACAGGGCCACTCTCACCACTTACGCTGATCCTGATTCACTTGTTTGCTTTCCCCCAGCAGTTCAAGTCCAGTGGATGTCCTGGTTGGATGAATCAGGTTTTACGTAAACAACCCCAGACCTGGCTGAACTTTAGGAGCATTCAAGCAGCTCTTGCTGATGGGTTCTCCTGTGCCCAGCCTCTCTGGACATGTCTCCACAGGTACAGCCCCACTCCTGGGGGCTGTGGGCAATTCTGGAGGATGCTGGTACCCGGTAGCTGGGGGACAGGGGTGTAACACAGGGCCAGGAGCGGGGCTGCACAGATGAAGTGTTAGGGCACGTGTTCAGGAGTGCTGAGCTCTATTTCTGGCGGCAGGATCTTGGCCAACTCAACACATTTCTTTACAACTCCACTTGAAACCAGGAAGGCTTATTACCTCCCTCTCTTCTTCCTGGCGACGCTGCAGGAGCTAATTGAATTTGGTTTGTAAAGCACTTGCAAAAGCACAGCCTAAATGCAGTGTCAAAGCTGGGGCTGTGATTATTTCAGCCAGCGGGAGCTACCCCTTTCCTTAGATATTTATTGTTCCTGTCTCTATTTTATTTTTATGAATTCCACACATACTGGCATGTTTTTGAAGTCAACAACGCTAATAGAATTACTCTCTAAATGGGAAAGCAGGCACAGTGGAAAATGCCTTCTGCCATAAAGCGGCAGATAAAAGAACCTGTCAGCGAACGTCAGGTTTATTGCAGAGGGAAGAGCAAACGAGATCCTGCCTCAGCGCATGTGTCTAGCAGGTGGGGGCTTGGAGCAAGGCTGCCAGACAGCTTGCACCCACTGCGCTGCTGCCGACCTGCTTGCAGGGTCTGCACTTGGGGTCCCTTTTTTGGAGGGCATTTGGGTGGTCAGAGGATCAGCTGCCTTCCAAAATTTCAGGCTTGACACAGGTGGTGATGGGACTCATTTTATAAACCACTGCACTGTCTTCTCCATGCGAGGTAACAGCATGGCTAGATCACGCTTTGGCATCATAAAGCCAAGAGCAAATCTAACAGCCCTGAAGGCAAGAACAAGACAATTCTTACAAGACTCTGCCCTAGCAAAAGACCCCTGCAAGGATTAAATGCACTTTCTGGTTAAGCTGTTGAATTTCCAGTGCTTACCTAGGAACGTCCCGGTGAATCCCAGTGCTAAGAAGCTGGAGATGACAAACAAGGTCCCTACAGCCAAGGTGGCCAAGCCCAAGTAATAGGCCCAGTGGCAGTCCAAGCCCTCCAGCTTTGGCTGGCTCTTCATGGCTTCGGTGAAGCTGTTGGAGAGAAAACAAGGGCTGTGAAAAGCAGCAACTCATTACTAACATCACTCACCTCTCCCTGGGAGATGCAGAGCTTTGGAAGAGGATGCTGCTGAGGAGGACCCTTCACCAGGTCCTTTTTTCCACCTGGATCTACTCAACCTCCCAACAGGAGACGCAAGGAGCCAGTCTTGTGAGCAGCCAGGCCTTGACCTGGGGCAGCTATTTCTACTTGTAACCCTTACTCACTCCTGGAAATACCAACCCCACTGAACTGTAATATCAAAAGCTTTGCCTGGCTTGCCAAAGCCCAGGTTTTATGGTGAGCAGGAGCTCTGGGAAAGATGCCCTTGCAAATGCTGGAGGCTGTGATGCCTCGGCACAGGACTCGAAGGGTTGGGAACAATCGGCTGGGTTATCTCATGCTCCCACCCCCATTTCTCTCCATCAAAATATTTTGCAGCGTTCATGTGTTAGCCACGTGCCCAGGAGTGATTCATGGCTGAAGCCTGACAGTCAGGGGGAGGATTGGAATGGTGAAAGGAAAATACTAGAGACACACATTTTCAAGTGCGAATGCAGCTTCTCAGCTCTAGCCTTGTTCAGGCATTTCAGGTCTGACCTTCCAAACACTCACTTGTGAAGTGGAACAATTGTGAACCCTCCCCTCAGTCCCCTGAACTTTGCCCGGAGCAGGGCTTGGCAGGTTCAGCATCTCACATAGCTCCGATACAATCGTATGACTACAAAGGAGACAACACCATGATTTAAAAAAATGCCCATTAAGAATAGCAAGAGGAGATAACAGACCTGCAGAGCCGTACACAGTGTTTCTCCACATGTTGCTGACACATGAGGTAGGAAACTTTGAGCCTTTTTTTAATGAGCACCCTGGAGGCTGAAATTCAAGTAGAATAATAGCTCTCCCGTGCCTCCTGCCACTGCTGCCTGCCAGGGCTGGGCCAAGAGAGCTGCTCCTGCCCACTCTCCCAGGCTTCTCGTCTGGAAAATGCTTCCATGATGTTACCTGCAGGGCTTGGAGAGTTTTTTTTCCCTGATGTCCAGCTTCCCCAAGCCCTGCAAATTCCTGGATTTTCTCTGTTGCCCAAATGAAAGCTAGAGAGGCAGTCCTGCCTGTCCAGCTGATGGACAAGTGGCTGGAAATGCACCTTTCAAAGGCTCAAAGACCAGACAGCAAATTACAGGCACCAAGCAAAATCCAGGATGGTATTTTAAACCTCATAGTTTAGGGCCCTGGATGGTATTTTTTGTTCTCCTTGGAGCTCATTCCTACTAGGTTTTCTATTGTCAGGGAGTTTTTAGGACCCCAGAGCAAGCCATTCGATCTTCACTTTGGACTGGAGCAAGGAAACAAAACACAGAATAAATGTAATGTGCTTGGGAGTGAGCAAGAACACAGCATCTTGGTGACCTACACTCTGCCCCCTGACGCTGGAAATTACAGGGAAATTCCCTTTTCCAGGGAGCAGAGCAGAGGCAGGACAGCGTGGCAATGGAATGGCACACGTCCCCGGGGCTGGCCCTCCTCCAGCACCCAGCACTCCTCCCTGCGCTCACCAGGCTGACGGTGGTTTAGCTTAAAATCATTACTGATCGGAACACATGAATCTGGCTGCAACATGAAGCAGCAGCAGCTGCACAACCTTCTGCATGATTTCCCTGGTATTTCTTTTTAAATGACACAAGTCTCCCCTATGAGGAAGCCCAAATCCACATCCCTGCTACCAGCGCTGCGTGGGATTGGGAAGAAAGCAATCCCCCTGCAAGGATGTGCCTTGAGCAATCCTGGTCTGTCCATGCTCTCAAATCACAACACGATATCCCCAGAGATGCTCTGGAGCAATTTGCTCCCACAGAGGAAGATGCTAATGCCTTTTCACAGCACTGGGGGTTTGATTCCGCAGTTGGCCAGGACCTCTCCACAGGGCATCAGCACCGGGAAGGGATCTTACAGCAATCAAAAACCACTGCTACTGATCCCTGGGGAAGCAGGTCTGGGAGAGCAGCACTGAGCTGGCCTCTGCCTGGATCCCAGCTCCCAGCAAAGAGATGGCAAAGCAGCGAGAGGTACAGCTAAAGCACAGCACTCAGAGGCTGCTTCTCACTCCGGACGACCTGGATTCATGCTATCTTACATCCTTGAGGCTCCTCTATCCTATGCTAGTGACCTGACTTGGCCTTGGAGCACGAGAATAACAAAGGTGGCTTCAAGAGCGTGAACTGGTTGACTGCAAATCAGCCTTGGAGGTTTTGCAACCAGCACGTGATATGGTTTGTTTTGGCAAAGCCGTCTCCCCTGCTCCAGATGATCCCATCCTTCCTTTTCATGGTCGGATAGGCCTGCATTAGTTATCCTCATCAGCATGTCTTGCTCGGTCCCCTGCTGTTTGGCTTACAGCTAGAGAGGGAGGTGTTTGCACGGAGATAATGGACTGCCTTTCCCTCTAGTAATGTTTTATATCTTCCTAAACACACTCTCTATTTGCATTAAACATGATGCACACAGGAGTTTTCAGAATTGGTAAATAAACCTTTTAAGCATTTATGATGCTGGGCCACGACAAGCAGCACGGAGTCGTCAATTATTCTGGCATCTGCGACTGCTCCTCAGTGGCAGAGGAGCCTCACCGCGCCGCATTTCACCCTCCCTAGCAGGGGGAGGACAAGGTGTTGGCCATCCCCCCTGCTAGGGGAGGTAGTCATGCAGCCAATCTGTCATGAAAGCAGTCCCTTTCGCCATGTGCCTCTGAGTCACGTTTCTTACAGCATTTATTTCTGGCTGCACAATAAGGCAGCGGCCCAACTCGGCACCCAAGAGGACACCAATTAAAGCCATGCTTTGTCCCAGTACCTGGAAATGCTTTACGGGCAGAGCAGAGCGATTGCCATGGTGAGGAGCATCCCTGTTACCAGCACAGGGGAGGAGCGGGGTGGACTGCAACCTACTTTAATCACATATCCAGCTGCTATCATGAGGATGTCTGTCATTGGGGCGGGGGGGGGGACGGGACGGACGACTGGAAGGTGCCTCCAGCTTTGGCAAACAGAAATTGGGAAAATGGAGCTTCCCCTGACATCTCCCCACGCTTGCCAGCATGAAGCATGATACCAGAGGCACCCGTTCTCCATCCCAGCAGGGAAAACCCCAAATCCATCAGCTCTGCTCTGGCCAAATTGGCAGATCTGGCCAATTCCTGGCAGGCTGGGAGCAGCCACAGCAGCAGGGCTGCACAACTGCCACAGCATGCCACAGGGTTTTGCATGGAGAAACCCAAGGCAGCAGGTGTTGTTCTGCCCACCCTTCCCAAAACAGAGATGCGCTTGCTCAGACACTCAGCTGTTGCTGCTGCTTTGTGGGAATCAGACTGGTTTGGGTTGGAAGGGACCTTTAAAGGTCTTCTAGTCCAACCCCCTGCCATGAGCAGGGACATCTTCAGCTAGACCAGGTTGCTCCGAGCCTCGACCAACATGACCTTGAAAGTTCCCAGGGATGGGGCATCTACCACCTCTCTGGGCAACCTGTGCCAGTGTTTCATCACCCTCAATATAAAAAATTTCTTCCTTGTATCTAGTCTGAATCTACCCTCTTTTAAGTTTACCACACAATAAGCCACATGAACTGGAAAAAACACTCAAAGAAGGTACTGAAGCATGGGGATGATATCACACCAGTGGGCTCAAAGGAAGAAAGCAGGAGTGAAGGACATCAGCTACAGGTCCTCTCCCTGGGACATGGAGAGGACATGCAGCCAGGTTTGCACAAACAGGCACCCATTTATTCAACCAGACGATGGCAACTGCAACACCAGAAAACTTGTCAAACCCACAGCCCAAAGTACATCCCCAAAGACCGCATGGAGCACAAAGCAAACCTGGAAATACCACACAGAGAGAAGCTGAGCTTTTTAGGTCTCTAAGCCTCTCTCCGTGGCCCACAGCAAGCATGTTTTGTAATCCCTTCCCCACAAAGGAGGGCAAAGACATCGTCCAGCAAACTGGGTCGCTGCTGGGAGCAGCCCAGCAGTGCTCCCTTTGCCTGATCCCAAAAATTAGCCAGGAAACTGGGCCTGGCAAATGCAATTGGGGCAGAACTGGGCCAGGGACGGCAGGCAGCAAGGAAGCAGCAGTGGTGCAGGCAGCCAGGGTTTCGGAGGCAGCAGCTGCCGCTGCAAGGTGCCGTGCTTACCATGCGGGACATCGGTCTGTCCCCCACGCCTGAGGTTTTGTTCCTCTCGGCAAAAGGAGGCAACGAGGGTAAAAACCGTCCGGTGGTGCCCAGCAGCACACCCCGCAACAAAAGATCTTGTTCATTTGAAAACAGCAACTCCAACAAGACTAAAATTGTCCTGCTGATACCACTGGCAATTGTTAGGCCAGTCATCATCTTCACAGCTTCTTTTGCCAATAATGACTTTGCTTTTCTGCCGGCGCCGGCATGCATGTTATTTAGGTCAGCTGGGGGCTGTGGCAGCTTCTCCCCCCGCCTTGCATCTCAGCTGCCCGGTTTCCTCATCTGGATGCCCGGCAGCCATGCCAGTGGGGGCCGGAGGTGCCATTGGCCACCTGGGGCTTTTCCCAGACAGCCATCAGGGATTGCTGGCAGCATGGCTCAGAGGGGACATCGGCCCCTTCTGGCCACACTCAATTCCCATCATCAAACTTGGTCACTTCTGCACAAAAGGCCACATGGTTCTCAGATCAATACCATTTACACCATGCTCGTTCATGGTACTAGCACACAATACTAAATAGCATTGACCATAAAGCCAAGAGGCACTACCTGGCAATGACAAACAACCCCTTCGCTGTGCAAAATCCCGTCCCAAGGTGGATTAATTTTCTTGGAAGCATCAGCTCCAAGCGAGAAGCCCATCCATGCAGGAGGCAATACCCAGCAGGTGGCATCAATGAAGGACTTCATGTCAGCCAGCAGCACTCTGTAGCTGCAAACCCCCCCATTCGGCATCTGCATGTGGGTATTGCCTTTACAGCTCAGGTGAACACCCCGAGACCCTAAAGGTGGGATGTTCAGAAGCTCCCCAAGTAGAAAACCACTTGCACACGCCTGCCCCGAGGGGAGTTTGCCAGGGAGCGCAGGAGGGCTCAAAGGCAGCGCCAGAGGCTAATTGTAGAGCTGATGCAGGGAAAGATATCAACAACGGTGGTAAGGCAGGGGAGACCGACACTGGATGTAAGTCTGGAGGACAGTGAAGGTTGTCACGTCCCGTGTCACACAGATAACAGTCATAAACCACTGGGATAGCGTATGCAGCACAGATAGTTCAAAAGTTCAGGAATTGTTTTCACAGATAAGAGCCTCAGCGATGGAAGTTCTCTGTTTCTTGCAGAAAGAACATGGCTGTAATGAAAATAATCATTGCACCAAAGCAATTAAGCATGCTTGTCTTGTGCAGTTGACTAAGCAGGTCCCCCCTGGTCAGAGGTCATTCTGGATTGCTTCTCATAAGCAAGCCAAGGCTGATAATGAAGCTCAGAGCTGGGAAGCACCTAATTGCTTAATTGAGCACAAGACATTCCTCTTCTTACACCCAAGCTATCCCTTCGGAGCAAAGCTTGCACGAGAGCATCACGCTGCTGAACTGGGGACAGGACCACAGCAGAGACCCCTGCGTGGGGGTGGGCAACAAAGCAACCACACAGCCCAGCTCCTGGGTGCTTTTAGCTGCAATGCCAACCCACTCACAAAGTTTCTGCCTGCTTTGCCCTCCCCTCCTCCGCCTCCAGCTTGGAGCCTTTCAAAAAGGTTTTTAAAAGCAAGAGACATCCCGTGGGCTCCTCAATCGCTCCCTGACAGCCCCCACCAACATAAAAAGTCCCCAAAGCACGCAGAGAGGAGTTTTAAAGGCTGGATTACAGCACTGGGGGCGGAAGGACCCCCTGAGGCTGCCTTTCCGCTCGCTATCAGCAGCCAGCACGCTCTGCGCAAGCAACCCTGACCACGGCGCGCAGCCGAGGCACAAGGCACAGCTTGCGCTTTGCCGGCTGGATTGCCTCCACGGGGCTGAGGAGCGGAAAACCTGCTTTCATTAGTGCACTTGAGTACAAGTGACTCGCAAAATAAAATAAAGGGAAAAGCAAAACAGCAAGAGCGGGCAAGATGCATCCCTCCCACCATTGCTGGCCACAGAGATGACAGCGCCTGTGTTGTATGACCTGTGAAGCCCCTCTGGCCAGCCAAACCCCACATTTGGAGCTGGCTGATACCTTTATGCAAGGGCAAGAGGCAGGATGAATCCTTCCCAAACAGCACAACCCCTCCAGGCTTGAGGAATAAACCTTGGGCAGCCTTGGAGGACTCACTGAGCTGGGAATGGAGGCAGGGAGTCTTCCAGGCACATTTTAGGGTAATTCCAGCAGTTGCTGCTCTGATGTGCACCTTGAAACCATCCCATCGCTCCCACAGTAAAGGGCTTGCCTTGCTTGAACAGCCTCCAAAACCTGCTAGCCATCACTCGGGCCAAATTCAGTGCCAAGGAAAGGCAAGGGAATACCCAACCACGTTGAAACACCTAGGTGAAATAAACTTCACACTTCAATCATCTCAAATGGCCTTGGCCCATCAGGGTGGGCTGGCATCTCCTGTGTTCTGTTGAGGGTGAACTACCCCATCTTCTAGAGCCTCTCCTCCAAAACCCAGGTCCCAGTGAAGCTTTTCCAGCCCCTTGGGTTGACCTTGCTGTTTCCTTCAGGGCCCCACTCACGGGCTGCACAGGCAGAGCCACCCCCAATGAGCCCCACAGCACTCACAAACTCATGACATAGAGCAGAGCCAAGACAGCTAGCAGTGCCAGCCCTGGCAGGTCTGTAGGGGGAAAAATGTGATGTAGTGCTGGGACAGATGAGGTCTCTTTGGCTCTCCCAGCAGTTCCCCATCAATGCCTCACTGTGACCCAGAGATCCTTGCTGACCCAGGAGCCAGCAGGACCACTGGGAACAGAGACTGTCCCTCCATCAGCTGTGTTTTTAATTAAAAGCAAGCACAAAGCTTTGCACTGCTTTCCAGACAAGTGACTATGTCATCTGTACAAGAGACTGCTGAGACATTCCCCAGCGAAATCCAAGCCCACTGTGTCACTAAGACATCAGCAGAACACACACATTCCCTCTGCATTGCCTGCATTCATTTACAGCCCCATTCATTGCAAGCTTTCTTACAGTTTCTGCAATAAGCAGTAGCTGGGACAAATGCAGAAGGGCAAGGGCAGGTCTTGGTGTCACTTCCAGGAAGGCAAAGCTCTTAAATACATGTGCAAATTCCAACCTGAGATCTCTGCACCTGGGAAATTACCCAAAGTACTAAACAACCCATTAGCTCTGACCCTGGCATAATTGAATCTGGGAATTTAGTAAGAGAGTCTGTCTCTCCTAACAGCGCTGAAGATAAAGCCTACCAGATCGCAGATAAATTGCTGGCATTGAGGAAATCTTCTGCAGTAAACCTCTCTGCTGCACTCAGAACGTCAAAGGACGTATTCCCATGGTGTACAGTGTATCAGGCATACAATACTATTAGCTAGCACAGGTGGTATTTAAAGAGATCGCAGATAAAAGTTTAAAGAGACTGCTTGCTAAGTGCACAGATAATCCTGCTCTTTTACACAGGAAACTGCAGCTTCTTAAAGGCAGGTTTAATTTTATTTATGATTTTTACGAGAAAAATAAAAAATTCCGCTGTTACATACGATCCATCCTGTGCAAACAGCCCTCTGTCACCTGGGCTGCTCCCAGGGCACGGGACACTGGGGGGGGGGGGGGG
>JANZLQ010000064.1:16735777-16759171 GCA_026212715.1 Elanus axillaris
CAGGGCACGGGAAACGGCCCCCCCCCCCCCCCCCCGAGAGCACAGCAAGGAAACCTGCAACACTCAACGGCTGTTGACACCGATGGTTTTGGCCACACTGCCACAACCTTTGTCTTTATTACAAATCATGGAATAAATCTGCTGCTGGCTGAAGGCATCCAACTACGTAAAAGCAATATGCTGGGGCTGGATCCAGTGCCGCAGAGCAAATATCCCTCATCCCCCCACCCTGCAGGGGCATTTCTTTGCATTGATACATAGCTGTAGGGTTAGCTCCTTACCAATGGCTCCGCACACAGTTAAGCATCAGGATAACAGCACCCAGGCAGTAGCAGGCAGCACGTGGAGAGCCGAAGACTCGGCTGAGCGCTCGTGTTTTGTGCTCCCATCTGGCTACCTGAAGAGACAACAGAAAAGAAAGCGGGTGGTTGGAGGTCCCTGGGCATGTGCTGCCCCAGGAGCCTGAATCCCACAGCCTCGGCCCCACGCCGTCTGCGTGGCTTTGTGCAAGAAGCAAGTGGAAACCATTGATGAGACATGGCTTAAACCAAGCCTGGGGATGAAAGCTCTTTCTCCTACCCATGCCAGCCCCTGCCAGTGCTTGCACTGTATATGCCCTTGCATACCAGGCCAGCCAGCAGCACCAAGGCACAGGCTCATGGAAAAAAAAAACCAAACAAGAAACCCCAAACAACCCTACACATCAGTTTTGGGGAATATGTGGCTTGGACAACATGTGTCCAAAAATACTGAGAGCATTCCTAAGGCTACCCCCAGGCCTCCAAAGCCAACAGGCCCCTACCATGGAACTAGTATTGCTCTCCTAGAAGGAAAACAGATCCCCAATAAGGGATGGATCACAAGGACACCTGGCTCTCATTTTCTGGGCCCCATCATCTCCTACATCTGGCTGTAGGGATTATAGCCAACAGAAACAACCCCCTCCCTGCTCACTTCCAGAGAGCTTTGCAGGCACTTACCCCTAGACAAGATCTACCAGCTTTGCCCAGGGAACTGCTTCCACTTGTGCAGGCTGAACAAGTTGGCCTTCATTAGCACTCAGCAATTGTAGCCATTAAGAGCTCACCTGCACTCCTCACCCATCCCTGCACAGCTGTCTCAATGCAACCTGTACAGCACCTCAGTGACAGCCCAGGACTCACACGTATGCAGGCAGCATCTCCAGGGAGGCATGAGCATCCTTTACAGCAGTTTCCTCTGGCTGCAATTTTAAGCTCCGTGTTCTGCAGAAGCTGATGGGACCCTGCCCAAAACACCTTGCAGCTGAGGAGGTGCCCTCTCCCCCTGGGAGGCTGCTGCAACGCAGGTGGCTGGAGCTGCTCCCAAAATCTGCAGAACTGCATCCACCCAAGTCACCAAATCCAGGACCTTCACTCCCAAGCTGATGAAAATCCTTACAGCTACTCTGTTTTCTACCTTTCCTGTATCCCTCAGAAAGCTGTCACTGTATTTATTGCCTTTTTTTAGGCTCTGTTTCCAGGCGCCATGCCTAGGGTTTGGATCAGACCCTCGATTCAAGCCAAGCAGGGCACACCTGGGCAATGAAGCAAGAGGTGGGAGTCAGCAGAACATCTCAGCACCAATTTGCTTCTCAGACACGGCTGGCACTTCATTAGCTTCAAATGCACTTCACTCCCTTGTATGGAGCCCGGGCAGCTTTAGGGAGGCACCTGCAACCCAGCTATTCATCTGCTCTGAATGTATTTGGTAATTTATTGGCTCTATTTGAGCAGAGAAAGGCAGCTTTGCAGGTCCCGCTTTCTTCCCAGGCTAATGCAGAAGCACAAAGTGCTGCTGGTGGAGGGGGACTGCTGGCTTCAGGAGGGGAGAACGATGAAAACCTCTGATAAGCAGGGCACTGATCTCACATGCTGAGAGCTGATTCAATTAGTTATGCAATGATTGCTCTGAAATTACAAATCCACTCATGACAGAGAGAGCTGCTTCACTGCCTTTTTCTGGCTGGTATAAATAGTTTGTATTCTAAATTGAATTTAAAATACCGTGCGTCACGCTGCTGCTAAAATGGGAGCCGCTGTTTGAATGCTGGGAGAGTGGAAAAAGAAATATAGGGTGAGTTACCACCTTTGGAAAGTAAAAAGAAGTGACCATACAGGTGACTGAGTCACAGATGGAAAAATGCAGCCACGTGCCAGTTAGCTGTACTAACTTCCTAATTCCCTGGAAATTATTCTGCCGGCGTTTGCACGGATGGCAGCTCCTGGCTCATTTCGAGAGCTTCGCAAAGCCTCTCAGTCGGCGGCAGAGCTGAAGCTGAAAGAGAAGGCAGCTTCGCCGGGATCAGAGGGGAGAGCCCGTGTGCCTCTGGGAGCCATCAAGGCGGCCTTGTAATTACCCTTGCCTTTAGAAAAGCACATCTGGGCAACAACAGAGCGCAGTGGGGCGAGGGGACGCAATTCCGAGCCCTTTGGGGCACCAGCTGGCTCGGCTGCATTGGGATTGCTCCCAGCAACAGCCCAGCTCACGCTGCATCACGTTGCTGCCGACTCCCCGGCTGGGACCGAGACGCCAACTCTTATTTAGCTGTCACAGCCTTCAGATGGGACCCCGGGCTCTTTTCTGAGCCCACGCGGGAGTCATCCTGAGCAAAGCAGAGCAGGAGCCTGCGTGGGGCTGGAAGCAGCGGCGCCCGCCAGGCCCTGTGGCAATATTTCAGCAACAATTAATTTGTTCCGGTTCTGGTTCTATTCCTTGAACAACTAATTAGTTCTGGCTCAGTTCTAATTTTCTAATTTTAGTAATTTCTAGCTAATATTAGCTCTTGCTCGACCCATGGCTACACAGCTGGCTTAATGGTTTTATAAAATAATGAGCTGATGTGTTATTATTTACTGCATGACAGATGAAAAACGCTTTTAGCATTCTCCGTGGCCGTGTGCGGGACATGGCAGGGCTGAGACCAGTGGCCTCCTGACGAGGGCTGCAGCCGTTCCCAGTGCGCTGTTTGCCTTCCCAGCCAAAGCCAGCACCGTGCTGCCCGCAGGCGAGCACAGCATCGGGGAGGAAAAGCCCCATGCCATGGCCGTGTGTCCCGGTGAGGGAGAGAAGGATGCATTTTTATTTTTCCTCCAACCTTCAAGTTTGGAAATGGAGTTAATACAAAGTTTCCTGACTTACCCAAGGGTCAAAGCAATAGAAAAATTCAAGGGTCCTTTTCCAAAGCTCCCAGCCCTCTGCTTTCACTTTAGGATACTTGGTGAGGGCTGTAAGTAATTTTTTTAATGTTTCCCCCAATGCTCGTTATTGAAATAAATCAATGAGCGGATGTGGCTGCAAAGCCGGGGAGTGCTCTTGGGTCCCATGTTCTGCCTTTGGCAGGCCATTCCGGCGCTTGTCGGAGGCAGGCGCAGCCAGCTGATGTTCCCAGGGAATCGCCGCCTCCTTTGCGTAAATGCGATTTCCACATAACCAAACCAAGCCATCTCCCCACCCGCTTGGGCAAGTGCGTAAACAAAAATGAAAGCACCAGCATGCATTCCCAGTGGCTGCCCTGATGCAAAATGGAAATGCTCTGAGTTTTCTTTTCTTTCTTTGGGCAGGCAAACCTTTCTGAGCCACCTCGAGAAGGGCCACAAATAACCATTCAAAAAGCAATTTCATCTCACGAACCTGTCTCCACAGCTGATCAACAGGAAATGCTCTTTACAGCTCTGTGTGCATGGCAGACCATTGCCTCTCATTAATATTTAGTATTTGTTTCAAGGAAATTGATTATTTTTGTCTGCCATACAGGGAAGCTGGCTTTTGAAAACGCTACATTTTAATTTGCTCAACCCCAGCTCTGAAATAGAGACTCTGCTGTTTCGCATGACTCCATTTCTATATCTGGTTCACCCCAGAGATGGGGAACGAAACCAGATAGCCCAAAGGCTCAGGTCTAAGGGACATTTTGCATCTCAATGCTAATCAGCCGATCTACGTCCTCACATTGCCCCATTGCCATAGTATCTGAAGAAGACGGTGTGGGCATGAGTGAATAGAGCCTTGCGGCATGCCTGGCAGGCTGGGATGGATTAGCAGCTCCCTTCAACCCAAGGGAAACTGAGGCACTGGAGGGTTGAGGCAAATGGCTGCTTCCTAGTTCTCCAAGGAGCAGGGCAGAGGGGCTGTGCCTGCATGCTGGGAAATCCTCGGAAATCCTGGACCCATTGCCCACCCGGGGACATGCTCTGCCCACTTCTGGGGGATGCTCTTGCCCTGGCCAAACTGTTGGCATAAAAATATTCGGTGCCTAAGTCTGGGCTGAAGAAAAGATAGCAGTGAATAGGATATGCCACCTTCACAATCCCTGTCTTGCAGTATTTGCCACCACGAAGGGTTTTGCCCCATCACATGGGGTCTAGGAAGCAGCTCACCAAGGGACCCAAAAGTCAGAAATTCCATGAACAGCCCAGAGGAAGAACAATCAGCTCCCCAGGGCACATCTGCACCCCAGTCCCAAGAGGATGAACGTGGGTAGGGTGAGCCCTGGATGCACGGATGATTCAGACCTAAGTAAAAAAAACAACCTTCAGACAAAACCGACCCGAGCAAACTTTTTAAGACTTTCTCCTTTAGTCTGGCCTCTCCTAGGGCCCCCATACCCTATGGGGGTATGGCCTCTGGTGGGCGCTGGGGCAGGAGAAACCTGACTCTGCACTTAGGTGGCTCCGTATGAGCATCTCCTACTGGGGGAGACATGCCCTGCCTAGCCCATAACCGGATGAAAGGGCAGAAAACCTGATGTTACCCTTATTTCACCTGTGGGGATCAGAAGCACCGATCTGTTCCCCTGTTATGAAAAGTCCTTTCTTCCTTTCTGATTCTCTGGAATCCCTCATTAAAGTGTAATGACGTTCTCTGTCACTGCCTGGATGCTGGCAAACAACCCTGCTTGCAGCTACTACATTTATCTAAAAGACAGGGAGGAAAAAGATACACCTGAGCAACCAAACTCTCTGACTGTGGTGCTCGCAGGAGCAAGCAGGGAAGCAGAACCAACACAGAGCACGACAGCAGAGCAGGCTGCAATGTGAATGCACATCCACTGCCCACCTGCGAGCGCTGGGGCTGGCTGACCTTTGCCGAATGCCAGAAGAGCCAGCCTTTCTGGCTGACCAAGTGACCGTGGAGGAAACGAGGGTGGTCTGACCTTATCCCTCCTAATGAACCATGCTCGAGCCCCTCTGCAGTCGGCAGCACTTAGTGCAGACACTAGATGTGGGTTTATTGCCCACATGCTGGTAGGGAATTGCCGATAGTGCCGGTTGAACACCGTGGCCAGGCTGCAAGATCCAGCCTGAGCTCCTGCAGCCACTCAAGGCAAATGTCCAAGTGCTTGTGCTGCTCCTAGGTGAGAAAAAATCTGCTTCTCTAGGAGAAACCTCAGGAGAGATGGGAGGGGAAACTGCAGGGCTGGTCCTGGGGAGGATTGTGCATGGCAGCCCCGAGCAGTGTGCAGGTGCCGTTCCTGCCGCTCGCCGGCACAGCGCCGAGCCCCTGGCACAGGAACAACACCAGCCGAGGCTGGCACGTGCCCATGTGCAACCTCATATAAAACACCAGCCTGCCAAGCACCCACCCCAGCACCAGGCACCAGCACAGACTTTCCGAAGGTATGTGCAGAAAACGCCCCAGGGACTGGTGTGCCACTGGCAGCAAGAACATGATTAGCAGGAGCTCTGGGCAGCGAAGGCAGGAGAAAAAGAACAGAACAAACCACGGTTTAATTTGTACAAGCTGGTAATTATAGTTGCTATCTGTCTGAAATCTCTATTGAGTTTATTTAAATATGTTCTCCGTGAAGGCCATTCAGACAGGAATTATCAAGGTGTTGCAGCAGAGGAGATAATGCCATGCAGTTTTCAACAGATCAAGGGCTGATTAGGAGGAATTAATTAGCTGCTTAAACAGTCCTTGACTCGCTGCAGCAATTAGCCGTCACCTCCCCACAGTCACGTTCCCGGTGCAGCAGCGGCAGTGATACGAAGCACCCATCAGCAGAACTGCCTTCCCTGCGCTGCCGATGAGCACCGAGTCAGCCCCGGCTGGTTTGTGGACCCGGGAAGGTGCCCCAAACCCACAAGGTTTAGCCCGTGGCCAGGGCTTGGCAGACAGGCAGCGGTGCATTAGGCTGCGGTGTCTCCCTTGCACCTGCTGTGACACCCATCATTGGTCCGTACACGTGCATCCACTGTGACTTCCAAGACGAGGCAGACAATGGATATCTTCCCTCTTCCAGCCTTTAGCAGGCCAGTCTCTCGTGCATGCCCCATCCACCATCTCTTATCTATTATGAGCCACCAGTTCTCAGCCGTGCTCTACCACTGGAGCCAGCTGATCATACAGCAGCCTTAATCCCACATGCCGTCGCCTGCTGTCCCTTTGGCAGGGTGGGAGCATCGTCCCCACCTCTGCCCATCTGAGCCATCACCCAGCCTTCCCCGAGCCCTCATCCCACACAGCCCTGCCTGCCACAGCCCCTCCGTCCTGTCGCAGCACTGCTTGGGGTCCCTTGCTGCTCATTCCCATCCTTCCCAGCACAGCCCATGGCCCAGGACCCTTCTGCAGGGTGCAGTTGAGGTGGGCACCAGCTCCAGGACTGGCTGGGAGCGGGTTCCACAGGGCAAGCACTAAACCACGGCAAGCTGGTGTTGCTGAGCTGCCTGAGGAAAGCAAGCTGAGCTGTCCCCAGCTGAACACTTTCCAGAGGCAGGAGGAGAAGCCGGCACTTTTGGGGTGACCATGAGACCACCTTCTGTCCCTCCTGCCACCACAGCACACTGGGGGAACTGGTCGCAGGCTGCCAGCTCCTGCCAGCACCCCGACAGGCTCCACTTCGTTTAATTGCTTCCTGCCTGCACTGGGAAGAGCCGCGGCAGCTCTGGACTACCTGATCTAGAGACCGAGTTATTTCTCTGAAGGCTTCTCAACTCACAAGCACTCAATTACAGAGAGCCATAAGATGGTAATGGAGCCTGAAAGCTTTTTAGCAAATGATTAAAGCCCTGCGAAGTTCCCTCACTAAGTACTGGAGCAGCAGCTTCCAGTTCATGCAATTAAAACACTGAAGTGGTATTAGAAGAGACAGGCACCGTCTTAATGGTTTCATGTGAGCTGTAAGGCAACACAGGCTGGAGACTTTGCCCATGCAGCTTGTAAAGGTCTTTTTTATGGTAATGCACCAAGAAAAGATGCACTTAAGAGATAGACTGCTGATGAGCAACAGGCACTGGGGACAACGGGTGACAGCCCGTGCCCATGCACGTGAAGCCAGAGCCGGGCAGGGACCCCCATCGGAGCTTGGAGGCTCTGGGCACCCTGATCTGATGGGTAGAGACCTGACAAGTGTGCTGAGAGACAGGGACAGGCTGGCTCAGCCACGAAAGGTCTCCCCAGGAGGCTACACCAGTTAGTTTTTCCCCTTTCCCGTTTCCCCACTGGTACAATGGCAATAACAGCTGTCAGTAAGCCGCAGCCAAGGAGGATGGCTTAGCTCATCCTGTCTGCCAAGGGCTTTCAGTTTGGAAAGGAAGGCGTCAATTTGACTCAAGGAAGACTTTTCTATTGCCTTTCATGGGCTCTGGGTAGGGAGGGGTGTTGTTGTTTATTCCAGCCAAAAGAAACAGCAGCGGGGTTTCAGGGAGAGAGGGTTTCAGTATGTAGACTGGCTACGCAGCAATACTTCAGCATAGAACAGCCAGTTGGAATGACTGGGCTGTACACCCAAGTGACACGGAGTTCCACGGAGGGAAAAACCACACGTTTCCAGGCTCTCGCAGTGGAACTGGAGGCTTGGAAAGCACAAAAGGCTGCAAAAAAATGAGAACATCCAAGGGGCTGAAGAGAGATCTACAAGAGGAAAGCAGGGCAGGTTCCTCTCCAAAACCGAGGGGCAGGTTGGGGAGCTGCAGTGCTGAGACAAGCCAGTGTGACAAGCCCTTGCTGCCTGCAACGCCGATCGCCCAAACAAGTGAGTTAAGACAATGAAAAGCAAGCTGGAGTGCCTCTTCTAGCGACTTTTCCCTGACAAAGCCCAAGCACCGCCATCGAGGGGGTCAATGGGGTCTAGCCTGAGCACTTCAACACAGGGAGAAGAAGTGACTCCACTTCTTTAGAAGTGGAAAGATGACTATTAAAGAAACCTAGCCTGCCTCTACCATGTATGAGTTTAGCCTAAAATATAAAGCCCCCCCTCATCCATCCCGAGTGAAAGTAATTGGACTGAAATGGCACAGGTCACCTCAGCTAACGGCCTTGAGTTGGGGAAACAAAACAAGCCAGCAGGTAAACAGATAAGAGTTTCGTAAGGACTAGGTACACTTTACCTCAAAGCCATCCCTTGAGATTACCTCCACATGAGCCTTTACCTTGAATCCACTCATGATCAACAGCTAGATAATAAATTTCATTTCTCTAA
The DNA here is from genome assembly GCA_026212715.1 of Elanus axillaris. Lineage (NCBI taxonomy): Eukaryota > Metazoa > Chordata > Aves > Accipitriformes > Accipitridae > Elanus > Elanus axillaris. Next base: position 16,744,218 of record JANZLQ010000064.1, read on the forward strand.
TAGTGTTTATGTGATTTGTCAAAGTACCATCTCATTAGCTGGTTGTAATAAAAACAAGCCCCTGCTTAACGTATGCCAAGGCAGCCATCGATGTTCCATGAGCCACATCCTCTCCTCTTCAATAATAACAAAAATGACACGGAATATGGGCTGTACTTGCTAGCAATTTCCAACACAAAATGTGAACAGTTTCTCCTCAAGGCAAGGAGCTCATGATTTATGTCCAAAGAGCTGGAAGCTGAAGGCAGGTGATTTCGAGTAACCCAGAATGAGCTGTCTTAATTAATTTTGAGAGTGGGCATAGGAAGCCCTTATGAGCAGCTCCCCAAGACTGAGCAGGGGAAAGGCGATGTGCTCCAGCTGCAGAGAATCAGCCTGCACGGCCCAAACAGACTCTCCTAGCCAACAAAACCCATGGAAAAAATATCTGGGAAATAATGATTTCTCCAGGACACAGCATGGGATGCGGAAGGACCTTTCCAGACCCAGTCTGGGATGTGGTGGGGATGGCCAAGCACTGGGAGGGACACGGGCTGCGTGGGGGAACGGGGAGCAGCTGGGACCCACCCAGCTCCTCCTATCCTGTAATACAACCTAATAAACTAAACTCCGGAGATCAGGGAAAGGCAGAGGCTCCCCCTGCACAAGTATTTGGGGCTCTGCTAGAGCCCAGAGGGAAGGCCAGCTCTGCCAGATGACCATCTCGTGCACAGGATGGCGAAGCATTTTGCAAGGTGTTTTGCCATTTTTTTTAATCTTCCATGCCCAGATGACTTGGCCCACACTTAGCTATCCATTGCACACAGTGACCATCCAGAAAACCACAAACCTCACATTTTCATACATTTTTCTGAAGCTCAGAGAATTTTCTCTAAGTGAAACAGGTCTGATTTTACTCAGGCAGTCCATAGCAGGCACCTTCCCAAAACAACCAGAAGCAAAGGTGTGTGTCAGTCTCTTGGGCGAGAGAGACTATTCTGCCCATCTCACATCCTGTATTTGCTTAAATTTTTTTTTCCTGTTACTCATGCAACGCTAAAAAAAGCAAAGCCAGGGAAAGTGCTTGAAGCGTTATAGACACAGCCGCTTTACCAAAACAGGCCGTCTACCCAAAAGACCCGTTTTCAAACAAAGCGATCCAACAATAGCACTGACAATGTTTGAACTGGCATCGATTTAGAAAGACAAGCTCTTTGCTGCACCACACTGTCAGCAAGCGCTCAGTACAAATGCCATGTTACAAGACAAACGCCTCCTTTTTTTTAAGACTTCCCTTCTATTTTCGCACCTCCGCTCTGTTGCGTTATTTTCAAATCAAGCCCTGGATCCCAGCAGATCCACAGTGCCGAGGTCAAGTCCCTCTGAATTCGCTGCAGACTTCAACACCTTAGGTTTGGTTTTAAATGTGGGGACAAAGCTTTCTATCTTGTCACAAAGCATCTACCCCTCTCTTCAAAGCTTTCCAACGATTGCTGCAAACATCTAGTTCAAATTGCTATCACCATTGCAAATAAGGTCAGCCTGATTAAAAAGCAGTTATTCTAGCTGGAATAAAAATGGACAGTCTTCAGCAAGTGCATCCTATGTAAGAAATATCCTCTTACGGAACTGAGACAAGCCTTCACTGGCTCCAGGTAAAAGAAGATTGAGGTCACCTAACGACTCTGACAGTTCTTGCAGCCTATGATTCATTGCAAAGAGACCGTATAAAGCTATACAGGAGGTGGAAGCTAATTCAAGTGCCTTTTTGCTCTCCTGTATGACCTGCATTTAGTTGCAGATACGTGTTCAGGTCCCAGTGTGAGCACCCAGCTCCATCACTGTGTCCCCAACCAGCTGGACCTGCGGATGTGCCCCTGCCTGCAACCAAAAACTGGGGCTGGATGCTGCCGGACTGCGACTCGGGCCATTCTTCAAGCAGATGGGAGTGGAAATACTTTGGCTCTGTTGTCTTAAAGATTAAGTCAGAAGCTCCAGTCCACTCAATGTATGAGTAAGAAGGAGCTGGCAGGAGAGAAGGGGATGGAGAAAGGCTGAGGGTGATCGGCAAGCAGAAGCCTCTCGAGACACGAACACATCAGCACACAACCACACAGCCCCATGCAGAGGAAGAAAAAGCAGCCAAGCCATCCCAGCGCTGCCTGGGATCTTGCCTTTGATGTGAGGGTTTTCAGACCCAGGCATCATCTCTGCCGTTTGCTCCCGTTAATAGGTTTGCTTGGATTCCAGCTCAGCCCAGCTCATTACCCACACTGCCGAATCTGACACTAATTCTGGATGACTCCTATTGCTACAAATAAATAATAAAATTGCCTCCATGCAGGGGTTGTTTTCTTCCTCTCTCCCCCTAATGCAGGTCTGGTAGCATCGCATGTATCTGTTAATGAAGTCCATTATATCCAGAGTTTCTCAGCAAGTAAAAATTACAATCATTAGCCAGTGACTGATGAGAGACAGAAACACCATTTCTGCCCGGGCTGGCAATAACAGTACGCCAAGTACACGTCCCAGCGAGTTGAGCCTTGCTCTCCTGTAATATGGTACCCAATGTTCTTCATTAGCATTTCTCTTTTTAATAGAGCAAGACAGCGTCCTGCGGCAGGTCACAATTACACACAACAATTAATTCAGGGAGGAACAATGACTGGTGTCGTAGAGGCACATTTTGCAGCGAGGTTGTCAAAAGGTGAACTGGAAGATGATTAGGAACATTTTAAAGCCCTACCTAAAACCAAAAACAAGTGGAGACACAAGTGACAGAACAGCAGAGGAGATGTGGCTGGTTTCCTTGTACACTACTTTGTAATTTTTTAAATAGTAAAGAAACACAGCAATTATTCTTTTGGTCGTAATACCCCAATGACCAGGACCGGCAGTCTCAGACCAGGACTTCTTGTGCCATTTGCAAACAACACACAAAGCTAGCTCGGCTTCTCCCAGAGCTGCAGCCGTCCTCTTGCTGCCCTTTTGTGAAATTAGGGTTTAATTCTCTGGAATAAGTCTGCTAATAAGGACTCCCAACACACCCATCCTCTGGACAGCGTGTACTCACTCATTGCTCCCCCAGGGGCTGTGATAGGAGGGGGAACAGCAAAAGAGGGATGAAAAAAAATAAATACGCCTCGCAGAGCACAAAATGCAAGAGAAATCTAATACCCCTTCACAGAGTAGTGAGAGTTCGTTGGAAAAGAAGTACTGGTTGCACCGGCCACGCTCAGCGGAGCGCCGATTTCGGCTGGAGGGCCTCCTGTCCTCTCGCTGCTCGACGTATCACGTTCCACACTCCGTGTTAAGCCTCCCTGGGGAACATTTCCCACGGTGCCGAGGACACGCATGTTTGTGATGCTGCTGTTGTCCCGGCGGCCAACAATAGAGAGGGACAATTTGATCTTTATGTAATGCAGGCAGCCGCGCGCTCTGTTCCCCTCTCCTAGGGGATGAGATGTTCAAACCGCGCGGCACAACAAGTAATAACAATCTGAAGGGTTAAATACAACTATCGAACCCCTCAGGCTTGCTGGTGTTATCACTAGGGTTCCTGTGGGTGTTAGATGGGTGTAACCACATGCCCCATGGTATTTGTTCAATGCCAGAAATGTGACCCAAAAGCCGAGCGAACAATCAATCATCCCCAGACCCAGTGATCTGCAGCCCAGGGGAGCTCCTTCCCTTTTGCAGCCTCAAAGCCCAATGCTGAGATGCACATATGAGCCCTGCACGCAGCACTCAAGCCCTTTTACAGTCTTTTGCTCTATGCATTTGTACCGGAGCCCTGCACGGAGGTGGATGGGGGAGGCTGGGCAAGTCCTTCCAGCTAAGGATCCCCACGCATCTGTACCAGGGACCAAAGCCTGATGGGTACAGGCAGGAAAGTAATATTCAGTTGGGCAATGCACTCGCGTTGGCTTCCGAGTACATCAATCTCTGGAATATGATTGCATGACAAAGTGTCAAAATGAAACTAATTCATTGCTGCTCTCCAGCCTTGGGAATCAAATGAGTAACTCTGCAGTCATGAAAACAATGTGCTGGTAAAAATAAGCAGGAAAGGGCACTTAATTGGAATGCTTTGTAGTTACAAATATGTATCTCGTCTGAGGTCATTCAGTTTTTAACAGGAACAGCCACGCGTGCCCCAAGGTGATCTGGTTTGGTATTGCTCCAGTCCTGTTACGAGTATACACTGTAGTCACAGATGGATGGACAGAGTCTTTTTTCCCAGTTCAAAACCCTCCATGGGATTTTGCTGACTGCGCATCTGCTGTCAGACTCACCGCAGAAAACACAGCTCTGAGGGCAGGAATAGAAACATCCAACTACATGGGGGGATTTGGGGTCCCTCTTCTCTTCTGATGAGGAGGATGCTCAACTTCTTCTTTCTAAAAGGGGCACTTCTATAGCAAAGGAGAGGCTTGAGCCAGAGGCGGTCACACTGAGCACCAGGCAGGCACAGAGCTGATGCTGGAGAAAGGGCAGGAGGTGAGAAAAGTAGGCAGAAAGAGTACTGTAAAGGATCATAAAAGCTGCATGTACATTTTCCTTCCCTGAAAATGTCTTTGTGCTTTTATGGCAAGGAGCTGCCACGATTACAGCTTCTTTTATAAGTGAAGCACAAACCAGATAATGAGCAAACCTCCCACCGCACAAAGGAGGCAACGAAGGCGTTCTGTGAGCCCTGACGGTCAGGCTTCCCCACAACAGCCAAAGACAGAGAAAATTGCTAAAACCCATCTCCATTTCACCCACTTCAGGGGTGTGAGCTGCTCGCAGTCTGCTTTTTCTTCCCAAAAGCGCAAAAAGGATCACACCAAAAATGATTGTGCCTACACAGACAGCGAGTGAAAACCCTTCAGCCAGACAAAGCAGCAGCTCGCACGTCCTGACCTGCAGAACAAGCCCACAGCTGCATCATCCCTGGTCTGGAGGAGTAAAGAGAGGGAACAAAAAAGGTTTTGCAAGGAAAAAAACCCCAGGCAAGATATTGCCAAATCCAGATGACTAGGTAATGCACCATGGAGGTTCACGATTTTAACAACACATGGGAAAATCAAGAGCTCCCATCAGCCTTCCTCTCCCTGACCCCAACATTTGCTGGGAGATCTTAGGAGTTTGACGAAGCCACACGCAGATGCACAAGCCTGGGGCTTCCAGCTTTTCTGGCAAGGAAATTCATTATTTTCTAGGAGAGTTGCCCCTCTTTCCCTGCACATGAGCAAGCACGGAGCTTTGGATGGCTTGGCAGAGAAAAGAAAAATCAGGCAGCGGCTCGCTGGGTAGGGCTATTTCACCCCACTCCACAGCCTTTCCCCTGGGTCAGGGCCACCCTCCGAAATCAAAGCTCCTTGCTCTGAACAGCCAGTGCACCGCTGCACCCATCCCTCTGCAACATGTCAACCAAAGGCACTGCCCAGGCAGGCTCTATCTCCACAGCTCATGTCCTCCGTCAATGTAATACATCAGCACCAGCTTCCAAAAATCAACTATTTCTCGCCAGGTTGGGGGTTTAAAGCTTTTTCAGGATGCCTTAGAAAGGGGAATGTATGGGAGCCACCACTGGCAGACAGCCCTGGGGGGAGTGCAGATACTTGTTTGCTTTAACTGAGATGAGGCTCCTAATATATACCAGGAACCGGTGCCCGCCAAGTGCTGCTGTCATCAGGCTGCTGAACTATCTGGTTTCACACTCAAGAAGCAGCGATGTAGGATGCTCCTGCCAAGTGCCATTCCCAGCTACTTGTGTCACTGGGGACACAATATAGGTGGAAAAAAGAAGAAGGGTTTTGCTTTACTGGTTTACTAATCTACTTTACTACCCATTTGCTACTGCCATGTGAGTAACTGGAGATAAGCATCCCCTTGGAGTTCATCAAGGGGTAAGAAAATAAGAGAAAACAAGGAAGTATTTTCTTCGGGGTGCCAACCCTCTGTGCCACCAGCCTGCCACTAGCCAGATCCAGCATCCCCACCATGAAACCCGAATGCCTCCCTCCCCACGACTCTCCAGGCATGCAGGAGATGCAATTGCATCTTGATGGAAGCCGGGCAGCAGACCTTATGGAAATAACCTCCCAAGAGCACCCACCAGACTGCGTGTCTCTGCATTTCTTTGTCAAAGCAGCCGGAAAACATCCAGCTCATGTCTGTGATTGCAGCAGGCATGCAACCTGGGAAGCTCCCGTCCGGCCCCCAGACACCCGATGTCCCGGGGGAGGCAATGGGTTTCCCCACTCGGGGCTCCAGCAGCTCCCAGCACAAACGCTGCCAAAGCCCAGGGCCACATGGGAGGACGCACTGTCTTCCATGCCTCCCGGTCTGGGCAGATCATATTACTTTCTTTTTTTGCATTTTTTGCCTTGTCCCGTGGGATGCAGGTGGTCATAGACCTGCCATTTCATACACTGACATCTTCAAGCAGCATCTCATCAGCAGGAGAAAGTGTTTAGCAGCAGCATGGCAGGATAGGGATGGAGTAGGACAGAGAGGAAAGGGCCTCTCCCAACTTCTAGGGTCTACAGATAATCCTCTTGTGTATGGAAACAAGACTCCTGGCTTAAATATATTTTTTCATCTTTTGGCATGTGCTGACTTATTCCAGCAGGGTTGCCAGCAGCCCGCCGTTTATTTTTAAAACACTAAACAAGAAAAGTCCAGTATATACAACAAACACCCTGGGAGAAGCATTTTTAGAGAAGCATTCTGCAGAAGCTAAAAAAAGGAGGTTGCTTTTCGGGTCAGTATGGCCATGATCCATAGGGGACTGTGAGGTGAGAAACAGATTCTGACCTTGGTTTAGAGAAATGTTGAGCAGGCACGTCACATACCAGCTGGATCCCAAATCCATGCTAGGAACGGGCACGGCAATGGCTCAGCTGCCCAAGCACACCCTGCCTTGGCAGGTACCCACGCACGGTAACTGGGCAGCTGCTCGAATGATTGCCACCGCCTCGCCTGGAGCCCCGCGGGCTGAGATCCTGCCTGGCTCGACACACAGATGAAGCATCTCAGTTCACAGCTGCCCAGCCAGGCTGGGCTCCACGATCCCTCCCTACGGCAGGCAGCTCAGCCTGCAAGGACATCATAAAAAGATATTGCACAGCTTCTTAAAGTGGGTTTAGATGAAAACACCATCACCCCTAGCTGGGAGGCTGCAGGGAAGCGGTGCTGGGATGAAGGATGCGGCTCTCCCTCAAGGTGACAGCGCTCCTAATTGTGTCACTCCAGCCGGCAGGCCAGAGGATGCGACCCAGTTTTGGTGCCTGTTATGTGGCTCACAGCAGTGCCGACATGCTGGAAAAGCTAAATTTAGGAGCCAAACAGCCGCAGTGTTACACACCCGGCCAGGACTCACTCTGTTACGAGACGGCTGGAGAATCGATGCCGTCCACTTACCGCACGCGTTACAGCATCGCTGCAAAGCCCTCGCCGCCAGAGTGGGAAGCGTTACCAAGTCACTCGGAATAAAATTGCCACTAAATGCTGTTTGGGGGGAGGAAAAGAAAAAAAAAGCAAACCCTTGCTCTCTCTCAGGGATTGTACAAAATGAAAATGTCTATTGCTGCCTGGTAGAGAGTCCAATTACAAATAATGTGCATCCTCTCCCTGCACAAAGGATGAAAGGCATCAGAGCTGGTGGTGACATTTTAAGACAGGAGATGTGAGAGCGAATCCAAGCCTCGTTGCAAGCCCAGCTTTACCCCCATAAAGAAACACTTTCTGCAGTCAATTGCCTTGCAGCGTAGCTTGAAGCCCCGCTATTGATCTAGCATCTGTTATAAGCAGATAATCATCGTCACTGTGCCGTGGCTTCAATGACAGGATCTAAAAGCACTTTCCAGAAGATGGTTGAGGGCTGTTTTTCTGCTCTCACCTGCACTTGCAGGCAGGCGGAGGTTTGCGGGGGAGCCCACAAAACTCTTGCAGGTTTGCAGAATTTGAAGGCCAGAAAAAAAAACAATAAATCACTCCGACTCATTCATCTCCCAACCCTGTAAACTTCAGCTAACGGAGGTGTACTCCCCGCGAGGCTCTGCCTGCCACTCCAGCCCCAGCCCTTGCACAGCCATATCATACCCTGCAATTTCCTTTTCCCAGCAAGGTGCTAACAGACCGCCATCAAGCCACCGCTCAATCCTTCCCTTCTGCAAGACAGACAGTGAGAGCTTGCTGAAATCCTCAGTATCAGGCAGTTTTCTCCTGTCCCCAAAAGGTTTCCTGGAGTTTGACTCACTGAGGTCTGAATCCCGACAGCTCCCGACCACTTCCCAGCAGTGTGGAGAGGTCTTGGGCCAGGCACCTTCCTCCAAGTTTAGCAAGAACTGGTCAGAGGTAGGTGAAAATTGGGCTTCCAGAGGCTGAAAACTACCCCCTCCCCACCGGTGCAAGCCCTTCTTATCCACTTGGCAGATTCCTTCAGTCTCCAAAGAAGGAGAAAAGGATGGGAAATTAAAAATAAATGAACCAAGAGATACACATCCATCAGGAGCCAGGCATTGTCAGCCCAGGTCCCTGTGCAACCACTTCTTTAATCAAAACCTCACGCAGTTGAAACACTTGACAGAAGTTTAAAACGGAGATCTTGTAACCCTGAACTGGAAAAGCTGCAACCTTGTACAATAAAATCACGTTTCTCTGATGGAGTCTATTTTCTTTAAAATCATGCTAAATTACGCTAAGCCTGTTCCTAACCGTGACATCTGAGGTTTCGCCCTGCAGATTCCTGCAAGATGCATGGGTGTCTCGAGGGGGTCACCAGAGGTGACAGGAGCAGCAAGCTCTCAGGTGGCAGCTGAAGATGTGCCATTTCTAAATCAGTCCGTGATGCCAGCTGTAAATTTTTAAGATGCTCAAATCAAGAAAAGGATTGCTGATGGATGCACTTCCCACTTGAAACTCACTTGCGTGGTGACAGACGTCAGACTACCTGGCTCATGGCTATGCCACTTGCCTGTTTGCTATTGAGAGTGTCAGAAACCTTCCAGCTTTCTAGAACCTCCCCATGTGCCAAGGCTCAGCAAGCTCTTTAAAGCCTCCCGCATGCAGGTTATCTGCGTCTCCTGGCTTGAAAATGTTTGTCCCCAAGGAGCTGTTATTTAATACCTTCCTTAGTTACCAAGGGATGGGAAGTTTCTCCCATCATTCTGCGGCTTTCCAAACACAGATGGGATTTATTGAAGTTTCTGCTGCTCTGACCTCATTAATGTTTTACAGCACGGCTCCAACAATGTGCCTACTCCTCGACGGGTGCCCCTCTTACAGCCTCACAGCGGTACAGGTCTCCTGGCTACACTGAACATCCTTGGGGAGCTTTATGTGACTTCATCCCCAAAATGGCTCCGGTGCTGCCTTTCGGGACCTTGCCAGCACCCTGTCTCATGTGGGACCACGGCTCCCAGCAGCTCTTTTCATAACAGCCACGGCAGGTGGGAAAGCAGAGACAGCATGAAGAGGAGAGAGGAAAAAAAAAACGGAAAAAAAACCAGAGATAGTGCAGGAACACATCCAAGCTGTGCCATAACCTAGGGGCCACCCGGGGATGGGTGGGATTTTAATTGGCATGAAGAAGGGGAAGCAGAAGAGGGGGTGCAAGCCCTGGGTTTGGTAGGGAAACGCAGCGGGCGACCCCAGGGTGACATTCATTGTACCCCCTGGCACATGCCTGCAGGGAGGAGGCTGGGAATTGGGAGTCCTGAGGCCGGTTTTGGAGAGCTTTTCTCCCCTGTGGAGAACAGGAGAAAGCATCAGCACAGCCCAGCTGGAGTCCTGCAAACTGCCCCACTTAGGCTCTGGTCCTCTAAATTGCTCTCTTAACCAAAGTACATAAATCGATCTGATGAGCATCAGGGTTTTCTCCAGAGCCATGCTCCCCCACAGCCTCCAGAGTTCATGCTTCATCCCCAAACCCTGCAGGTTTTGTCCCAAGGAAGCATCCCTGGTGCTTACCAGGGCAAATGCCTCACTATGCTTGAAGCCTCAGAATATGACTCTCTGTCGGCCAAGCATGGCACAGAGCCGGGGTTTCCCTGCCACATATTTATTCAGAGGCACTGCACAGCAAGGACAACCCGGCGCCAAACTTTGTAAGAGGCAGACCTGGCCAGAGTTCAGCAGAAACGGCGAATTAAGACACTGAACTACATCAATGCATCCCCACCCAATTTCTACCCAAATCAGGAATTTCATGCTCAGGGGGGGTTTTGACCAGGGTCCCACATTACTTATTAAGCTCAGAGAGCAGAGAGTGCTTGGCACTGCACAGAAATCCACTCTTTGCACTGAAGGTCTTGCAAGTCCAAAGCAATTCAGATGCAAAAGCGATCTCAGCTGCCGGGAAGGAACTCGAATAGCAAAAGACAAAGGGAGCCTGTGCAAGGGTATAGAGAAAGAAGAGCTGCTGGCTAGGTGGAGGCAGGGGACACCGATCACATGGAAAAAAGGATGGAAAGGAGGCAAAGGAAGCAGGTCAGGAAAAATCCAAGGATGGCTGGGGCCACTCCTGCTAAAATGCACCTGATAGCGGGGGCTTGCTTATGGCTGCAGGTCCCACCGCCCCCCTGCAAGAGCCTTCCAGCAGTGCCTGGTGCGAGCCATAGAGTGGGACTGGCAGAGCCTGAAAAAAAACAGGGAGATGCTCGGGGTCGCGGGCAGAGCAAGTGTATGGATGGAGGCACACGGACTGCAAGAGCCACCCGGCCTGTTACAGCCAGGAAAACACGTAGTGCCACGCTCACCTCCCCAGAGCTTGCCACCAACACACCAGCTCAGGTTGCTCACTGCAAACCCATGCAGAGATGCCTTCTGCTCCCAGACGCAGGCCCTGCACGTCTTGCTTGCAGTGCCACCTGCCGCCAACGGCAATGCTCTTCAGACACTGGAAGGGGACAACAGCAACGCAGAGCAATGAACTTCCTGCTGTTACATCAGCTCTCCCTGTCCTTTAACAGCAGCCAAACTCTTGATCCAAAAAGCAATGCTATTTCCCAAGCTGCAGGCGTCCCACAAGTCGCAGGCGTAGCAGCAGACGCTAATAAAATACTTTTTTTCTTTCCTTTTTATGCAGTTTCTCGCTGGAGCCGGTCTCTCCCCCCAGAGACCACATCCTGAATCTTCTTGTTCATTGATTCTTTATGCTAAATGATGACTCTGCAGTCGAAATAATGTGGCATATTCTAGTTTGCATTTCAGGCACCGTGAGACTTTTTAATAATGAGTTGCATGAAAAATTAGGGAGGCTGCAACAAAGAGCTCCGACGGAGGTTTCCAAAGTGACTCACAGCCAGGAGAGTCTCGCTTTTCCAAAGCCCAGCGTGAGACAATCTCAAGAGCCCCCGCGCTCAGAGAGCCGAGTCCTCCCTCTCTGAAAAAATAAGGCCTTTTTGAGACTTCCCCAGGGTGAGAATCCCTGCGGGGAGATTTGGCGGGCAGTTTTGGGAATCTTGGCTGAGATGACATCCCGTTCCCATGAACGCTCGCGGGGAGAAGGTTTCACCCCACACCTCAGCTGTGCTGCGGGATGGGAGTCACCCCGTGCTGCAGCCAGCCTGGGCTCCCCGCTTGGCACGTTGGCTCTGCAACTCCCCAAAACGGGGCCAGCAATGATTCTTGCTGCTCTTGCAGGGAGGTAGCAAACCGCAGTGGTAAAAGGCAGCGAAGACTTTTCCAGTCTCGGCTTCCAAAGTGGTATTGCACCCAGCAGATGGTATGGCACCCATAGGGACAGCGAGCATCACTCGTGCACAGGTATCCCTGCTCCTGCTTAGGGCTGGCTTGCTGCCAGCTCTGCAGCTCTTTGCCAGACTTTGCAGCATGATGGAGGGGGAATTTTTTGAGGTTAACTTTTGGCTGACTGTTTTTGCTTCCTACCATCCATACAACCAGCTGCCAACATATTTCAAGGGGAAGCAGCGGACAATGTATACAGCACAGACCCCCGCTGGGGGTTAATGCCATTTACGCTCAGTCCCAGTGGTGGCCAGTGCCTGGCTGCTGGGGTGGGAGGTATGGCAGGAGATGGCTGAAGGACAGGTTTGATTGCTCTGCCCCCTCTCCCAAGCTCAGCTCCTAATTCCTTCTGCATCCCATACAGGATCCTGCCTTCACCTCCTCTGCGACACTTGTCACAGCCACCCTCAGCCCCAGGAGCTCTCTCTGCAGCACAGCTCCCTGCTCACCCACTTCTAACATCTAATAACCGAGCACCGCTCACCCCACCCAGCCCAGCAGACTTCCCCCAAAAGAGGTTTTTCCTCCAGTGTGGGCCAAAGGAGACCACCCTATAGCTGGCAAAAGAAGACAAAAAATGACAGGGTGGACAGCGCGCAGGCAGCTCTTACCACGTTCCAGAAGAGTGGGTTGAAGGCAATGGAGAAGACAGCTGCAATGAAGCCAGAGTCGGTCACATCCACATAGCCAAAGAGCCGTGCCATGGCTGTCACATCCACCTGGGGGGGAGAGCCAGTTACTGGGGGTGTGCGATCCTGCAGGAGCACTGGGCGTTGTACCTGAGTACGGGGTACTTCATCTCAAACCAAACGTGTCAGCTACCCTGCAAGAGTGGATGAATCTTTTAACAGCCCCAAGCGACACGCTGTGTCAGGGTGAAAAGCCAAGAAGAGGGGTGGGGGGTCTTCCAAGCTATCTCCCCCCACACCTCGGGGTCACAGGGCTCTCGGGGAGCCCCACATTTGCAGCAGTGCCCAGAAGGACACAGGCACTGCGAGGACACTGCTGCTGTGAGGACGAGCACCAGCGCTACGGGGCAGCTGCCAAACCAAGCGCGTTTCCAAGCCGCAGGAAAGGGAGCACCGTTTCACAGCACCTCGGCATCCCCGGGGATGGAGAACTGTCCCAGCGATGCTGGTCTGTGTGAAGATGCCAAGCAATGGATTGTATCAGCCTCAAACTTGCCTTCCCTAAAGTAAGGGTGATGCAAACCCCCTCCAAGGTGAGGGGGGATGCATTTGCATTGTAAGAAGCTGCAAAAGACCTTCCTGTTACTTAATGACAACAACAACAAAAAACCCTTAAAGCTTACTGTTTTTCTCCCTTTCTCCTTTTAAGAAAGAGATATTTTTCCCAGGATGGCTCCCTGACATTGTCAGCATTTTTACGTGCAACAAGCCATGCTGCTTCTCCCTGCCCGCCCCCTCTCCCAGCAGTGGTATTTGGATGAAAAACAGCCAGAGCCTTTTTTTTTTTTTTCCCCAAAAAAAACTTTGAAAACAAAAGACAAAATAGCCCAGCCCATGCCCTTCCCTCGCTTGAATCAGAATCAAGACAACATCGAGACGTGGAAGGTTTTTGCTTCCCAAACACAGCTGTGTTTGCAAGTCCTTTGGATGCCAGGGGACAGGAAAGGCTCAAAAAGGCATCGGCTCCACCTCGCCCCTCTGGGAGAGAAATTCCCACTGGCTGCTCACGGGTTCCTTGAAGGAATCAGAACTGCAGTGGGATTCATGGAGAGGGGCTGCTAAACCTGGCACCTCTTGTAGCCAAGAGCAGAGGCCCCAGGAACAGCTCCTGTGCTGTCCTGCCCGTGGTGCAAAGTGCACAAGCAAAGGCCGTACAGCCCCAGAGAAACGGGAGGAACCTTACAGGGCTCCGCGGCTGCCTTCAAACCACCACAGCTCCCACAAGCTCCTCTATCCAAGCCCTTGGGATGCGGTTGGCGGCAAAGAACAACAGGAACAGCCCCCAGGGCCTGATCCTGACCCATCTCCCACTATTCCTACCCTTCCTGGCCTCTCCTCCCCTCCCTTCACCCCCAAGCAGCCTTTCACCATCAGACCTCATCCTTTCAAACCAAGTGCCTTCAAGCCGTAACCTGGGCACCCGGAGAACCACTGGCGCTGGGGCTGAACTGTCTGGTCCCGCTTCAGTTGCAAACCGATGGGACTAGGACAGCTTCTTTCCTCTTGTTTCGTACAGAGCTGAGCACATCACCAGCACAGGCTGAACAAAAGCTTCTTGACCTACTAACTCCTGGCTGGCAACATCGTTAACATTGCACTCACCTTCTCTCCTCCTCAACAACCAAATTTGCTGCTGCCAGCGGGAGGCGGATTGGCCTGTGCTTAGTATGTGCTTTTAGGGATAAAAGGGGAGCCCGTTAGGATGAGGTGTCTCTGGAAGCTGCTGCGACAGCTAGGTAACAGGCACAGAACATTCAACTTTGCCCCCAACAGGCAATAAGTAACGGTGGAAAACGCTGCTCGCTTGCCTGTGACCCCAAGGTCAGGGAGGGCAAGAACTGCATGGGCATCTGGGTGAGAGCTGCACGGGCACCTGAGAGCTGCATGAGCACCCAAGCAGGGTCTACATGGGCACCCACGTGGGGTCTGCATGGGCACCTGGGTGAGAGCTGCGTGGGCACCCACGTGGGGTCGGCACAAGCACGCAAGAGCTGCACAGGCATGCAGGCGAGAGCTGCGTGGGCACCCACATGGGGTCTGAATGGGCACCCAGACACGGTCTGCACAGGCACCCAGATGGGAGCTGCGTGGGCAACCAAGACCTGCACGGGCACGCAGGCAAGAGCTGCACGGGCACCCAGACAAGTGCTGCATGGACAGCCGGGCGAGAGCTGCATGGGCACCCGCCTGGGGTCTGCAGGGGCACCCAGATGGGAGCTGCACAGGCACCCACGAGCTGCACAGGCACCGGGCCATCAGCTGCATGGGCACCCATGTAGGAGCTGCACGGGCACCCGTCCGAGCAGGCCCCACGGGACTCCCGCGCGGTGCCGGTGCAGCCCCTGCCACGCGGCCGGACCGGGCCGGGCCGTCGCGGCCTGGGTGGAACCGGGCTGGGGCCGGGGCCGGTGGCGGGTGCTGCCCGGGCACGGGCTACCGAGCGTCCCCGGGGTCCGGGGCACCTGGGGGCGGGCGTGTGTGTGTGGGGGGGTGAGTGGGGCGTTACGGCCACCAGCTCTGCGGAGACCCGCCATGGCACAGGGAGAG
>JANZLQ010000064.1:16759796-16783380 GCA_026212715.1 Elanus axillaris
GGGCCGGTCGATGCCCCCGCGGTGGCTCTGACGGGAAAACGTAATCCCGCCTCCGCCGCCGGCAGGGCCCCGGTGCGGCGCGGGGTGGAGATGAAGCGGGCCCGGCGGCCGGGCCTAAGCGGCACCGGGGAAACACTGACCTCGCCGCGGGCCCGGCCGCCTCCGTCGCGGGCTGCCAGCGTGTGTGGGGCCGCGGCGGCGGGGAGGGCGGCCCGTGCTGCCGGCGCCTGGACTTCGACCCTGCCCGGTGAAGCAACCGGGCCGCGGCGCGGGTCGGGCCACGTCCCCGTCCTCGCTCCTTCCCCGGGCCCCGGCGTGGGGCTGACCGCGGGGCCGTGCGTGGGAGTGGGGGGAAAACGACGCAGAGGGGAGAGTGGGCGAGAAACCGAGGTGTCGGTGCTGCAGCGGGGGCAGAGACCCGGCCCTGTCTGTCCCCCCCCCACCCGTCCCCCCTGCCCGTGTTCCGCGCTCCCACCGGGTCCAGGGGGAGGGAAACGGCTCCAGTGGTTTTCTGGTACCGGAAAGGCTGTGGAAATTAAATGTTGTGTGCCCAGTATTACTCATTCTAGGGCAAAAGGTAAAGCCATCAAGCCTGGATGTATTTTAAGGACAATTCATTGCAGCCTACTCCCTTCAGCAGGTGTAGGTTTGGGGGTGGGGGGGGTTGGGTTTATTGCTGTTATTATTCCCACTAATGTTATTTCTCCTCTTCTCTCATCTCTAGGATGTTTCTCATGGGCTGCAGTCCCAGACCTGCCTGTGCGTGGGATATCGGGTAGTATCCTCCCCACAGACCTCTTGAGGGTCTCTGCATGGACTATCCACTTTTGCAGACCCTCCTTTGAGGGGAAATAAATGTTCTTCAAAAAGGACTTTGCTACAAAGGAAGCCTCATGGATGAGCTGCAAGTGTCCCTCCCAGAGGTCTCGTGGGAGTGGGGAAGGGATGGGCCGTCTGAGCGCTTGTGCCCTGGCAGGCACCAAAAATGTACGAGTGATGCCTCACATGAAACCCTCCCTGGCGAAATGGCATCCTCGGAGGTTGCGCTTCAGGAGACCCAGGGGATCCCAGCTACAACTCTTGGCCCCACGGGAAACCGGCTTTCCTTAGTTCTGCTGCTCCAAACCCCTCGCTGCAGCAGCACGTCCCCATCTCCCTGCCTGCAGGGTCAGCTCCTACACTCGTGGTGCTTGCCCAAGGCTGGACCCCATCCCGCCCGGGCCCGACGAGCACACTCACAGTATAACTTGCAGCGCCGGGCCGGTTTGGGATGAGGCGCGCAGGAAGGCGCCGTGGGTGGGAGCAGCGTTCCCCATGGATGATCTCCAGCTGCTTCCGGCCTCTTCTCCCTCGCACTGGATAATTTTGCTGTGTGGAGTGTGTAATTATCGCCTCTGTCATCTCCCAGGCTGGGGCGCGGGAGCAGATGGGAGGATGTTTATTTTGCGAGTCCCACCAGCTGGGTGCTTGGGGCAGCAGGGAGGGCAAAGGGGACGCAGGGGGGAAAGCAATGATGGCTGTGTTCAGAGAGGAGGAAACATCCCCCCCTGAGGAGGGAATTAGCAGCGACAAACCTTTCCAAACTGTCCTCCCTGCTGCAAGGGGAGGACATCCCGGTGCTGCCAGCGCTGCCAGCTGGGAAAGGACAAGGATGCTGTGGCAGGCTGGGAGGAGGAATGGCCGAGGGACGGAGGGAGGGATGGACGGTGAGAACATGCAGAGAGGGGTGAGCTGTCTCGCTGGCTCCTTGCTCAAGGCCAGCAGAGCTGAGCTGTCATGGACACATGGACATGTCTGTCCTGTCACCCCAGTGAAGGCATGTGCTGCAGGACCCAGTGCCCTACCACCAGCTCGGCTCTCTTTGGGGCAGGGAATCACACCAGAGCCCCCACGCTGTTCCCGCTGCCAAGTCCCCTGTCCCGGGAACATCTTCCACGTAAGAGGGACAGGGGGTGTTTGTGGCGGCGGGGCCCCTCCGCACCGGCTCCCATCCCACCTCGGAAACATCCCCGCAGCTGGGAAGGAGACAAAGAGGGCTTTCTGCAGGGCTGGATTTTTCTTTTTGTCCCCATCCCTCCCCTTCTCCCCGTGGCATGCCTTTTATCCAGCTCTCCGTTTCCGAGCACCGAGCTAAGGAAGAGGGCATTGCCCTCAGCTTTCCCAAGTCCCTTCTCAGCTTGAACCCCCTCCCCGCCCTTTGAAATCCCACCACAGCCCTGAGAGGTCACTGATGAATATGGAGTTGCAAATGCCTGCGTGGGGAGAAAGCACTTAAATGAAGTCATTTGTAACAGTGGTGATGAGCTGCCCTATCGGAGCGAGGACCGGGAGCCGGCTCGCCAGTTGGCAGCTGTTAACGGCACACAGGGACCGTGCAGCCGCCGTTGCTTCTGCTGGCATCTGCTGCAGCAGCACTGAAGGGTTTCCATGCGTTTGACACACTCATCGCATGCAGCTCAGCAATGCATGTGTGCATCAGTCCGGGGAAGGATGCTCACTGTGAGTTAGCAGGATGCTGGGGCTCAGCGAGCTGCCGTTTGCTCAGGAGCATTTCAAGCACAAGGAGACCCAGGGGACTCCCAGCTCGTGGAAATCCAGGGCAGAGAGCGCTATCGGGTGGGTTTCCCTTAGAAATGGGACACTGGCTGGGAAACAGCAGCCAGGTCAACTTCAGCACAAAGGGTTGTCTCTCCTTACAAGACCAAGACAAAGCTTCCAGGCTAATGGATCGGTTTCCTTGCTGAGAAAAAGGAAAAAAGGGGATATAAAGCACCTTCAGCTTCCACTCTCCGCAGGTGACACTTGCTGCCGTCCCTTGCGATGCAGGACAAGCTCATTAACTCCTCTGTTTGCCTGCAGCTCCTATAGGCCCCCTCTCACCCATCGCTCCAGCCAGGTGAACCAGACTTTATGGTTGGCCCCAGCAAATCTTGGTGCTCGCCAGAAAGGGCTGTTTTCTGCTGGCAATCTTGGTTTCTCATATCTGAGCTTGCAATCCACCTGGTCCCAGCCCAGGTATGTCCCTTGCTGATAGAGGTCCCATGGGCACAGCGTGGGGCTGGGGCCTTTTTCCCAGTCCTTTGCATCCCGTTCTCACCAAGGGCTGCATCATGGTCCACATGTTCAAACCTGCCCTGAAATAAAGCTGACCTCTGGGGGTTTAACCCTTGCAAACCTGCAAGGGCTTGGACTGGCAGGTCACGGAGATCAAGGACAAAGCATCAAAACACGCGGTAAAGGACGGCATTGCAGGGCTAGAGAGAAGAAAATAACGCTGGAGCACAGAGTTGAAACCTTGGGCAGAAGCAGCAAAATTGCAGATACATTTCTGTCCTCCATCAGATAACAAGTTGTCACCGGCGGTGCAATGCTGCAATCCAGACCTGCAATCCTAGTGGAAATCCTCTAGTGTTTGTGCTGGAGGTTAGCTCTATTTATATTCTGATGAATGATTTACTCGAGTAATTGGCATACAGCTCCCCTATTACAGATCATAAAGAATTAATCACGAGATTTTCAATGCTCCCCCATCAATTTTATTAGGCTTGATTGAACGTGGTGGATTGGGAACATATGGTATGTGAGTCAGACTCTGCTCCCAGTTACACCCTGGTTAATGCTGGGGACTCGCTCGGCTGCTGATCCCTGTAAATCCGGAGAAGCAGCTGCTCCTTTCCTTCTTTTCATGCCCTGACTGCTCCCTGAGTTCCCTTAAATGCCCAGGGATGCAGAGGGCAACCAAGATCAACTCCATGTACCTAAATTCTCCAAAAGCCTGAGATGCTCCCAAACTGAAAGCCAGGCTGGGAAGAGGATGCTTTGCTTCCAGCTCCTCCGTGTATCGGCATGAGCCAGAAACCGGAGCCAAATGCTTGGGAACTCAAGATCTGCCCCTACAGCAGTTGTGGAACAACAGCCTCTGCGAAGGGGACATGTCACAGCGTGGGAGGCTTGTCGCTGCTGAAAGCTGAGGATGCTTCTGTTGGCGTCGGGGTGGTCTGCCAGGCAGGTTTGCCCATGGGAGATGCTTTCCTGAAAGAATTAGCAACAAGAAGTCCTAACACCCGCAGGAGCAGGATGACACATCCCTGCCCTGGACCAGCAGCATAGTGTGATTCCCTGGAGGAGAAAACTCCTTAAAAGCCATATCCTCTGTGTGGCTCTCCTCATGTGGAGAACCAGGAAAACCTCCAAAACCTCCGAAGGCTCCCTTGCTTTTTCGCCTGTGGGTGTTGTTATCATGCTAGCTTATGTGCAGAGTCGTGATGCAGGGAAGAGGATGGTACGGGGCCCTGCTCTGGCTCGTGGGCAATGCTTACCCCTGGTGAAGCTGTTCCCGCTGTGCTCTCCCAGTAACTACACCAGTAGCTCAATAGGTATTTACAGGAGGGAATGGGAACTTTGGGTGTAGATGGAGTTACTTGCATAAGCCCAGCATATCCTGAACTGGGCTTGCAGAGCAACCAGTCTGGCACAGCTACAACCCACATCCCCATCTGCTGTCTTGAGCAGCTGCATTGAAGGGCACCGAGAAGTTATTGCCAGTAACTCTTGGCAGGAGCCAGCGAGGAAACCTTCCTCTGGGGAGAGCTGATCCAGGGAGGGCAAATCAGAAACGCAGCAGAGGATAGAGCAGGATCTGTCCTTCCTGCATGCAAAGGGGAATAACAACAGCCCCTTTGCCTTTACAGTCAAAACATTTTGCATACAAAAGGTCCTGGTTCAGGAGCAGAAGGGGCAGGACCTTGCACAAAGGTCTTGCCAAGCATCAGTGTGCCCCGATCGCCTGGGGCTGCCTCTTCTCTGCCCTGCCTGCACCTGAACCAGCTCCCCAAGGCCTTGCCGTGTCCATGCTTCTGGGTGAACAGCCCTTGCAAACACCCCAGGCTCTGGGAACGCCGCAGCTGACCCCAGGTACACCTTACATCAGCAGCTTGGAGCTGGGGAGCTCCCGCACGGGTCTCGCCTCGGTGCTCTGCCCTGGCAAGAGCCACAGCTTGCATTGCTTTAACCCAGGGCATCGTGTCCTCGTCATGCATCGGTGGGGAGAACCGCGGAGGGAGGGGACGGACACAGAGGCACTAAGGTGCATCTTGCCAGCCTCAGCCTATTTCCAGGGAGCTCCGGTGCCCCATGGAGCCGGGTGTGTGATGGGTGATGCAGGAAGGAGCAGGCTCCCTCTGAGGGAAGCCACGCTGTCAGAGGAGCTTCCCGGCATCTGCACTCTTGAGTCCGGTGGAGACAACATTTAGGGAAGGATTCACAACAGCTTCCCCACTCCCCGAGGCCACATTCATCACCAGCATGTCTCTAATGAAGCGGAGGCTTTACTTTCTGGGATCAATGAATCCACCGATCGTGACCTGTCTGCTAAGTGGGAAATCAGGTCTCTCCCTCCCCGAACTCGTCTGAGCTCAGCTCAAACAGCAGGCTCTGTCCCCAGGGTACTCCATGTCGCTTAATTGCAAACCCTGTGTCTGATTAGAGAGCAGCAGTGAGGGCGTGCAGAAGCCCTTGCTACCGCAGCCTGGCAGAGCGGTGGCTGCTCACCCAGCCTGGGAGATGGCTGCAAGGAGGGAGGATATTTCGGGGACCAGGAGGGTGGAAATCCCCCCGGCTTTCTCTTCTCCAAAAGGTCCTGACTCTGCACAGCTGGCTGGAGGGTTTATTGCCAATCTGCTCTCTCCCAAAGCCCTAAATCCCCCAAACCATTTAAATCCCTCCAAAGTACCTTTCATAGGGACAGATGCTTTAAGAGAAGCTGAGGCTTCCCAAAGCAAGAGGCAGCTAGAAAGGTCACTGCTTACCACGTCCTATGGCCACAAACATGTCCCATGTCGGAGGCAGGGAAACAACTCCCATTGCCCCCGGGTCCATCCAAAGAGGCCAGGCAGTTTTACCTAACGCTGCTTGCACCTCCAGGTCCTCTCTGCACTTACAAACCACCCTGTGCACCCCCGGCCTCCAAAAAACTCCCCTTGCACATCATCAGCCCAGGGATATGGGACATTGCTCCTAACACGTATAATCAGGGTGTCCCCATCAGCCTAGCAGCCAGGTTTCAGATGCCCAGCCAGCCATCCAGACGCTCACCTAATGCTTGCCGCAGCAGGGGTGATGGACGGAGCTGAGTGACGGCCCCTAGCATCACCTCCACGGCTATCTCTCATCGCTCGCTCCGCTGGCGGCCGGCTTTTCCCAGGCAATCAGCCTTGCTCTCAGATGTGACACCCAGGAGGGCTGTGGAGAGAAAAAAAAACCCTCATTGAGGACTTGGAGCAGGGGAAAAGGCTGGTAAATGGGGGCTGCTTCGTGCCGCGCGTGACGGCCCCCACAGCAGGCACCCAGCCCTGGCTCTCAGCGCCGTGGAGAGCTGGGCTCGGAGCCTATTCAGGACATCAGCCCTTCCCCGAGTAGTGTCTAAAAGCTGCGGGGATGTGCTCTGCCTCTGGGCTTAAATCACTCGGGGAGCCCCTGGGGAAGGGCTGACTTGCAGGTCTCGGACACAAACATGTGCTCGTGGGAGCCAGGGAAGAGGCTTCCACGAGGGCACGCAGGTTTATCCTGAGGAACCACAGAACCAACTATAAATACCTCCTTAGAGGATCACTCCCCCTTCTCTTTGATGTTTTGCTGTTATTTACTTCAAACCCACTCCTGCTGCTGTTATTTTTATCTTCTCTGCTTTCCCCTCTGCTTTTGTGGCTGTTTATGAGCTGCATCGCAGAAGCATCTTAAAAGGAAAATGGAAAAAAGGTCAGGGACCCCGGGAAGAAGATTGGGGATCCTGGAAAGAAGGTTAGGGACCCCGGGAAGAAGGTTGGGGACCACGGGAGGGTAGCGGCCCCATGGCCAGTGAGCTCCCCAGCTCCCAGCATGGTGCCTGCCAGCGACATGTGATGGGCAAGAGCTCTGCCCCCACGTCCCGTGGGCGAGGGGCACGGCAGCCCCCCTCATGCATTCCAGGGGCTTTCTGCTCCAATTCCACCCAACCTTTGGCCAGACACTTTCCTCCGCTGGGATGAACTGGTCGCTCTTGGCTGCAGCCCAGTACCAAGCACTGTCAGCTCCTGGCCAGGCCAGCTCCCCATGCCACCCCTGAATCAGTGGCTGGTCATGAGGCAGAAGGTCCCCATAGGACTGATGTGGTGGACGATCAAAAGTACCCCTCACCATGGGGACAGGGCTAATGGGGTCTCCCGCTGCTCTCCAGCTACCAGCATTTGTTGAATTTGCAGGAAATTGGTCTCCCTGCGATGCCAAACCCCTGCCAGCGCCAAAGGAAACCAGGCAAGCGGTTCAGAAATTAATGAAAGTGGAGATGATGTGACTAGTCAGACACAGACAAGCTTAATTCCCTTAAACGAATTAAAAATACATTGCTCCTCACCACCATGAGCCCGAAGCCCTAAATCGCCGTGGCAGGAGGGGAGGGTGAGCCCTGAGCACCAGCCACCCCACTGACCCCCGCTCCACCCAGCCACAGGGCAGGGGGGGGGCTCCTGCCTTGGCCCTTGGACCGCAAATCTAGCAATGAGGTTTGCTGCCACAACCCTCCCTGTACGCAGACTGGGAGCCGGGGGGGAATTGCTGGGTGCTGATTCAAATTGTTTCAGCAAAAAGAAGTTGCTGGAGCCAACTTTTAGATTTTTTTTTCCATCACCTTTTCAGCAAGATGAAGAACAGAGTACAAACTGATGTCTGCTCTGTAGAAAACAGGGCCTGAAACAGAAGGTCTGGGGTTTCCCCACCTAAACCAAAGCAGACTGTTTACCTTGTTTAAGATTTAAGGAGTTTAATCCCCTTATTGCTAAAGACAAGATGCTATCCCCACTCTCTCCTCCACGCATCCCTCTTTCTTCCCATACTTGAAAAAGCCAGAAACTGCCTGGAAGCACTGAAACCCAGAAGTCCCCTTTGCCAGAGAGCCTGCCTGCAGCATCACCCACTTGCCAAGAATTGGGGTTTTTTTGCAGATCCCCATAAAAAGGGCAACTGGCTGGGCTGCAGGTTGCTGCCGGGGCAGGGGTGCAGAGGGTCCGTGCCGGCCTGGGCTGTCAGGAGGGATGTTTTCTGCTGTGGTTTGTTGTTGCTGGTGGGGAGCCCCTGGGGCCCCGTTTGGACATCGGCTGCTGGGGGAGAAATTAAATCCAAAGGGCAGAGGGGGAAGGAGGAGAGGCTGGAGCAGGACGGGAAGCATGGGGTGGACCCAGCACCCACCGACCGCAGCCCCACAGCAGGACATGAGACGTGGGCACAGCAGGGTTGGAAGGAGGGCAGCCTGGCTGGAAGCATAGCCGGAGCAGGAATAAGGAGGCTTTGCCAGCAGATGGGTTTAGCGGGGGCTGCCATGAATTCTTAAGCATGAGGAAAACTTTAAATCCCAACAGGCTGTGTCTCTCCAAGGTCTGCTCCAGCCCAGACAGGCAGGCGTCCAGGGGAGCCTCCTGGCCTGGATTGCACAGGAGGTCACAGCTGTCCCACTGGGCTCTGCGAGCTGGAGCCCAGCGAGGATGTATGCCGAGTTATGGGAAACCATGCTCGGGGGCGGCCAGGCAGAGAGACCCTCCGTGGGGGCACCCAGGGACCTGCTCCCCCTCCGCTACCGAGGATTCTGTGATGGGAAGCAGCTGCCCTGGGCTGGGAAAGCCCTGGGTCACCCCTGCAAAGGAGCTGCTCCTGTGCCACCAGAGACCCCGCTGCTGACACCAGCCCTGGTTTCCAAGGCAGGGCTCAAAGCAGTTGCCTCTCCTCCTCCCTCGGTGCCAGACAGTGTCTAGCCCCCACTGGATACCAGGGATCTGTGTTGGGCTGCAAACAAGTCTCAGCTGCGTGGAGAGCGGTCATGTCCCGCAGCTGGTAGGGGCATGCAGGACAATGCTAATTGGGAAGAGAAATTACCTCCATCTCCTTGTGCCTCTCATTAAAGCCAAGCCTGGCAGCATGTGCTTTTTCTCCCAGGTGGGTGCTCAGTGGGGATGGGTCCCCCCCCTTGCTGGGGGGGGGATGACATGGGTGCATGTGGGGCTGGAGGCAGGATCCAGCCACTTTGCAGGACATCAATGCATGGCAGCCGGGCATCACGTCCACAGCGCTGGGCAGGACTCTGAGCTGTGCTGCACCCGCTGCAGACCTGCTCCGGCTTTCCTTAAATGCTGCCTTCCATCCCCCCATGTTGGATATTCCCATGCGGTCACATCCAGATGCTTTCCCCCTACTGCATCAGCTTACAGCATGACGGGACAACCCGAGCAGGCTCACAGAGCACCAGGCACAGGACCCAGGGGTGCAGTGGGTACAGGGATGGGGCATGAGGCCTGAGGCCAGCAGCAGCTGCCAAGGAGTGTCTCGGAGTTTCATGATCGGCCCCAAATCCAGCCTCACAGGCTGCTGGCGGAGGGAAGCTGCCTGCCATCTATCACCTCTCCGCCTGGCGCGTGGAGAGGAAAATAGGCTTGGGGGCATGCAGTATGGGTTCAGGGCGTGCTCTCTCTGCTTGGCTAAAATGACACTAATTAAGCCCCTTGCAGTGTGCAAAAGCTATTCCTACAGGGCAGACAATTAACCTTGAAACTTGGCTTTTAGTGCTTGGAGGGGAGCGAATTTTTCATCCTGTTATTTCCCCGTGCTATTAAGCTAATCCTAGAGACCACGAGGGAGAAGCAGCGTTACACATCTACAGCTCCCAGCCTTGCCAGGAGCACAGCGTGTGGCCAGCAGCCTCATGCTCCATCCCTGCATCACACTTACATTTTCACCCATGGTCTCCAACAGCATCATCATCGCTGTGGAGCGCTGGGAACGAGGGATGTGACCAAGGGCACACAGCAAGGCTGTGGCATTACACGATTGTTACGGTCAGAAATAAATCCAGCCTCCTCTGAGCATGCTGGACATGGTATCAGCCTGGCCTTGATTTTTCAGGGAGTTTCCCTGGAGGGACAGAGTGTCCCTGGCTCTCCAAGGCTGTGTCTGCTGGCACGGCATCACCCCAGCCCAAGCTCTGTGGGACATGAGCCACTGAAGTTTTGTTTTCCTGGAGGAGGAAGAGAAGGACGAGGGAGGTGGAGAAAGCGTGAAGATTTGGCCCGTGGAGGTTAAACCTGCCCTGTGTCCTCCCCAGAGCTCACAGCTCCTCTTCCCCACCCCCAGCTCCCCTTTAGCTCCCCAAAATGCTGCCGATGACAGCGCTGAGCTCGGGGACGCTGGGGAGGGGAGCTGGCAGCTCGGCCTGATCCTGCCATCAGCAGAGGCAAAGGGAAAGGGAGGAGGTTAACCTGCAAAACCCCACCGCGGGCTGCCACACAGGCACATCAGCACATATATAACATGTTTAACCACTAAAAAACCCAACCTGAGGACATTTGTTGCAACAAGGAACCAAAACGTCGCTAAATTGCCCCAAAAAGGGAGGGCTGGGAGAGCATCGATGGCTGCCCTGGCATCGGGCAGGGCTCTGGCAATGCCGTCGATCTGAGCCAGCCGTGCCGGGGCAGCCATCCCCGCAGGCGACCTCCTGGGCTGGGGGACCCCAAAGCCATGAGATACAGAGGGCAGAAGCCATAGGGAGGGCTGGGAAAGCAAAATTCTCCACCCAAGAGGAGACACATCTGCCTGGCAAATGTCTCAGAGGGTCTTTGGGACAGGGGAAATGGGTGAAATCCATCGGGAAGGGAAACAGGAGTGTAACACCTGGAAAGCTCAATGCCGGTCACATGCCCAGATGGAGTAGTGGCTTGTGAGCAAAATACACCCGGGGTGATGAGCAGCAGGTGATTGATTTGGCAAATGCAATTCATTTCCCTGTGGCTCAATTAATCTCAATTAACACTTGCACAGGAAAGCCTTTTTCCCTGCGGTCAGTCTTGGGTTAAAACCTCTTTTTTCCCCCCATCAGCTGCCCCTGAGCAGCTCTTCTTCAGCTGTGAGGTGAGCAGTGGTGGGGAGGGGGTGGCTCTATGGGTCCCCCACCTCCAGGGATGAGGCATCCTGGTGATGTTGCTGCCAAGAAGGAAGGGAAGATGTGAAGCTCCCGGTGGTGATGGTGCCATGAGAAAGTAAATCAGCCTTTGGGGGTGCCCAGGCGAGATGGGTGAGGCTGTGCGTGGTGGGACCTGGCTGTCTGCTGGAGCAATGCAGCAGGAACCTTCCCCCCCAAAATGCATGGAGAAACCCACAATGTTGAGATGACCGCTGAGATGAACAAGGCACAGGCGGAAAGCCGGCCGAGCCAGGCAAGAGACAGGTTTTTGCCTGTGGGAAATTTAAAATCCTTCTGCATGCTGGGCTGGTGTTATCTGTGTCAGCCCAAGCCACTCTGCACCCAGACATTTTCCAGGTGCTCTTTCAACCTGGCCACTCGGTATCCAGCCCAGCAGCTGCAGCCGATGCTCATCTCTCCCAAAGAAGTTTTCCTCATCTTCAACAACCCCTTCCCACCAGTGGAACCTGCAAACCTCCCCCTGACCCCCCCACCGGGCTGAGCACTGGCTGCTCGGCTCCTGCTCCCAACCTCAGCACCCCAAAATCGCAGCAAACCTCCTGCCTGAGCACTACTGGAAGTACTCTCCCAGCTTGATGCGCTAATTACTTGGCCTTTAAATCAGAGCATGGAGGGCTGCAGCAGCCCTCAAGGAGCCATTTTGTTATGTGGGTGCTGTTTCTCTGAAATGGCCTGATTTTTAACTGCTTTCCTCTTTTTTTCTTGAGGGGGTGGTACATTATGGAGGCTGGATAAAGCGACTGAAGGGAGAGCTGCACCGTAAAAGCCAGTCTGCTGCTAAATCTGTTGAAAAAATGATGCTGCAAAGTGCCTTTGCAGTTGTTTAGTCATTTGTTAGCCTGGCCAAGGGGTGATTTGTGCAGCCGTGCTCTGCTTGTGTGCATGAGCACCAGCTGCAGAGCATCATGTAGGGTAAAATGCCCTTAGTGTGTACGGGCACCAGAGGAAGGATCAGGAAAGGAGGAGGATAAAGCACTGAGAGGAGATTTTCCTTTTTCTGGGTGACTTTTTTGGCTTGTCTGCCTCACTCTCCCATTTGCAAAATGATGCTCATCTCCAGGGCTCCCATGGAGGTAAATTCAGCTCCCATTGCCTTGCAGCTTTTGCCTCCCCAAGAACCATGCCCATGAAAGACACTTTTCCTGCAGCTCTGTTGTTTCTCGCAGTTAGCTTTCATGCTTTAATAAAAAAAAAAAAAAAAAAAAAGAGTAGGTGCCTGGGTAGCAGATGGGACTGGCTTCTCCTGCCTGCTATAAATCACAGAGGAGGTTTTACCTTCCCAGGATGAAGCCATGCTCTCGGAGCGCTGACCCTGCTGGAGTCGGCCGGGGAGCGGCGGCACGGCCGGCTGCCAGCACCATCGCTGCTCATCGCTGCGTCTTTCTGGGAGAAGACAAACCGACCTGCTGTGCCTCTTCTGCAGAAGTGGCAAGGACCTAATGGGATTGCTAAATCATGGCCATACTTTGGAGCGTCCTTCTGCCGGCATAAATCAGCCCCGCTGAAATCGCCTGCGTTGTGCTGATTTACACCGGGGAGCAGGGGGAGATGCTGGATGGTTCATCTGAGCATCCCTGTCCTCTGAGCAGTGGCAGGCGGCCACAAATCGTCTGGTGGCAATGGAAATAACTCAGCAGTCAGAGCTTGGGCATTGGGATGAGGGAGATATGTAAAGTCAGAGGGGTTTTGAGGTGGCTGTGGGAATGAGTTTCAAAATACAGAATAGAATATTT
The DNA here is from genome assembly GCA_026212715.1 of Elanus axillaris. Taxonomy (NCBI): domain Eukaryota; kingdom Metazoa; phylum Chordata; class Aves; order Accipitriformes; family Accipitridae; genus Elanus; species Elanus axillaris. The sequence goes on from JANZLQ010000064.1 coordinate 16,772,532, forward strand.
TCAGTTGGAAAGGCCCTACAACAATCATCTAGTCCAACTGTCTAAGCACTTCAGGGCTGACCAAAAGTTAAAGGATATTATTAAGGGCATTGCCCAAATGCCTCTTAAACACTGACAAGCTTGGGGCATTGAGCACCTCTCTAGGAAGCCTGTTCCAGAGTTTGACCACCCTCGCACTAAAGAAATGCTTCCTAATGTCCAGCCTAAACCTCCCCTGGTGCAGCTTTGAACTATTCCCACAAGTGTTGTTGCTGGATACCAAGGAGAAGAGATCTCCCTGGAGAACTCCCAGGCTTGCTGGAAGCTGGGTTTCTCCAGGCTTTGGGGGGGGGGGGTAGTATGTACCTCATTTAGCTTGCAGGAGATGCAGCCTTCCCAAGCGTGGGTGGTGCTGGACGGGGCGAGCGGGCACCGAGCTCAGCCCTGGGCTGTTTGCAGTAGGGCAAATGGTTATGAGCTGTTGGTTGCTCCAAAATTGGAAGGGATAAATGTGGAGTGGAATGCGTGCCAGCCAACTCGGCTGTGTTAAACCCGGCGTGAGCGCTTAGCTGTGACAAAGCATTGACACCGAGGGGCTTACACGCGCGTGAGCTGGCGGCCGGCGAGTCGGGCCGTGCTTTATCAGCATTTGCAGCTGCAGAGTGGTGGCACCGGCTCCGGGGAGCAGGGCTGGCTGGGATCTGCGTGCTGCCAAAAGCCACTGTGTCCTTGGGTGACCATCAGCTGTACCTGTCCCCAGCTCAAGGGAAAAACTGCCTTTGGCCCTGCAGGTTGCATTTACCCCTCTCGACGACTACAGAGTCGAGGTGTGTATGTAATATAACCTGCTATGTCTATTTTATAAGGTCCATGCAGGACTGTATTACCTGCACGTGCTGGGGTAGACCAGGGCTGGGGAGATCCTGACCTCCCACACGGCATTTCATGCCCCGATGGTACAGGACAGGCTGCAGGACCAGCAGCAGCTCGGTGTGAGTGTGAGGGTTTCTGCTCTGCACAGGAGTATCTTGGCAAGTTAGGTGTGATTCCCAGGAATATAATTTGGTATCGTGCCAAGGGCAATGCTGGGGAGGGACCGGGGGCTGTCCCACTGCCCGTCATGCTGGGCTGAATTGGTGGCTTCCGCCAAAACCCCCATGATGGTAATTTGATTTTTTTTTCCTCCTCATTCTGTGCTGCAGAAAATCCAGAGCAGCATGTCCCCAAAGCGTCAGCACTTTATACAGCACAAGACCCAACACAATTTCATAGGCACGGACACACAGACGTGCACACAGGCAGGCTACAACTCCCAGGACTCATTTATATCCCTGTGCTTCTTTATAGCACTGCAAATCCCCACGGTGGGTTACCAGGTCATAACAATACCTGCAGCAGAAATACCTCCTTGCCTTAAGCAGCAGGTTTTTATCCCAAGACACTATTTGTTTAGTGCATTGTGATTCTAATTCAGCAGATGGTACCAACAGCTGCCAACCCTGCTTCTTATCTCCCTCCTAGCAGGCAGCATTGACCCGATCTGACCCCGAGCAGGGCTCAGCCTGACACCCATGGCTTTGTGGGTGAGGACATCCCCTGGCAGCACCCCCAGGGTGGTCTGCACCCAGGCAGGTTTCAGCCAGGTTGGGAGTCCTGGGACCTAGAGGATGCTGCAGCCCCCCCTGAGGATGCTGCAGGCCCCCCTGAGGATGCTGCTGCCCAGGTCCTGCTGCCCGGGCAGTGCCAGGGGCTGCCCCAAAGCCGGGCAGAGGCTGCCACTTAGTGTTGGGAAGGGAGCACGGCTGCTGCAGAGACCTGGCAGAGGGCCTGAGGTTGGGGACAGGTCACCCATCTGCTCCTTGGGGGGTCCCCAGGCTCCTTGCTCACACCCTGGGGTGCCTGAGCTCCCCCAGGTAGAGCCCAGCTTGCCTTGGGTGCGGGTGGTCCCGTCTAACCACGGCCCCGTTAATTACTTACTGCTAATGGGGCCGATGGGGCTCGTGCTCCTCCACCTCCCTGCCCTGTCTCTTGGGGTGCGGGCAGACCTCACCCCGCTGCCTGCGCTGCTGCCTAATCCCCTGCCAGCCCTGCACCCCCGAGGCAGCTGATGAACATCCCTGTTGCTCCAAGGGCTCTGCCCGCATCAGCCGACATTGCATTTTCCAGCATCAATCAAGGCAGCCCCCAGCCCACGCTGCTCCCCAGCTTCTGCTCGCCAGCTGGCACAGGCACCCCAAATCCCGCAGTTTGGGTGACGCCCGGCTCCAGCTGCCCTCCTGGACACACTTCTATTTAAAGAAGGTGCCTCATAGACCTTTTTCCTAGGGAATGTGGCACTGAGGCACCCAGGGGATGCGGGATCCTTCTGCTGTCCTTGATCTCCTGGTGACCCTGACAAGATCTCCCGTGCCTCGGTTCCCCCAGGCTGTACAGTGGGTCGATAGCAAATAAGCCCTTCAACCAGCTCTCAGGGTCTTCTGGCTGCTGGAACAGAGCTCGCTGCCCCTTGGTCACACGGGGAAACTGAGGCAGGGCACAGTAAAGCAGGGGTGGGTGGTTGTGAGCTGGTCTGCTTTCCCAGTGCCCCGGACACACCGGCTGCTGTAATCTCCTGCTCCTTCCCCTCATTACGACCTGATTCCCTGGAGACCACGGCAGCAGAACGTCCTTCGCCCGTGATGTTATATTAGCTTAATAGCGTTTTTCCACTCCATTTGAGAGAGGAATTTACAATGATCTCCAATTAGGACTGCCTTGGCAGTGTCGTACGTCTGCCCGCTTGGGCCGGCCACCTGGGCTCACCCTGCCCTGCTCCGGGTTCAAGGGCTACGGGTCCCAAGTGGCCTCTAGCCGCTCATGACCCCATGGTGCAAAACCCTCCATCTCCCCACACCCCATTTCTCACCTGCTACAGAGCTCAGGAGCAGGAAGCACAACTATTCCCACGGCTCTTTTTGCCCACCCATCTCACCCTGGTGATGCTTGCAAAGCCAGCCGGGCACCCTTTTCCTCTTGCAAACCTTGCTCGTGGTCTCGCTTGCAAACCCCACTTGCGATCCTACTTGTAAACCCCGCTGACGGTCTTGCTTGCGATCCCCACCGGCAGCCCAGCGGGCAGCCCCCCGTGCAGGGCAGGCAGAGCCCTCGCTGCGGGCAGCCCCAGCTCTTGCTCCGGGCAACCCTGGCTCTGGCAGCCCCTGCCTGCCGGAGTGCCAGAGGCTGCAGAGCCCTGGCCCCCTCCTCGCCCGGAGCTGCCGCTGCTCTTCCCTTGCCTCTGCCACAGACGGTTCTGGGATCACTTACCAATTAGTGTGGCCTGCTCATTAAAGCTCATTATCTGCCAGTGTGAACTTGGATGGGATTGTGTGGGCTTGGCGGGGGATCAAAATCTTCCTTCTTTCCAATTGCATCCTGCTCAGCCTCCCCTCTGCTGGGAGCAGCCCCGCGGCCACACCAGAAGGCTGGGGGACACGATGCTGCCTTTTAGAAGGAAAAAAAAAGCACCCAACAAATTAAGCCGACCCCTCCCCACAGCAGGGACGGCTCACTGCGCTGCGCCGATGCTGCGATGAGGATGATGCCAAGGCTCGCCATCTTCCATGGCTTTCCAGAAAGCTGGGAACACACAACGGGTAAATGGCTGGACTTCTTGTCAAACCCTAAATCTCAGGGTCAAGCTTACAGCCCAACAAGTCCAGTCTAGTGATTTTGGAGGCCAGCTGCAGGTACCGGCATGCCTGCAAGGACACACTTGCCAACTGGCTGTGGCTCAGCCCAGTGATGGTCCCCTGCGTGCCCAGGGAAATTGCCAGGCAGGTCCTGGTCCGGCAGCTCCAGCTGCCCCCCGGGCGATGCCCGAGCCCCCAGCTGTGCCCACAGTTTTGGGCAGCCCCCAGCACTGTGTGATAGCGAGCTCAGCTTGGCTCCAGGGCACAGAGCCGGCAGCAACTGGGAAATACCAGCTGCCAACCACAGAAATTAGGTTTCTTCTCCATGTGCTATGTTGTCGGAAGGGGCTGGTCTCAGAGGTCTCTTGGCTATTTTCTGCTTTTAATTGCAAGGATAGAAGGGAAAACACAAAACTCTAACAAAAGCATTCTTCTCCTGCTGCCTCGGTGGGTGTTTGAGTTAAGTAAGTGCTAGAAAACCCAACAGATTACATGGCTTGGGTGAAAACATCTCTGCTCACGGAAGGGGACTTCACTGCATGGGGACCCCGGCTGTGGTCCAAGCTGGTGGGCAAAGCCCTGCACCTCCGTCCTGCCTGGCTGTACCCCACGCCACACCATCGGTCTGGGGCTGCCTTTGCTGTCATTGCCCGTGTCACAGCCTCTGCCTGACATGGGGACGTCGGTGCCTGGGAGGGGGGGGACACAGACCCAGGTCCCTGGGCAGGGATGGGGCTGTTGCTTTGCTGCCACGAGGGCTGGTCCTGGGCATCCTGCACCTAAACAAGCCAAAGCCTTTCCATGCTGGGAAAATCAACCCCAAATGCAGCCTGGTTTCATAAGAACCAGGGGCATGGGAGAGGGAGTCCTGGCTTTCCCAGTGTCTCCTTCCCCTCTTTCCCAAAGCTGTCCTTCCCAGGGGAGTCACCAGGTCTGGCTTTCATTAGCAAATGAGCCTGTTTTGGTGAATAGCTCTTGTCAATATTGATTAAATTCCATCTTCCCACGTGCAGAGAAATCCTCTTGCGGTCCCTTCAGCACTACCATCCTAAAATAACTGAGTAACAAGACCCGGTTTAACCCTTCCTTCCTCCTCAAAAAAAAAACAACCCAAGGTGAAATCACCTAATAAGTGCTCCTTTGTTCATCTCCCGCACCGAGCCACCCAGTAACAAGACAAAAATCCACCAGCCAGTGGAAAGCAGCTGGTCTAAGTTCAAGCCAAACAGCCTCAGCTTGCGTGAGCCAGGGCTTTAGCACAGGCCAAGCTGGGAAGGCTGCGCCTGCATCATTAACAAAATCCCCAGCAAATGCTCCCCGTGGCATCCAACCAGCTCTCCAGGGCTGCAAATTGTGCCCAGGAGCGTATTCTTCCCCAGCTCCTCCTTGCCAGGGTGCCTTTCACCGCAGACATCAATGTGCCTGCATCCCACGCTGGCCTGGATTAACTGCCTCTTTTATTGCTGCCAATTACTGGCAGCAAAGATGCCGTGGGGATGGAGCATGTGAGATGGGTTACCACCTTCCCGGCCCTAATGACGTGAGGCTTTGCAGGCTGCAGCGGCAGCCTTAGCTCCCCACGGAGGGGGGGGAATCAGCCCACAGCCCCCCCCCCCCACACTTCCCTGCACACCCATCCTTTGCACCCCACTGCTGGATGCTGCAAATGCTGTTGCAGAGAGAGCTGTATCCCTGAGTTGTGGCATGGATCAGGGGATGCGAAGGTGATGCCCATCCCTGGGGACCCACAGACCTTCCTGCATGGGTGGGAGCAGAAGCAGCACAGGGCTGTGCAGGCAGCAGACCACACTCGGCTGCTGCTGAATGCTCTGAGGCTTCACACTGCGAAAAGAATGAGCAGATAATAGGATTTTCCATCTCTTCAAAGGGCGCGCGAGCCAGGCCTCAGCGCTGTGTGGCACCCTGGGAAGAGCCGCCAGGAAGATCCCGCACCTCCTGGCCAGCACTGCAGCCGCAGGGATGCTCCCAGCTGCAGAGCATCTGCCTACGTGCCAATGGGCACTGGGGACCCGAGTCCTACGAGGGCACAAGGCTGACGGGCACCACAGGCTTTATCGCTGCTGCTACCAAGGGGAAGCCAGAGGATGCCAAACCCCGGCAATGCCACACCAGGAGCCAAGGGAAAGTTCAGCCGCCTCCGCCGGCCGCCTCGACACGGCGTGTTTTTTCACCAGGAACAGCTGCTCTGCTGCAAAAGCGAATGGGAAAGCAGACAGCGGGCTTTCCACTTCGTGCTTCTAACAGCCAGGGCACGCACACATCGCCACAGTGAAGGCATGGAACACTCACACCTCCTCTTCTGCACACATATGCTGGCACCGGCCCGGGGCAGAGCAGCCGCCCCCGGTGAGCCCGGGGTCCCTCGGCCCCCGACCGCTGCGCAGGGGCAGCCGAGGGACCATCTGGAAGCTCATTTGAAGAGCTCCCACGTCCCTGCATCCCTGCTCCATTTCTCCTCAGATGGCTTATCAGCAGTGACTTTCCCGACAGCAATCGATAGAAAACATTTTATCGCCTTCCCAGGCGGCAGGATCCTTGGAGTGGGTCTGATTTCTGTTTCTATGGTGACATCTTCCGGGCTTGTGAAAGATCTTGCCTTTCTTGGTTGTTGTTGGGTGGTGGAGATGGGGGGGGGGTGGAGGGAGGCTGGTGCTATATTTTTTGTTGTTGTAGGTTTTGCCTTTTTTTTTTTTTTAATACCATTTTCAGCGTAACAAGGAAGTCGCCAGCCAGACAAACGCGATGCCCGCAGCTTACTTGCAGCGCTGCTGCTCGCTGGGAAGGGCCCCAGGGCAGCTTTCATCCCCAAAACACGCTGCAGCCTTTGAAACCTACTGAGGTTCAAATGCATGTTGGCTCAGTTGGGGCCGTATCCCTCCTTCCCTCGCTCCTGTCCCCCTTCCCACCCCTCCGGGCTTCTCCTGCCAGGCCTGGAAAAAGCCACTCGGCCACACAGCAGGGATGGCCTCAAGCACAAGTGACTGCTCCAGGCGTTTTGTAGTGCAGCTTATTTTGCTCCTCAGCTCTGCTCCCTCCTCCTTCCCTTTCCTTTTTTTCCTCCCACTGCCTGCTTTGGCAGAGGAGGAGGGGGTTTGCCATGCAGCCCCCCGCTGCCAGCCCCTGCCCTGCCGCCTGCGGTGGCCCTGGGACCCGACCAAAGCGGCAAGGAGGGACGCCGGGGGGTTCCTAGAACGCTTGCCATCTCCAGCATGCAAATGGCCCGGTGCTTTTGCTGAGTTATCTGCACCTGAGGATCTCACTGCCTAATTAATGTCTGCATGGTTCTCTCTCTCGTTAGAGGTCCCTTTACCCCATGAATGGCATCGCCTCCTGCTGCCTGCCCCTGCCCAACACCCCATGTGCTCCAGCTGGAAGCCAGCCTCCCGCAGCCACCCTCCTCTGGGAGATGGATAGATGGATGGATGGATGGGTGGATGGACGGATGGATGGATGGATGGACGGGTCACGCTCATGTCCAGAGGTGCCCTGTGCTGATGCATTTAGCAAAGCAGCCCCCAGCTCATTGGCCCTCGTGGCTTGGGGACCCAAAGGGGAGCCCCTCTTCTCCACCACTGAGTCCCCAAGGGGGTTGCACCCATGTCCTTACTGCAAAGGGAACAAATGCCCGGCTGAGGTGGCCATACCCCAGGCTCCAGCTCCCCAAAAGCCTGATTGCATTCAGCACACAGCAACCCGGAGAGGTCGAGCAACGTGAGGGAGCCAACAGCCCCGTGCTCCTCCTGTGCCACACCGGCTGTGCTGCCCAACCCGGGATGTGCCACGAGGGCAGGGACCGGCACTGAGCCACGGGGAGGGCTGAGGTGTTGCCAATGGCTTCAGTCCAGGTTGCCAGAGACGGGTTTGAAAGGCATCGCTGGCTTAGCAACACTCTTCTCGCACCTTTCCCGTAATGATGAAGACACACCGCTCTATTTAGTTAATATTTCTCAGTGGCACAGCCTTCTGCCCACACAAAAATAAATAAATAAAATAAAACAGAGGTTTCTTTTTTTTTTTTTTTTTTTTTTTATATAATGGGAAACTCCAAAGCTCAGAAAGTTGGATCCATGTCCTGGTGTTAAGTGACAGCGGAGGATTACTCCTTGCATCGGGCACACACCCAAAGCACTTAAAAGCAAGGGCAGGAATGGCTAATGCGGGCCTGCCATCACCTAACCCAGCAAAGAGAAACGCACTGCCTGTGACACAGATCAAAACCTCTGCATATTTCATCTCAACACAATGCCCTTATCTTTGACCCAAAATAAAAATTATTCCTTGCTCAGCAATCTCAAAATACAAAATTATCTATGCCTGCATTAATGCCATGTATCAATCAACTTCAAATGCAAATCCACTGAGCGTTTATTCCTAATTTTACCATAAAAGGATGGTTACTCGCCAAGCACCTCACTCAACATTATTCTAGAGAACAGCAGTTACGATCAGCAAATCTTCTCCTGGCCATTGACAAATACTTGGATGCTCAGCTTCTCCTAATGGAAACAATCTGGCTGGTTCCTGAGAAAGGGCAAAGCACAGAGGCTGGGAAGGAGAGCAGCACGTTCTCTTCTCCCCGCCTTTTTGCAGCCTCCCTCCCAAAAAACCTCTTCAGTTCTGGAAGCCGGTGTGGGGTCGGGTGCTGGGGGGAAGGAGAGCGGAGCCGGCTGGGAGCTCGGGTGGGAGCAGCGAGAGAAACCCCTCTTTGCTCTTCCCTGCGAGGGCAGCGGGCAGGATCAGTGTTATCGGCCGCTTCGGGGAGAGCCTGCAGCCCGTCCCCGCTGACACCAGTGCAGCTCAAAGGGAAGCCCATTTGCTAGGACATGCGGAGGGTAATTAGGGAATTGCAAGGCTAGGCATATTCTGCAAGTCTTTTTCTCCTGTTTTAAAGTAATGGGGGAGCGTTGGTGGGAAAAGGTGCTGTACCAGTGAAAGGAAAACAGCAGGGAGCACTTAAAGAAATGGCAAAGCGCGGATCAAAACCAGACCATATGAAATGTCTTTCCAGGTGACTGCGAGGCTGCTGGTGAAGGTGCGGATGGACAGACAGCAGCGCTACCGCAGGGCCATGACAAATATCAGCAAGAGCTCTGGAAAGGCTAAACGTCCTTGGGCACGTTCCACGCTCCAGCTGCAAGAGAGCCCCCTCAAGCGGTTTGTCCCACTGGGGTTGTCCCACCGCTGCCACCACCAGCAGCTCAGCTGCCAGACATGGGGTTTGATGAGTTCCCAGCCTGATTCGCTTCGACAGCTCCTGGATCCCACTCGCAGCCCAGGATCAGTCCCCAGCAGTGCTGGGAGGGTGCCACACAACGGGTCCATCCAAATTTCCACCCTGCGCGCTCAAGGAACAATGGCCCGTGTGTCCCTCGGAGGCTCCTCCTGCCGCACGTGGCCGCAGCCACCCTCCAAACACTCTCCCTCTTGTTCGCTTTGGCCAGGGAAGCGGCAGAGCAGCAGGTATTTCCTGCCATCGGCCGCCATCCCCGCCTGGCCGGCCCCGCGGGGGGACACGCTGCTCCAGCCCTTGTCCCTGGAACCCCCAAGGGACCTGACACCCCTCGGGGACAAAGCAGGGACCCGCAGAGGTTGCTGTCTCTCGGCAGGCAGGTGGCCCTTCTCCAAAGGAACACCAGCAGCTCAACGTAACCCCCCCCTCCCCATCCTGCTGTGCACATCCTGCTGGAAAAGATTTCCCTTCTGCGGTTCCAAGTCCCAGCTAAAACGAGGCTAAAAAACGTGCAAAACGCTGTTTTTGCTTCGTTTCCTTTGTGCGTTTCACAGCATGTTCTGCAAACAGGGCACTTCCTCATAGTTTCGCTTTGGCTCTCACGTTTGGGAATAAGAGAGAGGCTTTTATTTTAATAGGAAAACAGGACTATAAATTAGCAGCCAGGCGGTGAGAGCCCAGAATCTTGCCATTAACATACCTGCACGCGTCACCGTGGCCAAACCCGGGTGTCAGCAGCAGGGACACAGGCAAGGAAGGGTGCTGGGTGCCACCCCTCTTGGTGCAGAGCGGGTGCTGGTGGCACATCTGAGATGCAAGCGGTTAAACCAGCTGCAGCCGCTGAAGAGCAAGGGCTTATACCAGATACCTGATGGAGAGGAAAATCCCAAGCAAGCATTAGGCAGCAGTGCTGGCTGCAGCCAATTTTCCTCGCTTAATATGTTTCCTGCACTCGTCCCCCTCCCTGACCTCAGCTCCTCCTTGGAGCACGTTCAGCCCCAGACGCACCGCTGAGCAACGGCCAAGGCCAGCGGGATCGCTGCCATTTTGTCCCTCCCCTCCGCTCGGAGGCCAGGGCTCCTGCCACGGCTGCTGCAGACCCCGGCTTTCCCCCGGGGCTCCCCAGATCGCCTGGGGCAGGCCAAGCGGGCAGCACCCTTGGGTGGTGAGCACCCCGCGGCATGAGGGTGCTCTGTGCGCCCGCTGGGGCTGCCGCGGGATGCTCGGCGTCGGACATGCCACCTCCATCCTTTGCAAAGGATGTGTGTTCCAGATGCGGATCCAGATGAGGATCGGAATCCAGCTCTAAATGCCAAACCAGATGCGGATCCAAATCCAGATCCAAATCCCGATCTAAATCTAGACCCACATCCAAGTGCAGACCCAGATGTGGTCCAACCCTGATCCAAATATGGATCCAAATCCGGATCTAAGCCCTGACCCAGGACCTGGGGGTTGGCCCCCGGTGCCCAGCGCGCAGTGCCCAGGACCCCCCCCTGCCGTGCAGCACCCGGTACCCGGTACCAGCAGCACCCGGTGTGCCCTTCACCCACCACCGGTGCCCACCGCTCGGTGCCCACCATGCCCTGCCCGGTAGCTCCCGTACGACGCCTGCTGCCGGCACCCAGCAACCGCTGCCCGGTGCAGCGTCCCGGTGCCCAGTCTCCCGTACCCAGCCCTTAACGTGGCATCCCCGGTACACAACTGCCCGGCTACCGGTTTCCCGTTACGCGCTGCCAAAGTCCCCATGGCACCAGAGCCCCGCTGCGATGGCCCGCTGCCCGTTACCGGCGCTGCCCGTTACCGGCGGCGCGGCGGCGCGGCCGGCAGGTGTCGCCGCCGTCGCGGGCAGGGCGGCGGGCGCGCGTGCACTTCCGACGGCGCTCGGTCATGCCCCCGACTTTCCTCCCCTCCCTCCCGGCGCCGCGCGGGGCTCCCGCCCGCTGACACC
>JANZLQ010000064.1:16784414-16818890 GCA_026212715.1 Elanus axillaris
CCCCAATTCCCACCACCCCCTGGAAATGTGCAGCTGGAACAAGCGGCCTGAGCACCGTGGTGCTTGCAGCACCGGGGATCCCAATGGAGATGGTGACCGGCCTCTTCCCCCCGGCCCAGGGGTCGGCATCCCGAGGGTTCTCCGGCCGATGGCGAAGCGTCGCGGCTGACGTCTCAGACCTGCCGGAGATTTTCATTGACGTCAGAGCGGGGAACTGCTGGGGTGCGCGTTCGTTCCCCGCCGCCTTTGACGGAGCGCGATGCCGTCCCTTAGACGTGAGCAAATTTGGCTTGGCGAAAGCTTTTGTGGCCACTGGTTCCTCCCTGCTCTCCCCTTGGCTGCGAGCGGTTCCCCGGGCTGGCTGCCCTCAGGTGACCTCCCAAAGCGATGTTTTGGAGGAACACAAACAACAGTAAGGGTTTTGCTTGGGAGAGCGTTCCTAGGGCCCCGTGCAAGCGGAGGGAAGGCACCTCTGGTGGTGCCAGCACCTTCCGAGGGCTCTCCCAGCTCAGCTCCAGCAGCCCCAGCTCGTGGGCATCACTGGAGCCTCCTCGAGGGTCCAGAAATGGTTTTCTGCTGGTTGCTGGGACTTTGCAGATCACTCCTACCCCACAGCGGCCTTCGGCAGGGTGGCAGCTCGTGTTCCCCAGGTGGGGAAGCAGCACTGCGGCGGCTCTGCGGATGTGGGTGCCGGCACCCGTGCGTTGGTGGGAGAGGTTGGGGGGACCCACGGGGAGCAAGGCGGAGGTTGGCTGTGCGTGGTGCCCTGGTGCTGCACGGTCGGGTGCTGAGCCTGCATCTCCTGGTGGCTGTCACTGGCTGATGAAAATGGATCTCGAGCTGCTGGGGGATGGAGTGGAGAAGGAGCTGAGTGAGATGGAGAAAAGGACACGTTCCCCCCCAAGCACTCTTCCCTCCCCGTTTCCCGTGGGATCGAGGTCTGCCTTGAGGCATGGCGAGAGCCATGGTGTTGGGGGGGGTTCAGCGTGGGTCTGCGGGGGGGGGTCAGAGCCCGGGCTGGGGGTACCCGCACCCTGAGCAGCAGCTCTGCAGCCCCGGGGGCCAGGAGCTGTGAGAAGTTCAAAGCAGGAAGTGAGAGATATAAAAAAAAAAATAAAAAAAATAAAAATCACAACCGGTAGAAACTGCCAGGGAGATTTAGGGAAGCAGCACGGCTGTGCTGAGGAGCCCAGAAGAAGTGTGCATCCTCATCTGATGAGGAGCTAGCCCGTGCCAGGGACCGCAGACCCACCTCTCTTCTCCCGGCTCTGTCTCCTCTGCAAGCCCCAGGGAACAATTGCATACAGAGTGCTTCGTTTCAGAGCCGCCACAGTCATTTCAGAGACCTTTTAGGCAGGAAAAGTGCTCTGTAGCGTGTAATTTGAAGGCTCTGCTCTGAACCTTCACTGTCGCTCTGCTAAATGATCTTCTGCTCCTCCAAACCTTTGCTGCCTGGAAACCAGCGGCAGTGACCTGGTTCCTGGCCTTGTTTGGTCCCTGGTCTCCCTTCGGCCTCGTGCTAAGGTGAGGGGAGTCGTGGGTTGTAAGGAGCAGCCCGGGGTGTTTCTCTGTCTTGCATGGGGCCTCTCAGACGTCAGAGTCCTCTGAGATTTCAGCCAGTCTTAATCATCTCTCGCCTCTGCCTGAGCTGCAGAGGTTGTCACAGCTCGCTAAGGATTTTCCAGCCCGGAGGGTCGAGCCTTGTGAGGGCTCTGCAGGAAAATCTAGGGACCCCAACTGATTTCCTGCAAAATGGGGAAGCTGCAGAATTCTTTTCTGTACCATCCCTCAGGCTTGGAAGCTGACGGCAGAGAAGGATGGTTTGTTCTGCCATCGGAGGATACAGCGCAACTTTGATTTAACTGATGGACCCGTGCCGCAACCTCGCCGGGGGCACGGCGAGCCGAGCCCGGAGGTGGCGGGCCATCAGTGAGCCAGGGAGCGTGATATCGCTGGGGTTTTCCTCACCCTCGTCTTTCCTCTTCTGCTTATCCCAGCGCAAATTGCCCTAAAACTTCTGCCGGTCGGAGGCACACCTGCAGGAGCAGAGCAAGCTGCGGGTTTCCTCTCGCCGTGGGCACTGCCTGCCCTGCCAGATGCAGGCAGGGTTTTGAGTTCCCGGCAGCCGGGGTGTGCAGGCAGCTTCGGAGTGGGGCACAGGCAAAGAGGAAAAAAGATGGGGAGAGGGAGAAACATTGGCATGTGAAGGGCTCGGCAGTCGAACCTCGGCCTGTTCCCGGCTGGTCCGGTCCCAAGCTGTGGCACAGGGCTGAGTGCCGGGCTGGTGTGGCGGCAGCGTGCCAGCTGCACCATGCAGGCACGTGCACGTCTCCTCTTGCCTCGCACGGCTTCGCTCTGCTTTGGATTCGCTCCTGGTTTCCACCGAGGCAGGGAGAGTCCCGGTGACAGCGGATTTATGCACGTCACCGAATCAGACACGCGGCCAGGGCAGGAGGAGACCGTCTTGAGTCCGTCCAGCAGTCTGGATCGGCCATGCCAGGCAGATACCTGGGTCTAACCTGCTCTTCAAAACTGCGGGCGCTGGGGACCCCACCCTGTCCCCAGGCGATTGCTGCCACTGACTAATGACAGACTTCCAGCAATGCGACTTGGCTTCCGCTCGCATCCTGTCCCCCGCAGCAGGGCAAGAGGCAGAGGAAAGGCAGCTTCCCTTTCCCTTCTTCACCTCTCAGAGGGATGCTCCGCAGCTACAGCCCTTCCGAAGACCGGGCAGGATGCGTCCCAGCTGGGCTGGAGCGGGCAGACCCGTGCATCATCCTGCCGGCGTCCTGTCCCACCACCCGCTTGAAAACATGCTTAAAATCCACCTGCTCAGCATCGTGTGGATTTGGGATTTTCCCCAGGAGGGCTTGTACAGCTGCTCGGGGCCGGCAGCAGCGAGGCTTTCACCCCGGGCCTGTTGTGGAGGAGGAGGAAGAGGAGGTGGAGGGAGGCAGGTGCAGGTGCCGGGGAGCCGGCGTCACGGCCGAATGCAAAGAGCCGGCTCTGAGCAGCGGTCACCACCCGCGCTCACCAGCACCCAGCCGGCAAAAACTACACGTCCCAGTAAGCCGAGGGCCACCACCAGCCGTGCAAGATGGAGAGCAGCTTCCCAGGGCTGGCGGTCACCCCCGGTCCCCCGTGGGAGGGTGGGCATCGCTGCGGGGAGGCCACTTTGCTGCGGGAAGGCGGCCGCTTGGTTTTTGCTTTGGTTGCACGGCCTAGTTTTAAGAGCTGGAATGTGCTCAAAGATGGGCTTTCTGAGTTGCTTTTTTTGGTTTTGTTTTGTTTTAAATGACAGCATTTCCCCTTTAAATTTACATCTCTAGCTGGGGAACACAGAGCCTGGTGAGAGAGGGAGTGTGAGACTTTTATAAAAAGAACGAGTCGGGTTTTATTATCCCTTTGAGACGAGCAGGGAAAATCTATACTGAAGGCATGAAATAGCAATAAAAATGGACTTTTTGCCAAAGCAAAATTAATTGACTGAATCTCAGTCCTCAAGCCTGAGCTCTGAGAGGCTTATGAGTTGGATGTGAACCACTCTGCCCCCTTCCAGGCTCTCATCCCCCGAGGAAGGGGGGAAAAATCTCCCTCCGGTCGTCAGCCCGGAACAACGAAGCACAATGCGATTGGCGCACAGGAGCAAAGGACTCGTGCTTGGGACACAGGCAACCCCACCGCTTGCAAGCCTGGGGTTGATTCCAGCCCTGATGGTCCTGGACCAAGGACATTCTCCAGGTCCGTTGGCTTGGGGGCCTGCTCCGATGGCATAAATACGATGCTGGTGATCATTCAGTGGTCACCGCTCCGGTGTTTCTGCTCTCCAACATCATCACCAGTCATGGCATCCCACCTGGATTGCAGATCTGGGGGAGTCGGACATGAGAAAGAAAGAAGGCTGGACGGAGGCTCTTTAAACCCTCTCTGGAAGCCAGGAGAGGAACCTGCTGTCTTACCCTGGCCTGGGCTTGCTCTTATTAACCATTTTCTTCCCTTATCTCTGCTTCCTGCTCCTGCCCCACACTGGGGTCTGGCTCTCCAAGGGGCTTTCTGGGCAAAGAAAAGGAAAACCCCCTCCTGGGTTCATCTGGATGTACAATGTGCGGTGGCACCAGCTCCGCTCTCTCCTTTTTGGTGGAGGAGGATGGCAGGAGGAGCTGCCGGACAGAGCAGCAAGGGGAAAGACGGATTCTTTTCAGCAGATGGTGCAAAGAGGACGAAGCTGCGTAAACCTCCTGAGTCTACCAGAGAGACAGAGATTAAATAGCGAGAGGGCTGAGAGGCAGCTCCAGGCAGGAGAAGGAAGGAGAAAAAAAGGAAAATGGGGGTGGAAATAGGATTGGAGAGTGGAACTGGGGAGAGGAGTGTTGGTTTGAACAGGAATCTCCTCCCACTTGATGTCTCCCCTCCAATTCGGAGGGCCTAGATTCCGTGCCATAAAAATATAGCCCTTTTCAATCCCTTATCTTGCAGGAGCAGAAACAATTGGCCTGCAAAGAAGGAGAAAACAATCTGTTTGACTGACAAACAAAAACACATTTCTGCACAAAAGGAGGAGGAGGAAGAGGCAGCTGTCTGGCTGCTGCTTCGGCTTTTTTCCTTTCCCCTCCCTCTCCTGTCCCCTCGCTCATGGTGTCGGAGCGGAGCCTCTACCCTTGCCAGCAAAACACCCGCTGTTCTGACTGGCTGGGTTCAATGTCAGGCTCCCGCAGCAAATGTCATTGTCCGCCCTGCCGTCACCAGCCATGGCGGAGATGCACAAGCCCCGCCGTGATGCCGTCCTGGAGATGGTGTGGGGAAAGGTGGTACCCTGAGCATCAGTGGGGCAGAGCCCAGCTGCCGGGAGAGGTGCCTCTTGGGTGCCAGAGAGAGAAACTGGTGCTCAAGAGAGAGGGACCAAGGCCAGCAGCTTGGGGCGGCTCAGTTGGGGACAGAGGGGACGCAGGAGATCCCTCGTCCGGGGATCTTGGGGAAGTTCAGCCGGAATCTGGGCGATACACTGATACTGCTGCACCTGGGCAGCATTGTTGGAGCACCCGAGTGCTGCAGCTTGGAGATACTGCTGGAGCCTTGGCCATCTCCAGAGTCAGCTCTGTGCCTTCATTTCTCCATCTGCAAAATAAGCAAGATAACACGCAAATGCTGTAAGAGAGCTGGGGCATAGAAGTGCCCTGTGCACCTTAAGTCATTATCCCAGCAAGCTGTTGTCCCAACAAATAGTTATCCCTAAAAAATAATTATGGCAACCACCATACTAGCCAAATTGGTGCTGGGAGGAATCTGTCAGACAGGCAGGAGCAGAGCCTGTGGGATCTCAGCAGTTCTCCATCTCTCCAGAGCAAACTCCTCATTCGGAGGGTTTTTTAAAAGAAAGAGAAACTGATTTTCCCCATGTGATTCCCTGACCAGGAGCAGCAGCAGTTTCCTGCCTGGGACAGCCTTCCGAGGGCACTCTGCTCTACGGGGACACATGAGGCAAACACCCGTGCTCCAAAACCAGCCAAATGCAATACCCAGTGCCTGCCCAAACCTGGAAGAGCAGGAGGCTGGAACAGGGCAATCTCCGCAGGGGCTGGTTAGTGCTGCCACAGAGGGAATCTGTGGTAAATAAAGGGGCACAAGAAGAGAACCCTGAAGCCACCAGGGTGGTCTTAATTGGTTTTGATCCAGGTTGCTGGTGACCCGCTAGAGTCCACTGGAAAGATGATCCTGCACTAGTGGACGATTTGCTTTTTTCCTTTTTTTTTTTTTAAAGAGCTGTTTCAATCCGCAGCCAAGTAGCAAAATAACATGTAAGAAATCACAGATTCCAGGTGAGTTAATAACAAATAATGACTCTCAGTTCCTGAGTGGTTCTCTTGATGCCTCGGTCCAGGCATATAACAGCCAGGCTTTCCTGTGCATACGCAGCCAGGCTTGTGGAAATGCTGGTGCAAATTGATAGAACCATCCTGAATTCAAGTGAATTCAAGAGATCCAGCCTCTGCTTTCTTAGAGTACCACAACAGAAGCTTTGGGGAATATTTGATCTGAAACATTAGAAGGATTTGATTTTTATTTTTTTTTTAATTCCTGCACCTAAAATGCAGAATGTTCTGCATTTTCCTTTCCTCTTTCATTTCAAAGTAAGATGAGAGGAACCATTTCTCCACACGTCAAACTGCAGGCAAAAGAAAATACGAAAGATGACTGGACTCCTTTTACAACTTTGGCGCTTGACTTTCCTCCCCAGAAGGGGAAGATGCATTGTCAGCCTGTCTTGTGATCCGGCTGTAACCTTTTGTTACCCTGATAAACGTCAGCTGACCAGGCTGGGATGTAAAAAAGCTCCATCTCTACCAGACCGTTGCTGCGCTGCCTCGCACGCAGTATTTGGGCAGGAAGAGGCCCAGCGTCTCCCTGCCTGAGCGGTGCTTGCAGACTTTGCCCGGCGCGGGGGCAGTTTCATGCTCTGCAGGGAGGCACAGGCAGTGACTGCGAGAGCAGGTTTTGCCCGTGTTGAAGTGGGTGGCAGCACCCTTCAGGGACCGTGGGTCTCCACGTGTGGTCATCCAGGCTGGGCCGAAGGAGTCTTTGCTGGGACGGGTGGTCTGCAGTGATCCTGTGTACCCCAGAGGCAAAAACCAGTCTTATCGAAGTGGCATGGCTAGACCGCTGCCCTCAGTGCTGCTCAGGGGCACTTGTTCCCTTCCATCTCAGCAGTGCCATGTCCTCTGCAGCTACCTCCAGCTTCCCTGCTCTGGTGCCTTCTCCCAGCTCCTCCGTGCCCTGCTGTGGCCCCCAAAGTCCTCCAGCACCCTCTCTCCTTCTTCACTTACTCCTGCCCCCCAAACTCTCCCTGCCTTTGTCCTTCCCAGCTGAACCCCGTTGGCAGAAAAACAAACCTGGTGAGGGTTTGGCCGCCACAGTCAGTGCTGGTAGATGCAATGCGAAGCTAATGCTGTGATAAAGTAAATCGAACAAAGACGTGGAGTTTGGCTCCTGGGCAAGAAAACCGTTCAGGTTTTAGCAGAGGTCTGCTTCTCTGGTCCTGCACACTCTGAGCATCAAAGGCGACCGCGGGAGCAGCTCTTGGGGTGAAGCCAGAGTTTGGCTCAGCCCAGGGCTTGAGCAGAGGTGGCTCAAGAGACAGGGTGGGATCTGGTGAAGCCCTGGCTCTCAGCTTCAGACCCTGCAGAAGCCTGAATGCTTGCAGCCTCTGGCCGGCAGGACGGTATTTCCCATTGCAGAGCCAGTATCTGGTGAAGCAGCATCTGCCCGTGTTTTATCCAGACCAACCTGGAGCCTATCCTTTCCCTGCTGCTGCCCTGCTTGCCGGCCACGCGCAGGCGGGGAGCAGGCATCTCCCACCCCCTTCTACCAGTTACAGTCACACAGCCTCGAAGCTCATCCGAGATGTTACTCTGCGCTAGTGCCTCTTGGGATTTGGCCAGCGTGTGTCAGGGATACGTGCCTCTTCCTCTACAGCTGCTCTCCGCTCGGCTGCGTCACCCAGAGCATCCCTTCCTCCTGCCT
Organism: Elanus axillaris; assembly: GCA_026212715.1. Taxonomy (NCBI): domain Eukaryota; kingdom Metazoa; phylum Chordata; class Aves; order Accipitriformes; family Accipitridae; genus Elanus; species Elanus axillaris. Next base: position 16,791,933 of record JANZLQ010000064.1, read on the forward strand.
GAGGTCGCTTTGTACATCCCGTTTCCCGAGTTATTTCGCCCTGATTTATACCAGGTCACGGGCGCGTGGTCCCTTACTTGGCCGTGGTAGCACAGCCTCTTCGATTAGGTGTATTTCCAAGCATGACTTCCATCTGTCCGTCAGTCGCTATAGCTAATTTCTGCAGCGTTTACAGCCATACAGGGGCATCGTTCGTATGTAATAATCACTGATGGTGGCAGGACTGTGATAAATGATCTGTTCCACGTATTTCACCTCTTCTCTATTCACAAATTGTTCGTGATTTTTTGTAGTTGCATTAAGTATTCAAAGTGACTGCGATTTCCACCATCGTATTCATTATTCAAAATTGTTCTCCAGATAATTTCTGCAAATAATTCGTGGTCTTTGCTCTTTTGTGAATACTCAGTCTCAAGAATGAGAGTCGTTTTAATTGGGATCTTACATCACATGATGGATTTCGGCTTCCCGATTGGGCAGGCTTAATTTTTAGACTTGAGGTCTGGGGAGGGGACTGTTGCAATTAAGAATTTGAAATTCACTTTCTTCCAATATGTGCAGTTGCCGCTTAAAATTAACAGTCTGTCTTGTCTTTTTTTTTTATCCCTTCCTGGCCAAAAATCCCTGCCGGTAACTTGTTGGCAAGAAACACTTGGAGAATATAAACAAAAAGGTGGCACCAAAACAGCTAAATTTAACATATCTAAAAACTGGAGTGATGATTCACAGTGGTTTGTTTTGTATTATTCACCTTGCTCTGGTAAAAATAATGATCAAAATAATTTAGAAACATAAAAAGTCACATAGCAAGGGGACATTTATAGCACTCGATTTCATAAAATCTTCCATCGACGGCTCTCTGGGTGCCTGAGAAACATCCTGTGGGCTGGCTGGCGTGTGGCGGTGAGTTGGTACCCTGGCCCTGCTCGATGCTCTGGCCCTGGGGTTGAGGCTGCTGCCGGCTCGGTGGAGGCAGAGGGAAGGAACGTGCAACCAGCCTGGCTCCACATACTGCCTCGATCCGCACCCACAGCAGACAAGACTCCGGTTGTCTCACACAGAGCTCGACTCCAGGCAGAGGGTGACCGTAAGTGGCTTGCCCAAGGTCGCACTCCAGCTCCCTTTTTCAGCTGGAAATAGCTCCAAGGTCTCCTGATCCCCCCCCTGCACCAGCCCCCTCCCGCCACGAGGCGAGACAGAAAGGTGCAGAGTTCAGATGTTTTCTCTAACCGACAGCCTGGCTCCTGCCACCTCTCATAAAACCTCCTTGGCTCTATTTTCTGCCCCCCACCATTGGGCCGAGTCAATGGGGCCCCGTCAATGGGGTCCCACTTGTCCCCCCCTTAATAGCACGGGTTCCCAGGGCATATTTATGCCTCCGAAGTGGAGCGTTGTGCTGGTGTTCCCATTCGTGCGGCACCCGCACACCCCGGCTGCTCGCTTCTACCAGCTGCTGCTGCCGATTTCCCTTAAAAATAAAACCCCTCTAAAGGTACAGCAGGGACACCTTAAATGCAGAGCTGTGGCGTGCAGTTAATCATATCCTCTTAACGGGTTTATTCGCTCATTAAATATTTAAGACTCGTTTCTCTTTATCAATAGTGTGGAGGCGTGCAGGCCCCGGTGCAAAGATTTATGCACACAATAGGATCGGTGCATTTAGATTTGTTTGAAGGGATCCGAGAGCCATTTAAAACTCGACCGGGGGGGACGGTTTCTGCTGCTGCTGTTTTCCTCTGGTGAGCTTTCTGCCTCCTGACTGCGGCTGGGAGATGGTGGGAGGGAAGGTTGGGGGGGCACGGGCTGATGGCTGCCTCCAGTACCCTCTGGTTGCTTTTGAAACAGCTGTGCCCCTTTTTGAGGGTTTGCTGAGGTCTCAGAGGGGACCCACTCGTGCCTCGCGTGAGTATCCTGTAGCGATGAGGATGGTCCGTGGAAAACGCGGTGTGTGGAGGCAGGACCTGGGCCTGGGAGCGTGGTTGTAGAAGTGGCATTTTGATCCCCGCTTCCCACCGCTGTCTGTGGGAAGAGCTTTGCCGTTGCGGCTCAGATGTGAATTCCAGCTCGTCTGGCGCCGTTCGGGAGCTGTCATGCAGGTGCAACATCTGTTGTTCTCCTCTTATTAGCTGGGCTCTGCTCTTCATGCAGGTGTAAGAGCGGTGGTGGCCTTTTTGGTTCATAGGATGGGGAGGGACCAAACCCACACCACCACCTTGATCCTGCCTCCCCATCCTTCCCATCGTCTACCCCGCTGCTCGCTGCAGCTCACCAGCCCAGACCACCATCCAGAGCATCCAGTCTTGATCCAGGACCCACCATTTCCCACCCTGCCCCATGCCTGGTTCCCAGTCCCTACGTGGGGTTCCATGGCTGCCAGATGTGTTGCTTGCCCTCGGTGCAGGGAGGTGTTCCCTTCTGCAGGCATGCATCCCACTGGCACGTGTGTATGCCTGTTCTCCAGGCTCCGAGGGCTGCGGGTTGCAACCTTGTGCTGGAGCGATGGGGGGCCTGAGATGGGGCCATGAGCCTGACTGCACGTCCGATGCAGTTGCACAATGTGACCTGTACCCGTCCTTCCATTGAGCGCGTTGCCGGAGCTTGCAGGGACAGCAGGTCCCGGCACGCAGGACTCTATCACCGTCTCAGCAGCCTCTGCTTAGATCAGGAGGGAACATCTCATGCCAAGACCTGTCCTCCCCAGGCTGCAGCTTGAGTTGGAGATGACAGCAGCTGACGCCCATTTTTTTTTGGCCCCCTGTGGCATCCCGGTGGGTTATTCCCACAGCTTTGCATGCAGCCGGATGTGCCCGTTCCAAAAACTCCTCTCCGGGAGGTGCTGGGGTGGATAGGGAGGGTGACTGGCTGCAGTGGCAATAGGCAGAGCTGGCAGCTCCCTCCTGGGGGTGTGAGAAATACCCCGGCTGGCTTATTGACAGCCCAGAGCATGGGAAGAGCGTGCGTGCGTCAGATATTTCCCCAAACCTCTCCTGCTTTGCAACGTGCCCACTGAAAAAAAGGATCTGACAGCAATAAAACTGTCGGGCGGCTGCTGCTGCTTTTTTTTAAAGTTCTATGATAGCTTCTCCCCCCCCTTTTTTTAATAGCTAATGCATCTGTCACTACTTTCCTAATGAGCTTTCCCAAAGGGCCTTGGGGACCTCTACCTATCCATGTGGGTTTGGATAGGAGCTTACTCAGGGGAGGCAGAGAGAATTCAGCTCCCTGTTTCACCCCCATCTCCTCCCCACCACCCTCCCAAACTCCTCTCTGAGGGCAGGTTGTCCAGAGGGAGGGGAAGACAGCAATATCTCAGCACTCGGCAAGCTGGCATGCACCCCCTGCAATCACAGCCAATAATGACAAAAAGACGGGGCTGCTGCCAGAGATAGAGAGCTGAGCTCCAAGCGTTACAGCAATGTCACAGCCTTGGGACTGCTGCTGGCTGCTACTGGAAAGAAATTTCCTCACAACAGGCAGAGTTATAGGAAGGAGCCATTGATTGCATTAAAGAACACCCTCCCCACCTCTTTTTTTTGGCATGGATTTTCAAGGCTTTTTTTTTTTTCTCTCCCCCCCCCCCCTCCATTTGCCATTGAAGTTGTGTTCAATAAAACCCATCGCCCGAGAGCGTCTGTTCGCATGTTCTCAGCAGTACAATGGGCAGAGGACTGCAGTGTGCAGAGGCTCAGCCAGCTTCACGCAGACAATGAGGGGGTGGGAGCGGGGTGGGGGGGTGGCTTTTATTTTATTTTATTTTATTTTTCCCCCACCTGCCAGCCCCCACTACTAATTGTAATCACAAAAGGCAAATGGGAAGGGACTGGGGGAGCAAGTCTGTGGTTCACTGGGGTCATGGTCTCCATCAGTCATTCTCCCAGCCTGTTGCTGGGTAAAAGCCTGGCTCCTTGGTTTATCAAAATGACTGTGCAGCAAAAGCTTCTTCACCCAAAAAAACAACAAAAAAGCGCTGTTTCAACTGACTCAAAAGGCATGAACTTCCCATTGCGATCCATGGGAGACTTTCCATTGACTTCTCCAGGTGCAGAAGGGAAAACAGAGGATTTAGTGACTCAGGCACAAACCTGGGATCTCTTCCTCTCTCTGATGCTGTTGGCACATTGTTTAGGGCCCGGTGCAGCAAGGATTCAGCAAGGGACCGAACGCCGCCATCCCTGTGCCATTCGATAGGGTACGAGAGGATGCACCACTTGGCAGGATTGAACCTCTAACTGTGCTGTGCCCAAGTTCCCCTCAGCTGTAAAATGTAACAGTGCTAACCCTACATTGCGTGATGGTGGAGAAGCTAATAACTATTAATACTAGGGAGATGCTTCCAGATCTCTAGATAAAAGGTGCTCAAGGAGGGAAAATTATTATCAACCTGGGCCAAATAGCTACAGGGGATTCGAAATCTGTTTGTATTTGTAGGATGTAACCACTAAGGAGGGAGAGACTGGGACAATGGAGCATGCACAGCACTAATGGAATGAGCATAGGAAAGAGGATATCTCTGGAGACCCTTAGAAACCATTTCCCAGTGGTAAGATCTGCTTGGGTTGTTTGTTCTTCTTCCCAGATGAGAGCTGCAGTCATGGACGCTTTTATCATTTACAAACTGGACTAGACGGAGGGCCAGAGAGTGTACTGTAGGGACGAGCCTGCATGGCTCTCCAGTGGGTGGGTCTATGGATTTAACAGGTCTCAGCTTCCATTTCTATCTTTCAGAGCTGCACTTTATAACAGAGGAATCTGGACTGGAGATTTCAGACCTGTTTTTCAAGCTTATGGGATGCAGGTTTGGCTTCTGGTAGAGATGCAATGGCATGACTTGGGCATCTTGAGGCTGCAGCAGAAGGGCTGTTCAGGGTGGGCACATCCCCGTCCCATCCCGGGATGGAGCCTTGGGTTACGGTTTGGGCTGAGGTGTGGATTTGGAACAGCCCTGTAGTAGCACGTGAGCGTGGTGGTTCCTTGAAGCCATTTCACTCAGAGATTCACTTTTTCCAGGTGATTCATGTTCCAGGCGCAAGCCCATTTCTTGCCATGGTGACAGAAAAGCTTGCTGAGGTTCTGCATACCAACGCCCAATGGTCCAGGCTAGAGTCTCCTAACAGGCTCTGAGCCAGGCGGTGCCAGGAGCTGTACAAACACAGGTTGTTCCCTTGAGATTAAAACCAACTTAGACAAGCTGTTTGTTGTCTGTGGTCTGGCAGTGCTGGGAGACCTGTGCATTGCTGTGCAAAGCATTAGGCAAGCATGTAAGAGACAGGCAGTGTCCGTCCCGGCTCCCCTGGAGTGTACATCCTTGCTTACCCACAGTTCCTCGCTCATGGTGGCATGCACTGCTCCGAAATCACGACGTCGCCTTTCCTTTGCACCCTGAGACAGCCCCATTTTGTGCTTCGGGGAGCTGCAGCATTTCTCACTGAAGACCTGCAGCACACCATGCTCTTTTTTTTTTTTTTTTTTTTCTCTCCTGGACACTTTACTTAGGTTCTTTCTTCCCTCTCATTTTCTCTACCATCAAATGAAAGCCATTCAGACCAAAACGGTTCAGTCTGCTCTTTGTGTCTGGAAAACAGAACACCAAAGACAGCTGGACCTACCCGAGATGGCCACGGCCGTGGCAACAGTGGCTCTTTGTTAGCGCTGTTGTCTCTGCCCCTATCTCCAGTGTCTGGGGCCCTGTCTCTTTAAAGCTTTAGTGTGCTGTGTCAAAGCCAACAGAGAGTTCAGCTTATTAATGGATTCGCTAGGTTAATATCCCAACAGTTTGGGGTTTTTTTTTTCCACCAGCATAATTTAGAAAGGGGGGGAGGGGGAGAGAAAGATAACCCAGTCCCATTTCTGGGGAGGAGGGCATGGCATGGCTCATTGCTTTGGAGAAATGGAGCTGGAATGGTTGGTCGGGGCACGAGGAGGTGGTGGCCCAGCCCTTCGCCTTCCTGTCTGTATGTACATCTCTCTCTATATCTCCTTCTCCTGCGGGGTTCCCTGCATCAAAGCTTCTTCCAGTTCTTATGCTAATGAGGTGCATTAATGCTTAATGACTGTGAACAGGCTTGTTTAATTGCACCTATCTGAGCAGGAGGCACGTTGCTGTATAAGAGGGAACGACCATGTAAGCAGCTGCATGCCCTCCTGGACAGTCTTAATTACATGTAAAACTGATGTGATCTAAACCACCAGGCTGGTGATTAGTTTAGTGAGGCAGGTGGTACTTTGCAATTCAGTGCCTCAGAAACTCTAGAGCAAGTGAGATCAGATTCTTTCGTAGGCTATGGAGGATAAGGCAAGCCCTGATCATCCTTGAATTTGATGTTGGGTGGGGACAAGCACGGCATAGTAGATTAATTTAATTAATTTATTGCAGTTAGTTTGCAAAGACATTATCCGCCAGCGTCTGTGCAGAATACTGAGCAGTCCCATTAATGCAATGCTATTTTGCCTGTAAATCCTCTCCCCCCGCCCCTTACAGGAGGAATGAGCTGCGATGGTCTCAGCTTTCTGCAGTGTTATCTCGCGCTGTTTGAATACGACTGATTGTCTGAACTACAAAGGGGCCCAGCGCTAATGCAAAGCCATCCCTATTGGCACTAGACCTAGATTAATGACTCTGCATGCATTGCCTTGGCTCTAAACTGGATTTCCCTAAAGCAGCTCACGGCGCTGCTGTCTGCACTCCCGTATCGGTGCCTCTAGCCGGGCTGCGATTGTTCAGCTGGCGAGAGCAGCGGATCTGGGAGCACCTCCAAGTGCGAAGGCTGTTAAGTAGGGGTGCACAGGTATGAAGGTACCTGTTATCGCAAGCCATCTGCTGCTAATTACCCGGCCTCTCACTTCTTGTGATTATTTGTTTTGCTTTTATTCACCAGAGGGGGGGATTTTAAAAAGAAAAAAAAGCGCAGCCTTTTTTTTTTTTTTTTTTTTTTTAAGAAATCTCTTTGGTCAGGGGAGTGAACCGAATCCAGCAGCATTTTGGGGTCGGTTGTGCTCCCAGGGCAGGCGTCTCCCAGCACACCGCTGCCGGGGGGGCTCACCCCCCCCTCCTCGTCCCCACACCGGACCCTTCCCCTCGGCCTCCTCTCCCTCGAACGCTTCCTCTCCGTCTCCGTCCTGTGAACTCTCTGATCTTCCCCTCTCCCTGCCCGCCCGGGCCCCAGCGGAGGCTCTTCCTGACGTTACTCCCACAACAACCACTTCCTTCCCGTCCCGGCAGCCCCCAGCTCTGCAACCGTCCCTGCCAGGCCCTGGCCAGCCCTGGCCCCTCGCTATCTCCCCAAGACCCCTCTTCTGCTTCTCCACTTCCAGCCACCGCTATTTATTTTGTAAAAGGGCTTATCTCGGATGCGGAGGCTCTTTCTGCACGGGGTGAAACGTGCGGCCTTGGGGCCGCCGGGTGGGAGGTGACTCAGGGCCCCACTTCTGCCATCAAAGCCCTCTCCTGGCATCCACAACACCCGCAGGGTTTTGGGGTTAGAAACCCACCATGCGGGACATGTTTTAGCCAACTTGCAGGGACCAGCTCCCCAGAATTAAGCATCCTTCCAATGCTGCTGTGCCTCAGGCTTGTTATCAGGGAAGGAGGGCCCAGCCGTGGCGGCCACCTGCTTCTGGAGGGAAAGCAGCAGGGCAGGAGCTGGGGAAGAAGCAGGCTTAGGTGTGTGGCAGGGGGATGAGGGTCCTGCGGCGTCTTCCTCGGCATCTTCCTCCCAGTCGGTGTGTTTCCTGGCAGGAGAAGGCACGTGGCCACGGCGAGGGCAGCAGCGGAGGAGAGGGGTCGGCGGGGGGGAGATGCAAGATGGTGGCTACCCTGAGGGGAGAACAGGGCCCTGCCTGGTTTGGGGTGGGAGCTCTCCCTCCATGAGAGTGAGCCCCGCTCCGAGGGGCTGCAGCTGCCTGGTTCCCCACGGGGGAAGACAGAGGCCCTGCTGCCATCCGCCTTCTCCTCGCCCACCCCATCATGGCTTTTCTCACCCTTGTCCCACTGAGACGCGTTTTGCTGTGCCAACCCTTGGCCTTGCAATGGCCTCAAGGCAGACTTTGGCTGGAAAAGAAGACTTTTCCTCTCAGAAAAGCCACCCTAAGCACAGCCCTGTGGTGGCAGTGCCAAGGCAGCCCCTGAGCGTCATGGCATTGCCGCTCCCATTGCGGCTCCCCGGTGTAACACCACCACACGAGACCTCGCCACCCTGGTGGGCATGGTTGCCTGCTGTGCCGTCCCCTCGGGTGGGCCGAGCATCCCAGGACAGCCCATCGTTGGGAAAGCAGGAGCGTTTTTGCAGAGAGATGCTGCAAAACCAGCACCGCCGTGGTGGTGGGGTGCGTCCACCTGGGGTTGGAGGGGGTTCAGCTCTGCCTCGTCTGTGGGCAAAACATCCTCGTGCCAAACCTGAGCCCCGGCGAAACCTTTTTTTAGCGCTCCCCTATTTGCCAAGCGTACTTCCTTTCTTTTGATTCTTACCACCTACATACAGTCTGACTGCAACGGCAAAAAAAAAAAAAAAAGAGGAAAAAAAAAGAATTGCAACATTCAGTAGAAGGCTTTTCTGTCTAATGACGTTAAATTTATTAACCAAAACTCCAGCTGCACCAGGCTGGGATCTAATAATATTCAGGCTATGGAGACATCAAGTAGAAAGAAGCTTAAAGCCCTTTTTATTTCACAGTAAAACTGTCAGTAAATAACTGGATTGTCTTGAGACTGAGAAAATGGGGATTTATCTTCCTGAACATGAAAAGTGTGCTTATTTTTTTTTATCAGCTTCAAAAAGCCCCAGCAACCTTGATTTTCCTTCCACACCGTTCTCAGCAGCTCTGCCAAGCCCCAAAACCACACAAATCAAGAGACAGGCTCTAAAGATATTTTTAATTAAATTAATTCCTTTTCCTTCCTTCCCCATTTCTCCCTTGTCCCCTCCTCCATCCTCTCTTTCTCTCTCCCTGTGTCCCCAGCTAATGACTTCTAAGCACTGTGACATTTCAGCACTGGCTGTCACTAACACCACACCTCCGTGCTGGTTATAAATTGGGCACAGAGACATAAAATTCCCTGCAGAAGGTCCCCGTTTGATGATATTCTCCGAGGTAAATCTCCAATAGCTCCCTGTTTTCTTTAATAACGCTAATAGGCATAGATTAATTAAACTGTTATATTACTTCCTTCTTTCTACCGGCACCAGTTAGAAATCTTATTACCTGCTCCTCTCCGCTTGCCTTTTCCCCAAGGTGGTTATATTCCAACCAGTTTCCAAGGTTTCTCAGAGGCTGTAGCACAAGGTGAAACAGCAGACATCGTCTCTGCGAGGCCAGATCCTGCCCCCAGCCCTTGGCTCCAAAACCCCACCGACCTCGGCAGAGTCCAGGCGGGTGTAAGCGGGGTCAGGATTAAGCCCGGTTTGTCTGAAGAGGTTCTGTCTTGAAAGCAACAGCGGGGCTATTGTTGAGTCTGGATGCCCCCTCTAAAAGGGACCACAGCTGTAGGAAAGGGAATTGTATACATCCATCAACTCCTCCAGGGCCCCAGGATGTATTAGTTAAGATTGCGGGATAACATGTCTCGGCTCCACTGAAGGGGTCCTTTGAATGACATGTTGGATATACTGTTGCACATCTGGCCGCTGTATTATTGAATTGCTCTACGGTTGCATTTTCCAGACCGCGGGAATGTGTTGGTCCGGGGGGGGGAGATGAAGGGGACGACATGTGGGAAAATTAGAGGGACGCATCCCGCGGGGTGGGGTGGGTTTGGATGGAGCCGCGTGGTGGAGGCGGGGAGGGACGGGGGGGAGCAAGGCAATGCTTTCACACAAAATGCCGTGTTGCCATTTGAAATCCACTCCAGAGCTTCCTGCTCTAATTAAATTTGTCACCATCGTTACTATAATGCCTGCCATTCCTCCGGTGCTTTTTGTTCTCAGGGATCCCAAAACACAACAGAGGCAAGGGCAGAGTTTCCAGGTCCTCCGTGTTTCTTCTGCGGGAGCTTTTCTTGAGCAAAACCAGGAGAATGCAGTTGCAGGAGCTGCTCTGGGGCAGGAGCGCAGCTACTTCTGCTTTGGGGACACTGGAGCGAGGGACACTGAGGCTGGGGGATCTGGGCAGCTCTTGCACTCACACATAAGGTGTCTCCCGGGACTGCTAATTTGCAGGAGCTTGGACGAGCACCCCGGGAAGGCCTGTTGCAGCAAAGAGCCCTTCTTGGGCTCTCGTTTGGCTCGTCCTGCTCTCAGCCCCTCTGGACCCGCATGGGAGTCCAGCATCCCCGCAGCCACTGCTGCACCTTCGCTCTTGGCACCGTGTGTGGCTGGCCAGCCACCGCCAGCCTGCCATGAGGTGCCGCGTACGGCTGCTCCGCGCTGCGCTGGGGCAGGAGGAATTCACTAATTACTCGTGGCTCTTAATATGGCCCCTGAACGATGCCAGAGTGGCGTGAAGGGCTCAGAGCAGGAGACACAACCTGCTCCATCGTGTCTTCTGTGTCAGCTTGCAACGAACTGAATGCAAAAAGGCTGTCTGAGCTGCAAACAGCAGAGCCCTTGGAAATTTAAAGGTGCAGAGCACAGAAAACAAAGGCGAGGCGATCGCGCTGCTGAATATTCATCCCAGCGTCTGATCCTGCCAGGAGCAAAGCCTGCACAGCTCCCGTGAAAGCTGGTGGGAGGGAACCTTGGTCTGAACCTCATCTTGGGCTCCAGCCCAAATCTGAGGGGGGAGGGCAAATTAGTCCTTAATGCACATATATCTTAGACTAAAACCTGATAAGGGAACTCTCCTATGTTAATTTACCTGAGTTATTTACTATACTGATTGCTGAAGGTACTCTGATTAGCGCATGAAATATTTCTATACCTTCGGTCTGATTAACCCATATCTGCAAAATAAATATTTGTCTCATTATAGTTATGCGATCATGCAATCAAAGACCCTATCATAATGGGAAAGGGAGAGAGTATCCGTGTGGAAAAGGCAGGGAATGGCGACACAGAATGAGCGAGTTTGAGAGCAGGGAGATGAAAAGCGGGGGCATAGCTGGAGGGGGAGGCTTAGTGGTCACAGCCTCCAGCTGGAGAGGTTGAAATGCCGGGGAGGGCACGGTTCTCCTCCCGTTTCACCGGTGCTAATTGGGACTAACTCCGTTTGACTCGACAGCGTCGCGCCAGTCCCAGCGAGAGGAGGGTCAGACCTTGGGAACCACAGGGGTGAGTCCCAGCAGGCTCCCAGCCTCCAGCTTTTTTGAAACAGAAGCAGGGAGTTCCCAGCAGCGCTGTGCGTGTGCCAGTCTCTCTCCCAGACAAGCTCTTAAAATAACCCAGCACACCAGGCTGTGGCACCGGGGGAGAGCGCAGAGGATGAAGTGTTCAGTCCTTCTGGCCCAGATCCGGGGAGAGGGGGGGGGTTGGCAGCTCCCTGCCCAAAGCGAAGGGGGCTTAAAGTGGGGAGGAGGGCAGTCGGCACCCCACGACCCAGTGGCAGGGAGCAGAGGAGGTGGCAGCCGGCGATGCTGGCACCATCGTGTGTGGTGGACATCCTCCCTCGAGGAGGGGAGCTGTAAGTCATCTGGAGGAGAGGATCCCCCCTCTGCCGTTACAGGGCTGTTTTGCATATGCTCCGTTAGGAAAAGAGAGGAGTTTTATTGTGGCTGTACAGAAGAGCTAAGTCAAGAGGTTGCTTTATGGCTCGCGGATCCCGGCGTAGAGCGGAAAGCGTCCCAGATGCAGCATATAGTAAGCCTGGCAGCGTTGTATAGCACCGCTGCATCGCAGAGTGGCTGCGAGCACTGCTCTGCAAAAGAGCTGAAGTCATTTTTCTTCTAAGGGCAGGGGGTAGTGGGGAGGAAATATGAAGGCAGCCCTGTTGCTAAGGAAATCTGCTCTTTGTATGGTCGTACATTTAGGTAATGCTAATGAAAGGCCATATAGTAGCGAGGTGCAGATGTCAGCACTGTGCACTCCTGGATATTTGATTAGCATTTCTTTGACTTCACCTCCTCTAACAGAAATACCTGAGTACGTGGATATTAGGAAAATAAAATCCCCCTTCTCCTCTGCCAACAGCCCAACAGCACACGTTACGCAGAGAAAGGAAAAGCCTTACCAAAATAAGACACTCCATAATGAATGTGTGTTTTTTTCCCCCCACACACACCCTGGGGAGGATGAGAGCAAACATGTGATGAGAACAGAAATAGTCACATCGCTTAATGCATTGCTGGACGGTACCCAGCCAGCACAGTGATGAACCTGGCGTAAGACCTGATAGCAGCAAACCAGCATAGCATCCTATTTAATGGCTGGTGGCCCACAGATGTTTTAAACCTCGAGACTGCATCTCTCAGAGGTTTCCCTTTCAACTTGAGCATCAGTGGGCTGCTTTTGGAAGCAAAGGCTGCAGATGCTCTATCCAGGGACCCAGCGCATCCGTGGATTAGCTGGTGCGTGTGTACATGCATGGTGTCCAAGCCCGGATCCGGTGATCTGGCTTACGAAGCGGGAGAGGACCCACGCTGCTGCTACAAAGTGCCGTGTCCTGCTCTCGAGCATCACTGGAAGAATGAGTCAGCCGTTTTCCTTCACACGGGGGTCGAGTGGATGCCCCTGTCTGAGTGTCACGAATAAAAGCACCCAGAAATGTAACTGCTCTGTGCTTGCATGTTGTGCTTGCAACTGTCTTAAAGACCAGCTGCTCTGCGTGAGACTTCCAGAGAGCGAGAGCTCTGGCTTGAATGAAGCCCTTATATCTCTCTTTTGCTTTTGCTTTTTTTCCCCCCCCACACAGTGCAACGCGGGCTCTGTTCCTCCTCGCCTTTTGCTCTTGCTCCCTGGGGCAGCCTGCTGTGTCTCAGAGGCATGAGGAGTGAGTCCTCCCCGGAGTCCTCCAGCTCCTGCGAGGAATGGCCCCTCGGGGGCTAAATCCAGCAACGGGGCCCTGAGGTGGCAGAGACGTCAGTGCGGGGCAATGCCAAGCGTTTCTCCTCGATGACAGCAGTGCCTGGGACGGAGGTTTGCACGCCTTTTGGTGCAGCAGCCGGGGACGCCTTCCTCCCTGCCAGCACCTGCCCCTCCCTCTCGCCGTTGTGCAACATCCCAAGGGCAATTACAGCAGTGCTTACGTGGAGGAGTGATATTGGGAAAGTATTTAGTCATTTTTAACTGTTCTGCTGGCAGCTCCCCTCCCTTAAGGTGGTTCCTATTTCTTCTTCTCCCTCTCCCAGCACGTCGTGGTAACTCCTTGCGGCAGCCCCTGGCCTGACGACCCTTCTTGGTGCGTCCTTGGGTACCGAGAGCTCCTCTTGGCGAGGGGGAGCCCATGCTTCTGCAGAAGAGCCACATTCCCATCAGATGACTCTTTCCCTTTCCCTTTCCCTTTCCCTTTCCCTTTCCCTTTCCCTTTCCCTTTCCCTTTCCCTTTCCCTTTCCCTTTCCCCATCCCTCTTGTGCTTACTACAGTGATTTTAAAGCTTCTGTGTCTTGACAGCGTTGGGGGGGGCGGAAATGGTTTTGAAAGCAAAAGTAAGAGGCAGGAGGCTGCAGAGCTTCTCCTGCTCTCAGAGGCTTCTGGACGCTTCTCCGACTCCATCTCCAGAGTGATTTTCCCTGGACCCACTGTAAACAAGGCAATCCGTTACGGCAGTTTGAGCGTTACTCCACAAACATGCCATCGGCCCCTGCCCCCACCGCAGGCTCTCTCCACTCCTTCTCTTCCTGCCGCCGTGCCGCACGGCGAGCGTTGGCGTGGCGCAGGGGTTATCAGGCACTGGTCCGCACGCAGAACCAGCCTCTGAGCATCGACAGGCGAGGAAGGCTCCAGCAGGAACTGGAGTCAAGTCTGCAACATCCCCATCCCTGTGCTGCACGGCTCACCCTGGTTTTGGAGGGGCAATTGCAAAATTGAGCCTTCAGGGAAGTTCAGGGACGCTGATGCACTCCCAAGGAGGGACATGGAAGAGTCCAGCTATTGTTTAACCTAGAAAGACGGTGAAAAGCAGAGACCGCGGTAAAAGAAGATAAGCTCATGTGTGCCCAGAACCAACACTAAAAAATACATGATTAAGGTTACAAAGTCAGGCACTGAATGTGTAGGAAATCCCTGTATTAAAGACACCTGAGCGGCTTACGTCCGCCAGAGTGGCGTGCATTCATTAGGGTGCAGTCTTAATTCTATGGTCACAAGCTATTTCTTCTGCAGGGGCTCTGCCTCAGGGAGTGTGTGGGATGGATGGAGCTCCGTAAAAAGCAGCTCAGTGTCCAGTATGTGGCTGTCACCCCACTGTTCCGTCTGCAACCCCAGTGCCTCGTTCGCTGTGCATCATGCAAATCCTGCTTGGATAATGAAATTGTTCCTCCTGGACTATACTAAAATGCTAAGTCTGCTCTCACCTCGCTTTCTCTTCCTTCCCTCTGTCCCTTCCACCTCCATGCTGCTCGGTGGTTGGCAGGGGGGAGTAGCAGGACCACCCTTTTGGGGAAGGCTGGCTTTGCCCTGGGACCCCAGAGCAGGAGGGAATACACTCTGCAGCTCCAGGAGGGCTGATGCAAGTGCAGCCCACATGCTTCACACTGCCAGCATTTGATTTTTCCATCTGTTTTTTGTTTTGGTTCAGTCAAAGGCAGCGAGGAGAGGTGGATTTTGGTGTGAACCTCCTGTCTGTCTGCATGTGGCGTGCAGGACAAAGGCGGTTTAGCATGGAAAGCCCCAGAAGCACCCAGGAGTGGGCTGGGGGACTTAGCAGACATCGTTTCTTCTGAAGCTGCGGGAGAAGCGTACATTTAGGAGAAGCAGCCTTGCAGCCTGCTGTATGTATTCGCCATCTGAGAGCTGAGCCAGCCAGAGCCTGGAGGGGACAGATGGAGGAATTAAGGACATCTCAGCTGGGCAGTAGGACCAAGGGATGCTTGCAAGGGGAGCTGGCTCCCATACCTGAACCACTTTGGAGACAAGGCTGGGAGTTATAATAGCTTCTCTTAGCAAGAGAGCCCTCCACCGGAATAATGTGTTGTGGACATAAAAGGAGATCTGGAGAGGGAATATTTTCACCCTGGAAGCTGCTAAGGAACTTGCATTTAGCTGCTAGCAATCTGTTTCAAACTGGGTTTCTGTCCCAGGAAAGAGAAAGCAGAGCAATCTTGCTGCTCTGACCAACTGTAAATTCTTTCCTGGCTTTGCTGGGGAAAAACAATGGGCTCTCAGTGAAAACCTCCCAGAAATCCAGGACATGGGTATTTTATATGTCAGCCCTTTACCACTTTGGAGAGAACAGCTAAGGAGACCAGTCAAGTAGATCCTCTGACTTTTATATACCAACAAGTCAGTGGAGTGTCTGGTGAAGGACAAAGATGCTGCCTCCCTCCCTGAGCTGGGCAGGTCACGGTGACTCACGCGTGACCGCGGGAGAGAGGCCGAGAAACCGTTCCTGAGAGCAGAGATTTGAGAGGGATATGTGTAGCAGAGCACAAAACGCAAAAGCCATGTTGAAACTTTGCATTTAGATGCCTGCAGCAGCAAACCAGGGAGCTTTCCACGAGGACTGATAGATTTCCCGCCTCACAGCATTTGCTTAAAAAGTATTCATAAATATACCCGCCACTACTAACCGTCCTTTTCTGCTGGGAATTGCCATTAGCAGCTAAATTCAGCGTTTTACATATAAAAAGCACTGAGACTTAATTCAGTGCAATGCTTTCTTCAACGTCCTTGTAGAAGAAACAACTCCAAGCTGGATTCCATCTGAGAGTTACAGCAAGGTGTTGGGAAGTGGGGATTGTAACACTGCTCAATGTACGATCACAGCACCCGGCAGGCGCATGTGGTGCGGTCAAGATGAGATGCCACGAAGGATGGAGTGTATTCCTCCAAGATGGACCTGGCAGACCTGTGAGGTGCTGCAAAGAAAGCAGCCTCCATCGAGCGTGCACAAACGGCACTCACTCAGAGGCCAAAAATGGACAGGTTTTCCTGGATGCAGCAAGAAGCACATCCCTGATGCTAATGATTATCCCATGGCATTGCAAATCCCTCCTGCAGCACAGGGGGCTGTGTGAGATGTTCAGCCTTTTGGCTGGGGAGGGAGATTTCTGTTCCCTCAGCCGCTTTCTCAGAAGTACCTGGATTTTCCCGGCTGAGGTTGTACCCGTGCTGGAATAAGCCCGGAGAGAAGGTCCCCGTGGAGTTTCTGTTTTGGAAGTGAGACACAGTCTCGTGCTCTGGTCTGCAGAGGAGTTTCCAAACATGGGGAATTAGGATGGGATTTCAGTGGAAGTGGATTATCCCGTTTCTCTCTTCTCTGAGCACATTTCTTCCTCCAAAGCAGCACATGACAGGGAGGGCAGCAGCCGAGGTGGCTGGTGGGGCAGCTTCTGTGCATGCTGGAAGGGACCAAGCCCAGAGCTCCAGAGGGTTCCCTGTGTTCCTGGTGCAGCTGGAGTGGGAGCAGGGATGGCAGGAGCGGGATGGAGGGGGAGCAGACGGCGGGCACGGAGCTACGGTGCTGAACGGGCGGTACAAAGCGCTGTCAGAACAGCAGGGGCTCATGCTGGCGACGGCTGCAAATGGAGATGGAAAGGGCTGGAGAGAAAAGGATGCGACACAGCTGGTCCCCTTTGCCTTTGATCTCAAAAGCAGAAGGGTGTTGGCCACAGAGCAGGAGGGGGGAAGAAGGGGAGTGACTCATAAAAATATTGGTGTTTCCATGAAGATGCAGTTACCTGAGGACAGCAAGGAGGAGGGAACTTCCCTGCAAATGTGTGGGGAGCTGGAAGAAAAAGTCCCACTTGTGTAGAAATTGCCAGCCTGCTTAGGAACACAAAGCTGTTTGCTTTGGAGCCAGCGGGTTGGTTATTTGCTATAAGTTGCTGGTTATGTGCAGAGCAGAAGGTGGTTTGTGTGCTTGTTGCTTCAGGGCAAAAAAAAAAGACAGGGGGGAAAAAAAAGGCAGAGCTGATTTTCTTGGAGGCCTGTGTGGTGGAGATGTCTTTGGAAGAGAAAAGAGAGATCTCCTTCCTGCTGCTGGGTGAGGGAGTGGGTCGAGGGGATAATCCAACCCCAGGTAGCTGAGGAGAAGTCATGCACGCCCCAGGATCTTCATTTGGAGGCTCTGGCCACAGGAGGGCTGAGGTTTTGCCTTCCTGACCACCATGGGGTTTGTGCTGGGAAAAGAATTGTGGTTTACTCACAGGCATGTAGATTTGCTCTGAGTACCCGTCTCTTCCCCTCGCAAGCTGAGAGGTGCCCTGTCCTGCACAGGAGGACACGAGAGGGATGGATGGACACGGTTGATGCCTGCCCTGTGCCAAAGCAAGCTCAAAGTTTCTCTCGCTGCTCTGTCCATCAGCCCTTGGGGGATTCCAGCTCACAGAAGCCTTATATGCAGCGTAGGACCAGCTCTAATTTTTATCCTGGAGGCAAAAATCACTGGAAATAATGCTTCATCACTCTGAAGGTCCTGACACCACCCTTAACCACCACATCACGAACCTCCTGTCGCAATTGTGATCTGCGTATGTGTCAAATCTTGCCGCGCAGATAAAAGCTGCTCCGCAGGCACCTTTTGTACTAAAATACGGAGCCTTTAAAATGTGAAAGAAACAACAAAATGTAGGACGCCACACAAAGCTGACCCACTGGGGACTGGGGGAAAAAAAAACCGCAAGAAGGAGGGCTTGACACACAAAAATTGTTTTGTTAACAAAGCATCATTGTTCCACTCTGAATCGGTTTGACTGGAGTGGTAGAAACACCCCATCTGGAGACAGATGGAGAGTTTTCTGGCTAAAGAGACGGTGGGAGGAGGGATGGCTGACAACCCAGCAGATAGCATTGTCTGCTGCTACCTTGGCAATGGAGAGGAGAAAGGGCGGGTGGCAGATTAGGCGTCCCCTTTGCAACCCACCCGTCGCGCCGGCTCCTTCTGCGCCCTGGGCCCCGCGCCCAGAGGGAGGTGTGCGCCCAGGTTGGCACCTCGTACCCCGGGATAATCCTCCCTCTCTTCTTGCGGGGCTGGATGGGTGCTCATAGGGACCGGCAAGGTGTCTGGGGAGGTTACGAGCAGGCGTGTGCCCCCTTCAAGGTGCTTTTGGTGCATGCCACGCTGGCAGAGCCCAGCGTGGTGAGATGGTACCGTACTGCTTGTGTGCTGTGCCAGGGCTTTGTGTGATGTGGTTTTAGCAGCACTGGGGGTCCAAAGTGGAAATGGCTTTCAGAAGCGAGCACAGAAGGCTTGCTCCTTGCTCTCGCATCGGTTTTGCCACTAATTTCCAGGAGAGCAGGATCTGGGCTGTTGGGAGGATGCTGAGTGGAAACCAGCATGATCAGAGCTGCAGGGAGTAAAACTGATGACACCAGGAAGAGTTAAAGCAACGCCGAAACGTCCAGGCATGGGAGGTGCTCGAGTGACCCGGCATGAGGACCAGCACTTTGAATTGCCCTGGCCACCTTGCTGAGGTTGGGAATGAGGGAGGGAAAATCTATGCTTGAACGCCTGGGGCCTCTTAGCTACAGCACACGCTAAACGTGAGATGGTTTATGGCAGCAGGCTCTGCTGGCACGGTATCTGCTCTGCTTGCCGAGAACTCACCAACAGCCCCTGCTCCCTCTGCTGCCTTCCACGCCTGATGGGAAACTCTGGGGTGGGTTTTGCTCCTGCCAGAGCTTTGAGGGATCATATCCTGCCCACCCTATCTGAATTCCTGATTACTTGCTAATTGCTTGACACACTCTACTTGCAATGCAAGAGACAGGCTCACGTCATCCTCTGTGGTTTGCCAGGGGAGAGTGTGAACCTCTTTTTGACTTGCCTTGAAATAGATGAAAAAGAATAGAGCTCGATATGATTAATGTGAAAACTTCAGCTTGGTTTCCTGCTTTGGAATCTGGGCCTCAGTCATCTTAGCATTACCGAGCCTTGTTTTTTAAAGGTTTGGCCTCGCATGGGGGCATCTGAGAGCTAATGGTGCGGCCTGTGGTGGCCTGGGCGCTCCTCTGCAAGGTCTGTCCATAATCCCCAGCCGCTGGAGACATTTTGGGTTTGTGCAGCAGTCACGGAAGGATTCAGGTGGTTGCCTCGAGGCACTGCTGAGATAATACCTCAAGGGCTCCTATTCAAACCCACTGGGGCCTTTACATTTGCATGGTGGAAATCTATTCAGATTCACCATGGCTTTTCACTGAGCCGAGATGAGCAGGCGAGCTCACCCCACTTGGCTGCGGGCAGGCGGTCGCCCACGCGGAGGGGATCAGGGGACCGGCACGACTTAGACACAGCCCTGCAAAAAAAAATGAAAGTAATAAAGTAAAAGGTGGTTTTGGTTTTGAGCCTCTGGGCTGCAGATGCAGCAGCACAGCGGTGGCAAGGGGTGTCCTGCTGATGCCCTGATGTCCCCAGACCCACCCAGTGTGTGCTCGTGAGCTTTTGAAGGTGGATGTAATATTGGCTTCCCTGCCTGCCTCACCAGGCTTCCCTCCTGCATCACCTGCTCTGGGCTGGATCCTGCCTGGTCCGAGCAGTGCTGAGCTGGCCCAGAGGGATGCAGCATGGGGAGGAGCATGAGCGTGACAGGAAGGTCTGCGTCACATCGTGCTCTTCCATGCACGAGGTTCCAGGGTGTTTGCATCCATCACGGCACCGCAGGTGACTTTGGGATGAAGCGTGGCCTCAGGGAGAAGCGAAGGGGGTCACTGAATGCGACTGAACACACAGGGTGGAGTAAAACAGCTCAGATCTATTTACCTGAGCAAGGTGTTGTGGTTGTCCCAGAGGGAAGGGAGCTGGACTTCGGAGAAGCGGGATGCTTGTACAGCCAGCCCCTGCTTTTGCAGCCATTCACCTGCCCTGGGCTGCTGGGAACACCATCCCCGCAGCCTCCCCCGAAAAAGCATCATTTTGCTGTCTCTGATTTCAGGCCTGCTGTGGGCAGGGAGCACACCAGATGCACCGCGCTGGCAGGAGAGAGGAGGTGAGACAGGGCAGGCAGGTTCGGCTCACGCCGACTGCTGTCATGGCGCAGCGCCCTTGACGTGGCTTTCCATGCCAGGAGGCCAGCCAGGGTGCAGACCCCCATGCCGGGTGCTGGCTGCCCTGGAAGGAGGAGATGGGGCCTGGATTGCTGGTGATGCAGCAGAGCATCCACGAGCGGACACTCTGATACATGCACGGTGGCAGGTCAGGGTGCCGTTTGCTTTGCCCTACCACTTGGAAAGCAAAGTACTTCCCTGGGGACCCACCCCACCTCCTGCAGCGCTCCATCCCGGGAGTCTTGGCATCTTGATGTGGAGTGCTGGGCACACGGCGTGAAATCTTTCACTTTGCTTTACCCTGTGCAGAAAGGGGACGAAAATCAGCATGCAAGCTCTCCCGGGGAGCAGGGGAGAAGAATTCACCTGGCTGAGAGGCGAGGGGTCGCTCGGTAAGAGGTGCTGGAATAAGCGCAGAGCGGATTAATCTGCAATGACTTCGTTGTCGCTAATCACCGGTGTAAAAGCACCCAGGGAGGTCGGGTGTTTTTTGGGTGGCTTTGCGCAGAGGCAGCGCTGCCTGCACAGGCAGCAGCAGCCGGGTCGCTCCTCTCTCTGCCTCCCAAACGCCTCCTGTGCTGGGGTCTGTGAATCAGCATTTCTGCAGTTGAAACGAGACAGCAGGGAAAGACGGGAGGCTGTCGGGGCACGGGGAGCCTGGCAGGGAGGAGGATGAGGGGACCTTGTTAAAAAAGGGACAGCCTGTAAGTTGGGGGTGGTCTCATGCCATGGATTTGCAATGTGCTCCCTCTAGGTTTTTGCTCATTACCGCCGTACACCCCTCGTGCGCGGCGGCGAGGTAAACAAGCGCTGTGAGCAATGCCTCCCCTTCTCGCTCGTCCTCTCCCCGCCATCGGCGATGGGGGAATGTGACAAGCTGGCACCAGGAGAAGGTATGAAAGCGATGTGATCCGCTGCGGCTCCTGAGCCGAGAACCTGGGGAGATCCAGTTACAGCAATGGGGTTAGAACAAAAGAGATTTGCCTCCGGGATCAATTCCTCTCCATTTTCCGGGCTGTGCACGTGCGTGTGCGTGCACGCGCGGAACAGTCTCCGTCTCTGGTTGTTAGCACTGCTGGCTGTGCAGCACAAGCAGCCCAGGGCCCGGCCAAGCACCAGCCAGGCCCTTCTCTGAAGGGCTCCGACACTCCGAAATGCCTCTTTTTCCCAAAACAGGGAGAGCAGGGTGATCCCCTGGGACAGGTCTAGAAATAGCAAGGCCAGGCGAGGCTTTGCAGTGCTTGAAAACCAGGAGCAAAGCTGGGCAGCTGGCAGTTGCCGGAGCTCCGTCCAGCCTTTCCTCTGCCAAGGGCCGACCCGATGTGGGGCTGAGCTCCGGGTCTGGGGCTGAGAGCGTGGTCCCCACAAATCACTCCCTGCTCTCCAGGCATTTCGAGGTGACGCCTCCTCCTCTCCATCGCAAGGCTGGCCAGCAAGCAAAAACCAAACCCCTCAAAAGCCTTTTCTGCGACATAACAGCTGTGCCAATGCCGTTTTAACTGAGATGCCTTTAACCCGCAGCCATGGCGAAGCTGGGGGCACAGTGGGCGTTTCACACTTGCTGCAGGACCAGCTCGAGGAATTAGCGAGGCCCCGCACCCTGGAATGCTTGTTGCTCGTTTCGGGGGGGATCGGGCTTATTTGGGGTTGGGGTTTTTTTTGGCATATTGCCTTCTCCCAAATGCCGTTGGGGATGAGCCGTGGAGAGCACAGATGTGCATCCCAAGCATACCGCAACGAGGTTCCTGATTTAAGGACTGTGATTAACCTCTTTCCGACAGTTGCTAACCAGGTGCAGAATTGTAACAGGAAGAGGAGAAAGCTCAGTGAAAACAGCCAGTTTTCTTCCGTCACCTGGAAATGCACACGGATGCCATTTTCTGCCTGGAAACCAGGCAGGATTTAGGATTTATAAAGGGTGCAGGGGCACCCCATTTGTATCAGCACTGCCCTGTAGCTGCTTTCCAGAGCCTGTCTCCTCCTTTCTGGCTTGGGATCCTGCAAACAAGACATGGATGCAGCATGAATCCTGCATGGATTCCAGTGCGCGGGATGATGGGCTGCGGAATGTGCCCCTTTCAGGGCTGCGTATGCAGGGGTGCTAATGAGAAACGAGGCAGAAAATCACTCTGGATTTCCTGCCCTTCGTCTTCTGAGTCTGAGCTGGAAGAGCAGCAGCATCCCTTGTGCAAAAAAAGCTATGGCCTCTTCCAGGCGTTCCTGCGTGGGGTATGTGTGGGAGCCATGCCCTGCATGAATGGCTGTGCATGTGGATTTGCCTGGTCCAGGTTTCCGTGGGACCTTGCTCTTTGGAAAGCCGGGTATCGGGAGGAGAACAGTGTTTTTCCACGGTTAGGCATGAAAAGGGGAAGCCATTGCGGCTTGTGTTTTGCAGTCAAGGGTTAAACCAGGGGCTGCCAAACTTGCTCGTTTTTTGGAGACCTGGCATCTGTGGGACTCAGGGCTCCTCTGCCCAGGACTGTCACTGGCCTCCCAGGTCTGGTTTTCATGTGTGACACTCAAAAGTGCTGTATCTCACCCCAAATACCACTCTGGCATCATGGTCGGGTTTAGATCGACTTCGAAGTTGCCCACTGGCCCGCCAAGTGCTGCGGGGTATGTGCGTGCATGGGCTTCTGCATCTTGTTTTTCAGAGGGCTGGACTCATACTCCTGTTCCAGCCACTGGCTGGCTGGTTTTGGGACCCCCCCACATTGTACGTCCTCCCCTTTCCATCTCCCCATCTCTTAACTGCAGCCAGATCCCTGTATTTTCCCCCAAACAGGAGGCCGCAGGCTGTGTTTCACACTGGGGCATCCCCAGGCCGAGAGCGGTGGTTGTTGTGCTCCAGACACTTTGCAGAGTCAAGAGCTGTCACGTCCCTTGGGGGAATGGCAGGGAGAGAGCGGGACGGGGGACTGGGAAAGAGGGAGAGCCCCAAAGAGGGCGAGTGGATGGTCCTGGGAAATCTGAAGAGACAGAAAAATTTATTAAAAACAATTAAAAGCTGCTACAACCAAGGATTTAAACTGAAACCAAAGCCTTAGGGCAAGAGGAAATGAAGTGGCTTACGATTGTTATTTTATTGCTTAATTTTTTTTAAAAATATGATATGCTAAATGCAAATAAGCATTCTTACAGAGCAGGAGAGGGAGGGGATGGAAGACATGCCGGGAAAAGTGAGTGGGATCTAGGTTTTGCATCGTTCACTGGATTACTGGCAGGTCCTTTGTAACATCTGTTAAAAATAAAACAAACATTCATTTCCATTTCTCGCTGCCTGAGATGGCTTCTGCAAAAAAATTTCAACCTGTCCAGGAATTTGTCTTGAAAGTTGCCCTCCCTCTCCTCACGCCTCCTCTTCTCCAGGGGAGATTTCCTTCCTGGACTTCCCAGGGGCTCCATTAGCCCCACATTAAAGCCTTTTTACTTTGCTCTAAAACTCTCCATCGAAGTAAAAGGAATTCTAATAAACCGCTGGGAAGACTCTGCTATTCACTCTTTCCATGGAAACACGGTGCTGCCTCGGAGCAGAGCTCCTCTCGACGGAGCTTGGGTCACGGCAGGAGGAGACCAAGGAGGGATGGAGAGATGGTTTCCATTATAAGAGACCTTTTGAGAGAAATAATCGCTGCTCTCCCACCAAGGAAAGCCTTCGAGACGACGGGGGCCTCGGCACGCCTCGGGAGCGGGGCCATCCTCGGAGGGGGTGGTGGTGTGAAGTGGTGATGTGCTGGGCTCTGAGAAACTCATTAAAACACCTGATTAGCAGAAACGAAGGCGACGGGACCGATTCCTCTCTCTCAATGGGAGAAATGACTCCGGGGGGGTGGTAGATGGACCTGATGCTGTGGGCAGAGGCTACACGGTGGGCTTGGGGCTGGGGACATGGGGTGCAGCGAGGGGACGGGGTCATGGGAGGACATTGGTGGCTCCTCGCCCAGGGCCAAACCTCACACCAGGCAAATACATTTTTCAAGGCCAAAAAAAAAGGCCTGTTTGCTCTGGGAGGGGGTTTCTGGCTGTTTGCTGGGTCCCAGGTGGGAGCCGGTCTGAGGAGGTCAGTGCGTTGGCCCCCCTACCCAAAGTGACTGCGATATAATTAATTTCGAGCCTCCTTGCAGGCACAATCGTCCCAAGCGTTGCTGCTTCGACACCGCGCTGCGAGATGAAGGATTTATTTTTTTTTAAGCACGAGGAAGCTCGTTAGAAATAGCCCAAAGGGCAAAGTTAGGAAATGAAAATCCATCGGATCTGCTTGGAGCCGGTGCACGGAGGTCGATGCGAGTTGGGGCAGGACTACCTGCTCCCTGCCTGTAAGGAGCAACAAGCACAGGGTGTGCAGCACTGGGTGCGAGCTGTCACCCGGACCAGGGGACGAAAGCAGTCTGTTGGGATCATTGGGAGTGGGGCTGGGGGAAAAATCAGCCAGGAAGAGGGATGAGAGGAAGAGGAATGAGGAAGAGCTGGCTCAGAGCATCCCACGTAGGCGCTGGGGAGGTCCTGGGGACCCTGGGCCAGCGGAAGGGGAGGCTGTTGGAGAAAAGCTCATTTTTCTCAGCATTGAGGAAGATGCCTTATCTTTGTAGGTCGCAGTGGCGAGACACTAAGGAAGCCGGAGCGCCTTTGTTTTAGCAGCTCCAGAAATGACATTGCAATGAGTCATTATTTTTTAGCCCCCTCCCCAGGGCCGGAGGGTGGGGGGGGTTACTTCCAGGGAAGCCTCTGACTTTGATCGGCAAGGTGAGCCCTGCTCTCACGGCGGGGAAGATGGGAACAGGCTTTTTGATGCTGGTCGTGCTGGGTTTGCGGTAGCTCAGGGTGAGATCTGCTCCGCAGAGGCAGCTGGTGAACACAAGGGGCATGGGGCCATATCCACACCCGTGGCGGGGGGGCTGTGTGCCACGCACAGGGATGCTCTGGAGCCGGATTTTGTCACGAGGATGGAAACTTTCCCATCCGCACAACTGCACAGCAGCGTCTTCTCTGAGCTCGGAGGCTTTAATGAGGAAAGTTAATTGCTGCGATAGGCAATGGTCTCCCACCCAGCCGGGAGTTGGGCTGAGACAGACACAGCCATGTCACGCAAATGGAGATGACGTGGGTGCCGGCACCTCAGAATTGCTGAGAAGTCATGAAATCAGCCTTTGTGAACCCGTAAATCGGAGTCATAGAACTATGAAGCTGCCAGAAAAATCACAGCGTTTAAAAACCAAAGCGTTTGGCGGTGATTTAATTTGCATATGAGCTCTCAGGGGGCTTGTGGTTTCAACCTCTCTCCTTGCCACAGCAAGGTCAGGGTTTGAGGAGAGCAGGGCTGAGGTTCTCCTGAAATCACAGGACTCCTGGAGGTAGGGATTTCAAACATGCCAGACCCAGGAAATGACCCGGATGGACCAAATTGCTGAATTTATGGGATTGTAGTGTAAAAATAAGAAATCCTTTCATTTTCTCTCAGTCCCAGCGGAGAAGCTGGGGGTGATGTCCATTGTGTATGTCCCACCTAGGCTTTACTAGGGCAGCAGTTGCAGCCCATGGCGCCAAACTGGAGGAGCAATTCCCTGTGAAGGGCAGGGGGGATCGGTGGTTATGGGGGATAAACACTGAGTCCTGGGAGAGCCGTGAGGTCCTGGCTCGGTTTAGCATCCTGCGGAGAGGCACGTGTGAAGTCAGAGGTGGCTGGGGCTGTGCTGTGGTGTATTAGCTATAAACAGCCAGGATGGGGCTGGGGCCTGGGGATGAGGATGAGGATAAGGAGAAGGGGGACGGGGGAGATGAGAGCAAGCGGTCTGCTTTGGCGATGCTGGGTCCCCTTAGGAGGTTTGGTCTGTTTTGCAGCTTGATGCCTGCTATCTCAAGTAATTAATAGGGAAAAGAGAGGGCCTGGTTATCCATCCTTCAAGAGCAAGGGGTTGAATTGAAAGGCAGCACCTTGGAAGTGGATCAAATAGCTCTCCAGCCCCCCGCGTACGGCTCGGAAACTTGCTGCCGTGCTGCGTTATCAAGGTGAACAGCTTTAGTTCAATTAAAGAGAGGCTCAGAGCGGAGTCGTGGGAGGAGGCAGTGCTGGGCGTTTGCACCCTTCAGGCAGGAGCCAGTACGGAGCCGCACGGCAGCGATCCCGGCCAGCCCATGCGGGCATCCCGGTGTGCCAGGGCCACCAAAGCCCTCCCGCCTCGCCTCTGCGCTGGATTTGATTTACCCCTTGGAAAAAGCAGTGTGTGGGGAATGATTGCTCTTTGTTACCATCTCCCTTTCCCCCCCTCCTAAAATAAACCCCCCAAAAGCAATCGCTTCTATCGTCAGCTCACCGTGCACCCAAATTCCCGCAGATGTACGGTGCTGGGAGCCCACGCGCCTGTATTTTTTCCTGCCGGTCCCTGCCTGGGCTGCAGCTGGCTCCGGCGCGCAGAAAGCTGCAGGTGTGATTTGTTCATTTGCCTCCAAACCCCCCCGCGCTGCCTCCCTCTCGCTTTTCCTTCCCCGCTGCCGCCCGAGCCCACCTAGCTCATCCCACCCAGCTCATCGCGGCGGCGAGACCCGCATCCATCCCTGCATCCCCACACTGACTCCAGCATCTCCCCGGTGCAGCGCTGGTGGAGGGCTGGGATCACTGGGGCTGGCGTGTGTGTGTGTCTGTGTGTGCGTGGAGGGGAGGGGGGTTAATCTGAGCCTACGAGGCTGGAAGAGGAAAAAAATCAAAACTATAAAGAAGGCGGCAGCCTCCTCCTTTTCCCTCTCCCCCGCTCCAGAGGATTAAGCCTACAAAAAAAAAAAAAAAAAAATGTCTGCAGCTTTCTGTTGACCCTGCATGATGGCATTTTTGCGCTCTGTGTGCTGCCTCTGCTGATTGCTATTCCTGGCACAAACACACACACACGCGCACACACACACATATACACACACGCAGCCCCAGCACGGCTCACACGGGCACGGCGAGCCCACTCAAAA
>JANZLQ010000064.1:16819261-16846412 GCA_026212715.1 Elanus axillaris
AAGGGAACCAAAAAAAAAAAAAAAAAAAAAAAAGGGAGAATTGTGCTATTTCTCACATTTTTTTTTCTAAGGATCTAATCTGGCTACTGTGCTCTGGAAGAGGAGGAGAGCGAGCCAGCAGGAGAGAGAGGAGAGAGCGAGGACCATCGCAGGTATTGTTGCAAGCTACATCTTTGTGCCTTTTTTTTTTTCCTTTTTTTCTGTCTTTTTTTTTTTTTACTGAAGCTGCAGCAGAATTGGGGGGGGTGTGCAGACAGAGCTTTTTCCGGATTTATTTCTCTCTTGTGCAACTCGTGTGCCGCTGCAATTGAATGGATGCACGGCGCCGGCATCGCGGAGTTTGGGGCGGGGGGGGGGATGTACTTACATGTGTGTGTCTGTGTCCGTGTGTCCTATTTGCAGCAGCGGTGGGGTGGGGGGGTTGTTTTGCTTTTCTGGAAGTAATAAAGAAATTTGCAACCGGTCCAAAAATCCTCCTGACTTGCCGATTGATGGGTGTCTGAACAAAGATACAGCTGAGACTTGGAATATTTGTGTGTGTAAGGGATGGATTCGTTTTGCTTGTCCTGACTCCTACTTTTCCAAAGTTAAAATAATAACGGGCACGGGGCTGCGAAAGCCTCTGCAGAGGGAAATCTTCCAGGGGAGGCTTATTTAATTTAGGAGTTATCAATGTGCGTGGTTTTATACTTATAAAAGTTGCGGCGGTGCCGTGGTCGGGCGCCTGGCTATCCTTGCCGTTGTCTGCACGTGAGAACGCTGACTTGATGGATTTTCTTTCTTTTATTCGGTGGCTGGCGGGGCAGGAAAAAATGGATCTAGCAGATAACCCAAGGAATTGCAGGGTTTGCACATCTGGTTGTGCCTTTGGGAAGCCCCTCGGTGGGACTTTCACCTCCTGCTCCCTTTCTCCCACAGCAAATTTTGCCCCAAAATCCTCCGTTGACATTAATAAACAAACAAACCAGGGAATAACGGAGGAGCCCGGCGAGGGGGCGCGGCGCCTGCGGCGGGGGGGGGGGCTGTGCTTTTGTTTTAAATAACGAAACGGCGATGATTGAAAACATATGAATAGGATGCAATGCAGAGCGGGTGTGTTACGGGGGGGGAGAGCTGGAAAACTGCGTATACGACAGAAGCGGAGCTTGAATGAGTGTGGTGAGATGAAAGGCGAGGGGTCCGTCCCTCGCCCGGCTGCGGGGCTGCGGGGGGGGCGATTCCCAAAGGCAGAGGAATGATCTTGGGGTGGGGAAGCCGGCTGGGGAAAAAAACCCAAAACCCTGGAGTGAAGTATGCGATTATATCCCATCCAACTTTGCCGGCTGCGGTGTTAATGTAGGTAATTGTACTCGAAAATAATAAAATCAGAGGAAAATACGCCTGTGTGTGGAGCGGGGAGATGTGCAGGGGTCCCGAAACCCCATCGGCCCCCCAAAAGCGTCGCCGAGGTGGGTGATACCGAGGTGGTATCCAAACGTGGCCGGATTGTGTTTATTTGGGTGGAAATAAAGATCGAGCAACTGCCCCGGGGAGGGCTGTAATCCCCCGGGAAGGGCTCCGAAACCGCTGGTGCTGCCCTTCGCTGCCTGCCCTTCGCTGCCTGCCCTGCCTGGCCTTGCTTTTGTGTTTGTTTGCTACCAAGGGAGGGGGCAGAAGGGAGCCGGGGGGGGGACGCGAAGGCGGGGAGAAGCCGTGAGGGCGGAGAGCCGATTTAAATTGGACTTAATGGATTCCCAGGGCAGCTCTTTTAGATGAAAGTCAAAATAAGAGCCAAAGTGAATCTCAGCAGACCTGTCTGTTGCATTAGAGATGCAGCCTTCCTCTCCCTCCCTCCCTTTATTCTTTAAAAGAGAGGGGGAAAAAAGTGTTATCCGTACAGAAGACGGCGTGGAGTTTCTCGTTCCTATAATGAGAGCTCTAATTGAAGAACTTGCAGCCTCTTGGGAGAGTCTTTACTGATCGCTGCTTTTGTTATTCATGCCGCGCTCTGTTTTCTTGGGTTTTTTGCGGGGGGCTGGCGCAAGTCTGTCTGCGCTGGGGTCGGGGTGCGATGCTGTGTCCCCCCCAAACTGGCTCCGAGGGTTGCCGGCAGGTAAGACCCCCTGGTCCCCCCCAAGGGGGGGCCATGCCGAGCTCCCCCAGGTAGGCTGGGTGCCTTTTGCTGGCTGTGTCGTGCTTGAGGAGAAGACGGGTGGCCAAATCCATCCCCCCCAGGAGCCGGCGGGATGAGATGCTGCAGTCTGACTGCGGGGACCTCTCGTCCTCGTAGGACCCCCTGGGCTGTGGGATGGATCCTGCCCGGCACGGCGCTCACGGATGGCCAGTGGTGAGGGTGCATGGCAGGGTTTGTGCCTCCTGCCTGGGCTTGCTGCAGTCGTGGGGGACCCCAGGTGACTGCGGGGTGCCTTGGGGTGCTGTGGGGTGCCACAAGCCCACTTGGTGCAGAGGGCACAAGGCAGCCCTGCCAACACGGCTCTCGTAGCCCGCAGGGGTCTGGGGGGGCTCTCTGCAGCTGGAGTGTCACTTGGAGGGGAGAGGCGTCGTGCCAAAGCCACATGGATTCTCTGCCCATCCAGGTTGCGGAGTGGGACACGGCCACCAAGCTGGCAGGACCTGTGCCGGGCAGGAGAAGTGAGGTTTCCCCCCTCTCCTGCTTTTTCCATTGCCCAGCGATTGGGCTTGGGGATGGGCAGGGGAACGCCACAGGGATCTTGCCACCCCCACTCCCTTTCCCAGGCCCCCTTGGGTGGCCAGGGTCTCCGTGACCACGAGGAGGTGGTGGCTGTCCCCAAGCCCCATGGCCCCATGTGGTCCCACGGCAATGCTGCGTGTGGCAGTGGGCTGGTTTGGTGCGGCTGAAAGCTCCCAGAGGGCAGGTCCTTATTGCCTGCACATCCCTCTCCCAGCCCTGGACACCTTTCGCAGCTGCACTTGAGGTCTGCATGGATGAAAGCAAGAGCCGCGAGCCCTGGGGATGCTCTCGGTGGCATTTGGTGGCTGTGGGGCTGAGTCTGGCCAGGGAAGAGGATGTGTGAGCAGGACAGAGCTCTACCAGCCCGTCGGCTTTAGTGCAGAGGCAAAGCAGTTAACCTGGACATCTGATCTCCCCGAGAATTGTGTATTGACCCTGACAGCGATGCATCAGGAGCAACAGACTCTCCATCATCGATCCCTCTCCTCCCATCACCAGGTGTCGACACCAACGGTCGTGGAGCCGGCTTTAATTTCAGGCCTCTGGCTCCAGCGCGTAACACTTAGCCGCGGTCCCAAGGTGCCGCCAGGCTTTGCAAACACCTCCGCGGGCAGGTTGCCATCCCCATTTTGTGGCAGCGATGGCACTTGCTGGGGGTGGCCGGCTGAGCTCGGGATGGGGATCAGGTGGAATCGCAGCCTTTGGGGGAGGACCCAGGGGGGCACCTGGAGCTCCTGTTTTGCTGATCTTTGCTAGGAAAACCCTGTGGTCTGGTCCCCCCGTGCCGTCGGTGCCGAGCAGCAGAGGATGTACCCGGGCTGGGGAGTCCCGGTCCTTCTGCAGCCTTTGCCGGGTGACCTCCTTTGGCCAGGATGCCTCTTGCCCTCCCTGCCTCCGAAATGGCTACGGCCAAATCCAATGGGGAAGTGGTCTCATGTCTGTGCCACCCCACGGAGACCTGATGGGGAGGGTGGTGTTTTTCTTGGGTGCCTTGATTTTGGGCAGGACGAAGCCGCTGGCGGGGGCCGGCTGGCACGCCGCCTCTCCTCCTTCCCAGCATCTTGAGATTTCCGAGATGCACGCAGCCAAGCTGAGACTGAAAAAGCTGCTTGTGGTTCAAGAGCATCTCCTCGACAGAGGAGAGAGGAAGGCTTTTCATTCCTCCCTTTCTTTTGGAGCTAGCCGAGCTCCCTTCGCTGGTGCAGGGGCTCTTCCCGCTCCCCCCTGCAAGGGAACGTTAAAAGCCAGGGGCAGCGGATATCTTGACACCCCGTCAATCTGAGCCTTTTACAGCAGCAGTCTCTGAAGGCTGGCACTCTGCTGCACAGAAGAAAACAAGTGAGAAGAGGGGGGGAGGCGAGAGCAAGCCTTTGCAGCCGGCAATCGATAATTGTAGTGTCAGTCACTGCCTAGGAAGTTCCCGCATCCCCACTGTCACTGGCAGGGGGGGATAGGAGAGGGCGAGAGCTCGGCTGTGCCCCACGCAGCATCGGGCATGGGGCAAGGAGTGATAGCGGAGGGCAAGAGCCCGGCCCTGAGCAGGAGCCTCCCGCTGCATTACTCACCACTTGATGTAGCTTGAACCTTTCAACTCCCTCCCCTGGGGGATGGAGCGGGCTGGGCAGAAGGTGTCGACGAAAAACGCTCTGCTTTCTTAGGTTTGAGGGGTTTTTTTTTCCCTTTCCTTCTTTTTTTTCCCCTTCCCCACCCCGCTCTGTGTGCATTTTGGGTTCTCGTGTTTTCCAAAAAATATAAAAGAAACCCCCCAAAACCCCAACCCAGCTCCCCCTCGTGAGTGTCTCCGTCTTAGCAAAAGCTGAGGCAAAAGATCAAGGAATTCTCCCTTTTGTGCAGCTTTCACGACCAAAGATGCGCCGGTGAAAAGGGGAGGCTCAGAGTACCAGGCACACACAAGTGTTAAAGGAGAGGCTTCCCTTTTGTCTCCAAGGCAATCAGCCGGCGAAGGGATCCACAAATTAATTAAAAATTGCTCTGTCTTGATTGAGTTATTCCTGCTTGCATCCCACCTGCCTATCAAAAGACTGGGAATGGCAGGAGGAAATTCCTATTTCTTTCCCAAACAGCTCAGACACATACTACAGGCCGTCTCGCTTGCCTTTTATCCCAGGCAGCAAAGGAAATAAAAAAAGGAAGGGCTGGCGTGGTATCCAAAGAGATCTCTCCCAGAGGATGCGTCCCTCTCCTGCGCTAACAAATGCTGCGGTATTTGGACTATTCGGAAGAAAAATGAACAGATTTACATGTCACGCATGGGCCAAATTGTGGTTGTAACTCCATGAAGTTGATGGAGATCCATCGGAGATTAATTTGGCCCAAGGTCTGGCGCTTGCTCTGCAGGGAATAGCCTGGATCTCTGCCTTGGTTGAAACAAGAGGTATTCAAATGGGTTTGTTGTGGCTGTGCTATGCCCAAGTGGTAAAGCCGAGCAAAAATCCCAACTGGTCGTATCCCTTGTGCCAAAGCACCATAAATACGCCTCGATCTGTCAAGTCCTGCATGATCTCTACCGCATTTACCACCGAGAACATTTTAAGGGGGTAGATTTATATGGAGGGGCTGTACAGAAGTCTCCCTGTGTGCTTTGCTAAGAGGCTTGAACTCCGTCCCAGCATCCTGAC
The DNA here is from genome assembly GCA_026212715.1 of Elanus axillaris. Taxonomy (NCBI): domain Eukaryota; kingdom Metazoa; phylum Chordata; class Aves; order Accipitriformes; family Accipitridae; genus Elanus; species Elanus axillaris. The sequence goes on from JANZLQ010000064.1 coordinate 16,824,593, forward strand.
GCGGGGAATCCTTTCTCCCCTCCCAACTGTGGGATTTCCACCCAAACCGAGCCTGTGCCAGGACCGAGCTCAGCCCTAGCCTAAGCGAGCCCAGCTCCCCGTCGCTGGCTCGGCTCATGCCCATGCAGGGCTCGGGCTCCATGCTGGTTTGGGAGAACATCGTCAGTCAGTGCCTTCGAGCTGGATTCAGGGGGTTGGTTTGCTGCTTTGCAGTCAGACCTTGCTTCCTCTGCTTTATTGTCATCTCCGCTCTTAGTCACCGCTCAATGCCTCACCAGGGGACACCGCTCCTGCTGCATTTATGGCAGCCACTAAAATTGGCGCTCAGCGCTTGTGCTCCGACGGGGAGGAACGCTCAGAATCAGGGAGGCTCTGCCCAGCTCCGTTATGGTCCTCGACATCACGTGGGGTATCCAGAAGAGCTGCAGGGCAGGTCGGTCACCAGGTGGGTCCCCTGTGCCAGGGACGGAGCTCTGGCTCCGCTGGGTCCCATCCGGCTTGTGCTGGGAGGGGATACAGGAGCAGTGCTGGAAAGGAGCAGCGCTGGCCATGTTCTCAGGTGGAGATGGCCAGCACGTAAATGAAAATTAGATGCTCGATAAAGTGAGAAAGACTAATTAAAAACATTCACGGCTGCTGGCTCGCAGAGGCGTGGGCACTCACTGATCCAGCGAGGCACGGCCATCCCCCCCCAAACGCCACGTCCTTCAGCTTGGCTGTCGCTGGGTAAACCCCCCGCACTGCCTCGTCCTGTAATAGCGTGTCCTTCACCATGCCTGTCGCTATATGATCTATAGAGCAAGGCTGGCCTGTTCGTACCACCGCCTTTCACCAGGCCGGCGACTGGATTCTCTGGAGCAGACTCTAGTCCTATCATAGCATGTCCTTCACCGTGACTGCTGCTGCGCGAGAGACGCGGCAGCACGGGGCTCTAATACCTTGTAATTCACTGTGACTGCTGTGGCAGGACCTGCACCATGCTGCGCTGCGGCAGCCCTTCAGACCCTTTGGCTTTTGCATCTGCTTTCTAGCTTTGGAACAAGGGCCAGGTGGGAGGGGATACGTGGTGGGGGGACCTTGGAGGTGCCTTGGGCTCGGAGCCCGCTCCCCAGCTCCCAGTGGGCACGGGGAGGGTGCTGAGCATCCCTGGGGCACGGTCCCATCCTGCCTCCTGGGTGGTTTGCAGGGAGAGGTCCCTGTGGGGAGGGAGTGCTGGGGGCCAGACTCTGGCTGGGCAGGAGAGAAATCCCCATCTGAGTGTGCCAGGGTGAGAAATGGCCCTTAGATGCAAGAAAAATATCCTTCCTCTGGGTAGTTCTCGGGCAGCGTGATAAATGTCAAAAGCCCAGCGCACACAAAGGAGAAGGGGACATTTGGCTACTGAGCGCGTTTGTTCCAGGAGCTGATTTACTTTGAAGACTTAAAGGGTTCTCCGATGCTTCCCTCTTCGCCAGTTAACCCCGTTCCTTTGCCAGTTAAACAGAAATGCAGCCATCGTCAATAAAGCCCTTCTGGAAGCTCCACCATGGACATTTGCTGTACCGTTTTCTTCCCCGCGGAGCTGCTGTGCTGGACATCGCTCCCTCTGCCACCGATCAGGTTTAGCTCCTCCGTCAGCAGAAGGTGGCTGTACCCGTGAGCTTTTGGTGCCGTGAGAAAGTGAGGGTCCCCACGAGGGGCAAGGGTTTCCTGGCCAGGCGATGGAGATCCCCAGTGCCCACCGCTTCCCCGCCGTAAGCAGAGGAGCCGGGAGCCGTGGTGCCAGGGCTGTGCACGACGCTGGGTGCGGGCGACCGAGGCTCGGCCAGGAACCGGATTTCGGGGCTGTTGGTTTGTGTTGCTGGGTTTTCTTCGCAGGGGAGGCGATGCAAAGCTGTGCCGGGAGGCTAGAGCCTGCAGGAAGAGTGAGAATGAAGGAGAAAATCCTCGGAGGGCTCCCAGACTGGGAGAAGGGTACGTTTGGTGGTGAGATGGGTGAGGGGGCTGATTTTTGGAGCCAGTGATTCCCTGCAGCACGATGCTCAGTAGCTAGCGCCGGTGTGCGGCGTTGCCGGCAGAGCCAGCAGCCTGCCGATGGGAGTCCTGTTTTTCCAAAAGATGGCATCGCCTGTTTCACTCCTGTGCAAATCGGCAGTGACACCTCTGCTTCTGCTCGGATGGAGGAAGGGGAAATCTGGCCCGGTGGCTCTTCTTCCTCCCGCTTCCCCCAGCAGCCTGGGCTACATATCTGCAAACAGCTGTAAGAAGAGCAGAGATCATTAGCTGGAAGGATCAGATGAGATAGTTTCTTAAAAGGATTGTCTGATTTCTCTATTGATCAGCCTGATTTAAAAGGGGGAGTTGGGTCAGAGGGCATAAATTATCATTGAAGGAGGGGTGAAGGCCTCAAAGGCTATGCTGCACTTAGCTGCAGTGCTGAGGAATGTGTCTCTCGGTAGGGACGTGCATAGCTGAGCGCCGTGGCTGCCGGCCAAGTTGGGTCTCCTCTACACTGAACTGGGAACTGAGTCAAGGGAAGTGCATTTAAACTTGGTTAAAGAGCCTGTCTTCGCCAAACGTGTTTCTGCAGCCCCTGCCAGTATTGCAGGGGTGGGTGTTTGGGGTCATAGGGGGAAGGGGTGCAGCATGTGGCCCCGCGTGGAGTTTGGGGTGCAGCGATGGGTCGGGGCAGCTCCGTGGTCCCGCTGTCTGCGAGCGAGCTCCCTCCCCGGGGAGAGGATGCTCTCACCCCGCAGAGACCTGCGACCTCTCCCTGGCTTTCCCCAGGCTCCCTGTGTGGTCTCTGGTGAGATGTTGAACCACGGGAGGTTTCTGCCTCCCTGGCTATAAAATGAAGCTAATCTGCAACCTGAGGTTGCTGCTTTCCCCGTTCTTGTGATCGCTGCCTGGGGCTCCCGCATCTCCTGCCACCGGAGTCATGGGACTTGCAGCCTTTGCTGTGACCCCCCTGGCCCTCTGGCTTATGGGAAGAGGAACGGGAAAACATCCAGACAAAATAAGATGCCGTCCCCATTAATTGCAGAGGGTCCAATCTGGGGGGGGATACATCACACATCACCCACATCAGCTTGTTCTGCAGCACCGTGGATCCTTGCAGCTCCCTGGGCAGCCAGGTCTGTAGGAGAGTAATTACAATTCACCCAGGGTACAGCCCCCATGGCAAACAGTGGCACAAGCCAATTACCGCAGTGTCGCTGGGCAGCAGCGTACTCGTATCTGTCGGGGTGCAGGGAGCACCCATTTCCCCAGCAAGTCTAGCTATTGCTGCCTTGCTCCCGGAGCTCCATCTCAGCCCCCACTGCCCAAACATGGCATCTCCCCGAGCCGAGCTCGGCACAAGCTGGTCGGTGCTTCTTGCTGGTTTGGTGCCCAGCAGAGGTTTTGGCTGAACCAGGAGGGGCTGAAGCCTGGGACGTTGCAAGCGGATGGGAACCGCAGCCCTGCAAGGTGCGTGAAGCCCAAGGCCAGCCCTTTGCATCATGCTCCTCCTTTCCTCATCTTCATCCTCATTCTCATGATGGCGGAGCCTTCTGTGCGCAGGTCAGCGTCCATCTCTGCCTTCTCCTGGGGTTTGCATCTCACCGCGGGGACCTGTGACAGGGTCGTGCCACCCCAACGGGGCTTGAGCTGGAGCTGGGACAGGCTGGCTGATGAGGAGAAGCTGCAGGAGCCGTTGTGGGATACCCTAGCATCCTCCGATCGGGGTTTGTGCCCTTTCCAGCACCGATGGGGTTTGTTCCCCTTTTATTTCTGGCTGTGCTAAAATAAAACAATGCAAGAAATGTGGTTTCTGGGACATCATCGGGGTGAATAGAAGCAGAGCCATTCCTGGGGGCTATGGGCAGGCCTGGGGTGCCCCGGCAAGCGCTGAGTCGGGGCATCTGCTCAGAGCAGCACCGTGGCAGAGATTGATACAGCTGCACGGCTGGTATCCCCAAGCTGGAGACGTGTCCCAAAGGCAGGCTGTGAGCATCCACTCGCCTTTCCCTGGACAGTGCCGCCAATGCGGTCGAGGCTGCTGCCTGCCCCGGTGCTGCTCATCCTCTTGCTCCTGCCCTCCCGTGCGCCGCATCCCCATGTACAGGGGCCATCAGGGATGGCAGCATGGCGGTTCGCTGTGGCTTGGGGCTGGGAAGAGACGAGCCAAGTTGTTATCACGGATCACCTCTGCCAGGCAGAGAGCAGGGGACCAACATCCCAACACCGCGGCATGGCCGGGTGCGGGCAGCATCGGAGCGTTTGGACCCGGTGCAAGAGCGAGCCGGGGCAGCAGGGGCTTGTGGCAGCCCCACTCTCGCCGAGGAAGCGTCTCTTCCAAGCATCCACACGGCGTTGTCCTCCCAGCACGGCTGCGGTAGCGGCCACTGGCGACCGGCGGCTGGGCCGGCATTATCCTCGAAATGTCAGCCGAACGCCAGCCCGCCGGTGAGCGCCAGGACGCGGCGGGAGGCAGTGACTCGGCTTGCTGGCATTGGCTACCATTTTAGAGGAAATGTGGAGCGGCGGGTAATTATTTCTCTTTCTTAATTGAAATTTCAGCCTCAGTGGTTTGCAAGAGCGGGCGGGAGAAGGAGCACAGGCGAGCGCGTCACGAACACGGGGCTCATCGCGGGACGAGGGGGAGTGCGAATACGCCAAGCCCATGGGGTGGCAAAGCATCTCATGGCTCATGTGGGGTCCGGCACCACTGGGAAGGGATTCCCACAGCCTGCGGCAGGATCTGCTCATGGTTGCAAAATAGAACCAACCCCCCAAATGCAGAGATTTTTAATATTTTTAGGGGGGAGGATACTTTATTGTTTCTTTATTCCTCTATTTCTGTTTTGCTTTGGATGGAGGGCCAATTAAATGAAATTACGCGCTGCAGTCTGGCACCCCGCGTCGGCTCGGAGCAATCAGGTGTAACGCAGCATGGCTGATGAGAGCCAATCAAGATGTATAAATGAGGTGTTGACATTCAAACAGCAGGTACCCGCGCCGCCCAGCCGCAGCCACGCTCGCGGGCTGTTGAGCCCGCGCCACGGATTCAGGCACGGGGCTATGACAGGCGGCAGCAAGGCCAGTGCCTAACGGGGCAGCCGGGCTCTGCTTCGGCTCCAAAGCATTCCGTATTAAGGGTGACAGCGGGGACATGCTGAGCAACCCATGCTGGGGGTGGCAGGCATGGGGACGGGTGGTGGGCATCCGTGCCGGGGTCTGTTTGCACCCCCGTGCCCGGTGCCGATGGATTGATGCATCCCGTGGTCAAGGAGATGCAGCAGCCGCCGAGCCCTTAGCACTGCTCCAGGGTTGACAGTGAAGCAAAATGCTGTTGCTTTGGGGAAACTGAGGCACCGGACAAGCTGGTGGACAAGGGCCGCAGCGTCAGGGCCTGGCTTGACCCGCTGGGTTTTGTATTTCCATAGCCGGGGTCAGTTTTGTCTCTGCAAATCCCTGGGGCTGAACGGCAGCAGGACGCATCCGTCCCCGTGCAGAGACCACCGCTGCCCCGGGACCATGGAGGGGGACCTCGCCGTGACCACCGCGCTGGCAGGAGCAGGACCAGCACCTTCCAACGGTTTGTCACCGTTGGCTTCCATAGCTGCCGCCGCAGGATGCCGTTCCTTCACCGGAAGGTGGGGGCCGGGGGGCCGGTGGCATGGCAGCAGGTCGGAGGAGCTCGGAGGCCGTCCGGGCAGGAGAAAGGAGCTCCGTGGCGAACAACCTCATCAGCGTTTCCTGTCTCACGATGGAGAAATAGCATGTGGTGAGAGGCTCTAAAAATAGGCTCGGCAAACTTTTAACCACATTTGCAGATGTTAAAGGTAAAACCAGAGCAGTCACAGGGGAGAAAACATCCCGGGCCGTGCCTCCCTGGCATTAACCCCCAGCATTGCCGGCCCTGGCTCAGAGCCGGCACAGCCACGGGAGAGCCGGATCGGAGGGCAGCAGCCCCAGGATGGGCAGCGGGGCTGAGCCGCCGTCTCGCCACACCATTCTCCTCCGCGTCCCCATTAAGTGTGCCGGGGAGGACATTAGGAGCAGGAGCACGTAGCGGCAGGCTCTGTCTAACAGCGCTGCCGCCTGACCCTGATTTGTAGCAGGGCTGAGCGGGGAGGTTTGCTGTAGCGTTACAGCTCTTCCTGTGGTAATAGCCGGCAAGGCGTCACACGCACGGCGCTGCCGGCGGCACGGGAAGGCCGCGGCCACCCGGGGCGGATGGATTGGAAAGGAGAAGCCACCGTAGCTGGGTCGCGGGATGCTTGCTTGCGAGGGGAGGGAGGGGGCACATGGGGACGCACGCTCCCATGGTGCAACCGGTGTTGCCACCGGGATTGCTTTTCCTCCGTGGAGGCCATGCTGGTGCCCGGCACGGTGACAGGGAGCTGGCTGCGTGCTGCTTGTCCCTGTCCCCACCAGCGTCGTGGCCGTGTGTCCGGCAGCTCGTCCCGCACGCTGCAGTGGGTGGGTGCCAGCGGTGCTGCCATCCTCTCACCGCCTGCCCCTGTGTCACATCGCCAGGGCTGGAGTCACTTGGGGACAGTGGCCAGGGCTGCTGCGTCCTCTCCCAGCCGAGGCATCAGCTCCCTGATGGCACCCAAGGGATGTTGTTTCATCTTCCCAGTCTCTGCCAGGACAAGGGTGACAAACTGTCAGAAGGTGCCAGCCTCACACCTGCCAGCACGGTGGTCACGGCGAGGTGCCCGTCCACCAGCCCTGCGCCGTGGCCATCTCCACGCGGGGATGGATGTGTCTCGCTGCCGTTTATACCCAGGGACTTGCAGAGGCAGAACTGACCCCAGCAACGGAATGGAAATACAAAACCCGGAGGGTCGAGCTGGGCCCCAGCGTTGTGGTCCTTGTCCGTGGAGGGCTGGTCAGGGGTGTTCTGCCTGCAAAAGGTGGGAAAAGCGTCACTCCATGGTGCCGCGGTCCTCTGTGCCAGCCCCGCAAGCCCGAGCAGGGGAGAGTGAGAAACCTTTAACCTCGCAAACCTGAAAGCTTGACTCGGACCATCGGAAAGACGAAAGAGCCAGAGAGATGGAACGATTAAAGGGAAAAAAATGAGATTCCTCGCTTTACCTTAGCTGCCCGCTGCCTGACGCTGGCAACTCGCAGGCCCTCAGCACCTCTCCCATGCAGCTCGATGCCAACGCGCGGGAGGGTAGCATGGCTTTCTCTTCAGGAGGGAGGATCCCGGGAGGTTTTTAATAGTTGCTGTTTGTGCAATGGCTGGGGGTAATCTATCGCTTTCTGTCTGCCATTGCGTGGCTTCACCTCTCCTCCTACCTGCAGCTGCTGCATCCTCACGGCTGGGTTTGAGGTGATGGTTTGCATCGTCATCAGCCTTTATTTGCAACCCTGGAGGGGAAAACTGTCCCTCAGAGTTTTATTTAGCTTTAAAAAAAACCCCAAAACCAACCCTCAAACAGGCGCAAGCTGTGTGGTGCCTTGCGGCCGGGTGGCCGGGGTGCCGAGGAGCAGTGCTGGTCCCCAAGGGTCTCTGCGGGCGAGACGGCCGCGTCGGGATCAGTGTTTTGGCAAAAGGCATCACCTTGCTGGTAGGAATAATAACCAGGAGGGGGAGGGGGCCGGGGCAGGCAGACAAGCAAATCCGTTTTATCAGACGCCGCATATTTTATGAAAGCACATTTCAGCTCTTCAGCCTTGGAAAGCTTTTCATACCCTTTAATTTTCTAATAAAAAGGAATTACGTTTGCTGAAAAGCCAGTAACAAGATTCACTGTCATTGTCTTTTGTACAGACCATAATTCCTGGCTTGGGCTCCTGCTTGCAGCCCTGTTGTGTGGTCCTAGGTGTGGGTCTGGCACGCTGGCAGGGGGGCACGGGGGGCCACGGCCGAGCCGACAGCGGGCAGAGGAGAGCTTTGCCGGTGGGAGCTTGCAGCAGGTGCCCGGGGATGGCGGGGACGAAGGCGAGCGCCGTGTTCGGCTGCAACCGCAGCGATGCCTCTTGGCGCCGTGCACCGAATGCGGCTCCCTGTGAAAGTGGCATCTGGTTTCGAGGCGCACCGAGGTGCTTCCCGCTGGCTGTGCGTGCTGGCGAGCCGTGCCAGTGCGGCTCTGGCACACCCAGACCCGCAGGGCCTTTCCATAGCTCCTGCCAGGCTGGGAAGGCATTTTGTGAACCCCTCATAGGACAGGGATTTGGGAAGGTGCAAAGGACAAGGCGCAGAGGCGAGCGCTGCTTGCTGCGCCCCACGCTGCAGCAGGATCTGGATCGGGCCCCGCTGCTGTGCCTCCCCCTGCACCATCCTGCCCGGTTTTACACTGGCAAGGCGGTGGAGGTTCCCCGTTTCCAGCAGCCTGACGGCAAAGATGAGAGCTGACGGTCCTCCTGCCATCCCACCCATCGCATCACCCATTGCAGGTTTTTAGTCCAATGGGGAAATGGTTTTATCCTGGCAGGGAATCGGCACGTCACCATCTGGCATTGATCCCTCCTTTGGGCATAGGTAGCAAATCCGTGCATGTAGGGAGGCGAATCTTCATCCCCTGCTGCTTGCATCAGACAGGGTAAGGCTGGAGCAGGGACCTCGGATCACCCAGCTGGGAACTGCTGGCACCTTCCAAGGACATGGATGTGCCGGAGTGGCTGCTCCCCTCTCCACCCCACACTGGCTCCTCTCCAGGAGCACCAGCTCCTGCCGATGGCCCTGCCGGGACATCTCTCCCTGGCAGCGGCTGGCTATGGTTGATGCAGGGGGGCCAGCCCCAAAACCTCAGGGACTCATGGGGTGTCAGGGAAGGGCGAGCACTGGCACAGGCTTGCTTCCCAATAGCTTCACCTTGGTGAGGGGCACACCGCTAGCGTGGCAGGTGGGATGGCTCTCAAATGAAAAAACAGGGAATTTAATTGCCTGGTTGTTGGCCTTGTAACCGCAAGCTCAAGAGTGGCGTGAGGTCTTGGCTAGGCTGGTGGCTGGAGAGCAGCTTTCCTTGGTCTTTGATGGGGATTGGGCAGGTCGCAGTTACACGCGTGTCGGAGCAGCTGGGTGTCTTTGCAGGACAGCGAGCTGGCATCCCCCGGCTCTGCGCTGGCACTGTGGACCTGGCTGGTATAGAGGTTTGGCTGGGCAGCCGGCCCTTCCCGGTCATCCCACCCCCGGGCATCCCTCCTGCAAGATGCAGGATCCTGCATGCAAACAGCAGCCACCGCACGTAAACCTCAGCAAGCCCTGGCTGCCCAGGGCACCCCTGAGATCCCACCGACCACGGGCCGTGCCGGCGAGCAAAGCATGCCTGGGTGCCGGCTGTGGCACAGCAAGCGGCAACAGTACGGTATGGTTGGGGCTGGCACCGAGAGCCACCAGCTCCTCCCAGCTCCCCCCCCAAGCCCCCAGCACATCCCGGCAGCGCTTGCGGCGTCGGGAGCCCTTCGCAGGTCCACTTGCTCCTCGCTTGCCTCTGAGGGTGCATCTCTCTCCGAGCGCTCAAGCCGCAGCTCTGCCTTTGCCGCGCGGGCTCCCGGCCGGCTGCCACGTGGCGTCGGAGCCACGATGCCGCAGCCGCCGGCGCTCCGTCTCCCTCCAAGTTGCTCATTTGAAGTTTCAGCTCACTGGCTGTTTTCATGCAGGGGGGACACAAAACCAGCCCGCAAACACCAATAAATATCTTCTACATCCTTCCCCCCCCTCCAATTCTCATTTTCATTCTTACTTCCCAGCTGGTTTTGGGGGGAAAACGGGTTTTCAAAGCTTTCCGTAAACGTGTGTAACAATAGGAAGCGTTGCCTTTTAGCCTGCGGCCGGCACAGTTTTAAATGAGGTCCCAGGTAGTCATGGTTACCTCTCCTCTTCAGTAAGAGATGACTTTTATTTCCTGCCTTTTGTATTTGCACATCTCGGATATACATTCTCCTAAACCATAATTGGTATTCACAGATAGACAGGGACGCGGGAGCGAGCCGCCGCAAGAGGGGAAGAGCCAGATGGACACAGGGGGTGTCAAGGTCTCCAAGCCCCCAAACATCAGGAAATCCTAATTTCAAGTCATTTTTCCTCCCCTGGCAAGGGCGGAGAGGCAGACCTTGCCTCTCTGCAGCCTCAGGGCTTGTCCTGATCCCACCGCCCTCACAGCATCCCGGTTAGCCTGGATGCTGCCCCGGGATTCGGGATTCACCCTACCCGGTCCTGCAAGCCTTTCCTTGCGGAAGGTCTTCCCGGCATCCCGCATCCCCTCCCAAGCATCCCTCCATCCTGCGGAGCCGGGAGGGTGGCAGAGGGGCTGCCCTGTGCCCCCCCAGCCCCGAGCAGGGTCTTGACCCCATGGGCACTGGAGGGGCCAACCCTACACCGTTTGATTTTTGGAGGCGAGGAGGGAAAGCGGAGCGGCAGGGCCATACGCTCGCAACGGGCACGGCCCGGGGAGCGGGCGCAGGAGGGAGAAGCGCTCGGCAATGATTGATGAAAGATCATAGCCTCATTCCACAGGATCATTGCTCAGAGTGTGGGCAAAGCTGCGTGTCCCAGGGGGACCATCGCCGGGATGCGTGCAAGCCTGTGTTTCAGGGCAGAGGGGATGGAAAGCCACATATTTTATGCCTCTTTTTTTTTCTTTTCTTCTCTCTCTAAAGCACCAGGAAAACAAAAACCCAAGCTGTCTAATCAGAGACAAGCAGATTCCACCCACTTCCTTGGAAAACTTGCATTTGCTAGGAAATCATCTAGCTGCATTTACAGCAAGCAGAGTGCCCCAGCGGTAGCTCGTGCCTTTCTGGCAGGATGATAACCAGCGCTGAACAATTATTGCGCTGGAGCGGGAGCAGCAGACATATTGGCTTTTCTCAGCCAGCAGGAAAGAATTTGCAAAACTAAGCAGGCGACTGGAGCAGCTCGGATTTGCAGCGTTGGATGCGCGGTGCCGGGGATTCGCAGCTCACCAGATTTGCTGGTGGCAGCATATCAGGGACTTGCACACCGCATGCACCTGGGCTCCTATTTACATTTTTTTTTTTTTTTTTTTGCAAGGGAAGGGCCTGGTTTTGCTGCTGGGAAAATGCCTCCAGTTGCCAGCTCCCCCCACAGACACTCAAGCCTTCAGGTGTGCGCTAGGGCCGGTGGGGAGAAGTTGTTTGCTGGTTTATTTTTTTCCCCCCTTTAATGAGAAAAATGTGTTCTTGTCAAGGCGGTTGTCCTTAAAAAATACAGCGCTGGGAAGAAAGGCAGCCGGCTCCATGACATTTACCTCTGCGGGACCACGATTGATGTGCAGCTCCCGGGAGCTTGCCCTCTGCCAGCCCGGCTGGCCGCAGCATCGCCGGGAGGAGCAGGGTCGGTCCCAGGGTTCCCAGGGGAAACCCTCCTGGGGCACAACCCCAAATCCTCACTCAGGGCAAAGCTCCTTTGCTCGGTTTTAACTCCAGGCAGGGATGTATGGGATTGCTGGAGCGACTCCCATCCTGCAGAGGTTTTTGGTCCTTCTTCCCTGGGCAAAACTCCCCCTGATTGTAGGTCCCACGTCCGCCCTCAGCTGCTGCACGGGCTGGACATGGGGGGAAGCAAAGAAATCTCTTCTCTACAGCCTTGTTGGGTTTGGAGCTGGGGTCTGGCCCCGTTTCCCTTCTGCCCGCTCACAGCAATCCCCTTCCCAGCTGGAGCATTTCCAAACGGGATGCTCCAGTGCTGAAAAGTGGTAAGGCAGGGTTCTGACATGGATTTGAACCCTGCTCCCACCACGGGTGCCATTCGGCAAGGACAACGGGGCAGAGCCTGGCCCGGGATATGCTACCTGGCCCTGCTCTGGGTGCAAACTGCACATCAGTTGCAACAGCACTGATGGAGACTCCAGTATATTAGCAGCATTAATTAAGTTACAAAAATTATGCATGTTATCAGTTATGAGACGACCTTTCATAAACTCAGTTATTAAAGCAATAAAGCATGACCCGCTGGTCCTAACCAGTTTAATGGCTGGCTAAGAGTGCGGTTTTTCACATAATACTTTTAGCAGGTCATTAGCTGAGCAATAAGATAACATGGAGAGCCTAAGTGATGCGCACGAATGGCAGCAGAGGCAGACACATCGCTCGACGGGGGGACACGGGGCCGGGGGTCCCCTGTCCTCCTGCACCACTTTCACGGTGGTGCCGGGGCTGCTCCCAGCCTGGCCGTGCTGTGCCAAAATCCCAGCGTCGTGGGGCAAACCTGTCCCTGGCAGGGCTGCGGGGCAGGTTTGGGGCTGGGGCTGGTCTCTCTACAGCCCCGGTATTGCTGGCCAAGCCCACGCCGCAGACAGGAGATGGGATGTTGTGACGTGGCCACCCTGGGGCTCCCGGCTGTGGCACTGGTGCTGCTGTAGGTTGAGAGATTCCGACCTTCTGTGGGCCTGGGAGAGGGATGGAGGGGTCTGGGTTCCCCCCAGCCGGTGTATGGACGGTGCCGGTCTCGGTGTACAGATAGTGTTGGTCTCTCTGGGCTGAGACCCCAATTCAGGGGTGTCCGGGTTGGTCCCTGCGTCCCCGCCATGCCCACCACAGCATCCGTGGGGTTGTATCACGCATCCAGATCCACCCAGAAGAAGCCGCCAAGCCCTGGCCACCAGGTCCCACTCCCTCCACATACCGTTACCGTTGCCGAGCGCATCCCAGCTGGGTGGCGATGCCCTTCCTACCAGTGGCCGTGCCGCGGTACCCGGACCCGTCGAGAGCCACACCGTGCCGCTGGCACCCCCAGCACCCCCAAAGCGCCTTTCCCGGTCCCTGCCAGCTGTTTCCAAGCACTGACCCTCTCCATAAACAAAGGAGAGGGAGAGGGAGGGTGGCTGGCATGTTAATATACTCTCCCCCCCTCTTTTCCTCCCTTCATCCCTCTGGGAAAGGCCTTTGCAGATATAAGCAAACCTTGATTAAAAGCTGCCTGACAGGCAACGGCAGCAGCAAGCAGCAGGCAAGGAAGCTCTCCAAGTCCAAAGGGAGCTGCTTCTGCTGCTGCCGCTGCTGCCTCCATTCTCAGATGTCCCTGATCCTTTAATCAATCACAGCCGTGGAAGAGAAGAGCAAACACCCGTGCCGGGGCAGAGGTATGTGCATGCATTCGTTCCAGCCGCAGCCGAGGCAGCAGGGCGGCCGCACGCCTTCGGCTGGAGGCACGGAGCCGTCCCCGAGCTTGGATCTGCCCTTTCATCTCCTGGAGACAAGCAGGGGCTGTGTCCCCGCTCCTCCCTCCGATGTCCCCACGGACCCGGCACAGAGGATGGTACCCACGGGGTGCAGGCAGCGGGGTGGGTGCAGGCAGCATCTTGTTCGCATCTGCCCCCTCCCTGGGTGCTCTGGCGCAAAATACATCCCCGGGAGATGAGGACGCTCCCAACTCCCATCCCATGGGCTGTGCCACACCGATGCTCACGTGCCTGGCTAGCAGCAAGCAGGGAAAACGGGGTGTTTGCAGATGGGTACCCCACCGGGGAGCTGCTGGGATAGGGATGGCCATGGGGCACCAGCCTGGGCATTGCATTTAACACAGGGCTGACCAAAACCCAGCCATCCTTCGACGGCGAACCGTGGCTGGGCACGTGGTGCTGCGCCCACGGCTCCCAGCGCGGAGCAGAGCCCCATCCTGGGCTGCGTGGGGTTGGCGAGGGGTCTGCTTCATCCCCAAACCATCGGTGTGTGGAGAAACACCCTCCTCCCGGGATGATTTGTCACCAAGTCCTGTGTGTCACCGCAGGGCTCGCTCCCCGGTGAGGCTGGAGATGGAGGCGGAAGGAAGGGAAAAACGCGTCGTTTTGATAAAACCCGGCAAAATCCTCTCTTTCCTGCCGTGCTTCCCCAGCTCGCGTGCGGCAGCGGGGGCTCTGCCTGCGCGAGGCCGGCAGGGGCAGGCAGGGACTGCGATTTCCTTGCTTATTTTTGCTGTTGCTTATTTTTAGCACCGCGTCTTAATATATTGTGACAGTGCCCTGGGACGTACTGCGCCTCCGGTCGTATGAGAAGGTGTCTGGGGCAGAGCCGCTTGACGCCGCAAATGAGTTTTAGCCAATCGCCGGCATGGCGCTGGCTAACGAGGCACCCGCCGCTAACGGGGGTCCCCGGGGGNNNGGGGGAGGGCAGGGGGGAGTGGCGGGGCTGAACCGGTGCACTGAATTTGTCGGGGCTCTGCTGGGAGGGACTTGCTCTTGGGGGAGTCCTGGGTTTTAAAGCCTTTTTATGTTTTTTAATAAGGCGGTTCTGGTAATGACGGGCTGATTGCTGGCAGCTGCCGTGGCGGCTGAGCCTGTGCCTGGTGGGAGCGGTGTCTTCGGTCGGGGCCGCGGCGGAGAGCGGGTGCCCACATGGTCGGGGATATCCAGGATTTGGTGTTTCAAGCAGGGACCTCATGGGTACCGGGGGATGCCGGAGCTTTGCTGGCCTCAATCTCCCTTCCTGGAGCTGCTTTTTGGGAAGGGTTGAATGGTTTCCATGCCAAGATGTGCCATGCAGTTGCGCTTTCGGACCTGCAAGCGGTTTTTGTCACAGAGAAGCAGCCAGCAGAGACATGGGGACATTGGGATCTTGCCAGGACCCAGGTGGGAGCCCACCAAGCCGGAGGTCGCCAGCACCGGCTCAGCCATGGGTGTAAATCCGGTGGGGACCCCATGGCCGGGGGAGAGCCGGCCGCATCGTGGCACTGGTTTTGGCAGCAGGCGTCTGTGCACGGGCGCTGCCTGCCCCCAAGCCCATTAGTAACGGATCTTTGTGGAATAACCCTCCTCATTAAGGCGAGCTACCCTGTGTGTCAAAGCCGCTTTATAAAGAAATTATACTCGGCTCCGGCCAGGCTGTGCATATGTAAATGGGACAATGCAAAAGCCCTGATTGAGACATCACGGGGCAGCTCAGCCTGGGACCCCCAGGAATCCCCAATCCTGGGGGGGCATTGGGGGGTTCTTGGGGGGACGGAGGGTGCCAGCGGTGGGGGATGTGCCCCAGCCACCTCCCGGGGTCCGGCAGCCCCTGTGTGTCCACTCAGGGCCTTGGCAGGAGCCATGGAGCTGTTTAGGGCTGGGATGTCTCGGGGTGTTAGAGGCTCCAGCATCCTGGCTCCAGCCCCCACGTCCTCCCTGCTTCAAGTTGTTCCGACAGCATGGCGATGCGGCTCCTGCCCTCTGCGCTGAGGCACCTCTCTTGGTTTGGGGGAGCAGAGCGGGAACCCCTTCTCATCCATCCTCCTCCCCTCCCAGTTTTATCAGGACGTCACTGTATGCCCGGCACTGGTAGCAAAGGTGTGGGGTCCTGCTCTGCTCCCCACCTCGTGCCTGACCTAAAGCCCCGCTGAGCTGGGATGAAATCCTCCTGATCACACATGTCTGGGGTGTTGGGATGCTCCACACCTATACTGGGGATGTTGGGATGCTCCAGGGTTTGGGAGAAGCTGGAACAAGGTGCTGGAGCTGAAGCCATCCCAAGCACTGGGCAGCTTTGAAGCCCACCAAGGGACATTGAGGGGCACCAAGGGATGCCGAAGGACACCGAGGGACGCCGAGGTCCCTGACACGGTGCCGGCACTGGTGCTCACTGCTGTTTTCCGGGAAGGAGAGCTCAGTCCCAGAGCGGACACACCATCACCAGCCCCCCTGGATCTGTCCGCAGCATCCCCACATGCCGGGGCATCGGTGCTTCTTTGTGCAAACACAGTGGCAGCAAACATGGGAAATAAGACCCTTCTCTTTTTTGGCAGCGTGTTGCTAATCAGCACGACCCAGCGCGCACCGCCGCGGGCGCGCAGCTCGCTGCTATTTAAGGAGCCTACTTGAAATACACCTGCAAGAGGGAGAGGAGCGCCAGCAAGTAAATAACCCAGCAACCTGCCAGAATAAAAACACCGGCGGGGGCGCGCGGGCAGAATGAGAAGAGATGCAGCGATTTAAGGAAAAAAAAAAGGAGAAAAATGAACTGCAATCTGGCAACTGAGGGACTTGGTCCCAATCACACCCTGGTTTTCCACAGGGATGCTCCCTGGTCCCGGTGCTTGGTGGGGAGACGCCATCGCAATGGCCGTGGTGGGGTGTCTCCACAGTGGGGGATGGATGGACCCCCCGCCTGCCTCCCCGCTCGGCATGTTTACCACGCACTGCCGTTCAGCTCCTGCCTTCCCCCCCCCCTCCTTTTCTGAAACATTATAAATCAAACAGCTTAAAATGTAAAGCATCAAAAATTCTAAAACCTTCATCTATTATTAACTGTGACAGTAAATTCCACCTCTGAATGTTTCACATAGCAACTGTTACCAGGACTCAGCATCGAAAGCTGATGTTCCAGCAACTTTCCATCACGCCACAGCCGCTCCGGCGATGCCGAGAGCGGCCTGGTGCAACGTGCTGCTGCTCCCGATGCCTTTCCATGGGACTGGGATGCCAGCAGAGAAATCCAGCTTGGACTTAGTGAACACAGCCCAGCCACGCTGCCGGGATAGGAAGGGAGCTCAGTGCCAGTGGTGGGGGTCCCCCATTGTGGTCCTATCTCCATGATGGTCATGTAACCCCCCAGACTTCATTACTTTCACCATCACTTTATGGAAGATGGTAAATAATGAGGATGGGAATGGGGTAGTTAAAATAAATGGATAGAGAGACATTTTTGCAGGAGACGGTGGTTGCTTTTCTAGCGCCGCTTTGCCCCAGTGCTTGGCTGTAGCTGTGCCCCCCGGGTGGTGACCCCCACCCCGGCATGGGCAGTGGGTCTCGCTGCTCTGAGCATCAGGTTTGTGGTGAGCTCACGGTGTGCCGGGTGCCCATGGGGACCGGGAGCCGGGTGTTTGCCACCGGTGCTTGTTCGCCTTCCCCGTGCGGCATCGTGACTCTGCTCTGTGTCGTGCCCTCTGCCCAGGGGCCAGGATGGCTCTGGCTGCTGCTGGCTCACATGGAGATGGGTTGGGGTAGTTTGGGTTGGATTTGGGTTTGTGGCAGCAGCAGGAGCCTGGTTGGAGGCAGGGAGAGCCCTGGCTCTGCAGCCCCGCAGGATGGGATGCAGATGCCTGCCCGGTGGCATCCCCGGTGCCATGCCGTGACTGCAGCCAGGCTCACACCCACATCCCCAAGCACCCAAACCCACCCAAATCCACCCAAACCCCCTTGGCAGCACCTGCCAAGCCATGCCCTGTACCCCAGTGCCCCAGCACAGGCGTCCCTGCCTCACCATCGCCCCAGCCGTGCCGCCTTCCACAAATCCCAGTGGCTGCCCATGTGCCGCCAGGATCTCTGCGTGCCGTGCCGTGCCATGCCGGCTGTGGGGCTGGGCAGCAGTGGCTGCTCCACGGCCTCCCCGGGGAGAGGCAGCAATTTTCCTGCTCTGAAGAAGCTTGTGAAGGTTTGAGTGAATCTGGGAAGCAAATCTAATTGGCAACCTGGTAATTCCTCGGGGGGACATGTACTTTGGTCATATCTAAGTACATTCCAGCCAGTGTTTAAGACACGCTGAATCCAAACTTGGACAGTCGAATACCAGCAGCTCTAAGCTCCTTATCTATTTCAGGCAGATTAACTCCTTAATCATCCCTTTTGGAAGTTCCCTGCCCCAAATTCCTCTCCCTCCCCTCCCTCCCCCCTCCGATTTTTCAGCAGGAACAAAAGGAGATTTTGTGGGGTGCGAAAGGTTGGGATGGCGCCCGTGGTGATTGACAGAGTCAATAACCAGGAACCAGGAGAAGTCCTTTGGAAATCTGCTTCTGCAGTTCACCTGCCCCAGTATTTGTCTTCGGGATTTGGAGATGGGGAATGTATAATACCGAAATAATTTATCACACGACATTGAACCTCGATTTAATTTTTTCAACCCCTTTTTATTCTAGTTTTTTTTTTACCTTGATATATTTTTTCAAACCCCTTTTATTCTTTTTTTTTTTTCTCTTTTTCCCAGGGGATTCCTGCTCAGCATCCCCTAGCAGAGGTCCAGCCGCTGGTACTGGCTCCCACCGTGCTGGCTGGGGAGATGTGCCGCTCCACAGCCCCCAGCCCCACTCATGGCAAGGGGATGCTCATTTTTCCTCCTCTCTTCCCCACCCTGGCAGGCAGAGGAGGCCGTGCCGAGCCGCCGGGACGCAGCCGGTGCTGGCCACTGTCACTCAGGGGAGTGTCGGAGCATTACGCTTCATTACCGAGCTGTCTGCTGCTGGCGGGAGATGACTTAGAGGGCAGAGCCTGGCAGCGGCACAGCCGAATTCATCTCCGGCGGACAGACCTGTCTGCAGGCAGACACCAAAGCGTGGCATCCACAGGGCACCCGTGACCGGGGAGGGGGGTTGCCGTGCTGGCGGTGGGGAGCCGGTGGTCACGGGGTCTCCGGCTTGGGTGCTGTGATTCGGCATGGCGGAGCAGCTGCCCCAAAAGCAAAGGCAGGAGTTGCCGCAAAAAGTGGACCGTGGGAAGGCAAAGGGGGGACGGGGTAATGCCCCCCGTTAACGGTGGGTCTCGGAGAGGGGGTCTCAACAGGACTGGGACCACCAGTAAAACATGGGCATAAATGTCCCCGTGTGCCTGCCAGCTGGAAGGGGACATGGTGGGGACATGGGGGCACTGGTGGCAAAGCCCCATCAGCTCCCGGAGAGGGAGCAGGAGCGTGGGAGGGGGACAGGGTGCAGCCAGGTGCCAGGGTCCATCCTTTGCCCATCCTGCAGCAGCCGAGTGTCTCCTAGTTTTGGCTGCCACAGCGTGAATTTGTGGAGTTTTCCCAGTAGAAAAACTGGCTGTGGCAGGGGCAGAGCCCGCCCCACCGAAGCCGGAGGGGATGGGCCCAGCGGCATGGTTGGGAGAGCTGGAAATGTCTTAGGGGTGACGGCCACCCCTCACCCTCTGGGGTCTCCAGCCCTGCTGGTGATGGGGACACCCACCAAGGGAGGAGGACTGGGACCCTGGCACGGGACTGGGGCACAAGCCCATTCCATCCCCATGTTCCTGGGCCGGTGTTTCCCAGCCCGGCAGTTCTGGCCAGGGACAGGACCAACGCTGTGCACAAACTTGGGCCACCCCAGAGGTGGGAAAACTGAGGCACGGCTGGAGAGCGGTCCCATCCCTGGTCCCATCCCAGCTGGGCTCCCCACGTGGGGTGCAGGCCAGCTCCAAGCTGCGGTGCTGGGTGCGTGCCAGGTCCTGCTGCCAGGTTTGGCATGGTTTTGCCAAGCCGGTGGGCTCGGTGGGTGCCTGTGGGCCAGCGCAGGGTAGGGACCATGAGCCATCCCCATTGCATTCCCCAGGGAGCACAGCCTCACACGTTCAACTGCATCCGCGTGCAGTAGCCAAGAGCAGCCAGCTCATGAGACAGCCACATGCCAAGCAGATCTGGGACCGGGACGAGGATCCATTTGCTCTGCCATCCTTGAGAGAGCTTTTATTTGCTTTTATACTTTCTGCAAGCAGCATGAACCCCACGGGGCCGGGACTGCAGCTGGCTGCATCCACAGCATCACCAAGGAGGATGCCATGGGGCACCCGCTTTCCTTTCCTAGCAAGGGGGGGTCCGGCAACATCTCGGGGGTCCAGCACTCGCTTCCCTCCTGGTAACAAACCAGCATCTTGTTTATATAGTTTCAGCAAAACAGCTTGTCCGACGGCCGTGCCAATGAGCGAGCAGTTGGGAGGCTGCTCCGCGGGGAGGGTCTCGCCAGCGATTTGCATACGAGCAGCGCATGAAATATTGCAAGCAATCAGCCGGCGTCGGCCCTGGGCAGCACAGCCGAAGGGCCGCATCCGGAGACCGCGGAGCAGCACTTCATCACCGGCGGCAATTGCCGGCACCGGTCCGGTTGCTGTGCTCCCTGCGGCTTTCCTTGCAGGAAGGCGGTTTCTGTCTGGCTTCAAGGGGAAACTGAGGCAGGGGGCAAAATGGGGTGTGGGAGAAGGAGAGGGGGGTAATATTAGCGGTTGCAGTAATGATTGGAATGGTTAATTATTATTGGAATTGAAGTGCGTCAGGCCGAAAGCGTGGGGGGAGGGAGGAAGGAAGGGAGGACGGAAGAAAGATCCCGACCCATCAGGCAGAAAATGAGTAAAGAAGAAAAATGGGAGCATGCCGAGACCCGACCAGGCTGTCGCTTCACGCCGGCACCGTGCTGGCACCGCGCTGGCACCGCGCTCTTCGCTTGTTTTGAGGCTGGAGGGTTGGCTGAAGGTCACCGTGGTGGCGAGCGGCTGCCCCACGGCCGCGGTTGTGCCCGGCGGTGCTCCCGGCACGGGCTGGTTTTGCCTGTCCTTGCCGCTGCCTGCCCACGCCGGCAGCTGCCGGCAGGTCTGCAGCAGGATTTAGGTGCAGAGGCTGGGAGAGCCGGGTCCCTCCTTAACCTCAGCCATATTTCCAGCTTCATGACGGGCTTGTTTTCCTCTCCCTCAAGTGCCTCAAGGTTGATGTCAATCCCCTCGCTAGGGAGCGAAAACACACGACGCCCTCCCTCCATGTTACGTCCAGCGATGAATTTTGCTCCGGAGCACGCTTCCCTGCCAGAGAGGGAATTTGCTCAGGAAGGCTCAGGCTGAGCATCTGCTTTGCAGTGAGCCACCAGCCTTTTTCTTCCCTTTTTTTTTCTTTTTTTTCTTTTTTCCTTTCTTTTTTCTTTTATTTTCTTTTTTCCTTTTTTTCTTTTTTCTTTTCTTTTTTCTTTTTTCTTTTTTCTTTTTTCTTTTTTCTTTTTTCTTTTCTTTTTTCTTTTATTTTCTTTTTTCCTTTTTTTCTTTTTTCTTTTCTTTGTTCTTTTTTCTTTCTTCCTTTTTTCTTTTTTCTTTCCCCTCCCCTCTTTTTCCCTTTTTTTTTCCCTTTTTTGCCCTTTTTTTTTTCCTCCTTTCCTTTTCAAATCCTTCCTTACCAGCTGGCGTTTTCCAGCAGCGGGAAGAAACACACCAACTTGCTCCAGCTCTCATAGCATTCCCCCATCCTCCCCATCCTCCCCAGCCCAACCCTCTGCCAAACTCCCAGCCCTGACATCAGGGACCCAACCCCAACCCCACCCCCCCAAAAGAAAGGAGGAAAAACCAAGGGGAGAGAGGACAGAGCTGGCGGATGAGCCGGATTTCCATGTGAGGGGATGAGGTTGGGGAGGCCACGGGCTTCCCCTGGCAAGCAACGGAGAAACCAGGGCCAGCAGAAACGTTGAGTCATGAGTGCGGTTCGCAGGCGATGTTTTTTTTCCCCAAGTAAAATTCCTTGCTGGGGAGGAGCAGAGCTGGGGTGGGGGGGAGGGCAGGGATGAAGGACTGTGCCCCCCAAATGGGGCATTGAGCTGTTGATGGGGATGCACCCCATTGCAATAGGAATCCCCCATTCCCAGAGGGGGGTTTGGAGGTAGGGGGGGGACGACCTGCCCAGGGAATTCCCCAGCAGCTGGCTGGGAGGAACAGTGTGATCTGGGGGGGCTGCAGGAGATGGGGACCCCATCCCTCCTCCTCCTCCTCGCTACCCGCATCCGCCCACCCTCGCGCAATGGGCGGCGCAGCCCCGGCTCCATTTATCATCATCTGCGGGCAAGTGAAGTGTGCAGGGAACAGCTGCTCCGGTCGGCTGAGCGCCGAAATCGGGGCGGGGGGGACCACGATGATGACAACGCAGTGATGGGGGGAAGCGGGGCGCTGGGGTCTGCCCCTGTGGGTACCATCCCACCCCCTCCACCCCAGTCGCTGCACTGGGATGGAGCGTTGGCGTTGCGGGAGATGGTGGTGCTGATGGAGCGGGGGGATTGGGGAGAGGGAGTATTAATGGGGTGTGTTGGAGAGAGGGTGTATTCAAGGGGTTTGTCGGGAGAAGGGTGCATTAAAGGGGTTCATTGGAGAAGGGGTGCATTAGTGGGGTGCACTGGAGAGAAGGTGTGTTAATGGGGGGCATTAGAGGGTGTGTTGAAGGGGGGGGGTGCGTTGATTGGTGG
>JANZLQ010000064.1:16880528-16936751 GCA_026212715.1 Elanus axillaris
CACACCCCACACCCCACACACCCCCCGGCCCTCTTTTTTTGCTTAGGGGTGGGGGAAGAAGGGCCAGCAAATCCACAGCAGTGGGACTCTGCAGGGGGGCTCAATGACAGCGCTGGTGATATCCTTGCCACTCAGCATCATTTGACAATGTCCCCATGCTTGAGCAATGCGATTATCTCCTCTGGCTTGGCAGGGAAGCTGGATTAACATGCTTAGAATCACCTGATGTGGCCATTTACAGGGTCAGTGTGTTTCAAGGATTTAGAAGAGCAAATACACACTTAAAACACCCACGGAGCATTTTGCATCGGCAGGAATATCAACAATTCATTCTATGCTGGCAAGACTGCTCAGGCAATCACCAGACACTGTCTGAAATCAAATCAGCATCATAACAGAAGTTTCCTCAGATTTCTGGGAGCTGGTGGCCACACCTGATGTGTTGCAGCAAGGCAGGGTCTGGCAGGAGCTGGCGGCAGGGTGTCTGGCAGCCAGTATCTGAGCATTAGGCTCACCTTGTGTTAAACACCCAGGGCAGCAGGCGAGAGCAGCAGGGCATACATGCAACCAAGGCAGACTGTCCTGGCACTTTCCATTAGCCACAGAGAAGATGAAACGGAGAGGAAGCCTCTGCAGATGCACATGGAAGGGCTTAAACTGGGGAGAGGGCCAGCAAATGGGGAGAAGCAGCAGCTTGATCCCCAAGTTTATCATCCTTATAGTGATTTGCCCCGTCCACTTGCAAGCCATGCTACTTTCTGCACAGTGCAGAGCTGACAGGGAGCAGTGAGCTACAGAGCAGCAAGCTACGGAGCAGAGACGAGGGCTAAGGGGTGGCAGGGCAGCCTTGCCTGGGGCCAGCTACATGTAGAGGGATCTTGGAAGAAGATGCAGGGAGGGTGGGACAGAGGAGAGGATCAGCAAGGACAGCGCAGAGTGACATCTGACGTGGGACGGCCTGGAAATCCTGCCCCAAACAATGCTTCCCTCCGAAGATTAATGTGACTGCTCTCAAAGACCATCAGTGCTGCAATCAGGCCATTTGGTAAAAGGTTTTATGTGTCACAACCTACCAAAGCATGGCAAATCCTAGAGAGTATGTTACAAGCTGAAATAACAACGCTCAGAGAAAAGTTTCTATCACTTTCACATCAGCTGTTTATGGCACAGCTTCTTGGTCTAGAACAACTTCTGAGGGAGCTTGACACACATCAGCATCCCAGGAAGCTCAGACATGCCAAGTCAGAACAAAGTGGCTGGTTGCCTAAGACAATGAGCGCCCTGAGGAAGAGGGGCTGGACCGCTGCCTGCAAGGGCGTTCATCTGATAAAGTGCCTCTCTGTCAGGACGGGAGATTCTCCCTGCCATGCAGCGTTCAGCTCTCTCTTTGATCCTGCCATCTTGCGCCACTGGCTTCCTACCAAGGAACATGCTGGGGGATGCAGCGATGGCTGGAGCTGCCTGCTCCAGCTCTGCTTGTCAGCCCAGCAAGGCAGGCACACATGCTGGAATCCCTTCTGGCAGCTCCAGGAAGAGCAGCACTCGCGACCATGCCTCTGGCAAGCAATGGAGTATGCTTGTTTGCACAGACAGGAGGGAGACTGCAGCCCCCTAAGAGCTGGGAGTTAATAAAGGGGCAGAGGTATCAAAGGACACTCCAGAAATTACAAATAGCATGGCCACAATCATCCAATGCTTTGTCAGGCCCAAACCTAGAAGGAAATGAGGAGTTTCACCTCCAGCACAGTCAGGCATGGCTAATCCCTCCACAGTAACCACCTCCCTCAGCATTTTCGTACAAGCCTCTGTGAGGTTTGCTTCTTTTTCTCATACCTACCACCATGAACCAGTGTGTCTATCCTACTGGGCATGGCAGTGAATCCAGGAACCTCAGTTCACACCCAGTCCATGAGCAAGTCCCATCCATCTGCATGGATGTTATTAACAACAGCTGAGACAAATGCAGAGCTCTACAGTCACTGAAGAAGGAATCTAAGGTAAGGAAAAAATAACCTAGCTATTTTAAAAGGCAAACACACTAGAAAAAATCCTCATGTGAGAATGCTCTCCCAAAGAGCAAAATGCTTCATGCGCTAATGTTACAGCATCCATTTAGCTCAGCGTTTTTCATTCTCGTCAACTGCCAGAGCTACTGGACATGGCCAACAGACTGCTTTCAGATTAGAGCAAGCCCAGATAAAACACAAGGAAAAAAAATACCCTGTGAAATTTAGAATATGAAGTGCCGCACAAAGTGGGGAAAAGCGACCACCATATGGTACCAGGAGATGTGTGAGTGGGAGAGTAAAGGATTTTAACTTGTGAAGCACATGTTGAAAGGGGAACAGTTGTTCCTTGCTGTTGAATCCGACACGAAAGCCAATACATTAACATTTTATCTAAAAATAAAGACACGCTCCTCCTGAACATTCCAGCTCAGTCAATTACATGCTGATCGACAGAGCAGTCTACTTGGCAGGACCTGCCTACAGAAGAGGATGATCCCTACATAAATTGAAGGGCAAGGCTGCTCTCTCCCCTCCGGGCTTTTGTTTCAACACAGTGTGACGTACTCATGCATTCTAAAGGGGTTTTCAGCATCAAGAGCTGTTTTTGTGCAGCTGGGATAGGAAGGAGGGGATTAAGCGAGTGCTGGAGAATCGTGGTCTGGCAGGAATAGTGTTGGACTTAAATAGAAAGAGTCAGCTTGTGGGGGTGGATTGTTTGGGGAAGGGGGGAAGGAGAAGCAATCTATGAAATCGGGGGGGAAAAGGGTTGTTGTTAGCCAAGTACTGTGGGAGGACAAAGTGGCCGTACAGCGACATTCGCCTGCAGAGCACGGGGGTGGGAGGGCGGCTAAGAGCAATCTTCACAGTGCAAAGAGGGCATCCTCCGAGCGCTCTTGTTTTTTCCTGCTGGAAGGATTTGTCGGAGGGGTGGGGGCTTCCAGGGGAGGGGATGGCAGATTGGGAACCATCTCCGCCGCTTTGGCTCGCTCTTCTAAAAATTTGTCAAACTCTGCAATGCAAAAAAAGAAGGAAGACAGGTAAGCACTGGGGCTCTGCATTTAGCCCTGGAGACAGAGGTTAGCAAGGTCTGAAATTCCAGTGCCTGGTGTCCTATCGGGCTGTGTTTGCAGGCACACATATTTGTACAGCCTGACTTCCTCAGGAAAGGGTACAGACGTCCTTTCAGACACCCTAGCTCAGGCAGCAGAGGGAATCAAACCCACACTACACCATCAGCTGCGACAGAAGCAGGGAAACATCATTCCTAAGGGCTGAGCAGCCTGGGGACGCATTCCTGCTGGCACAAACACAGTGCACAGTCAAGAAAGATGGCAGGAAAGCACTTAGAGCTGAGAGGACTCCTCACACCAAAAATATGAACTTTTTGCCCTGAAATGCTCTCCTCACGCCTTTCCGAGTGCAGAAGCATTTGCTGGGGAACATCAGGCTGGGAGAAGTCAGCATCTCAGCAGGAATCAAAGCAGATAATTCAGTCTGTGCACTAACCTGAGAATGGCTCAGAGCCACAGGCATCTCTGCTTACCTTCACTGGTCACTCCTTCTTCCAGTTCGTCTCCTTTCTGCAATTGGAACAAAAAGGTGTGTGAATACACCGGCAGTGCTTCACCTCCGCTATTATCCTCTATGTACATGTAATGCAACTGGACAGTTTCCACCATTCCTTTCCACATACTAACTATTTGAGCAGGGCGACCTGGGGAAATAGCGCAGCTCCCACGTCGGGAAGCCAATGGTGACTGACATTCCACTGCACTGCAGAGCAAGAGGAGGAGCACTAGAGATGCTTCTGAAGATTGCTTGTGGATAGCTGAACTTTCCCCATTGGACCTGAATGGCAGTCCAGCGCTGTTTCCACTTCAGACAGTAGGCTTGGTCAAAAACTGAGCTGCATGAGTCACACAAATACTGTACAAGATGCCATCTTTTCTGTCACACAGTCCTTTAAAAAGTCAGGACTGCTGTTTGCATTGTGTCTTCAAATAAAACGCACTTTTAGCTGACAAAGGACACATGCCACAAAATAGTTTGGGGCCAAAGTTCCTCCTGTGGGAGTTCACTTTAGATTTCATATAAAAATATAGCAGCTTTCCTGGCAACCACGCTGTACAAAGATGAGACTAAGGTGGCCTGGATGAAGGATACTGATGGCCAGTTAGCATCCATGAGCGGGTCAGTGCATTTCTACCAGCTGTGTGCATTTCAACATGCGAATTTCCAATAGTGCTTTTATAAGGAAATTAAAAGTCCAAGGACATGGCATCCTTGTCAATCTATCAGTATGTTAAAGATGAACGAAAATACTACTTGGAAACCTCATGCTGACCCTGCTTTGAAAATGGAAAGTATTTGTCTATACTGTGGCTTCTTTACCAGGAGAGTGGAAACATACTGATTGGCCTCACAAAGGTTTTTAATGCCTGAGCATTAAAGCCACCTAGCATCTACTAGCTTTCTACTGCACAGAGGTTTCCAAAGGTACACACAGCAGCCACTGCTTCACACGCAGAGGTACTGTTCCAATGTATCCAAAAAAGGGTGAGGAAGTAACGATTAGCTAGCCTAATCTGTAACTTCCTCAGCTGGGAAGCAGATAAATAGAATGAACCCTTAACAAAAAAAGGAGGAGGGAAACCCAGAGTGAAAACCAAAAATCCAGTCCAAGCTTTCTCAGAGGGCATGTCTTTGCTGCACCCACATATGGTCAGGATGGGGACCCAGGCACCCAGGAGAGGCCAGTACCGGGAAGCCAGTACAGTCATGGCCGCAGTGTGTGCGATCCCCAGGCTTGTTCAGACATTTACACAGCACTTCTCTGCTGGTTTTGAGCAAGACTGTCTAGGGGATGACAGATATACAGAGCTACCTTGATCTCCCTCCATAAGATCTTATCTCCTGCTAAATTAATTTAAGTGGCAAAGACAAAAGTTTATTGTTTAAGCAGAGTGGACATGCTACATTTACTATATTTCTTCAACAAAATGAGGCCAGTTTCTAATTAAATTTGAAAATCACTGCCTGTACTGAGGCCTGGAAAAACTACCTGCAGCTGAAACCCAGTGACATTTCAAAGACAGCCAGTCTGCCAAACCCTAACACTGAAACCCAGAATCTGTTTAAGCACTTCAGGCGGCTTTGGAGAGCAGGAGCATTTTCTTCCTTTCAGTAGAGTCAGCTCCTCCGGTGCTGGAGCGGAGGGCTGACGTGGTGGGAGCGGAGGGCTGACGTGCTGGAGCGTGCCTGCAGCACTGCTGCCAGAGCCAGGGAGTGGAGTCTGAACCCCACAACTCCCAGCCAGGAGCTGAGCAGGCAATAGCAAGGGGCTGGGGGAGACCTTAGGGAGTTACCTAGGGACAGTATCTGAAGTCATAAGAAGTAATGGAAAGAGATGATCCTTAGGGATATGGTGACCACAAGGAAACAGTTCAGTTCACTAAAGCCATGTTTAAAAGAACAGTCTGAAATGCAACCCACCACCCGCCCCCAAAAGGCACTTGGTTAATTTGAGTCAGATGCTTACATTAACAAAAAAAAAAAAGACCGGAGTAAATTCGTACTAGCTGTACCACCGCTTAAACCAAATGTATATTGGTACAGCAAAACAAACGCCAGAATGAAGGAAAAGCTACTTTTAGTTCTGTCTTTTGTTTGCTTGTTTGTTTAAAAATTACCAGACAATAATCATTTAGGAGAAACTGAAAGTTATAAACATTGAAGAGAGACTGTTATAAATTTTTATTATTACTGTTGTGAAACATGTCAAGATTGCTTGCCAATTTAACAGACATCTCCATTTGAAAGGAATCTAAGCCCTGATCCAGCACCTCTCAAAAGCATGCCTCAATGTAAGCATGTACTTAGATCCTGTCAAAGCTAATGCAGCCTTAAACATGTGCTTTAAGTCCAGTGCAGAACACAGGTAAACCTCAGCAAATGTTTAAATGCTTTCCTAAATGGGAACCAGAAACACAATTCCTGGAACACATGCTATTCTGTGATGTTAACATGGAGAAGTGAAAATAAAATAACTCAGAAAAAAAAACATTTTGATTGAATTGCTGAACACGATGCTATCTCCTCCTTCTTAGATATTCCCTTCAAAGGGAAATAAGCTACATGGTTTGGAAGTTTCACTGCCTCCCATTACAAGAAGTACCAGTAACTCTGCAATGCATTGAAAGTTATCCGTACAAGTGCTATTGCCCATGTGAAAAATGAAAATATAAAGAGTCTCACCAAGTCGGTACTGAGCCACTCCTCAATGTCATCCATGACAGAGGACTGTGCAACAGGGATCTAGGGAGTGCAGCGAGAGAACAGCAAGGCAGGCAAAAACCAAAACACATCCACAATCATGGCCACAGAGCGATGGAAAACGCCAGAAATAAGATTAAAAACAAAACAAAAACAAAGATGTAAGATGTGCTGGAAAAAAAAGGCAACAAAATATAAATGGCATTTCAAATAAAGAAACACTTGGAAAGGAAATTATGAACAACAAGGCTAAAAAAAACCAGGAGAAAGATTATGGGGAATGATGTGACTTGATGCCAGCGTAAGATGGGTAACTTCTCGACCACATATTAAAACCATCAAGATGGACTGATGATTCTAATCTTGATCGTGAAAAGCTTTTAAGGGTAGAATACTGGATATCAGTTAGGCTTTGAAATGTTAAATTTACCTTTTACTTTTTAAAATGGGTATTAGCCACAGTGAAGGGTTAGCAAAAAGAGGGGCTCAAAGTCTTCAGGCAATGCTCCTATGAAAACAATTTCATTTTCTCCGCAGGTGGAGGCAGGCAGAGCCCAGGGTACACAGTCGTGTTTCCTTCCAGATCCTCCTCCCACCACACCACTGAGCCTTGGCAAGCCTCAGCACACCAGTTTAAAGCAAAAGCATCCTGGCTCCCTGGTCCCACTCCTCTGTCAAAGGTGACCCTCTACGCAGCAGAGGTGGCAGAACCCAAAGTGTGGCGGTGCGAAGTGTGGAGTCTTAAAGGTGAAGGTGAGGAGGAGCATGGGGCAGCAGCTCCTGGAGCGGGCAGAGGAGGAGAGCACAGCACGGGCTCGTCTTGGCTCCTGCACCAGCAATGCCTTGTAGTGCTGCAGCAAGGCTCACCGGAGCCTGCCCGTCAGGCCCCCATGGATGGTTTAACAAGAAGGCATGGAAGGTTTGCCTCTCCTCTTGTGATAAAACCGCTCACATTACGTTGTGCAATTGCAACAGGCAGCACAGACGCAGCGTGCCGAGGGCTGAGGTGCAGCTATTTCACAAAGCGCTACAAGCAATTGGGTCAGCCAAGGGAAATTACTGCGTATGAGGTGTAGAATTTCCTGACTTAACTACGCTGCTTAAATACACCAGAGGGCTGCAGAAGTAAACAGGAAAACATCACAATAGATCTCGTAAGGACAACCTGAAAAACACTTGGAAAGCAATGTCGGACACACAGGTTCCAGGCCAGAGCACAGTGGTTGAGCAGCAGGGCTGGCAGACAAGAGATCTCGCAGTGCTCGAGGCTTTTCTAGGAAGAAAAAGTGTCAGGGGTTGTCCACAGCTTTGCCTGAAACCTCTCACGGGAAGAAGAGATGAAAGAGGGTCTGCAGATGAATTTGCTGGGAGATGTAGTTTTCTCAGAGACTTCTAGTGGAGGAAGATAGACAGACACTGAATTACAGAGGCAGCAGCAGAGACTGATGCTGTTTCACAGAGCTCCTCAATAATTTTTTTTCTAATTGTCCTGGTTTCAGCTGGGATAGAGTTAATTGCCTTCCTAGTAGCTGGTACGGTGCTATGTTTTGGGTTCAGTATGAGAAGAATGTTGATAACACACTGATGTTTTCAGCTGTTGCTAAGTATCGTTTAGACTAAAGTCAAGGATTTTTCAGCTTCTCATGCCCAGCCACCGAGAAGGCTGGAAGGGCACAAGTTGTTGGGACAGGACACAGCCAGGGCAGCTGACCCAAACTGGCCAATGGGGTATTCCAGACCATGGGACGTCACATCTAGGAAATAAACTGGGGGAAGTGGGGGCTTAAGTGGTCCTTTGCACTGAGGACGTCAGTTAAGATCTTGCTCGAGGTGAGGTCTGCTAAGGTGCGTTAGTTGCGTCAAAGGACTGGAAATCCAGGGCTCAATCCAAAGCATCTCCCACAAGAGAGGCACCAGGAAGGTGGCTTGGCTCTGACTCTGCAGGTTGCTGGACAAAGCGCACATGACAGATCCAAGAAGGGTCAGAGGTAGTAGTTGTCATTTTGCTTTCAGCTAATACATGAAGATCCCGAACAGAAAATAAGGTCCTGCAGTTTCCCTTAGAATGGTCTAGATTTAGGATAATCACCCCTTTTTAATTTGCAATGGAGAGCTGAATCATGCACGTACAACACTAACGCAGTGTGCTGAAGCTGCTGCAAGCTGGCCCAGATGGCCATTAATGAGAGGAGGGCTCTGCAGACATCTTCTAACATGTTCCTTCCCAAGGGCAAGTTGCATCTTGTAGAACTGGCTTGTTATTTTAACAGCTTTGGAAAATACTGGCTTCAGAGATACAAAGCAATGAATTTATTCAGCCTACAGCAACCTAAAACCTACTGCAGAAGTTTCACTGCTGTCTCTCAGCTGTACTGCTTAATGCTGCACACAATAAGTAATGCTTTGGAAGGTGTAGCCTTCAGAGCCGTTGGCTAGTTTGCAGCTCAGAAAGGTACCTGCATTTCTTTAAGGATAAGAAAATCTGTATGGTGAGGAGGAGGAATATAGCAGGGTTTTTTTGCTTTTTTGTAAATAAAATAAGAGCAGCTATTCTAAAAAGCATGGTGGTACTGTGGTCCCTGTATTAGGAGGAACAGCAATTCAAATCTTGGGTATCCTGATAACACAACAGATGACTGAGCAAGTAATGGATTCCTGAGAATCGCAGGAATCCTGAGTTTGCAAGAGTCCTCAAAGAACAGCTCAGCAGTATAGGACTCCATGCTGCTGTGTCTTCTAAGATTTAAAAAAAAGGGGGCAGGGGAGAAAAGAAAAAGGAATTCTACTTTCAGACAGACCTACTTTATATAACAAACAAACAAAAGCTTCAGAAGTGCAAGAACACTTCTCACAGGTTGTGTATAAGAAGCAGAGAGAGCTGCAAGATAAACATTTGAGCATGTCAGCCATTTGCAATTCAGCACTGACCTTTTAAAAAACTTCCCCCATCTTCGAGCACACTTGCAGAAGAACCAAAGGTTTGTATCTATTGCTCTTTCCATGCTCAAACTTCCAATTTACCTTCCTCAGACCGAGCCCCATTTTCCCCATAAAACATGGGTTAAATGTATCAGGTTTAATTTGTTGAAGAATAAAGAAGGGGGAAACTCTCAATAGTAACTGGAAGTTTTAAAATATTTTAACTGTAACATTGTACCATTTATATTTCATTTGAAACTGACCACACACAGAAGTTCATTTTTTTGCCAGTTGGTTGTGTATTTGGCAAGTCTCACCCTTCCAGAAGCCCTAAACTGAAAAACATGGAGGGGCGTTTTTTTAAAACTAATCCCCTAAAACACAACAGAAGCAATATAAAAATAAATTAGCTAGTTTACACATTAAAAAAGACAACAGTTTCTGGGAACAAACAGCAGTGGCAGCCATAGACTACATAGAAATGGCTCCAGAATGGGATACCGTCTTGTTAATACTTCGATTATGCAAACATACACAGTCTAGTGAAGCGCTCAATCTTGGCAAGACAGCTCCCTAGATAGCCAGTGTTGGCTGCAAGAGCTGTTTTTGTAACGATATTGTGATTTCTTCTTTAAACGTCTATACTCTAAGTAAATGAAAATTAAGTCTCAAAATATTTTGGGGTACTTTAAGTAACTGGCTTTAATTAAAACTTGGGCTTATAGTTCAAATTCCTTTTTTATTTATTCTTTGGAAAATCCTACAAATGGGATCATCTCAACAGTCCTGAAAGGGAAATGGAAAAGGAGGGCTGGGAGAACAAAACCAAGCGTTCAATCCCACAAAACCCACAGCAACCTGGAATTCAAGTTCATACTTATCTAAGTTAGATTGTGTTGGTGTTCTCACTAGCAATCAAAAGCCAAAGAGTGTTGCCAATATATTTCCTCAGAAGTCATAAAATCCAATATTCTACCCTTAAAAAGACAGTTTAAGGTTATTATTATCACATTTTATTTCTATTAAAAATGATCCCACTGGAAAAGAAGCAGGTATGAAATGACAATCCAGGTCTCTAGTTGAGCTTATTAATGTTCTTAAAATGTTTAACAAGGTTCATGCTAATTGTTTCTAGACTACTGTCTTGTAGTAGCTTAGTTAATTCCACTTCTTTCTAGATGTTTAACAAAGCTGACACCAATACTTGTTTAGCTGCTATTCACTGCTCCCCGTTAGTTAGCAATAGTAAAGAAAGCTCTCTCATTTCTACAGTAGCAGAACGAGAGCACTGACATGCACAGTAGCAGTCTACTCCAGCTTACTACTACAGTCTTACCATCTATTTAAAGCTGCTGTGATCTTGAAATAGCTGCCTGGCCTCAATATTAGAACATGTTTGACTTTACATGTAAGGATTGAATTAGCTACTTGATTACTTCTAACTGTGTTTACACATCACATAGATCAGGAAGACAAGAGCTCAGGTGCAGTATGTTCCCCAACACAGCCTGTTGTTCCTGTACAACAACCAGCCAATCTGGATTTGATAGACGTTTCCAGACAGCAAAAGCCTTCCTTCATATGTGGTATCACATTGTCCTTGTAGACTGCTCCACAAAATGCCATGGCTGGACAGGTAATGAAACCCACATGTCTTCAGAACAAGGGAACACGCCTGCTTGCCTTCAAAAGGGAGAGGGGTCCTACCACACATAAGAAATGAGATCTTCACATGTTTATTTCTCAGTTTGTCCACAATTCAAGCACTTTAGTCTCCAAGAAGATGATGTATTTCAACAGTCTCATGTTACCCAAATAATTTCCACATCTTAGATCCTATCTCTCTGTTGAAGGCATACATAGTGGCATCTCACTTTGTTACTAATTAACATCTCGGCAAAGGTTTCATTTAGTTTTCACTCACTTATCTTTACTACAGAGAGGAATCTCCTCTCCAGCCAGGCATGCTGCTGGTGGTCAAGATGCAATGCTGAAAGCTGTTTGTATTGCTTTCTGTGAATTCTGGTTCATTCAGTTTCATTCTTCCCCTGCCACTGTCCCAAATAATGTCTGTCCTGACATAGTGGCTTAAGCAACACCTGCTTCTCACTTTCGTAACAAATACCCATTTGGCCTGTGAGTAGGGTGACAGATTATTCTAACAAATTAATATATTCATGGAAATCTCAACAGCTGCCCAAACTCATGAGAAGGGAACTGGAATTACCTGCACTAAAATGTGGTGGCCTTGTGCCTAAGAGCTGTTGATACAGACCCTTGTATGACACCTGCATGGCCTAACTTGCAAAACCCCAGACCTTACACTGCAAACAGATCTGGTACTGGAACAGCTCAGGTAACAGCCCTAAGTCATGTTTGAACCAGGAACATTTTCTGCAGGTATCGTTTTGCCTGCATTAGTTTTGTAGGTATAGCTGGAATGGGTAAAGGTGTGGTTTGTGTCTCTGTGGTCCTGGCATCACCTTGCCAGCAGAATTGAGCTGTAGATTAAGCTGGAACAGAAACAACGCTGCGAAATTCACTGGGAGAGTACACACAGAGCCCTGAATGAGCCTCCTTCTGCAAAGGTGTGTTGGTGAACTGGAATGCACAGAAAAGGAGTGGGAAGAACTCAACCCTAAGCTTAAATGTATTGTGGTTTGGAAAGCACGTCAGGTCATGAGGGGTCCAAGTACCACTCTGGCAAGGTGGAGACCCTTTCAGTGGTCTCAGTGTTGTACAGGCACAAGTAATAGCAATGTCAGCTCACCCCTCTCTTCCCTCTCATCTCAAAAGTACAAAAAGTTACCAAAGAATGTGCGCATCAAGTTCATACCTGGGATGCTAGTTATTCCACTGGTATTGCAAATGCTAAAAAGTTGTATTAATAAATATGGTTAAGAACTACAGCCAGTTAAGAGAGTAACAGAGTTAATGATTAGTTTAGTTTTATTTTAGGTATTTCTCTCTCATACTTAGCATAAAAACAAGGTGACAGGCTTGTAAGAGCAGTGACTGGCTGGACAGCCAGACCCCCTTCCCTCCCCAAATCCATGTTCCTCCATGAATGCTGCAGTATCCTTTTTCCAGACTGAATAACCACAAGCCAATGAACGAATATTGTGTTTGTTTTTTTAATAAAGCAGTGGTGTGAGTGGTGTGAACAGCAGGGGTGCCGATTTTATGCTTCCCTGCTCTTGTAAACAGTGGAAAGGCAAAGAAGAGGAACTAACTCAATCACTGGATTATTCATTATGGATGAACATCTAACAGTGGCATAGTACATCTCTGGCTGCAACAGAGCCACCAAACAGCAAGAGCCTCTGTGAACCACAATCAACAGTATCAGAGGCAAAGCAAGCGCTGCTCACTTTATGGCTTTTCCCTCCCATGTTACAAGCTGTGGGTCTCTGACAAGCACTGAAATGAAACTGGCTCCCAAGGATAGATACCTACAACTGGGCTTATCCACGACTGCTAGCAGGCACAGAACTGCTTCTAGGTGCTTGCACGGGGAGGCAGATAGGACCGTATATATGCACGCATCCAATCACCGTGCATGCACCAGCCATGCAAACTTCTCACAAATTCACAAGCTGGCCCTCAGAGTAAACTGGATTAGCCCTAAGCCTAGAAGAATAAATGCAAAGTGTTTCACAAAGTTCGTGCGCTTTGATATTGCACACTCTGGATTTTCGCAACCTTAAACTCTCTGGGTTGTTTCTCTTTTTAAGCACTGGGCTGCTTAGTCTGGGACATTTAAGGCTCTTGCCAGAGTGAGGCATTTCCATTCCACATGCCTCCTGACACCCAGCCCCTCAAGCTGCACTGCAAGCTCACCCCAGCCCAAAGGGAATTCTGCACCTTTCTGAACTTGGCTGCAGTCAGGACTGTCTCAGAGGGACTTTGTACAGTTAGGTCACATTATTGGTACTAATGTCAAACACTTAAAGTGAGGGATTACGTTGTCCAAAAATACAAAATAGGTCTTAGAACTTGGCTTTAAGGCATAGTTGAGGCTATTTTTTACCTACCTCTGACTTCTGCACTTAAAGCAGACTTTTGAACTTCTGCCTGCAAGCATGTTGATGAAGGACAACTTCAAACAAGGTCAAAACGCGCATGTATTCAGTGATCTTCAGAAGCTTGATTTTATCAGAGCACTGGCATCACTAGACACGGGACTTAAATCCCTACAGCCAGAAACACGACTGTACCTTTTGGAGTCTGAATCCTAATGTCACTGGGGTGGAAGATGTCAATCTGGGTAGCAGTTCTCCCATTCTCTTCCTTTCACAAAGAACTATCCCTACATTACTCAATTCAATTAGGTATGATTCTACAACTTCTGTATGTCTATTACAGACCACAAAGTTAAGCACTACCAGAAGAGGCTGCTTTAAAGACATGTAGAAAGTGTCTTCTTTATGAAGAAGATCCATGAGACTTGTGTTTATCCCTCGAAAAGTGGATACTGCATAAATAAATCAAGACAGTATAAGGAACCAGTTGGATCCCCAGGCCTCTTCTGAAGGTGATGTGGGATCCTACAAATGATTCAGTCGGTTACAGGTCTTTGTGCTATGTAAACCAGAAATTGGTGCAAATCTTTCCCTTTGCCCCAGGTAGGAAATAAACTCCTTGTACTGTCTGATTTCAAGTGGTTCAGTAGGGCAGGACGAGAGGTGAATGGAGGATGGTTATTCTAGGTAAAGGGACTGGGGTGGGCAGTAGGAATTGCTTCACTGGTGAAGTCCTCACCATTCCTTGTGTAATTAGCCACTTGTCTATAGGCTCCATGTCTGAGTTCCCACCTTTACCTCTCCTCTGTGTTGAGAACAGAAAGGTCCATAAAGAGATAAACCACAGCAACAACCCATGATAAAGTAATATAAGAGCAGCAAATTAAAAACTTCATATACACATACACACACACACACACACACAGAGTTGCCTATGGTAGCTTCTGGCAGCAGCTGCATCCCCCTCTGCTCCCTGTCAGCTCTGTCTGTGGAGGTACAGACCTCACCCCAACCTCTGCCACTTCCTACAGACAGTTCACAGAATTTTAGCACTTCCTCCATGCTGATATTAAAAAAAAAAGTAAAAAAAAAATAAAAATCACTGACTAGTAGTGAGGCTGATGTTTGTCATCTTCTTAGAAGAAAAAGTATAGGCTATACAATCTATTAAAATCAGTCAGACTTTACCAGAAAGACTAGTATTACACATTGTGGAGTTTCCCTTGTTTACAAAGCTGTGAGTTGCAGCACACCCTACTTACCTCCTTAATCTCATCTTACAGACTCTGCCCCAAACTCTAACAGTACGACAGCATTAGTGATGGCACTGAGCAGGAGGGTAAGTAATGGCAGTTTGCTGCAGTGTTCTGGCAGCCTTTCAAACTGCCCCTCTTGAAGAGCGACAGAGGTTAAAAGGACCGCTGATGCATCCAGTTCCTCTAAGCAGGTTGCAGACTGCATGGCACAGCAACACAAAGACTCTCAAGATGGCTTCTTGTTCTTCAGCACCTCATCCCTGAGCCAGGACCCGGATGCAGAGTCATATCTAGCTCTGGAGGGGCTTGCTCAGGACTGGCAGAGCACAGCGGTTCCAGCCCACCTGCCCTGCCAGCACTGGGATAGCTCAGCAGACAGCCACTGGTACGTTTACGTACCTCCATTCAGATACCCGTATACATGGTATATATCTCCTGTACCCACTACCACATCTTTTATGTCTCATTTCAGTACTTGTGCTGAGAAAAAAAAAAAAAGGGAGAAATCACTCTAACTTCATCTACTATCTGTGTAACACTAGAGAATTGTTTCTTGGACACCCCTCCTCCCAGTTGTGATCATGCAACAATTCTGTGGCAACAAAAGCAATTCCCAACATGGAAAAGCAATATTAAGAAAACAGTGTATTTTTAGCTCATCTTGTTTCCAGCTGCTAAATCATATTAAAAGACAGCTAATGCCACGTGATTAGCCATCTCTCTACATACCATTCTGAGAATGACTACATTAGAAACGTCGGATGTGCTGAATTTTATCACTGGACAACTGTGCTGGAACAAGATGTGTGTGAAGAACGTGTTGCGAAGCTTTTGGCTCCTCCCTAGAGCTGTTCTTAAATTAGCTCTCTACGCAAATTAACGCATGTCTTTCGCTTACTGAGCACTGCCAGTTTTTTTGCTACACATGCCGGGGCTGGTAACTTTAGGAGAGTTTAATTTTCATTTCCTTTAAGGAGAGACACCCACAAGCCTCACAACACTTGACAAGAAGCAGTGTTTACCAATTTCTGAAAGACTGCATTTCAAAACAAGCTATTCTGATTACATGATACAGTCATTAGGACCTTTGAAAAGAGGCTGAAAGTCTCTGTGACATCTCAGAGCCCAAAGTTCCACAACCCGTAAAGTGTTTGCCCAAAAAAACTTTGACCGTCAGATTAGCTTAGACACAGCCCTTTGAACTGACAACACTTGGGGCAGAGCAGCAGCTATGCTGGTGTGAATGACACATCGCATTCGTGCCTCAAGCAGAATTGGCTGAGAACAAAAGTGTTAATAAATAAGGACATGACCCCATGGCCACCAGGGGAATAGAGCCCCCTTGACCAGTAGCTAAATGCAAGCCTCTTGTGTTTAGTTAGCCAGGAACAAAGAGCAGAATCTCCAATCCTTTCCCAGGTCCTGCCAATAACACAGCACAGTGATACTGCGGGCTTGGGTTGTCACACTGGCTTCAGGAATTCCTCTCTCACCCCACTTAATATACTTCCACCCCTGCCTCCCCATGCTTCCCCCTTTTCCCTCATTACTGCTGGCATGAGTTTTTGTGGGGCCGAGCTTGAAACTGGTCACAGGGCTGACCTGGGTTATAAATTACACTTTTTGCAGGAGGACAGGGACAGGAACAAGCAGATAGATTTGTGGGGCAGGGGGATGCTCTGTAAGAAATCACTGCTGAAGCCCTGCTACCACTGAACTATGGCCGAAGCAGGCAGACAGCTGTGATCTGACCTCAGCTGGCTTTGAACGCAAATTCTCCCTGGCTCAGAGCACAAGCTGCCAGGCATGCCAGCTGCCCTGAGCACTCCCATTTCAACTTATGAAAGAACCAGGGCGAGATCAGCCAAGGCATGGGGAGGCAATTCTCAGTGGAGGGAGGCGTGGGCATGCTGCACCGGCTCTCCCATGCTACACTGGCTCTGCCGTGCTCCCTAGTGGTCAGCACAGACCAAAATTAGACTAGGAAAAGGCTCTGAACTTGCACTGTCATCCAAAATCACGCAGCTGAGTACAAAAGAGCAGGACAGTTTTAAAAAGGAGGGTGGTAGAAAGGGGTTAAGGGACGATCTGAAAGCTCTTTTCACTTCTGCCTTCACCAAGGTATGCAGGCAAAACTGGCCAAGCTTGCTCTCTCAAGCATGTTTCTAGCACCAGCTGCTGTGAGGTGACAGCACATGGGCCTCTTCTGCCCACACAAGATAACAGGAGCCTGCCCTAGGACTGACAGAACAGACTGCATGCAAGGGCAGTTATGGCAAGGCATGTGAAGCATTAAAAGTCTACATAATTTCTCTCCCTGTACCTTGCTCGTGTATCCAAGCTCTTAGAGCAAAGTCTAACAGATTAAGACTGCAACAACTGTTGTAAGCAAAAATGAACCAAACAAACGCACACCAGTGTTCACAAGACATTCTCTACTTATTCTTTTCAGCAGTGACTCCAGTCAAAGAGCTAGACCCCCCCCGGCAAGCCGCAAGAACACAGGAAAATTTACCCACTATGATTTTGAAGTCTTTTAGGCTGGTGTGCTAAGTAGCAGCTCTTTAGAGATCATTACTGAGCAAGTACTTGCTCCTAGGTATCAATTTCAAAATAGCCAGTACTAGCATGTTGCTGGAATACATAATGAGAAGTCTCGGTCAAAGCAGCTGCCTAAACCTTGGATTCCACGCACGGCTTCAGATAACAAAATGCAGAGCAATGACCTACCCCTCCTGTGTTCTGTTTTCGAACATCCAGGGCAGATGCTAGTCCTTTGACAGCTTGTGGATCCTCATACGTCACGCTGAAAGAAAGGAACAAACCACAGAACTAGAAGGAAGTCCAGCAGTCACCCATGCAGAACGCGCTTGCTACTCTGATTTACTCCCCTGGAAACCAGAAAGCACATTTTTTTTCTTAACAAGACTTCAAGTGTACTAAGTGTATTCCAAGAAGAGGAGTGTGCTCTGTATAAAGACCATCTCTCAGTTTCAGTAAGCATGTTGAAGCAAAATGAGTAAGACTAGCATTATGAAAGGTAGGCAAATAGGTTACAAGGCACCATAAGCTTCTCCAAGAGCTAGCAGGGGACTATGAAAAGAGGCCTGATTACAGATGACGTTTCTCAAAGCTTTGAAGATGACATTTGGAAACCTGACCTTGATGAGTGCATGGGGGGAGGCAGAGGGAGACTCAGATGAAATATAACTAAGCAACTACGGTGAAGCATACAAAGAAATGCGCTATTTACAGGGGTTGGATTTGTAAAAAGCTTCTTAAATTGTTATGCAAAAGGAACATGTACCAGTCAGGTGACAGAAGCAATAGCATCATTTCTGAGAGCACAGTGGTGAATCATGAGGTGAAGCAGATGCCAACACCTGCCCATAAATCAGCCCCTGGGAGAAGCCACATGTCTGAACTGGAGGAGCACTTTCTCCTCCAGCATGCTGGCTTCTCCCAAGCTCTGAGCACAGCACCCAGAGGCTCTCATCTACACACTGCAGCAAGTCACACTCACATCTTTACTGCCTCACTGCTGCTCCATTTACACAGCGTACAATCCAAGGAAGATAGAGCAATCCTCCCTTGTGAAATCATGGACTGATATGCGCTCCTTGTTCCATTAACTCGCCGAAGGAGATAGAGGTGCAGTGTGGGAAGACTAGTTTCGTGCTTCATTTAGCACAAGAGACAGAGGGACCTCCATTAGATCTCTCTGCAATGCATCTCCTTTCTGACTGTACATTAGGGCTCTCAGCCTGAAATCTCCAGTGGTAATGTACTCCTCTACAGTGGAGCACATCTTCTCAATACTGATACTACAGCTAAGGCAGTACCAATAGCTATATTGATAACTGCAAATAAAAGATCCTAATAAATTTGCTGGCTCAAGTTTTCAAGAGCTGGCAAGTTTTTGATAATCTGCTGAGGTCTGAGCTAAACTATTTAATAACATTTCTTAGTTTGAGACAAACTGACTGCTGGTAGCCACTACGTCCTCTAGAATCTGAAACCAGAAGGAGGCAAGAAATAATATAAGAAAGAAAAATATCTGAGTGTGTCTTTTACTGAATCTCATTTGACAGGGATCAAAGGATTTCTTAATAAGTGCATAGATTTATTTTATATTAAAATAATTAGACCTGTTAAATGCCCTTGAAAGTGCCAGATTTGCAGCTCTAGAGATGCAAGACCTATGCATATAAACAAATTAGGGGTAGCATGGCGGTCAGGCAAGCTACGCTGCCTTGATAGCCCATGAGAGTCTGACTGCTGGGCCAAAGGGAGAGTTTAAATGGATGGTAATTCTGTTTCCAAGCCCCTGATGACAGTAATTCAGTCACCAAAGTATATTTATGACCTTCAGGTGAAGGACCCTTACGCTCCTGTATCTCAAGAACCGGCCAGATAACAAGCCTTTATGAGAGGAAGCATCTGCAGAAATAAAGGCAAGTTCATTTCCAAGTTTCCAGTGAGCTCATTAACTAAGACAGTCAAATAACATGAGTCAGCCAGTCAGCTCTGCCCAGCAGCAGGAAATTCTCCACTCGCTCATACTAATAATGACCAACAGAGTAGGGATTGGATTAAAAGCACAAAAAAACACACCAAAATGAGTTTTTTTAGTCAAGAAGTTTCAGATTTATGCCCTTAGACAACAGCAATGCTGTGACTCAAACAGTGCTAAAGACGAACTCCAACATACTTCTTTCGCTGCTCAGCCAAGGAACTGCCTCTTGTCTGTGCAAACATGTCGAAGTCATCACGAGGATTACAGTGTTGTAGAGAGCTGAGTGTGCCACTGACGCTGTTTGTACCCAAGTCTGCAACCAGAGGCGAAAAAAGAGAACCAATGAAATAGCAAACCATATGGAAGCACCACTGCCCTGACTCTATAGGTTACAGAGGAAGTCATTAACAATACAGGGCAGCTATAGATACCATCTAGTCAACAGTTGCAGCACTGAGCACAGTTCTGTCTAGAAGAGGCTGGAGGCTGCTAATCATGCATTTCTTAAAAGACAAATGTAGAGATTGTCTTATTCCTCCTGGAAACACCCCACCATAAGTACTCCATCGAGAAGCCAGCATTTGGGAATTGGTGTGCACCTGCTCTCAATCTCATTCTGAGATATTTACTATTCACTAACATGGTCCAAAATTTTGGCATGGATACTAGTCTTCTCTACAATGTTGTCTCTCACCTATTGACTGTGAAACCAGCAGCTTCAAATCAAGTGATAATGCTACTGGCATAGTGCTGAAAGAGGTGAAGAACCTTCACTCAAATCAACTGATCCTATCTAGCAATCTCTGGTTTGATTTAATGTAAAACACCTAACAGTTTCATAAAAACTTTCATCCAAAGGTTTCAAATATTATTTGTAGAAGTGAAATCAAAGAACATTCACCAGACTGATTTCATGGAGGGCTATACCTAAGCAGAAATAAGAGTCGTAATACAAGTTTTAGCATGAACAAGAACCTGCATCCTTTCCTTCAGTCTCCCCTTTGGTTAATAAGCCCCTCCC
Organism: Elanus axillaris; assembly: GCA_026212715.1. Lineage (NCBI taxonomy): Eukaryota > Metazoa > Chordata > Aves > Accipitriformes > Accipitridae > Elanus > Elanus axillaris. The sequence continues at coordinate 16,900,544 of JANZLQ010000064.1, forward strand.
TTAGTGCCAGGCTGGTTCCCAACTACAGATCGCTACAGTGCAGGGGAGCGGGAAAGTCTTCCTAATCGTACAGGACACGTACCCAAACCTTCCAAAGGCTACATGGCAACATTAATCAGGTAGAGGAGAGCCAAAGGGAGCAGAAACTCCCTGACCCACAAGTGAAAAATGGCTCCTCATAAATCCCAACAGCCCACTGTGATAAAGGCTTGTACTGGGTGTTCAGGTTGGTCCCAGGGACCTCAGCAACCACTCAGACTTGCTCTCACAATCACACACCTGAATTGCCTAGCAGCCCCTGCATGCTGTTCAATACCCACAGACTGGTTAGGCTTGAAAAAGTCCACGCACTGCAGCCTCATGTTCATCAGCACTATTTAGACCAGGTACTTACCAAGCCCTGCAAGCTGTGAAGAAAGTGAAGATGGGGGTGCTGAGTTTCCAACCATTGGGCTTACTACGGCTGGAGAGCCAGGACCCAAATCTATTAAGTTGTCTTCTGTCACCTCATTCAGTACCTGTTGGGACACACGTAACATAGCAAGTTACACATGCCAGAGATTTCTTCTTGCAGTGCAACATGAAACACCAAAAAATAATAGGCACTTCCTAAAAAGATCTCTCTTGCATATTGCCAAATGGACCAGTCTCTTGGATACTACAATGATGAGTGCAGAATAAAAAGGGTCAGCCACCAAAAAAATCACAGTTTCACTGCTTAGCACAGCAGGAAGGTCTCCTGGAGGTCATCTACATCTCTTCCGATTTAGCTAATGCCCACCTCTTTAGCACCAGACCAACATCAGATCTAAGTCAAACTGAATTTAGTACCATCTTCCACATTAGGTATAAACTGTTTTCAGAAACAAAACTTTGTTGTGACTAAAGTTAGAATGCACAGCCTGTGCTGAAGTTTGCATCACACTGCAGTAGAAGTGGCAATCAAACAGGCAAAGTAAATAGAGGAAATGGTTAGAAGAATACAGAATAGAAAACGTAATAGTGTCACATACTAATTCATCATGAACCCAGATCCTGAACACTATAAACTGACTATAAAATAGTTTTTACTGAATGAATAATTAGAACTGTAACTCCTCAGCTTGGAAAGGGGCTGCTGAAAAAGAAGATGAGAGAGGTTCTTAAAATTATGAGTAGCATGAAGAAAATTAACCTGAACAGCGGTATTGTAAGACACAGTGAAGAAGAATTAGGTAGAGCAAATAAGAATTATTAAGTGGCTTGATCAAATGTAAATAAAATATTTATTACATATAAATACCCACATAAATATGTAAAAATGTGCAGTGAAACTCTGGAACTCACTGCTTAAGGACATTGTGAATTCCTAAAGTGGACACATGGACTCAAAAGCAATCAAAAAAGTTAACAGAGCAAAGAAAATCTATCAAGGATTGTGAACACAGAGATGTTTTAGTGTAACATCTTCCTGAGCTAAAAGTTGTCACTTGTGGTTTGCCACATTCTTGTGCTTTTTTGCTGGTATCCACTATTAGCCACTACAGGCAGGACACAGGGCTGGACAGGTAAAAAGTCTGATACTACTGATGTTAGTACGGCTAGTATGGTGTTAACTGCTGACAAAATAAATGGAGCTAGGTACTTACTCCATTGCTGGAATTTTGTGTTGAACGTCCCGATCTATATCGTTCAAATCTGTTTAGAAAAAAACCAAAAAACCAACATGGACTATCAAAATCACCAATAAACAATCAAAAACATGAGTTTATAACAAAGCCATGACATGCTTGCCACTGAACTTAGTTTTCGTTGGTTCAAGAGGGAACGCTGCAAGCTTTAAGTGCAAGCCAGCAAAAAGGGAGAACAGTTGCAGAAGTTGCATTCTTGGCAAATATTGAGTTGACTAATCTGATCTTGAAGCACACCCATGCCTGAAAAGCACCATAGGATTTGGTTTCGCGTTTTTTTTTCTTTGCTTGTTTCCATTAAGTGCTTTGTGATAGACCATTCTGTTAGCCAAGGGACAGAAAGAATTCCAGCAAGATTGATGCTCCCAGCTAAGTTGAGCACCACAGCAAGTCTTAACTCCCACTTAACAGCAGCACCCCCTTGCTGCAATACATGTAAATTAGAAGCCATATGCATATACTAGCACAGCCCTATCCAGGCAGCACATGGCAAGAGAAACAATGATCAGCAGATTAATTTCTTAAAACATTCTGGGTCAGCTCAAAGATTGTCAGAACCTATGTTCAAATAGGTTGGTACTTCCCGAGAATGAAAAGTAATGACGTTGGATAAAAATCCTCATACTTCTTAGGGGAAGAAGTCTGGCTAGTCAAGATCTGGTCTCTTCTCTGCTCCTTCCCCAACCAGCTGTGCATCTGGGGTCACAAACCTAAACCAAGCTTTCGTGAACTCAAAAAAGCAGAGGGAACTACCTCCACCCAAGGCCTGTCTGAGGGCAGTCCGATCTCCTTCCTTACCAGAAAAAGCACCGTGATTTCTCAGAGGCTAGAATTTTTCCTCATTTAAAATTAGTTTCATGTGTAACCTCTCTTTTCAGTAAAAAACCCATAATATTAATAATAATAATAATCCTGTGGGTTTTCTCCCAGATGGACTAAATACAGCTGGGAATCTCAAGCAAACTAAAATGTTTTCTTAATGTAACAGAGGAAAATGCAAACTTAAAAGGCAGCAAAAACAAATTCAGGCCCAAATTTCAATTTTAGGAAACCGTGGGTGTCTACTATTACTGGAAATGCAGCTCCCTTAGCTGGAAACCTAAGACACCTCCCACCTCATATTTCTCACCAAAAGGCTTATGAGCCACACGTTCGTTTACATCCAAAGCTTCCCAGCGAAGGCCAAAGCTCCTGCTTGAGTCACTGACAGAGCTCCGTACCCATACTAGAAATCAGTGTGATGAATGTGGAGCTTTTGGAATAGCAGAGAAGGAACTGGAATTTATTGAAATGCTCAGACCAGTGCAGCTATTCTACTACAAACAGCTTGCTAACATTACTCAGCTCACCTTTCAGTGTATAATGACTACAAATACATTAGCCCCAGTCAGCAAAGGCACAGATGGAGGAAAACAGAAAAAATACTAAGGCTGACCACACTAAACCTTAGTGACAGTTACACTCTGCCACTTGTAGAATCATGCTCATGCATGAAACACATACCATTCCACATAAAAAAACCAGCGTTTATTTCAAAGTTTGCCCCGATCTCCTCTGAATGACTAAATCAAAGACAAAAATTGAGGCCACTGAGTCTTCTTTCCAGCCTTTGCCATGACAGCATAGATTCACAGATCTAGAGTCTAATTTATTTTTAAAGGCTTGAGAAACAAAGCCCTGTGCTAAGAGCAAGTAACAAAGGGTACTCTTTAGTGCCTCACTCCCCAGGCCTGTCATTAAGGGGAAGATTAAACTTTCCCAAGACTGCTCTATCACGTGTCACCTACTGCAGCAGATGTGGCTGACAGCGCCTTTGTCTAACATGTCGAAAGTCCTGTGACCCAAGTCCCGCCCCTGGGGATGATTCCCACAGACCAACTCTTCAAAACCTCAGCTCTTCACAAGACAGGCTTTTTTCAAGATTTTAAGTGTTACTTAAAAACAAAACCCTTACATGCATGACAGTCACGCCCACCTCAGACAGCTCCCTTTGCACCAGTACTGGAACTAGAAAGCTCAGAGATCAGAAGACAGAGCTCACGGGAGCCTCCCTAAGCCAGGAAGCAGCACAAGCACTTGTGCAGAGCCCAGGCTAGCAAGTGGAACTAGCAAATGTGGCTGTGCTATTTTCAGTCCCAAGTCCCTACATCTCTACAGCACTGCACAACAGGGACTTGCAGACTCAAGTCTCTGCTAGTTCAGAGAGCTTTGCACAAGGTTATCCTGCATTTTACAGATACTCCCCACAAAAATTCAATGGCTAGGACAAAAAAAAAAAAAAGTAAAAAAAATCATAGTATTGGAGGAGACAATGGAATCAGGAACGTTACCATAAAAGACTGTAAAATGCTTTCTGTGGTTTGGTTCTCTGCATTTTCTTATGTTGGACCATTGGCCCAGATAGCCAACTCTTGTCAACTGACCTATTTTACACTTAAGTGAAAAACCCAGAACAAATGTAAATAGTTTATGGAAAAGGTGCCCCACCTTTCGTATCGGAGGAAGACGTTATTTAAATCATCATTCACATGCAGCAGTTCCTCTGTGACTTCTTCATTGGACACTCGTGAGATAAGCTCCACGATTCTCTGCTGCATAGCTCTACAGGTTCGGTTCAGTTCCTAGGAGGAATGCATTGTGCACACACATTCTGATAAGCAGCTAGCAATAAGTAGATTTAGTTGAGCTCTGTTCACAGCCAAACATATCTCCCAGCTGAGAAACACTAAGACAAGCCTATCTTTGCATGATTAAATGTCACCCAAAAGCACATCTAATCAAACATGCCCTTCAAGACGATGGCATAAAACCTTGAGAGCCTATTTACAAATCAACATCCTGATTCTTCTTTAACTCTGAGCACTTCAGAAAATAAATATCTATATTTTAGTGATCTGTTTTAAGAATAAAACATGTTAATACAACAGCTTTCCAGAAGAGAGCTTTCAAGGAAAATTCAATCTGCTCTTTTTGGCAGTATCACCCTTAAAAACTAAAAGATGCACATGGTGGAACAAGGAGGGGGAAAAAAGTTCATCAGGGCTACCACAAGTAGCTAAGTGTGTGTTAGGAAGAGAAGTGTTGGGGACAGAGAACTTACCAACTATGGAGAACATGAGGGTGAACACAAAACAAGGAGCAGGAAAAGATGAGCACACCACACATACTTCAATAATGAACTATACACAGAAACATTCCTTTCAACTGAGCAAGTCCACAGACAAGAGACTGCAAAAAGGCAGTGGGGAGTTTCAGAAGAAAATTTTAAAGAATATAGAGTAAGGGCATTTATTTTAGAAGTCTCTCATGCCAAGAAATCTAGATTTGAGTTTGCCTAAACCAGGAGTTCTCATGCTTCCAGGACATCTCTTCCATCACCAATTACTTAGCAGAATTCTTTACTCCTGAAAGGCCTCAAGACCAAAGGTCAAAACTGGTCTGTTGAGGAAGAACTACAAGAAGAAATGTGACATATGGCATGGTGCCACTGATTAGGCCCACGGTTTTACTTCAATAAGCACTGACATTTCAACTAAAGCATGTCCCTCTGTCATCTTCTCTCCCAGCCCCCCCCCCAGCTCCACTTCACAGCAAAAATTCAGCACTAAACAAGGATGACTTGTTGGTACACAACCTTCGGGATGAAAGCAAAAATGTGTTTGTTTTCCTTGCTTGGTCTGACATCCTAAGCTCTGGATAAATTTCACCTAGTGCAATCCAGCTGCCTTAACAGCTTGAGGAATGTGTTCTCCAATGTCAGTTTTGATCCCATCACTTGAGAAGCAGATTGTGACATTTCAGAGGTTTGTTTGCTGCCTTTCTGAGAGGGCTGACAGTACCTATCTATTCTGCTCAGAGCTGGCTCTCTAGCAAGCTGTTTACATTTGATTGTTAGAGAAAATGTCAGGAATTATTTAAGGAGGAGGGCTATATAAACCTCAAAGCAAGGAGTCCTTGCATGCAGCAACCGGCTCACAGCTTTCAAAAGACTAACCATCCTTTGTGATCAAAAACGGTTTCTCCCCAGCTCTGTGATTCAGATTTAGGATGCAGCAGTCAAAGAAGGGAACCAGTTGGAATAAAGAATCGTTGCTGTCACTCCATTTTATGATCAAGTTCTTTCACCTTAAAGCTATGCCGTAAGGTTACACTGTCAAGATGTTAGTAGTTGCTTCTGAATGTAAGCAAACTGTTCTACACTGTTCTGGTCTATTGTGGTTTCCTGGAAGCTTCTTTTGTTTTGAGCAGTCCGACCCAAATGGGCAGTAACTGAAAGGCTCTTTATTGCAAAGCCTCTCATCAGCTGCCATGATGACTCCGAGACAAACACACAATACCACTGCATGGGAGAGACCAGTTTTTGGATGGAATTCAAACTCTGATGTATCACAGAGAGTAATTCCCTGCCTTCCTCCAAATGTACTGCTGTGGGAGCCCATCCTCCCTGCTGGAGGATCAAAACAGAAGCTTCTTTCTAAGCTATGGAAAGGCAAATACCATGTTAAGGGCAGCAGCTGGAATGCTAGATCACAGTATTCCTCATCTGTATTGCATGCAGTACTGTATTACTTTCCTCAACCAAAAGGCTACCCTGCTACTACTGGCCTAGGGAAGCAGGTAGGAAACCTGAGACATGAGCTCAACTTACACTATTTTACCTCTTGAGATAATGAATGCTGCACTGGATTGAGACTTTCCAGCAAATAAATCCCTTCTGATTATGGAGTCTAACCCTCCGGACAGCATGAAATTTTGCCTGAGCACCTGCCTTAAGACACTATCTTCAGGAGAAGCTACAGCACATCTTCTGGAATGACAGTTAGTTCATACATAAGATTTCAAGTGGCAGAGAATCCACAGACCCTTTGCAATATTTAGTCCAGCTGGAACCATGGAGTGTTTTTTTCCTGCATAGTGACTGGGAACGTTTTGACACTGTATGAGTGATGATGGAGGAAGTAAAAGAAGCAGAAGTGCTCCGGGTTTACAGAGCCTATGGCAATTCTAAGCTGCTTTGTGGTAAAGGAGACTTTTTATTCAACATTGGGAAAAATTTCTAACTACATGGAGAAGAAAGCATTGGAACAAGTTTCAAGGGAAGTTAGGAAATCCTTGTCACTGGAAGCTTTAACAAATGAGTAACATCAAGTGATGAGACTAACCAGGGTCAAGCACAGCCCATATTCATTATGTAAACCAAACAAACCAAGGCAGTGAAGTAAACTACAACAAAACCCACATCCCCCAGAGAAACTCAAGCACAGCAAGGAAGAGAATCACATTTGCTAGAAAACTGTTACCTGGAGTAGCTCAAGGTCTGAGGAATCCTCTTGTCCAGGTACCATTTCTGTTAGCATTTCAGACATCACTTTTGTATTCCCACGAACAATATCCAGTTCACTGCGCAGCCGGGCAATCTACATTGGGGTAAAAAGACAGCAAAATACTCCATAATCCTTTGGTTTAACCAGATAATTTTCAAGAACTGACTTTGTGATACCACTAGTTCTGTCTGACTTGATATCTGAGGCTCCAGATATTCTAGCAGGGAAAAAAAAAAGTAAAGATAAAAAGTTTACCCAGGAGAGAATTTTAGAAAAACAAAAGAAAAAGAAAAGAACTTTGTATAACCACTTACTGTCATCACAAACCCAGATGAGCTATGCATGTATGGAAGGGAAGCAATTGAAAACAGCAGCTAAAAACAGACCTTGGTTGCAGTACACCTTGCGTGCCTCACTGAAGCGTGGGGAAAGATGTACAAATGTTCATCAGGATCTTTGGCTCTGAAGTTATTATTTTTGCAGAGAGAAAAGAAGATCCTGTACTAGGGCATTTTCAAGGGTCTTACGGATGCAGACTTAACTCCCTGTTTAGAAAGACTTCCTGCATCTGGAAGACATTCTGTGCCTTTAAAGGAGGGGGGCTAATGATAATAATTGCTAACCTACTGCACACCTGTGAGTGGACGGGTACATCAGATTGTGAGGTTTTGTCACTGCTGCCATTAGGAGGCCATACATACAAATCTAAAGCCTAGATTTTACAGTATAATAGGAGGAAAGATTACTAAGCAGAACCAGACCTAGGAGGCAATCAAAGTCAAAAGAGTTAAAATGAAAGTTCCTCTGCAAATTGGTTTCTAATTTGATCTGTTGAAAGAGTCTCACTCAAAAGAATCATTATCCCAATACCTGTTCAGAATTAGCAGTGATGGGACCAGTCACATTCAAAGCTGGGGCCTGAGGAGCAGAATATGCTGTTGGAGAAGATGAAGAATAAGAACTGGTGCTCATCCTTTGCTGAGACTGTGAATTGTGCATATTTGCTGCAGGATCAACTTCAGGAACACTCTGCCACATCAGAAAGACAGGAGTTCAAAAGCTGAATTATGACAGCACTTGCTCTGTCAGCAACCTCAGCCCAAATATACTCAAATATAGAACATAATTGCACCTTGTGGAAAAGGTCAGTGTAGTTATGAGAACAGACTGGTGGGCCAGCCCATAAACAGACAGCTGCAACAAAAACACATACCCATAACTTTTGACCCAACCCACATGCATTTAAGTCAATTTATCTTTATAAGAAAAGTGGGAAGCCAAATAAAAACAAGAGCCAAAGATAAATAATTATGAATTATTTAAAACTAGGAATTAAGTTGCAGGCTTACAAAAAATAATGTGATACATTGATACTGAATTTAATTAATCTTGACATACGAATTGTAATCTTTCAGTCCTTGATCACTTGCATTTACCACTTCAAAGATTCATTAACTTCAGTTTTCAGAGTGAATAATCAGAACACCTGTGATCATTAAGTTCCTTCCTAGCAGCCGTTCTGTCATCTTTCCAGACCTAACTTTTCAGAGGTGTAAAGATCTCACACTACCATGGGGTCAGTGAGAGAGTCAGACTCTCTACACTTTTAAAAGACAGGCAGGCCTTGGTTCAGGCTTATCACCAACAGAAACAACCATACTTTTGAGTAAAAGAAGTAGATCTCAAACATATATCCTGCTAGACTCTCTCTGAACAGATTAGTTGCACTTGTCTGGTGGTTTTGTGGTACAAGACAAGTGTACAAACCTCCTCCAAACTTTTCTTTTCTCAGATTGATGTTTGACTCAAGGGAGGAGATACCATTAGCTTATCAGCCTGACAAATGCAGCTGTATTATGCTTCCCTTACATGCCGTTTCACTATTAAAAAAGTCCTCCCAGGAGAGAGAAAATAGGCCAAATTCAGAGAAACAAGAGGGGGAAGAAGAGTAGTTATCCAACTGTTTAGTCATCTTGGGAAAATACCCCTGGAATCACAATGCTGAAGCTTACCCTCTGTGGTGTGTGTATTGGAGACAAAGCATCAAGATCTGCCATGGGAAACTCTATGCCTTTCCTCTTGAGTTCTTCATAAATATGCACTACTCCAGTTAAATCTGGGCTACTTCGAAAGGCATCAGCCCAAGCCTGGAAAACATAAGCGATTATCCATAGACATTCCAAATGAAGTTCTAGCTCCACCCTGATCTCAGATAATGACTACAAAAGCTTTCATGTATTTCAGCTTTAAAGGAAAGCTGTAATCATTAGGCCTCGTCTAAAAGATCCTGCAAATATTAAGAGAGTCACGTACATGTTTTATTCAAATATAACAGACATGACCCCAGTGCACAGTAGCTATGTCTAGCCCCTGACATCGTCAAAATCTGTAAATGCAGATGAAAGCTTCTTCCAATCTCCTCTACTTAGAAGTGATTGCATGCTCATCTTTTCTGGCAAATTCTATGGCCAATGACCTGCCAGAAGAAGTCTGTGTGAAAGATTAAATTGATCTAAGCAAAATTCATAAAGTCATACAATAATCTTAGGTAATCTCAATTTACTTTGTGAAACATCATTTGTTGCCAAAGAAAACACACAGCTGTCAAGTTTTCTTCAGTATTTTATTTGGATCAAACTTAAATAAAAAATGGTGGTTTCTGAGGTTCTTGTATTGTGAAACATGCAGTCCCATGAGCAGCACAACTAATGAAGCCTGGGTTCTTTCAGAGCATATCCAACATTTAGACACCCCAGTGTGTCAGGAGGAACAAGTTTAAAGGGAGAATTTCACACAGCCAGAACACTCATAATATCTCTCCCGCATGAATTCTCTGGTGCCTAAAAAGACTTCAATTCACATTTGAGCTTTTTCTTCAGTGGGAGCACTAAGTGTTTCTCTTTGCTAGCCAGCCTCCTGTACTCATGAAATTGCTAGGAACATAATAACTTGAAAGCCTCTACCCTCTTTCACTTTTGCTGGAAATTAGCCAAGTATTAAAAATTTAGAGGAAGGAAAAATTGAAATATTATGACTCAATTAAAAATGAAGCATTCCACAAACCCCCACATATGTGAGGTAGAGTATCAGGGTGCTGGATCCAGAACTACTGCGAGACATGTGTGTGGGCTCTGAACTTAATTCATTTAGTCATCACTTTTACACTAGCTCTTTGACTATTTTTACTTTAAAAGCTGGTTTTAACCACTTTTTATATCTGAGAGGAGAGAAATCAAAGATAGCAAAGCAAGATAAGAAATAATATTAATATTTGACTTACACTCCTATTCTGTTCGATTTTAAGAAAGAGCGTTTCCTACCCTATGTGCCCAGGAGACAATCCATTATCAGTTGCAAGCTAACAATTCCGGGTTTGCTTCTCAGCTGTGTTAAGAGTAAATTAAACCGCATGAACTGTTCTGATGCACTGCAAGTCCAAACAGCCCTATTTGAGCCAGAGAAAACAGCTCCAACTGCAAAAAGCCATTCTATTTCCTTAGAACTGACCTTCCAAACCATCCTTAATTTTGATGGAGGTATTTGCTGTACACAAGTAACTCTACCCCTGCACTTCCTCCGCATTTTCAATTTACATAAGCCATGTGATTTATGCTTCTACATAATGGTATTCCCCACTTCAACTCTATTTGCAAGTAAGAGTGAAAAATGTCAGGCAAGGGATGCTCTATTTAATAATCACTTAAAATAAACTTAAGAGGCAAAAGTATGCTGCACTGCTACTCCCAAATTTTAATGAGGCTTGTTTGTCCAGGAGGATATAATAATGCATCCTCTTTCACTGGCTTACTATAGATTTTGTTCCAGGCACTAATGATGGTGAACTCACTTCATTTGCACTCTACCTTTCTAATATATTCTCTCTTCTGCAATTCTCTTTCCTGGAGAAAGGAGACACTTTCATTTGTATTCTTCTTCTGCCTGAGCTGGCAGCATTATCTACATTAGTGTGTCTCTCAGAGGTCACAAGCAGGTCTGGGCGCTACCATCCAAAGTGCTGTCTACACACATTGTAAGACAATCCCTGTCCTAGACAGCTTACAATTCAACTAGGCAAAAGTAATATTAGCTCTACTTTACGGATAAGGAGCTACACACAGAGTTTAGGAGACTTGCCCATTGTCCAAACAAGTGTATGACAGAGGTGAGATTGAATTCAGATCTTCTAAGACTTTGGACCAGACTATCAAAAGTAGATACTTAAGGATGCTGCTGTATAAATCCCACTTGGCACCTCAGTGTGCCCAAACAGCTTAATTAAATACCATTGAAAATCTGGCCCGTAAATCAGTGATCATCCCAAGACAATTTTTGCAGTGTCAGACACTTTTTAACACATGTACCCTCAAAATAATTTGCCTTGCTTCATCTTTGATGACAGTACTCTGCTACTGGGCAGCAAGGTGGTATGAACTCTGAGGTGATATGCAAGTTCTTACCACAGGCACAGCAATAAGGAATATTTCCAAGGCCTTTTAGCAAGGTGAAGAAGGAAGGATAACCAGTATGTAATACATGCTAATTCACGTACACTGGGAAATAGGTTGAGAAAGTGAGACACAGATGCTCAACATCTCAGAACAGTCAAATCTCCAGATAAGAAACTGGATGGCAGCTTCATTTACCCTTTCTATGGAAAGGCCCAGGAGTACAAGAGTTGTATGGTTGAAGAATACACTATTTGCACAGCTTTTTTCCATGCTTCCAAGTGCTATTAATCCTCTCATTTCTATTCTTATTAATTCCCTGGTATCAAAATGTAAAAATCCTACAGAAGGGGATAAATGTAATGTTAGTGGAGCAGAGCTGAGAAGAGATCAGCCCCATGGAACGGAGTTAACTTCAACTGCAGGGAGCTTAAAGAGCAAAGCCTAAGCTGAGCAAAGTGGTCATGACGTATGGGATATTTTGGGTATGAGTGTCCATAGGGCACCTAAGATGAGTGACTGCAATCACTTTTCCAAACTTGTCAGGCAATCTGCAAAACAAAGTCCCCTACCACCTCCAGCTCAAGACACACTAACAGAACCCACCCACAGGCAACTTTCATAATTCTCAGGCTTCTTATACCAAAAGGCATTTAGTACCCAGAGTGAGGCTTTTAGCTCTACTGCACTGATTCTACTCAGATAAAGCTGTTTAATACATTTGGGCAATGACTGCAGCTTTTTGGTTATGTTATAAACACTTTCATCTTAGTTGCATTGATGACTAGGAATCCACTTAAATCCAGGACCCAGAGTAACCAACTTCCTTCTTAAAACACTGTAGCAGAGCAAACAGTATGGAAACACACAGAGTTTCTCTTTACAGGACAGTATTTAACCTCATTTCCTGGTCACTGCATGGATCAGCTCTCCCACCAAAGCAGGCACACATCCGAGGGCTCAGTCAGATACACAAGAATTGCTTTTAATAATTTAATTAATATTGTGCTATTTTTTTTTAAAGCCTCGAGATTAGAGGCCAGAAATAAAGGGACCCCACAGACACCAAAGCAATGCCCACCTAATTCCCCCACCCAGCGTATCTCCTGTTCAGAAATCCCTTATTTACATTGTCATGCTCTAATGATGTCCTATCTGTGTATCCAAATAACAAATAAACCAGCAGAAATTCAACTGCATGGTTTGCCACAAAAATCAGAAGTATATTTGGAAAACTATGCTGTGCATTTGTAAATACCTTCCCACAAGAAACACTGCAGCAGGTTTATATCATTTCAAATACACAGTGTCTTTTAGTCTCTGGTGTATGCAATAGCCTGTAGGAGCTTAGTGATAAAGCTTCCTATAATTGTCAGATTTCCTCCAGGCAGGCACCAATGTTTCCTCATGTGTTGCTAATGGTTTGCAGAATTAACATGGCTGTTTATTGTCACACAGTACAGAAAAGAAAAGGGGCAGACAGGCCTACATCTGAACTTCCCCACTGCAGGCAAGGATCTGACAGTGCACTTTTACTGCACAATAACCAGAGAAAAGACACCAAAAACATTTTAACTCCTATATGGTCATTTACTTTTCTGTAACCATCTTTAAAAGGAATTCAGAATGCTTTCTAATGGAGGGAAACAGGTCCATTTTACGGTCACGGAAACAGACACAGAAAGGTAAGCGTTCTGCAACTGACCGTGAAAGTGCGATCCTCTACAATTTCCTGGCCTCAGATGACAAGTCCATCACAGAAGCAAGTCTCCAGCTTCTAGATTTGACTGTTAAGTTGCAATTATCTTTTAAGTCCTCTTGTTTTAGAGTACATTGGTACCTCTAACTAGAATCCAGACATTTCTCCCTGGATAAAGTATCTATGCATGTGCATGTCTGCTCTTCCCTGCCAATCTGGATATACTGTTTGTTTTTACATATTAAAAACTTGCCACATTTTTAATGATGACAGCATGTTTAGTGATGCATAGCACTGAAGCAAACAGTCCTTATTTCAGGCAGCAACATATGGAAGCGGAGACAAGCTGTGTACCTGAATCAGTGCTAGTACTTTATCCTGTACAATCGTGGGGGGATTATTCTTGGGTGAGATGATTTTCACCAGAACACCATCTATGAAGTCACGGTTTGCCACTAAGACGTGAAAGCGATGGCCACAGTTCTTCACGCAGGTCTCCAACACCTACACACACACAAAGAAACATTCATTGTTGGAGCAAAGCTTGATCACACACACAGCACCTATGTGGTTGGTTTCTGATTTTGGTTTTGTCTTTTTTTTTTTTATTTTAAAACTTTTGATGGAAGGGAGAGAAGATGGAGAAGTTACACTTATACTCTTAATTCTTCTTTTCTTCCCCAATTTTACCAAAAAACTTACTTTTCTACACACACATTTAGATGTAACTCACCCACCATTAACATAGTGGGCACTTTAGTGATCTACCTTTGCCTATGTTCAAGGTAAAGACATAAAAGTTTCTTCCGTTTCAAAGCAGAACTTTCCAACCTGTGCAGCTGAACAGTTAAGTACACAGCATCACATCAAGAGCAGGTAAGAGAGAGGACATCCTGTCACAGTGAGATATTATCATGCTGTGGCACTCCACCATTTTCTACGTACCTGGAACACAGCTGGACCCAGTTGCTCTGAGCTATAAGCCATGTTTCAGAGTTGGGAATTCAGGTGAATGATCTTCACTCATTCAAAACACTCCCTTGTGAATGTTCTGACAGGTTATACTTTGACACATTTTTCCCCTGCAACCTAGCTAGAGGCACCTTCCAGTTGCCATTCAACTGCCATGGAAGAACAGCTGTTGATTTTTCTCTGAAGAACATGATTAGCATGGAGATAAATCCAATGCGTCACTTCTCCTTACAGCCATGCCTAATAACCACTGTGACTCTGTATCTGAGGAGTCTGTAATTACTCTCCTACTTCAGCTACTTTCATCAGCCCTGATGACACAGACACATTCCTGATGAATTTCACTCTTTCCTACACAATGGATAATCTAATGGTTTGGTCTTTGGTAATCTGTCAAAATGACAGTCCAGGATAGGAAACAGCAAGAAGACAGAAAGTACAGTTACGCTTCATCAGGGAGATGCAACAAGAGCTGTGTGAAAGAATCATACAGATCACCTACCCACAGGAGTATAACTCGATCTAGTTACTGCTGCTCTTTCTTCAGACTGCTGCGATGCAGAGCCTGCCCAGCACCGTGTGGTCAGGAGTGCTGCATTACCCAGGAAACCCCTAGCTAAAGTCATCAGCAGGAAAGGTCACTGGCAAATTATCTCACACCTTAGCAGTGCTGCCTAAATGCACAGAATATAATTTACACTTTATTGAGTGAAATTAGATCAGCATAAATTAACACGAGTCTCCTACAAAGATCCAATCACAAGGGAAATCGTGAATCAGCTACTTATGAAGCTGAAAATATGGCAAGTTCACCATCATCACTTGCACATATGCCCACAGCTGTTGCCTTGGAGTGGAGGAATGGTTGGACACAGGGAGATGACAGTAGAAGCCAAAGCCCCAAAGGGTAAACAGACCCATTTGGGCTACTTCAATTTTCCTCAGTCAGTACTTGGGATGAATAAGAGCCCCGAAAAAAGTGGAAATCAATTGAGTCAGAAAAATGCTATGCGAAGGTTCCAGCAACTCTCCCCAAGGAAGCACGGAGGCAACTGGAGAGAAGAAAAGGGCAGAGCAGTGGCTGTTAAAGCAAATAGTGTGTACATTCAAGAGAGTGCCAGGAAAAGAAAAATGACAAAAGAAAAGGATTCTGCCCTTTTGAGGCATTCCAGCCTGCCCCCACTCACCGTCAGCGCCAGCATGACCTCTCTGTAATTTTTGTTTCCATTCAGCCTCTTCTTCAGTGCTCGAATGGCATCCTTTGGACTGAAGGAGAAATAAATTGTTTTTAAAAGACAGATCAGACACACTTTTCACATGCCATATATTGTGGGAAAAGGAATCCTTTACCAATTCCAGCTCGACATAAGCATGTGTGTTAACTTCAGATTACTTTACTACAACCAAACTAGGGTCATGTAGAATTATGTGAGGAGAAAAGAGATCACAGAAGTCAAGACCAGAGCAATGCCTGAGGCCTCCAAAAAGGCAGGATGTTGATCAAGCAGTAAAAATTGAGACCCACTCAGAAAAAGGCCCAGGGCGTAAGACCAGTGATCAGTTCTCCTGCAAACTGCAAGCAGCACAGCTTTTCTGATGCTGAAGGAGATGCATCAGAGAAGGTCTCTACTCAAGGGGCTGAAATTAACAGCACTGCAGCACTGCAAAGAGATGACACCTGCTGAAAACAAGAACCCCAGAAGTACAAAGTCAGTACCCTCTCCAACAATATGTTTTTCACCCCAGCCAGCCCAAGCAGAGACCGACCACAGAAAGTGCTGTATCATACAGTAGTTTTCTGAAATGCCTAAGGAGCTGGAAAACTAAGTAACTCATATGCAAATTGCATTCAAACTATAAGCATCTGCCCCAGACTCACTGGAGTTCCCTCACATGCTGACTATGACTGGATGAAGATTGTGTTCATGAACCTTTCAAAGTTTGCTGAAATAGCACATACCCTTCTTCTGTCTCGTTGATAATGTCACAGATCTCCATATTAAGTGTCCAGTCTTCACTCTGCAGAGAGCCATCTGTGGCCTTTTCTGTAAAGAAAAATAAATCTTTTCACATCTTCCTGATTAGGTACTATACTTCACTTCATCTTCAGTTACTCCAAGCTGAAACTATCCAGTAAAAGAAAGGGGGAGGGGGGGAGAGAAGTCCCCACAGCCTGTAAGTAATGTCAAACCTTCCCTCCTGGTTTTAGGGATCAGCATAGAAGCTTCCAGACAGAATCAATTATAACTCAAGCTCACCACCTTCAGCCCACATAGATGGACTGTTCTTTAAAGACTCCTGAATTCCTGGGAGAGTAGGAAAATGTCAGCTAATTCCAATTTAAACTTCTCAGATGCTGCACTGTTGGCAAGTTATGAGGTAGGAAAATCTCCCCCAAATCAATATGACCCCCTCCCTGTTTTAGTAGGAGAATACCTCCACATGAATGGAAGGAGGAAAGATGGCAACTTGGAAACAGAATTCAAGGAACTCCAGAATTTCAGCCTGAAAAGAGCCACCAGCACATGAAAACATTTACCACATGACAGTTCAGGTCATGATATCATTCATGGGCACCCCTTTTTGCGTGGAACTCTTTTACTCCTGTACTGTGGCCCCTCAGTATCTGCTTGCCAGGGGGCTGGGCACTGCTTCCTTCCATCCCATGCTATGAACCCACTCTCCTCGCCATGCTGGGACTACGTACACATCTCCCAAGCACAATCTGCCTTCCTCCCGACTCCCAAATGCCCCCTCACTATCTGCGTGGCAGGTAAGTCACTCTGGCGTCAGACTAAATTCTAAGGGAAGGATGACCTATAGTACTGTGACAGTGGCAGATGCCAACTGTTGGCAGTTTAATTTATAGACGTCTGCAAGAGTAGCATAACCATAACTTCCAAGTAATCAGTTGACAAGAACTATTTCCTCCTTGGGATTTCCTCCTAAATCAATATAGTTCTGTCTAGTGGTGCCTAGAACATCCCCTGAATTTTTCACACTTCTCACTTGCAGCATTACAACCCTGTGTGCATTATGCTACCCATTCAGAAATGCTGTCGAGTTGAACACAAAGCCTGCCGCCAGAGAGACCTAAAAAGGGGACCTTCAAGGCAAATGTGACCTTCTTCACTAAATAACTAGGTTTTTCTACAGATCCCTGGCATCCAATGTTGGAAGGTAAATAGGGTAAACAAAAGCATTTTTAAATTGCAAAATAAAACAAGAAAAAAAAACCTTTTAAACATTTTAAAGCAGAAACAAAACTGCAGATACCACCTTCCCCAAATATCCTTCTGTCTTTTCATCAGACCCCAACCTGTCCCCCAGAACAAGGCAGATTTTGTTTGAGAATGCCAGGCTCCAAGGACTTCATACATCTTTTTTTTCTGTTTACCAATGATGTTTTTCCATTAACATATGTGACTGAGGATATAGATGCCTACAGGCCATAATTATGGGGCGTTACTTGGAGAAAGACTATGTGTCTGGGTAATTCAAGTTTCAGTGACTTGTCTACACCAGAATCTTGGCTAAAGCAGCTCCACCAAGGACAGTGATTGCATAAGTCTGAAACAAACCAGACAGCTATGCAAAATCCAAGCAGAGAGTGCTGAAAAGAAGCCATCAATCTCCAGAATGGCGAGGACCCCATAGAAAAGGAAATTATGGAACAGGACAGCATTCTTTGCAGGCCTTGCCTTCCACTCAGAGAGGCAGTGCTGCAGGACACGGAGATGGCTGCACAGGGTCTCACCCACCAGGAAGGAAACAGAGGCTGGGGGGCTGCAAAACTCCCAGCTGTGCCGTCTTCAGCTCTGAGTCTTTTTCAGCCATCACCACCTCATGGTAGAGTTCACTTCGGCAATGAAAACTCTTTCTGTTCGAGGAGGAGCCTCGGGGAGATGCACAGGTTCCAAAGTGTCCAATAAATACTGGACAGGTTATTGAGTATTTTTAATTTACTGTATTTTGGGGTATGTTAGGCAGGGATTTTCTTAAGGAAGAGTGCAGGCAGAGCTGTTTAATGTTTTCTGGGATACAGGAATTCATCTTTCTGCAAAGCTACTTCCAACAATGACTTTCATTAGTTGCATTTTGTTCTTATACTGTACATAAGGCTTTATTCCTACGGAATGTGACCTGCCTTCACCTTCATACAGTCCTTGTTGCTTAGGAAAACATTCAACATTAGAAAAAAAACATTCATATTCAGAGATATATAGTTTTAAAAAAATCACTACATCTGCTCTGCTGGAGAAGGTGATCCCCAAAGCTGCAAAGGATTTATAAGCACAGCACTGCAAAATGAGAGATTACACTTTAAATAGAGGGTATTCCTTAAGCTGGGCATATGATTTGTTTTCTTGATCTAAAACTATATTAACAAATTTGTGTCTTGACAGCATTTGGCATCAGGCAGTGACTTAGCAATGTTCATACTCTCTGGTCTCCTCTAACCACTTTTTATAAATGATTGTGGAAAATGCTGATCCTGCACAAAGTTGTGCTAGCAGCGAATTCATTCATTGCTCTTGTAAAACCCGTTTAGTTAAGGTTTATTTTGACAATATGTGTATATGGCAATACTCCACAGCTAAAAACTGTGATATTTTGGAGATGGTAGAGTGAAGAGATGCTGCTGCAGCACTGTACAGAGGGTAGCACAGGAACACTCGTCCGGAGTCCCCAGTAACCTCATTCATATTTCCCTTCTGAGATACACTACGGAAAACGAAATCCCCTTTCTCCCAGAAAGTTTGGTTACCACCTTTTTATTTTTGAATTTCTGTTCTTTAGTTGAAGTAATAAGTGGTTGAGACCGTGTGGTTTTAAGACGTAACAGTTGTCTTTTTGAGAATTAGTTCTTTTCCCCTTGGGTAATTTTTAATTCGAATAAGAGTCAGAAGCTAATTTTAGTCTCTTCTTCAGCGGCAGAGAGCACACAAGCTCTTGTCATCTGTAGTCGTTTGTCCTTTGTAGGGTGTGTGACCCAGATTTGCTGCTGCAGTGCTCTCTCAACTGTTACAAAGGAGTTAACTGACTGCAGAGAGGCATACGAGTTTGTGTGTGATTTGTTTGAAGAACAGTATTACACTGTGATGAATTAAAAGCCTGTAGAGCTATTCCGAAACCAAAACGCAGCAGGTTGTAGTTCTGGATTTCTGGTGAAACAGCTCTGCCTGCACTCATCCGTAAGAAAATCCCTGCCCAACATATCCAAAATGCAGTCAATTAAAAATACTCAATAACCTGTCCAGTATTTACTGGACATTTTGGAAGCCATGCATCTCTGAGTCTCCTCCTCAAACAGCAGATAGATACCACTGACAAGATTAAACAGGTTTTGGAAACTGTCACAGAATTGCAAAGGAATGGCATGCAAATCATGCAAATACCCTTTAAAAAAGTCACCAGTTCCTCAATCTCTTTCAACCTCATTAAAAGGCATCTAAATGGCACTAGTTCACACAAGGACTCTGGAACATGACCAAAGGATTCCAGGGTGACATAAGAAATGTTAAATCAGACAAGAAAAAAGGCAATGAGTAGGAGTCCCTCCTGCCCCTCCCCTCACTGAACTGAAGAGTTTATGGTATAGTTTAATTGCATAACAAAAGGGCTGGCAACTCCCAGCCTGGGTGCCAAGGGTGCCTTGCACAGCTTCTGACCCGAGAGCAACTGAGCGCTGTGTTATTGCCGAGTTTGTCACTGCAGCAGGGGCCAGGAGTTGGTGTCTCACACGGAGACATGATACCACCAGTGAGATTATCAGAAAGTCTCTCTCAGAAACAAGATGCTATCGGTTCCCACTACATTTCCCAAATTAAAGAATAAATGTTCTGGTAGAAAGAGAGACAATTTGGCACCCCACGCTTGACATGCTGCAGACCTTGGACACCGCATATGCACATGCAAGCATTAGCTTATCTCTAGTCTGCAAAGAAAAGGAGAAAAAATTGTGCTATTTTTTCTTTCACACCTTCTCTCTGATATTTAACTCTTGTGGCCACGTTTCCACACTGCCAAATGGCAATATCAGTATTTCCTTGCTCCCATTGAAATCGCGTACATTTCATGGCATTCAGAAGGCACTGTTCAGTAGCGCAAAGTTTTCAGTGTAAAAAGCCTCAGCGCCCACACCCCCCAGCCAAGCCTCTTCTCGAGCAACCTGCTCCAACCCAAGACATGTCACCACAAGGAAATCAAGTCAGAAATGCCCATGTAACCACCACATAATAAACAAGCTGTGCAGGGCAGGACAGGAATGCTCTTTTAAATGCAGGGAAAAAAACAGAAGAACTTTTACCACCCATCTTGAACACAGCTCAAAAGTCACCTAACAAAGAAATGCTAACACTAGTTGTCCTCAAGAAGCCGCTCTCAGCCCTTTTCAGTCCATACTACTTTTGCTTCAAAGTTGATGACACTCTTTAAAATTTGACTTTGTTCACATATGGATGAGATAAAGCAGAACTCCTCATTCTTCCCTGCTTCCCCCTTCCAACGCTCATCTCTGACCGTTATACTGAACCTGCCGATGGAGACAGCCTGAAGATTTTCATTAGGATTGCAACTGCGAGAGTTGAAGTCTGTATGTTATTTAACCCACATGCCATATGCATGCTTACACAGCTGAGACTGAAAAACTGACTGCTGGAAGCACTGAGAACATCTCCTCTAGCTGAATGATGACAGCAGGCAAGAACAGGGTAAAAATCTCCCCAAAAGGTGTATCTATAAGCACCAGTAAGTGACTGCGGTGCTGCATAATCTTCTTGGAAGAAAAGGCAAAAGTGAAAAGTAAATGTTGCACTAGCTTTATATCACATTATATAAAAACAGCAGAACTGTCTTGTTTTCTGTCTGAATACCAGAATCTCGTGCATGAACAGATCTTTGTGTTCAGAGAAATCACAGTTTTCTCTCTTGGGACTTCTCCAGGTGTTGCTTCAGAGACTCTTGATTCATACGTTTGGGAAGAATTACGCACAAAAAATCACCTGTTTATGGAAGGAGCGTGCACACCAACGCACTGTATTAGGGAGATCCAAAAGCAAGAAAGTTCCGATTCCAAATTTCTCCCTTCCCCTCCAACAGTGTTTGGTGTTCAAGTAGCATAAAACATGGGGGTTTTTTTGCTTGGAAGTTCAGAAGATTGTGGATCTTAGATCTTTGTCTTGCCTCTCAACAGTCCACCTGCCTACCAGCTGTGCTCCAAGACTGAAATTAGCAAATCAAACAGTCAGATGTGTTATATTTCACTCTGCATAATATGTGACAGAGAACAGAAGAAACCACAGTATTAGCAGACTTTTACTACCATCCTACTCATCCCCCTCCCTTCAGCTCAGTGGAGCTCTCTCAGAAGCAAGAGCTATCAGCTGAGGTCAAATGCAAAATGCTTTTATAAAATGGGCGAAGGTCTTTCAGGGGAAGAAAAAAAAAAAGTTTTGCAAGGCAATGCAAAACACACAAGATAGCTCACAAGGGAAGATAAGCTACTGAATGAGATGATAACATCTCTCCTCCAGCTGTAGGTTACAGAATTGTTTTGCTTTAAAGCATCGTTACATTTTGTGACTGCAGTTGTCTCTCTTGGATTCAACAAATCATCAGTGACCTGCACAGCACCATCAATAAGAGCTGGGGAAAGACCATACAGAGGCCACAGAAACATATTTCTGATGTCCAAGCAAAATGAAGATAAGACTAAAGATCCTCAGCATTCGCATAGCTGCTGAGTTCAAGACATCTCAATTGGAAGACAGATACACTAGAATAACACACTTGGATACTCCTGGACTTAACAGTCTATTCTTGCTTTCTCTATATTTGCTTTTAGAAAGACAGTCATGGACACTTAGACATTATGGTAACCAACAGGAGGTTTTTCCTTTTTATCAAAACGCTGCTATTAAAAAATAAATGTGACTCATTCAAAACTCAAGATCAAAACTCAACTCTGAAGTGACTTACTCATAAAAACCTGCCAGTTTCTTTGTTAGAAAGCACAGCTCCTATAGCATTTTTCAATTAGCCACCTCACTGCTCCAAGTCCTTTTTCTACATTCCTTATTTCACACTGCTCTGAAAATGCTGAGCTTCACACTTCCAAAGAAAAAGCCAGTCAGCTAGAACAAACGGGCTCAATCTGAACTGCAAGGCATTACAGAAAAACGTGATTTGGGTTGTACTGCTGCAGCAATGGTCATCCACTTTGACCAGTGTGATTTTTCAATTATTTTAGTTATGCTTACATCCAAACTCTTTGGGATGAAGTCATCTATCCTCCACTCATTGTTTTGCCAAAGCTTCTGGGGCTGAATAAATGAATAATCATAGTTTGTAATGACTGTGGAGTCTACATTAAAATAAAATAACAAGAGAAGCTGTGGACATGCACATGTGCAATGATAATGAGTATTTAGCTCGAATGCTGTTTGAAGGCACAGCAGTAAACTGGGAACTGTCACTTTCTCCAATTAACTTCCAGGTTTCCTTCTTTCTGAAGCTGCCCCCCCAAATGCCAAACTTCTTCAAACGTGCCTTCCAGATCACACTTGCCTGCAATCGTGAATATGAAATATGCAATTATTGCGCTTTTTTAAAGACCACATGGTATTCACAGTTATGCTGTGACATTCCTGTGATTTAGATACGCAACAGAAAAGACATTGCCCAACATCTCCCACAAATTCAGCCTCTCAGGAGGAGGAAACTACAGCTGATTAACTGAGCATAGCTGCACAGCAATTTCAGAAGCAGAGCAAGGTGAATGGATTAATACGTATTAAATAAATATTAACAGGTGTACAACAAAGAAGATTTTTCTTTCACACTCAGAGCTTCACCTGAACAAAAATAAAAACCAGAAATCCTTATAATAATATTGGAGTAGGCAAGGGAGCATATCAGCCTGACTCACTTGGTTTATCACATCTCATAGGTACTGATGTATTTGCAGGTTGTAAAACCAGATGGATCTTCCAATACTACGCTACTGTATTGTACCAGAAATGCCCTGACAGGGTAACCTAGTCCAGGCAGTTTCTGTACTCAGATGTCGTTCATCTCAGGCACAAATGATGGTTTAGTCATAGTCCTTAAAAGCATTTGGAATCTCAATCCCAAGCAGAACAGTGTGTTTCTATACAATAAAGACTTTTGTTACAAATCTTCTCACTGAAGTTAGCCTATCAGCAGAAATTGTTGCTGCTGACAGCATGCTCCACTGAACAACATGTGTAAGTTGCTCTCTTTCAAAACAGATGGCAGAAAGAGACTACTGCTCCTTTAAAACAAAGTGAAATCCCTCTGATTTACTCTATACAGCTTTAAAAAAAAAACAATCAAAACTTCCTCCTATGTACTGTACGCTTATTAAAGCTAACGTGTTGACCCATGTACCGTAAATAGCTGTCCTTCAGAGCTAGGTCATACAGCAGCAGCTCCCAGCTCATCAAGCCATTTGCATGATTTGGAGGCACTTTTCCCTAAAACTGAGCCTGCACCACACATTTCTTCACCTCTTTCAGCAGTGACCTTGGCCAGATTCCCATCCCACTGCAAATCCACAATATTCAAAGTATGGTGCTACTTTACGATTGACAAACAAGAACCTGCTCACGTCAAAAATCAATGCGCTAAAGCCTTCAATCAGAAGTGTCAAAGCACTTTTAAAATATATGTCCTGTATTAATGGATTTTAATGGATTCAAACGGAGATGTTTACCGTGTGATTTACTGTAGGGGAGCGACAAATCAATGCTCCTTTATGACATGTCACATCTCATGACAGACTGTCCCCCCGTACTGTTGTATCAGTGGAGATGATGGCTTGCCACTTCGCAAACATCTGTGATCTATTAGGCAACACTTCCAGTAGTCTAATATTATCATACTCTGAGTGTCCATCTTTCTTCTCTAGATGAGAGGCACAAAAGCATAAATTAAAACCTTTCGGGTGACAAAATGTTCCCCCTCAGATTTGACTTTTCTGAATTAGACTGCAACTGCTGTAACTGTTCCATATGACTCTGATGGGAGAATTTATCAGCACAGCATTGTTTCAACAGGTCACTGTGTTGGGATGGTTACTTAAACCTCCTCTTCCTTTGACTACAGTAAGGTAGCAGATGCTGTATACCAAGTCACACCGACATTTAGTCATTTCCATAGGCAGAACTTGGATTGTAGCCTACTACTTGCCAAAGGGTTTTTAAATTGTTTTAATTTCTCCAAGGAATTTGGATGATTGGGAGGGGGCTATCTGTTCCCTAATTGGGGCTACCAGTTCCTTAACTAAGAATCTCAGGTATTTAAAACACTGACATACTGGATGAATAACACCTGTTCACCAACACTAGAAATACAAGATTTCTTAATAGCTGAGTCTTTGGCTCTCCCCATCCAAAAAAAAACCCAGACAAAGAAACTAGCCAAAGAAGCTGAAAAAATAGTCTTCTTCCCAACAGCCCTTAGTAGCTGAGAAGCTTTTCTCACCAGAAAGACAACTCATTACAGTCAACGCCAATATTCCAAAAAAGCTCTTAAACAACTATGTCATGCATGCACATCAATTTGTTCTAATGCCAAAAAAACAACTGCTAAAAAAATGCAGACTCCGTTCATTTTATCAGCCTTAACTTACAAATCTGAGAGAAGGGGCAGCTGAAAGTAGTGATTTATTTCTCAACTTCTTTGTTAACATGTATGCCAAAAGGCTCTACTGCATTTATAAGAGTCGCACAGAACACCAGTATGACAGTTTCTTAAATAAGCATTCCCTCCAAAATGAAAAAAAAAACACAATACCACACATAGAAAGCAGAAGAATGAATTTGACCAGTAATATACTACAAGGAGGTAAGAGAGAGAAAGAGGAATATTCTAGCCATCCGGATGCAGTTTTACCACGCAGATCTGTAGGCAGAGCAGTATTACAATTTGATATCCCAACTGCACAAAATGTTGCAAGCACCATCAAGAGCAAGAAGGTGTCCTGATCTGTGACTAGCTGCCCTGTTCAAGACTTCAACGGCACCCAGTAATTACAGGTGAGACCAAAAAAAGTCTTTATGAAAAGTTATGGATGATCAGTGTGTCAGTGAGCTATATTTGAAATCTATCAGCTCTTGATGGCTAATTTTGTACTACATGAGTAAAGCAAGTTCTAATAACTCACTTGGGACTTCACTCCAGTACTTACAAGCTACGTGCTTTTCATATTCATAAAACAAAACTAATTGCCTTTCATGGATGAAATGTTCTAAGAATTTTTAATCCACGTCAGCTGCAAACTCTAAAAATCCATCCCCATATATTTAAAACTCCCCCTCCCACCCACTCCCTTGTAACATGTTGTTTGCTGCAAACAAACTGTAAGGCAAAGATAATCCATCAGGCTCCTACATTAGTATTATTTATATTATTTTTTACAGGTTACTCCTAAAGTCAATTGCCCACATTCTCACATGCTTAAAATAAACTGAAAACACTAATTATATTTAGTGAGGGGAAAAAGGGAAAATCTTTCATTCCTACAAAAAAAAAGCAGTTACAAGAACAAGTTTACTCCTTAGCTGCAGCATGCTATAGCAGATTTTTAAGTAAACATGCATACACAATAATTAAAATACGTTACAAATGAAAAGAAACAAATCTTGCAGTAGACTATTTCATGTCCTTGTTTCCACACCCAGCTCTCCTATATATATATACAACTATGAAGATGAGAGCTGTCTCCTCCGGACCACAGTTATCCCAAAGCAAACTAGACAGTGAGGAGTCTGCAGCTTTTGAGGGCTGACAGCTCACGTTTTCTAGTGTGAAATACTTCAGTTTGCTTTTCAATTTTGCAGCCTTCCTTCCCATTGCTCTACAGGATGACAGCAGGCCTGTGCAAGAGGCAGCTACCTCTGATCCCATTCAAACTCTCCAATACCTACACGGCTTGAAGATCAGCGTCTGGAATACACTAAGTGTTTTCACCACGGGAAGCGGGGAGAGCTGGCTCCTGTTCCACTAGGTAACAGGAATCACTTTTGCCAACGTTGCTGTCATTGAAGGGCTCTGTTGCCAGCTGCCCCTTCCAACAAGCCAAGCTTGCTATGCCTGTAAAAGCTTAGCAGCTAAACACTTCCAATCTTCTCAGTGCAAATCAGGTAACAATAATAACAAGATACACGTGTGCAATACCATCTTGTACGGGCTGAGAAATGCAGATTTCTTGGTCTCCAATAACCCTGCTAAAAATTCTGCTCCATTTTTACAGCCCTGTTTCTCATGTGCCACTGCCGAAGATAAGCCTGAAAACGACTGATAAATCGAAAATATAATTACCAGAAGTTTAGATCAAGTATGCAAATACCCATTTCTGCAACTGTCATTTCAATTTTCCCATAAGTGCCCATTCACCAACTTGTGTTATCCAGTCATATGACTTCGTAAATTCTTCAGGTCAGGAACTGTCCCTATACTTGTCACATTCCACTGCAATCGTCTATATTACATGATACTGTTAGTGTGGTAAAATTAAAACCAGTGTAAATTTATCAGGGGACTGCAGCATATTTTGGAAAGTAACTATATTGGTCCTTGGAGAATTAAAATTCTAACTAGAACACAGATTTTGAGCATGGCATAAAAACAGTTTGGCTTATTTACCATGTGCAGCAGGGAAGCAAATCCTTGCAGATGAAAAGGGCTGATCTAGTGCATTCTGAAAACTGCAGAGTATGGATGGGAAGGTAACTTTCCCAGTGTCAACATACAGGATCTTCTGGAATCTACGGAGAACCAGTTCTCTGGTCTTTGCTGCTTACAGCTTGTTTATCAACAACACGGGAGAAGTCACAGGATACCGAATCACAAATATGAAAACTACTGAAGCCTTTTTGGCAGTGTGACACTGATATATGTTAGCGTCACTGCTCCTGCTTGGGAAAGCAATGAGTATCACCAAAGACACTAGCCTGGCCCCACTCACTGATGGCCAGCTGGATGACTGAGCTTCACCCGCTCCTGCTGAGGTTAGCCTCTCCTGAGCATTCCCTTGTGTTTCTGGGTGAATTAAGACTTTCTCAACTTCTTTCAGGTTTTATGTTCATTTACACTGTGCACATCCTTCCTCTGAGCCCAGCAGCAGCTTCCTAAGCAACTAACAACAGTATAATGATGTCTTTTATGAAAGAGTGCCCTTTAGAGGTGTAAAGCTTGCCTGAGCAAGACTGCACCGTTTCAGGTCTCTCCTGGAGATCATCAACAGCCTGGAAATGATTCTGCAAGCCAACATGCAAACTAAGGTTTGCTTTAAGGGGTGCTACATGTGAAATACCTCATTAACGGCAGCAAGACTCAAGGCCAATACCCTTTAAGGAACCTGGTTGGAAGAGGGATTTTTCATTACTCACTTGCTATGCCAAGTCATTGGCATAGATGGGGATTTTAAAGGCAGTTTTAATTATAGTAGGTAAAACCCACACATGATCAAGCTGCAGTGTCAGAAAACCACCAGAACTGAACACTGACCCATTTGGGTTGTTTGCTGAACTTTAATCACTTTCCAAGTCTGACAGCTGCTCAAACTTAATTGCTCATTACGCTTGTAAATAAAAACTGATCTCATTCTCTGATTAGCCAGCCATCTTATAGTTGCCATAACAACTTCTTGTCTAATAAGTAATTTCAGATTTACCATTATTTGTACTAGCAGAAAATTTCACAAAGGTCTGAGATCTCTCTTTTCACTAAAAAACTCTTCTAATTAAAAGACCTGAAAAATCAGTAGAGAAAGGGCAGCTCAAAGATAATGAAAAAACAAGCTATTTACTACAACAGCTTAAACATGAGATAAGGGTACCCCCAAAATGAAATATATACTTAACCCCTACCTTTCACCATCAATCATCTTATTATCATACCTATACACCATAACTGCTGAGAAAAATAATAGATAGCATTCAGGTAATAACTGATCACAATGTGGAGACTGATTTCAAGACTCACTTCAGATGAAATATTCCAACAAAGTTTGCATATTTTCTCTCCTAATCTTAAATTAGGAACCAATTAACTGGTTAAATTCTTTAACACTGTTAACTGATTTGAATGCTTTTTGGTGAAGACCGAGGAGTTCAGATTCTTGACAGTGTCATATAAAAGAGGGAAAAGCATTTGTACTGACCCCAACAGATGTCCATTGCATCAACTGCAAGGAAAGATATTTTTGAAGGAAGAGTTACAATACAGTATCTCACCTCTGGATCACCTCAGTCAAAAACTTACTTCAGGCTTGACTTTTTGGACAAGATTAGTAATGAAAGCCCTACAGATGTCTGAAAAAACCAAAATATCTGTATTTCAGAAAGTATTTGGACATCACAGTTGAATTAAAATGCCTCTAATAAAACAAACAGACGTTATTTGTTAGTTTGAGAAGACAAAGTGATTGGAAGCTATCAAATACCGCTAGCCTGTAGGCCTAGTACAGGACACAAGGACCTTCCAAAATTTGCTGGCAAAGCTGCTGAAGCTTGCAACTTATTTAATCTGCTCAAGGTAGCTTTTTGTGTATATAGGCAAAGAAGGACGCCCTTTTCCTTCCAAAAGGAAAATAAATGCAGAAAGCTATAATTGAGACACAACTAAAGTTTTGTTTTGGTTTTTTTAAAGGCAGGAAATACCAGATTTTTAACAGGGACTTTCTGCATTTACTTGCTATGCTAGAAATGTGATTTTTTTGTTATTTGGTTCAAATACAAAGCTGGTCACCCTTCTTGCAGTAGATGTATCCCATGAAAATACAGAGGATGCAACACGTCCAAGTTAACAATATCCTCAACATTCCTGACCACATTTGGGATGTAACAAAGTCTTTCTTGCCTTAAGAATAAGAAACGGATGCTCTGCAATGTTCTTTAGGTTCAAACACAGTTTATAACACCAATCTGTGCCTTCACTTTGTGCACGTTTTCTTTGATCTGAATTTGAACAAAGAATTTCTTCCCAGAGTAATCTAACCCAGAAGGCTTCTGAGGACCAGCTGGGGAACAGACAGGCTTCATCTCAAAGAAAAGCAGGCTTACCAACTAACCAAATTCTTCAACAGGTTTCTCCTGAATATCTACTTAATTTTTGAGTCTCCTGATGCTCTCTGAGATTATGTTGCAAACACTGAGCTGCCAAAGAGTTTCTGTCAACTGAGAGATACAGAAGCACAGGTAAATAGTCTATACATAGCTGTGACAGGAATTGCCCAAACACAGACATGGTATATTCATACATGGACTTATTTTCTTCTCTAATCCTTGATTTTGAAATGAGTTACTATATTACGGGGCCTACCTTATAATTCTGGCAGGTACAGAACAATCATAGAGCATATTTAAATTTAAAGACAGTGCTGTCAATAACAGACTGGCTGAATTTATTTGTGTCTCCCCTTCTTCAGCAATGGAAAGAATGCCTACAGGTTGGAAGATCTGGCTCTATGAGTTAGGTAAGGAAATGTTTACCTGTAGTGAAGGACCTGCTCCTAAGAGAAGAGAGACCAGGCTGTGGCAAAGCCTTTAGACCAGTGTCTTTTGTGCTCAAGAATCATCAATTTTAAAAGAGCCCTTTCCCATTGACGATAACTTAAACAAATGAGCAAAACAATCATGGAGAACCATCAGCAGCATGACTAAGCAAATACAGAAGATAAGGACTATCTATCATAGGTACGTTTTTTTACTCAGCAACAAGTTTCTTTTACGTAGAAAACTAGTAATTCCCAGATGGATGCAAATGAGAAAATGGAAAACTAGTTCTGAATGATCTATGCAGACTCGTCATATGGGGGAAAAAGGTGTTATGCATGCTGCTGGCCTTCTGGGTCACTTCCTTACTTCTCAGGGCTCCTACAATGCTTCTTTCTCCCCTGTGTTGTCCAAGTATTTATGCTTTTTATCACCTATAGATTGCACAGATTTTGAAATGAAAACACAAAGTGTGATATGATTTACCTGGAGTCAAGTATGATATACCAGATGAGGAAAGAGATTGCCAGGCTAACCCTGAAGAGCACCAGCCCTGCAGGTACTGTGCAGGGTCATTTCCCATGAAGGATCATCTCATTAAAATTTCTGCAAAAACTGCTGCTGTTCTTCCACTGACCATTATGTCTGAGGATACTACCAAATGCCTTGATCACCTTCAAAGAATGCTTAATTAAATATTCAACATAGTTTACAAAATCAAAAGAAAGTCTGCCTAATTTAAAAATGTTCTTAATTCAGCTAAAGAAAACACACAATACTTCTTTTTTGGTGAAAATTGTTTTGGATGAAATACAAGACCAGTTGGAAGGGTCTGTGGGGATTTTCTAACTGTGTGGTTTTAGTCAAGCGTATTTTAAATATGCAGTTTAAAAAAATCTGCTGGGTACATGAACAGAGCAGTATCAAACTCAGAACGAGCTGTCCTCACACTGCAACCTCTCACATATAGATTTATATTAGAAGCATATGGAATATACATTTAAACGTACTGTGCTGGAAGAGATAAAACTGCATTACTCAAAAATACATGCTATAATACCTTCATGAACTACAATCTGCTTTTGTGCCTATAAAATAAATCCAGTCTTAGAAACCTAGTATTAAATGGTATTATACTAATTATCCAGCTTCACACATGTATGTAGTTTCTCCAAGTTGCCAGATTCATGACTCAGTATTTATTTGCTCCTTTAAAAGCAAAGATATCCATTTTCATATTTCATGGAGATTCTCCTTACAACATAATCCATTGTCATGAAGTGAAAGCAGATCCAAATAATCTTATAAAACTAAAAGCACTTTATCAGACTCTTTTCTGCATGACTAGCACAATTCTATATGAAGAGTGGTGGGGCTGGATTTTTAGCAACTGCTGGAGTACCTATAAAAGTACTTAAACTCCAAGCAGACTACTTCTTGTGCACTCTTCACTGCAGGCAAAGACAAAAGTCATCTTCTTGATACAGCATATGCTGTGAGCATCTGATAGCAAGAAAAGTTACTGACACTTTGTACTGAGAAAAGCTTCCCTTCGAAGAGGGCACAATACTTCAGTGGCTATGGCTAAATGCAAAGGACATTTTATTTTATTATAATGCAATGACTGAAAAGAGAGATGATTGAGACCCAAACTGCATGCTGCAAACACATAATTTTATTGGTACCCGATCCTAAGCTTACGGTGTGCACTTTAAACACTGACTTCTGGCACTGGGAAAAGGTCTTTCTTTAAAAAAATGTTTTCCTTACAGCACAGCACAGCAGTAAGTTTAGTCTGAAGGGAACTTAGGCAAATTGTGTATGTGGACAAGAAAGCCTGGGTTAATTTATCCTGCAGGATTACCATGGGCTGCTCACTGTAATACATCTCTCTATTCTTGCATGTAGCCATCAACTAATTTATTTAGAACCCACTTTTTTCTAAGACTCATAAACCCCTTAAGATATAAGAAACCTGCAGAAAGGTCTTAAGTGCTTCTTATGAAAAGGAAAATAAAAGGTGTTCATATACCTCTCCAAGCTGAGGCATTTTCTCATTTAAAAAAAAAAAAAAAAAAGAGGGGGGAATAAAACAGCAGCTCTGAAAACAGAGTCTTTCACCATATTTATTATCAGTTTAACAACCTTCAATGGAAACTGCAAGTGCTTTGATAAAAATCAATTGAAAAGCTGTCTGCCTCACTGTTGCTTCAATAAAGTGCCTCTGTATCTTTTGCTGAAACCCTGTTTTCGTAGCCTCCTTAAACAATACTCTGTATTAAATCACTGCACTGTGCCGCTTCTGAAAACAGACTCCAGGCAAGTGCCCAGATCGGCACCCCTTGTTCAAACCTGCCTTCATCAACAGGGACCACAGATGTAAACCAGCATCATCTGATCAACACCCCCACCCCTAGTTATGCAGGACACCTTAATTCCTACTGTACCGTTAAAAATTAACTTTCAGGTCTCTGTGTATTTTACTCAGGTACTGGACCTCTCTCCCTGGAGGTCTTTGGCTCCAAGTCAAGCAGACTTCAGGCTGCAGCAGGAACTGCCGACTTCAGCAGCACACAGAGCCCTTGACCAGAGCCCTTACCAAAATGGTCTTCAACACTCCTGTCCATCACCCCATGAGGAGCCCATTTCACACATCACTGCCCCAACTCCACCCTTCGCACCTGACAGAGCAGTGGGGGACAAGCAGCAAGACTTGGTCTGGATTTAAACAAATACTCTCCTGAAGCGACTGTAAAGTCTCCAGAGTGAAAAAAAAAACCAACTACAAAATCTAACTGGTTTTACTGTGTCCTCATGTGCAAGCCATATGGCCTATATCAAATAAGCAGAATGAGCAGAAAAAGTCACCAGTACTCCACATTCCTGTAACTCAGTCAGCTTTAATCATCTAAGATGTTTTCACTAACCTACGGTAAAGGTCTTTGTTCTAATAACCTTGAATACAGTGGTGACACTTTAAAGATGGCTCCCTTGAACAAGGAAAGATAAAAACAGAATTTATGGCAGGATGTTGAATCTCAAGGCAAATTCCCACTACTGTAAATTGCAGCTTTTTCCCCAGGTCAGTTCCTCTCCCAATAGCAAGCAGTCTGTCTTAGCTGTTTTACTACACATCTTCCTGTACTTGTCCTCCTCACTGGTCAGGAGTATTCTTCAAAATACTCCTCCTCTAAGGATCTAGTCTATCATATTTACAGTATTAACTGGAAAAAATAAACAGTTCAGTCCTAAGAACTGGGCCAACACCCAGTACCACAAAGGATCTTGTCAGCCCTGACCCACTCAGCAGCCTACAAAACCTGAGCACCCAGTTCCAACCTCTAGACTCTTGCCAGCTTTCACAAAGACCTTCTACAGGGCTGGTGGCATGGCCACCCCTCAGCTGGCCAGAGCCACACAGCACAAGCTGTCAGTGAAAGCTCCAGTGCCCCCCTGGAGTGCCAACAGCTGCTGGATTCACTGGGCGCCAAGGATGTGGCACCAGTTAAAAACACCAGCAGCACATCAGCCTCCATGCACAACCCCTGCTCAGGGATCTTCCTGAGGACGCTTGCTGGGAGGCACTGACCACCAACAAAAGCGACATTGTGAAGGAACCATGAAGATTTCTAAGTCCTGCGAGATGCTGAAAAGCACCTTTTGCTCACAAAGCCTTTGAGAACTAATGGATTCTGCTACATAATCCTGGGTAAGATTGTATCTTATCTATAAAATGACGCAATTATCTCCCTTCACTGCAATGTCCAGGTAAAAATCTACATGGAATGAGCAAAATGTTTTTTAAGTTCAGGAATCTCCTAGGCACACCACAGCAGCTGACTGCCTTGCACACAGCAGCCCTGTCAAAAACCACTTCCTCCGCTCAGGTGAGGACCTTGCTAGAGACATAAGGACAGTTCAGCGTCCATGGGTCAACTGAAGTATTAGAGAAAAATTAAGTGAGGTTTGTAATTAGTAGCCATGGTGATAGCTTATACAGTTTCTATTATGTGACCACTGGAAACTAAATAGAGGCTACCATAAAAGCCAGTCCAAAAATCAGGTAGCTTTCAGCGATGAGGAACCTGGCTGCCATTTAAACTGGCACTTTAGATGCAGGAGACTCTATCTATCTCCATTACAAATCCTCTGAGCTCATCCTAGCATTACTTTCCCACATTAAGCAAAAGAGTTAACATAAAAAGCCTGTCTAGCTTCAGACATTATCCAGATAAAGAGAAGGAGAAAAGAGAAAATCCCTTGTATTACCTCTCTCAGCTCTCCCCAAACCTTCTCTGACATCTTTGTTCTTTGAGACCTGGCATTTATCTGAAGACATTGTCTAGCCCTAATTAAATCTTCATGTGAACCACTGCTACTTCCTGGCAGAGAACGTGCATTCTTGGTGTGCTGATGGACCTACATAATTTTCTGCACTCCTCCCTTATGGTGAGTGTTAGGCCTTGCTTGAAAACATCACAACTGTGTTCAACACAATATGTTTGAACAGAAATACAAAATTATTCAGTTTCTTTTAAAGAATGAAGAGAAACATAAGTGAAAATTATATTTGACAAGCTCATTGAAAAAAAACTGTGGAAACACTGGGCAAATAGCACCGTCTGAGAACAAGGCATGCTTTTGTTTTACTGTTGTCTCAGAAAGGGATAACTGGCAGTGATATGAGAAGCAGAAAAAATTTTCTTCCAAAATAAAATCTGCAGCTCTCTCTTCCCCCCGGGGATGAAAAAACATTCTTAAAGTGCAGACGAATTTTCCGTTAAGGGAAATGCATTACAAGACCCTCACACACACCTAACCTTATCTGATGAAAGCAACTCCTTCAGAGCTTTGTGTTCGAGGCCTCTAAGTTGGCAGCGACTGCTCATTCAAAAAGAGCAGGCGGATGTAAGAGCTATGAAAATCTTTGCACTCCAGAGTTAGAAAGGCAGAAAGCTAGAAAAGTAGATTTTACTGCTAACCTCCCCCAACGATTCTTAAGTCTTAAGGAAACCCGTTTAAACCACTTACTGATGCTAAA
Organism: Elanus axillaris; assembly: GCA_026212715.1. Classification (NCBI taxonomy): domain Eukaryota; kingdom Metazoa; phylum Chordata; class Aves; order Accipitriformes; family Accipitridae; genus Elanus; species Elanus axillaris. Next base: position 16,935,216 of record JANZLQ010000064.1, read on the forward strand.
AGAATCAGACAATACATAAATGAGAAATTATTGCCTTCCCTTAACAACGCTCATTGTAGAAGGCTTGTCCAAGCAGCAAAGCAGCCAGCTGTCCTGGCAGATGTGGTCAGATGGCCAAACACAACAAAGCAAATTCACTTTAAAATCATGTTTAACTTTCAGTGTTCTCATTATTATCCTCAAACTCTCAGTACTTCTCTCCCTAACCAGAAGAAATAAACACCCCAGATGGCAGAAGAAAAACAGCAAGCTATACATATGCTCCATATAGTCTGACAAAGCAAGAGTCCAGCCATCTTCAAAGCACATGCGAGACTTATCCATTTAAGAGGTAAAAACTCTACAAGGGGGTGACTCTGCATGTGTGTGTGAGGCAACTACTATAAAAGGACTTCTGGGTTTTGAGGCCATGACCAGGTACTCTGCAAAATTTCTCCACTGTAATTTCCAAAGACACACAAGTCTTCCATCTTTCCATATATCAATGTGGAATAGCTATAGACTAGACTATACATAACTATACATTATACTACATATAACCCCTAAATACAGCATTAGAATTACTGCTGCTTATGAAACAAATCGAGGAAACTAAGAGCATGGTTTAATTGAAGAGGGATGCTAGCACATATGCATTCATTCAGGTGAACATTGCCTTGGTTTCTGGGACCACATGCCATGGTCACAGCACTGCAGGAAGCTGAGCCAGTGTGTCATTCTTTCCCACTGCACTGGGAGAGATCTTATATTTCTTCAGGGCCTAAGAGAAGAAAGCAGGAGGCAATGATAGCCCACCCAACCGTGGGCAAGTTATCAAACTCTGCAGAAGTGGCGTCCAGGCTTTCTCTTGTGGCCCCGGGCATGGCAACCAGACCAAAACCAGACCTGCCACAGTTGAGAGTGAACACATCTCTGGGAGGGAGGGAGTAGACACCGCAACCCAGGAAGGCCTTGGCTAGCCGTACAGTGAAAGCACACTCAAAAGAACCTGCCTAATGTCACCGAAGCATTAGCAAAACCACAATTCAAGCTCTGGGCTGAAAACTGAGCACGTACTTCTATCTCTATAACCACGTCAACCCTCTCTGCATACGCACAGGTCCAGGGAGGTTTCAACACTTTGGGGAAAAGGTAGCTGAATGACTGGGTTGCTCTGTAACAAGGTACTCATATGCATGAAAAGAAGCTGAGGGATGCAACAACTTTCCTTCATCCATCAACCATCTTGAAGTGGAATCGCTCCTTCCTTATGATGAACAGCCTGCCCAAAGGCACCACTACCCCCACAGCCCTCTGCTGCCCACAGAGCCCTCCACGACCCACACTAACCCCCAGAGACCCCCACTAAGGCCTAGAGCACCCATGAACCCCAAAACCCCACGACCACTTCCAGAGTGCCACCAACCCTAAAACCCCAGAGGCCCCCACACACCTCCAGAGCCCCCCACTAATGCCTCACTGCCTCCAGAGCTCCCCATTAACCCCAGAGATCCCCACAACACCCACAGATCTCCAGGAAGCCCCACAGCCCCCCCC
>JANZLQ010000064.1:16937031-16956364 GCA_026212715.1 Elanus axillaris
CCCCCACCCCGCCCTGACTGGCACCCGCGCACACCAACCGCAGATTGCTTTGCCATACGTGGCCCGCCTCCTTGCATTCGATTGGACGACGGCTAAACGCCCAGTGGAGTCATAGGTTAAAGAGAGTGCCCATCACTGTCAAGCGAGGGGTCCGCCCCCGCGGTAGTCCCGGCCCTGTCCACGCCCTCCGGTTGATGGACAGCAGGGATACCGCTACTGCCATTCTCCATTGGGCAACGGCCAAATCACTTCCTATTGTTATTGGGCAAAGGAAACATCAATCATGAGAGCCTCCTCCCGCCCCGAGGGCACGGTGCCAGCGCTGATTGGCTGACATGGATTTCTCGCGCTCTGATTAGCGGCCAGCCTTCCCACCCACTCCCTGACCATTGGCGGCTGAGCCTGTCACGTGGCCGCCCTTAGCAACGCGCCTGGGCTTCCTTAGCAGCCGGCACGGAGCCCCGGGGCCGAGGCGGAGGTGGGGGCCGGGCTGAGCACCGGGGGCGCGGAGCGGGCCGGGCGCCTTGGGGAACGGGGGTTTGAGAGGCCTGAGGAGCCGGGATCTGAGCGTGGATGGGACTCGGGGGGAAGGCGGCAGCTCACCTGGGTCAGAGCCACCCTGACAGGCAGAGTCAGGGTCCCCGTCTCGGGCCCTGCGGGGCCGGGGGCTGTTGGGGACGCGGTGCTGCTTCCCAGGCCTGGGCTCCGGCTGGCTGGGAGCAGGAGCTTCTTGTCTGGGTGGCCGACAAGTGGAAGGTCTGGCAGGTCAAGGATGAATAAACCCAGAACCTGCTACTCCGTGGTCTGTACTAAGCACAGCCATAGAAAGGTTTGATCTGTTAATTAAAAGCTATGACAATGAGAGAACTCTCTAAACTCAGTCGTTTATCCTTCTTGTCCTATGCAAAAAATCGGCAGAACTTCTTCCATAATTATAGACATCTTACACAAGCAAAATGAAGTCCTTCGTACTGATTCATTAACTGTACGTGGTTCTATAAAGATAAGTAGTCTCATTGCCTCCTGGGCAACGTCAGGGATATTTAAATGACAAAACCAGGACAGAAAGTTTTGACTGACACAATTTTCTGTTCCCCAAAGCGAAGGTGTTTATGTGCAGCACTATGTATTGATTGAACTAGACAGCGTTTACTATGGATTTGCATTAAATGCCTTCTTCAGAAAATTGTTGTTATTGTTTGTAAAGTTTCCTCCTTCCTCAAATTTTTTTTCACTTTCATTATGATGTTGGAGTTTAAAATTTATTGAACTGCTGTTGTTAATGTTCCTATTCTATAAATACATGCCTCTATAAATCAAACTCACCTATAATGAGAAACTTACCTTTTGAAACTAGATTCAATGGTGCAGTCTTCAATATGCCCTCTTCATGAAGATGGGTTTCAGCAGCAGGTGATTGCCATGCGATGGACCATTGCTGTTGATAAGTGCTGCACAGGGCGTCCTTTCCTGGCCCGTTTATCTGGCCAAATTCTGTTATTCTTCATGGAAAACACTCAAACATGGTGTGAAGTTTGCATGTGATCATGCCTGGCCATTTTACAGTGCTGGGGCTGTAAGGCTTAGAGTCAAATCAGTGACTTCATGATAAAAGTCAAGTCTGTCTTTTATATCAGTTGTGAGGTATTAGATCTCCTTAATGTTCAGCTGTGCTCTTAGTTCCTTGGAATTGTCATGCCTGTTCAATGAATGTTGGAAGTAATAGCCAGGCATTGATTTTATTTATTTTTCTTTTCTGTCCTTTAAGGGTGATACCATCTAAAAATGAGTCAGTTATATAATAGCATTGAGCCAAACATTATTGATGATGAAATGGTTCAGAAAGCCATTGAAGAGCAGTGTCCAGAGGACATCGGAAAGCTTGTCAAAAGGGAAGGTATTCACTTCAAGGATGTGACAGAGCTACAGCTTAGTTTTAGAAGTGAGTATCAGAATATATACTTTTTTTCCTTCTTCTTTTGTTAAAGGGTAATAGAATTAAGCATGAAGTGACTAACTGGCAATTGAACAATCATGATTAGCTTGGATTTGTTATGTGAAAAGTGACATCTGGAGTTACATTTTTAGTCATACCTGTATAAAGTAGTTTCATTAGAGAGAGCTGGGTGCTTTTGCTGATGGGTAACGTTAAAGCTGCTTAGCTTTAAGCTATTATTGTCACCACTATTCTTATTTAACATTTATATTGTGGTGACACCTACAGGCCACAGGCCTATTGGGCTCTTCTGTATGTGGACAAATCAAACCCTGGGCAGGCTCCACCATCGCTGGTGATTATGTGAGAGCTATTTGGTAGATTATGGTGATTACAGTCCAATTCAGTGGCTTCCTCCGGTCATCCATAGCATTATCACGGCTTGCCTCTTACTGTCAAACTAGTCATAAACTTGCATTCAAAAAATGAAAAGGAAGAACATTTGTCTCAATATTTGAATATTTTGGGGGCATGTAATTTCATGGGGAAAAATCTGCTTTTGATTAACCATTGTATGCTCCAGTAAAATAATGCGTGTATTAGTTGAGTTCCTTAGAACAGACTCCGTTACCTGATCCTGCATGTATTTGTTTGCAAATACAAAATATAGAACTGTGAATATTTTGTCCATGCAATTACTTGCTTTACTCTGCCCTCACTAAACAATGATGGCAGTAGAGCAGCTAACAAAATCTTCTGGGAAGCCACTGCAAGGGGGAAGAGAATTGGGAGTGAGGACATTCTGTGTTTTCTGTCACCTTGGTCCTAATGTTTTGCTGTAGTGCCTAACGACCTGCCCTTGTGATTCTGTTTTTGGAGAAAGCTAAATGCAGGGATATTGATTAGTTCTAAACTGCAGCCTTCACAGAAAGATTAGACCCCAACTTGCTCTCCTGTAATGAGAATCCCAGAAGCAAGAGAGTAATTTACAAAAGCGGTAGCTGGCCACTGCTAGCCTGCAAATGTGGAGAAAAGCAGTGTCTCATCCCAAACCTCCCTCTTGAAGCTGGAAAGGAAAATGAAGGTTAAGGCCTCCTAGTAGTAGATTCATAAAGCCACTCTTCACTGCAGGGCCATAGTCAGCATCCCCTCAGTGACTCGTTGGCATCGCTGATGAGCAGTGTGCGCTGGTGCAGGACAATGAGGTTAACTGAGCTGTTTCATTGCAATCTCATCCAGCCAGTGGACCTCTCAGCTCTCTAAGGCAGTCATCACATGCTATTGTAATCTGCTGAAAATAATTTTGCAGGTAAGACTGGACATGTTTTCCTTGTGGAAGATAGTGTGTCTGCTAAACTGAAAACTGTCTCACATGAAAAGCAATTTTCTTTTATTTTTTTCCTGTGGCTTTAGATATCCTGCAGATTGCTAATCTGTGGCAGTTTGAGAATCTGACTAAACTGCAGCTGGACAACAACATCATTGAGAAGATAGAAGGTCTGGAGAGTCTGGTTCACCTTGTATGGCTTGGTAAGATACAGGCATATGAGGCTGGATGCTTTCACATGTGCAAAGCAATCTGCGATAAAGCCAGGATGTCGCATTCCTTCTCAAACACGACTGATAGGAGCTTTCCCAGGGAAGGCTGTCAGCTGTCTGTGTATTTCCTCATTTGACTGTCAAATGTCAAGATACTTGAATATCAGAGCTGCAAAACAAACCTTGAAATCCTTTAAAAACTGGTTTTAATACATTTGGTGTGGCAGGAACAGGAAGCTGAGATTTCAAGGTTGTTTCCAGGGTTTGTACTTGTATTTGGAGATGACTTTCAGAAATATTTATGGAAAAACCTCTGTGATTGAGAAGCCTGTATTCTGTTTTCGGAGCTAATGCAGGCGTTTCAGAGTCTAGAACCCACTGTCTTTACTCCTATATGTTTTAGGACTTACTGTCATTGTAGTCCCAAGAAGTACCCATCCTTATAGTCTTATGTGACTACCTTCAACTAAAAACTCATGATGCTGAGAGCAGCATCTCACAGTGGTGCAGGTTTTGATGCTGAGCAGATCGGTGATCTTGCTGCTACAGATGCATAGCTTAGAGCATTCTCCTGGAACTGCAGGCACATCGCTGGCTGAAAGTGTAAATATATCCTCATCCATCTTTGAAAATAGCATGCAGGGCTTTGGTTCATAAGCACATCTTGAAATGTCTAACAAGTTCTTCTGCCCAGTTCTCTGCACTGTTCTGCTGTACAGATGACTAATGCACTTGTGAATCAAGAGCTGATCACCACAATGTAAGCAGAGTGTTCTGAAGCACACTCATGGGTTTCGTTTGCCCAAAGGCTGCAGTGGTTCAGCAGCTGCTGCATGAGTGTCTTAACCATCCAGGGGCTGGGGTGATGCAGGCAGCTGGTAACCTCATCAACAGTCTTTGGACTCCTGAATTGATCAGTACTGGCCTGAGGGCAAATACTGCCCTTAGTCATGATTAATGTAGGTGTTAAGATAGATGTTCTGGCAGGAAAAGAGGAATTTCAATGAGTGAAATAGCTAAAGTGAGTATGTGCCTTTGCATACTTCCATTGACAATGGGGCAATTTTGAGCATGGGACTGGTGTATGTTGGTCTTATGGGAATGACTGTGCCAGTGGCCACTGGTGTGGCAGGCAAGAGTCTGCAAGAAACAAGGCAGGGAGTGTCAAATTTGTCACAAAAATACCCCCCCCCCCCTTTTTGGGCATTTTCCTACCTCTTTTCTTGTATTTTGAGTTTTCCCATATGTAGAAGTCGCTTTCAGGTTGTGTATGTGGATTCCACAAGGAAAGCCTTCAACTGTTCTTCTCATTTAAAAGTTGCATGGACAGTTGCAAGGAGAAGATGTGAATGAATGAGGATGCCTTTCCAGTGGGACATTGAACACCCCTGAGGAAAATATTGTACATAAACTCCTAAATCAAAATCAGGTTAAATGCAAGGTCTAAATCAGGGATTTCTGCTAGAGATAATTGAACTTTTGCTTGTAAAACTTTTGATTTCTAAACTCTTCCCCAGATTTGTCCTTCAACAATATTGAAGTAATTGAGGGCCTGGATACCCTTGTCAAACTGCAGGACCTAAGTCTCTACAATAACAGAATATCTAAAATTGAGCACATGGACACATTGCAAGAGCTGCAGATTTTCTCCATAGGAAAGAATAACCTGACAACTCTGGAAGATGTGAGTGCTCCCTGTCTTTGCAAATGTTTCCTATCAAAGCATCAAATATTTTAAAAATGACATTTGCCACAGTGTCTGAGCCCCTCCTTAGAGGAGAAAATTCACCTTAGGATTTCACTGCCTCTGTAGTCTAAGTTATGGTTTTGGTAAGCTGTCATAGTGTTAAGTGCTTACTACAGCTATTTCTCTTTTAGATTATTGACTCATGGGGGCCCAGCTCTATTACTGCTATCAGCCATGGCAAAATTCCTATTGGTTCCTGTGAAGGCTGGAAAAGGATTAAGTAGCTACGCATGAGAAAAGGAGGGAGTGGACACTAGGATTTATTTGGGGTTCTTTTGAGGGCAGCTTACTACCCCAGCTAAAGACCTTCTCTCTACACCCATTGTTTATATATTCACAATGTGAATTTAAGTATTTCCTTTCCTGAAAGCATTAGAAATTCATAATGATGTCACCTGTGTTTGGCAGCAGAGCAGGATATGTATTGCAACATAACTGTAATAAGAGCAACGAATTTCAAGGCTGTGTGTTTCCCCAGCACTGGGAAGGACAGCATCTCTTTCCTCTCGGCATAGGTGATCTATCTCAGGAGGTTTAAAAACTTACGCACACTGAATCTCACAGGGAACCCTCTCTGCCACAATGAGCAGTATACGCTGTTTGCTGTTGCTTATCTTCCAGACCTGGTATACTTGGACTTCAAACTCGTGAGTGACACGATGGTAAGTATTTCTGCATTCCCTGCTTGTGAAATTGGGCAATAGCATCTTACAGAGCATTTGTTTTGTTGGTATGCCCACAATATTCTAGCATTCAGGGCAGGTTCCCTGCAGAAATTAGACTTGCAGAAATTAGACTTACTGAAACATGCAGTGTTTATTCTGCCTCCACCTAACAGCTGTGAACCTGTAGGCCAAATTCTATCAAATCTGACAGAGAGATAGAGGTGTCAGAGGCATGATGTCTTCACAGATTTTGTGAAAATCAGCAGCTGTGTGTGGGAGAGGGGCCTGGTTAATGTTGCCACAGAGAGGCTGCAGTGTGAGTGCAAGCCTTCTTACAGATCAGAAAATCTCAGAGAAGATCAGTCTTGAGACATGGATCCAGGGTAAAGGAGGTTTGGAGGTCCTGCTGCTTGGTGAGCAATTTGTTTCAGTAGCAGTCTGATAGACTATCCAGGCAAGCAGGTGCCTTTGAATGCACTTCCCGGATTGATTTTTGAGAACAGGACAGTGCATCCGCACTGGTAACCTGTGGGTGTGCTTTTTGTTCCCAGAGCTCAAAGGAACAAAGAAGGTTTTTTTGGGGGAGGGGGAGGGGGTTTAGTAACCAAAGAACATGCTTAATTGTAAATTTGCTTGGCACAGAGCAGGAGCTGTACTTGGAATATATATTACTCTTACCATAGGACTGGAAGGGCTTTCCAGGTCATTGAGTCCAGTCCCTGCTCATACAGACAGTACGTCATAGAATTGCATACTTAAATTTGTCAAGATTCAGTTTCAAGCTAATTAGGTTCTTGCCCCTGCTACTACCTTGCCATCCACTCCTCCAAAGAGCCTTCTCCTCCCTAGTAAGTGTATTAAACTTGCTAGCTGATCAAATCAGAGCTCAAATTCTAGAAGTCAAAACAGGGCCTCCTGCTGAAAAAAAAGAAAAAACAACCCTAAAGATGAGGAAATGGGGAGAGAAATGTTTCCTGGGACTGAATCAGCTCAGATGCATTGAATGCAGAGTCAGAGTAATATGCCAACACAAAATGGGGTGAGGAATGGATTAGGAACTTCAAAAGTAGTTTAATAAAAAGCCCACAGAGAAATGGAGGTGCAGATGTCACTCAGGTTCCTGTTCTAGAAAGATCAAATGCTTATGCCCAGATTTGTTGAGCAATGCTGGATAATCTAATAAAGATATTTTCTTTGTTTGCATTTCTCAGCGAGAAGTTGCAGTTTTAAAGTATCAAGATCTTACTGAGCCATTGGAACGTGAGGAGGCTCAGGCCCTGGCTCAGCTGGAGGAAAAACAGGCAAAGCAGAAAGAGCTGGAGTACCACAAGGTACGTTTTCTTTGGCTGGTTGTTATATTGTCTCAGGAGAGAGAAGCACAACACATATTGACTTGTCTTTTACCTGCTTGAAGATTTAATGAGAGGTTAACATTGACTGTGCTAAAACTAAGGCTAGGATTAATCTCTGTGATCTCTGAATCTCATCTTTTGAATGAAAACAGGAACTGCTGTAGAATACACATGACATGCAGGAACATAATTCTTTTGGCTGAACAATGAAACTACAGATATAGACCCTGTGAAGCTAAATAGTAAATCATACCCAAGGATCTTATCAGCCTGACGTGAGATTAAGAAAATTACAGGTCTGAGGGAACCGTTAGCATTTTCATGGTGCAGTGACTTTTTTTTCTCCTTCACACTAAGTTAATGCTTTTCATTAGTTCTATGGTTAAACTCTTCAGGGCTTTTCAGAGATCACCGGAGTACTGTGAACAGACTGAAAACAAGACCAGGCAGAATGGTGCTTTCAGTTACAGTCTGGCTCTGTATTCCAGACCTCTAGAAGATCAGACTGGCTGAAGAGCAGGAGGTGGTTAAGTGACAGGGAGGAGACCTGAAGCTCTTCCCTCTGTCCCTCCCCAAAGTCCACTGACGCCTTATCCAAGAGGCTTAATAGCATTGTAGTATGTGGTTGTATGTGATAATGTTTTATATAAGATTAAACAGTGTTTTCTATCCTTAGGCTAGAGATTTCAAGCAGCAAAGCCAGCAGGATGGTTTTCACTCCAGTTGCAGGGTGCTTTTATGCCTTGGTTGGTTTATCTATTGTGTTGGTATGACTGTGGCTGCACCAGAGTTCCTCTGCTGGTAAAGTGCTTATAGGAGCGACACATCCCAAGGACCGGCAGCAGGTTGGCACTCTTTATTTTACTTATATTGCTCTAATTCTCTTCAAAGACAGCTTTTGTTGAGTACCTGAATGGATCATTCCTGTTCGACAGTATGTATGCAGAGGATACAGAAGCTGCCAAACTGGCTTACCTCCCTGGAGTGGGTAACCTGCTGCAGGCATATCCTTCCTGGGTTTAGAATACCTGCAGCTAAAACACAATGCCTTGAGTTAAGAAGGAGGTGCATCCACAGGGACTCTTCATCCATTGCTTTTGTCCAGGGCTGAAAGCTACATTGATCTAAGATCTGAGACAGTCTGTGTTCAGTTTTGGAGTGGTACCAAAAAAAACAGTGCAACACCATGAGACCACTGACAGCTTTAAGGCTTAGTATCTCGTGAAATATGAGGGCTACAAACAAATAGTTTATATTACTGGCAAGCTGGCCAACCCAGCTTGAAACATCCCATTTGTAAAACCACTCATTTCTACCACCATTTCTCTAGTTCATGAGATTCCAGCGTTTTAAATTCACACTACTGTAATTACCATATTCCTTTTCCTTCACTTGAATCAAACACAATTGTGGTAGCATTCTTTTCTGACCCTTCAAGAATCAAGGCTTTGTATTTCCTTTAAGTCTGGAATCCACTTAAAGTTTAAAATGAGCTATAAGATAAATCTCTGTCAGTTAGATTGTAAGAGGGCTGTCACTAAAATCATGTTGAAATTAAAGTGGTAGGAGATAGGAACAGACTAATCAGAATGATATGAGTTGCATATCTCACAACATGCCAGAGCTGGCAACATGAAGTTTTCAGGCCAGCACTTTTTTCTGATCATTGCTCCTACACAGGGGATCAGAAAGCAGATACTTTTTCTTTTTTCTTTTCTCATTCAGATTAATAGAGCATTGTCAAGGCCAGTAACTTGACCTTCCTTAAAACTGCATTACACTGTTGGGGAAAAATGCATCATGGCTTAACTACAATAGACTCTAGAAACAATTATATTGCCAAGATAATAGTAGAAGAGAAATTGACATTATTTTTGTGATGCTACCAAGTCAGTAGTTTATTCTGTGCTCTGGCTGTAGGCTCCAGAGCTGTATTTATTAACTACACAGACACTGTATTCACACTTGTGAAGACACATAGGGTTGTATGCTTCATTCTGTTGCTGTGTCAGAAAAGAGTCAGAGAAGTATATGTATTTCCTTTTCTTCCTCAAGGCCTTTTTCCCGCTCAAGTTGCCACAGCTTTCTCTATACCCTTAAGGTAGCAAAATCCTATCCATTAAATGTGAATGGGTGACCCAGGCCTGCCACAAACAGAATACTTGGCAGCTTGCTCCCAGCAAGAACCACAAAGTTTACATAACAGTAGCTTGTAACTCTTGTTGCTCACATTTGCAGAGGTAGAAAGAACATAGCCTGTTGCTCCACTGAACAAGCAAAATACCTTGACTCTGGTGTCACATACAGGAGGGAGTTTGTCTCGGTTTGTGAGAACCTATTTAACTATGGTCTGAAAGAGTATGAAAAACGAGAAGCTGAAGTCTCTGATTTCTATGAAAGCCTTCATGAAGCATTAACAGCCAACCAGCAAGAAGGCAGGAAAATAATCCTAGACTTCGAAAATCGGAACAAAAGGGTAATGTTGTTATACTTTTGTTTGTTTGATACATGATTTCTCTACATCCTATGCCAGCTTTTAATTTCACTGAGAGCAAGGGTAACTCCATTAAAATTAGGATAATAATTCTGGATTTACACTGTTGCAGTAGGAATTGGTACTTGATCCCTAATGGCAGAATCACAGAGTGGTTGAGGGTTGGAAGGGACTTCTGGAGGGCATCTGGTCCAACCTCCTCTGCTCAAGCAGGGCTACCCACAGCAGGCTGCCTGGGACCATGTCCAGATGGCCTTTGAGTATCTCCAGGGATGAAGACCCCATAGCCTCTCTGGGCAACCTCTTCCAGTGTTCAAGTCACTGATCTTTCTTTACATGTTTTTTACAGTATAAATCTATACCAAGAAAAATTGTTGTCTTAGCTAACATAACATCATTAACTAACATAATGTTAAGAGTTTTCTAATATTTTAGGTAGGAAAAATAATTTGGGGATTGAAGTTTCAACCTTTGGGCAAACCACAACCAGCTAACACTGGCAGCCTTTATCTATACTGGAAATTCAGCATACATAGGACAAAATTAACATAGCACAGTGTTATCTTATTGTCCACAAAGGTAAAGGGCCTTCAAGGCTTTACAGAAAAAAAGGGGCTAAACATGATGGGTTTTTTTTACTTTTTATCTGCCATCGAGAAAAGTTACCAGTCTTTAAGAAAATGGAAATGCTCAACCTTTCAGTTTAAATATTTTTTATAAAGTTAATTTTAAGTATATAGATTTATCAGATTTAATGCCACTCCCCTTCTCTCTGAGGCCTCCAATAGCTCTTCTTTCATTGAAAAAGGAGGAAGAAAAGGAAGGAGATGGCAGGGTATTCAGTTTGTTTTCAAGTAATTTTCTACTTCAGTTCATTTTGTCAACAACAGCTCAAAGAACTTTAACAGAAAAATTAGGTAAAATTATTGTAATGTATTTCTAGTCTTTTTTAAAGCAGAAACTATCTTTTTTTCATTCTGCTCAACTGCAGCCACCCATTGTGGTTGCTCAGGGCATAGCTTCTAGTGGGATCCCTTTCTGACCATGTATAATGGTTCATTATTTTGTTTCCACAGTAAAAATAAGGGTGTCTAAAGCCTGGTAACAGTGTCAGCTGAGCAGAGCAAGTCCTGGACAACTGACACCAGGCAGTCACGAGCGCTGGCTCCCTTTGAAAACCAGGTCACTTTTATTTAGGTGCCTTGTCACACGCTGGCAGTCTGCTGAGTCACTCTGTGCCTGAGTCCTTGAACCTTGCTGACTCATGCTGGCAAACCAACACCATCAGCTCTAGTTGGGACATGAGTTTGCAGCCTTACCAGAAGGCAACATATAAAGATTGATGAGTATATTCAGTTAACTTGCACTTGAATTCCTAATATAGCATCCATTAAAAAAAAAAAAAGGCCACAAAAGGCAAACTAACAAAAACCCAACAAAAAAAACCCCAAAATCAAACCCAAAGAAACACGGCTGAGGCTAGATTTTGGCCCTTTGTCTTTGACCGATGACCTGCAGGGTCAGCTACAGATTGAGCTACAAGAACAGGACACAGTGGTCAGCGTGAGTTTTCATATAAATACTAGAGGAGTTGGTGTCAACAATGAACACTGTATTTTAACAGCATTTCCCCATTCATTTAAAATTGCTGGAGGAGTTCAGAAGGTGCAGAGGTCCCAGCAGTCAGAAATCTGCAAGCCATTCTTAGGGGCTGTTTGTCTCGCTGTAATCCTTTCATGTAAAATTAGGTGACCTGCAAAATAAGTTTGCTCTCTGAAGTTGGTTAAGGAGCAAAGAAGCATTAAAGGCCTTGAACTTTGAAGCTATTGCTCCCAGAGGTGCAGCTTGAATGGCCGCGGAGCTTTTTGAGCCTCCTAACTTGTTTACATTAGAAAAGAAGATACCTTGCTCTCCCCTTCCCCCCTTTTAACACTGCAAAGTTTGGGTAATCTAGTCCATTTTCATATACAAGTCTTGGCAATGATTTTCATCAGAATTTGCTATTTTAGCCTGTTCCATTCCCTCTCAGAAGTGGATTAGATATCTTAAAACATATTTTATTTTTCCTCCTATTAATGTTTCATTTTAACTTATTTTGAACAGACTTGAAAATAATACATTGCTCAGCACAAGAGGATTTTTTTTTTTGATCCGAGAAATCATAAATCTTGTCTGATACAAAACTGACGTCAATATTTAATTCTGAAGGGCAATAAATCCTTGCTGTAAGAGGAAGGCAGGCAATGATAGGTATTCCATATTCAGAATACTAAATCCTGACCCTGCGGAAGTCAATCAAGATTCTCCTTGACATGAAGGGGATCAGGATTTAGGCCTGCATTTCTTTCTACGAGGTAACTGTTAATCTCTTCTTCATGGCCAGCAATGTCAAGAATCTAATATTTTTTTTTACTTGAAATGTGTCAGAAAGGGAACCAAAGTTGGAAGCACAGAAGGGGCAAAGTCTTCTGCTGACTGGAGGATGAGGAAGCGTTTTCACTGATTCTACTGCATTGCCCCTGGATCGTTAGCACAGTAGCATACCTCAGCACTGTTGACTACCCAGTATGTAAATCTGGAGACTTCCTGAATCATCACATTTCATTTCAGCTAATCAGCAGCAGGAACTTTTCTCACATATGTAACAAGTTAATTAAATTGCAATGGAGTGCTGAACACAAACTGTAAGTAATTTATGTATCTCTGTGTTTAGAGACTGGATGAGATTCATAGTGCCAGTAGTTATGATATTGCTGAGTCTAAACGAGCCGAGTACAAGGAGGACATACTTCAGCTGTCAGAAGCACTCATGACCTTGGAAATGCTCATGGCTGACCAGCTGGAGGTAAGGGTCAAGCACATACAGTGAGATCTCACATCCAGAATGCAGGGGGGATCATTTTTACTGTTGCTACACCCCTCTGCTTAGTAGCCCATTGCACAGAGGGGCACATAGGTCTTCCAGTCAGGCTAATGTTTTGTCTCCATCTTAGTCTTTCTCTGCTCAAAGTTGATCTGGGTGAGATCAGGCCCTGGGCATTGATCCATTGCAACAGACTTCTGTTTCTCAGAGCAGAGCGCAGTATGTCCTTCGCATCTATACAAGCCAATTTCCTAGACTTTAGAGAAAGGGACTTGAGGTCATTCAGTCATTTTATAGGTCTGCGTACAGAAGTCATTGCATAGCATGGGGTATGCCTTTGGGATTCTAGATATGTAATTCTTTGAAGCTGATCCTTGCTATGAATAAGATTACATACATTCCTGCTCAGCTTACTGCATTTGCTTGCATAATAGCTGCCTTTTTTCTCCCCAGACTTTTCCTCAAAAACTAGGGCAGGGCTGCTAATGTGCATCCTCATTTAAAAAAAAGAAAGTAATCTGTTTAAAAATTAGCAGGCGGGAGCTGTGGCCTGTGTGCAAGCAGATGCAGCTGTTTACTTTTGTGAATGTGCATGACAGAAAGCAGCATCTCAAAATGGATTCCTCACTGCATCAGGATTGTGCCTTTTAGTGTTTTCTGAATTGGTCCTCACGTATCTGCAGTCACTGATGGAATGAGCCAAAGCATTTCTCCCTGCATGCCTTTCTGGATTTGCAGAATTTCGGTGGCTGTCTTTGAACTGTTGTATCAAGACATTTAAGTGCAACACTTCACAGATTCTCCATCAGCCATTTCTGAGAGAGGTAATAGGCAGCAGCAATTTTAATTTCTGAGGACTAAAACAAAAGCTGCAGTAAGCCCAGTCACTGGCTGTGCTTCCATCAAGAGGCTCTTCATACATACAAGGAGACTGTAGCATGTCAGTATACGGGAATACAGCACTCTCCACGCATTACTCTAGGTGAGGGTAAAAAAGGATCAGCTGGCTCGCTCCAGACAGCAGTTAAAGGTATCATTCAGTCAACTTCCCTCCAATAAACTGATTTCTATCCCTGAAGGAGGAAAGAAAATCTTGCAGCACTTTCAAAACACTTTAAATGCTTGAGGCAGTTCAGTTTCTGACTGTGCTAATAACAGCAGTGAGTCCAAATTATAACAAATTGTAGATTCTTCCTAGACTCCCTGACTCCCTTTTATGTTTATGCAAGTTTTCATTGTAATATTTCCTCTTTTTCCCTCTGTTAAGGAACTAATAAAGGATTTTAAAGGAAACATTGCTGTCATAGCATCAACATTCATTGAAAACATTAAAGGGATATATCCTTTTGAGAGTCTCTTGGCCTGGACCTTCCAGTGATGTACATGTATCTCTTCTCTAAATCCAGAAATGAGCCATCAGTATAGAATTTGATTGTTTTTTAAAAAATTGACAGAAAAGGTCTTTTCCCAGCTTTGCAGGAATGGTAATTTAAGGTGCCAAGCTCCTTTCTGTGGAGACTCTGGAGGGCACAAAAGGATCTAAGTTCTCCTGTGCTGAAAGTCTGCAAGACTTAAGTAGCTTTCTCCCCCTTGGGAATCTTCCTTCCTTCTCCACACAGCCATGACAAAAACCCGGGAAGATCTGGTTAGACTGTTTTCTATGTACATTCTTGCTGTAACAGCCAATGAAATACCTACAATTCTTTTTGAAATTTCTTTAAATGGCCTTCATTTTTATGTTGTTGATGTCTTCTGGAACACAGCGAGATGAGAATACCAAAGTGCTTCAGTGACAGGTTACACTACTTTAAATATAGAAATCTGTTGGCCTCGTGCAAATAATTGCACCATGTTCAGAGCTTAGCTTATATCCTTGGAGACCTCCTCCAATTTCCTTGCAAGCCTAGGCTCACTCTCAGTTCTGCGTAATAGATGGCAGTGAGGATGAGACCCAATGTGTGATTAAGAGCAGAAAGCATATATCCTGACACTACAGCAGCTTCTGGCAGCAGCCAGGCTCTTTCCTGCAGAGGCCCACTGTGCAGGCACTCAGTCTCTAGTTACAGGAGGTCATTTAATCTCCACAAGTGAATGGTGTGGTCAGCTTTTTCCTTAACGATCTTCTGTACGATGACCCAGTGCCGGGACCTGGAAAACCATCACCATGAAAAGCTGCTAGAAATCTCCATCACCACACTGGAGAAATCAGTCAAGAATCAGCTTGATGAGGATTTGCCAGCTGATGTTCAAATGGTGAGGGCACCAAAACAATTCATCTCTGATAAGGAGTTGGCAAGAAGAGGAGGCCACAGCCTCTTCCCAGAAGGGACAGGATTTCCAGGAGGCTTAATACAGCTAAAGCCATGTCTAAACCAGAGCATAACCTCCTCCTGAGAGGCCCCAGCCACTTGGCTGAACTGCAGTGCCACCGGACATCTCCGCTGACTAGGACAGAGGATAACTACACTGCAGGTTTCCCTGGGCGCTGCCAGAGCTGGTGGCAGCAGCCCAGAAGAGGTGCTGAGCAAGTCTCTCTCCTGCCTCCAGCACAACTCACTTCTCTGGGTGATTTCCAGACAGCCCCAACCCAGCAGGCACTTAGGCAGCATCTTTGCTGCACTTGCAGCTGGTTTTATTCAGATTCTCCCTGCTCCCCGGAGAATCCGAACACTGCTTTGACTTTCTTGCACCCGGGCTCTGTTTGCCTCAGTGATTTCAAAAGCCCTTCCTAGAGGTCCCCAGCCCATGAGCTGATCTGGAGGCAGGACATGACATTTTAAATGGAGCTCTCCACTGAGCCCTCAGTCTTCCTGTGATAGCAAAGATCCCAGGAGCCTTTCAGAAAGCACAAAGATCATTGCAGTGCTCCAGTCAGCAACGCTGCTGACCTTTTTGCCTCCGTTATTCCTTCATTCAGTGGCTAAATTACTCGAGTTTTTGCATTTGCTGTGGTTTTGCTCTGTCCAGATTATCCCAGCCCCCCCATTACTCCAGGTAATCGAGAGCTGACAGACACAAAACAGACCCCTAAGCCCCCCCGGGGGAGGTCCCTGCTTTATGGCCTGTGCAGATGGCTGCAGTTACGCACTGTTGCTGTGCACCCATTTTGCCTCGCTGCCATCCATTTCCACAGAGAAGCAATCTTCATTTGTTCAACAGCTGCACTTGGCTGCAGGAGAAGAGTCATTATGGTTTAGTGAAGCCACCCTCTATTTAGAACCACGGGGGAAGTCACTGCTTCGATTAGAAGCTGGGACTCTCCAAAAATGAAGATTTACAGCCAGTGCCACCAGTGCAAGAGACCCTTCCAAGTGCGATTTTCCACTTCCTGCACCTGCTGGGCCAGGCGTGCTGGAGCATATGCAGCCTTGCTTCAACACCAGCTGCCCACAGGGGCCTGCCATGTGCTGCGAGGCAGCCCTGCCTGCAGCAGTGCTCAGCAGCAGGCATTTGCTCCCTGCTCCAGCAGGTGAGCCCGAGAGTGCTGCCTCAGTTTCCTCACCTGTACTAGGGATAATACTCCATTACACTGTAGCAAGGTCCAGACACATCCTTGTGAAGGGGTAAAGCGCTGGATTCCTCCTGATGACTAGGGCTTTGTCTGCCTGAAACAGAGGGCTGATTTTCTTCCCCCAAGCACTGCAGTTGCTGTGGTCCTAGTTCCAAGCTCCGCTGCTTTTGCTGTATGCCCACTCCCCTCCCCTCATCCGGTCACATTACCTCCTAGCTTCTTGTGGACAAAACCACCATTGTCAACACAGTCAACACGTCCCATGCCATCCGTCTGCTGAAGATTGCTAAGCGAGAGAGCGACATCCTCAGCAACACATACCGCTGGCAGGCGTCCGTGACAGAGAAGGTAAGAGACCCTCATGCTCAGGGAGATGGGGCACAGACAGGTCTGCCCCAAGCAGTGGGGACACTGCTAGGAAAGATGCTCCCTAACCTTTGCTGGAGCCCTCTGTGCTACAGCAAGGGACCCTGACAAGCCTGCGGATTCACTGCTTGGTTTCAATCTGTTCAGGCTTTCCAAAACGAGATTGACAGAAACCGCAACCGTGTCAGAGAGATCGTTCAGTACATTGACAATCTCCAGGAGGAGCTGGATAACATAGAAATCCTGGAGCCAATGGAGTAGGTCTGCCACAGGCTGGACAGCTGCCTTAGCTGAGGGCACACAGGACAGCCCCCAGCAGCAGCATATCCAGCAGGGACGGCTGCCTCTCTATGCCTGAGCTGCCTGGGACATTTCAGGCCAAAGGCATACTTCTTCCATCCCACCATAAACTGCAAATAAAAGATACTTCTTGAGTCTGGAAAAGCATATGAAGCTCTGTCTCTTCCACCATGTTAGCATGAAGCCTGAGAGCTCAGACCTGGTCACAAGGGGTTATGGATCAGCTGTGAGCTGATTGAACCAAATCATCATAGTACATCGTGCCTGAAAGCTTTGGTACCTGCAAGCATAGTGGCAGGAACCTGTGAGCCACAGGCATGTGGCAGCAGCCTGGGAGATGAGTGCTCTCCATCAAACCACCCCCAAGATAACAGCAGGTTTCCAGCTCAGCAAGCACAAGGCTGGCAGGGGCTATGCGTGCCTGGGAGCCTTGTCTTCTCACCGCCTCTTGCAAAAGCAGCTTTCTGCAGCGTGAACAGAGCAGCCCCCAGCTAGCAGGAAGGGAAATCAATGGTTCCACAGGAGCTCACACACCGCCGCTCGCAACAGCCAAGCGAGGAGTCGTTAATTCCCCTCCTTGCTTGGTGACAGCAGCTGCTACACTCACTTGTGGGCAGCTTCTGAGGAATGATGCTGGCTGGGGCGGTACTGCTCGAGGCAAACACCAAGGAGAAAGGTGGGAAGGTTAAATGAGAGGGTGGCTGCATACGCATTCCAGGGAGAGACCAGGTCTCTCTGAAAGCCCTGTAGCTGGTGCTGCCTGTCATACACAGATTTACCTTGTAGTAAGTACCCTGTGCTTTTGAAGATGGCAGGAGCCCAGGTTCCCCCCCTCTTGCTCCAGGACTGCACAGTCGGCTCCTGCTACTCCCTTGGCTGCAAGGACAGGGCACCTAACATGGAAAGGCTCACACAGAGATGTGGAAGAAGCAGATCTGTTTGGTAGTCAGTGTCTGCTCAGCTCTGCTCCATGATTTTTATGCCTGCAGCCATCCCAGCACCTGCCTGGAGCCTGGCAGCTCAGGACCTACACCACCGTTTGGTGACTAAAACAAAGAAATACTCGGCAGCACTGGCTTTCAGTATCTAGCAGGGGCGTGCCTTTAATCAAACAGAGAGACCCTGGTGTTACATACAGGCACACTGAGGGATGAAGAACAGATGCAATGGAGTCTGTTTTCAGATTTCCATAACAAGTGTGTGTCAGGAGCTGGCAGCTATGAAGACATGTGGCATATGCTGGGTATGTCTGTACCGCACCCTGCCCAGGAAGCTGTTTCTTTCATGGGAGCTCCTCTGATGAGTTACAGACACCGGTAATGGACAGAGCTGCTGTCTTGGGGATGCAGAGGAAGCTCACCTTGACCTTTCCTCCTTGTGGGCTCAAAACTGCTGGCGCTGCACTGTGGCAGGCAGTCCAAGTGAGGAGTTGCCCACAAAGTCACAGCTCCTCAGCACGAGGCTGATCCCAGGGAAGACATGCTGATAGGAGGGTGGTTACCCTCACTGGATCATGCCAGCAATTCACAGCTGGGCATTTTCCTCCTGCGCTCAGCCCAGCAGCCTCAGTCCTGCAACAGCTTGTGTTTTACAGTTGAGCTCTCTGAACAGAGGTGAACAAAGAGAGTCCCAGCTGCTGTGCGAGCACGCAGCTCACACAGATCATAGTCATGGGCCCATTCCACACTGCCCCACCGCTGAATCTGAAGGAGAGGAGGAACACGAGTCAGTTCAGAACTGGATTACATGTAGAGCTGCTCAGCAACTCTCAGTCTCCCTTTTCATGTTTGTGAAATACGGGTAACACCCCAGGAGCTGTGCTGATCACTGCCTACTGCGGCAGACAGATCTCCAGATAAGTTCAGTGGAAGGACATGCTTCATTTGTACTGGGGTCTGAGGCAAAGCCCTTAAAGGGAGGATGAAAAGATTCCCATCAACTTCAGCCACTTTTGGGTCAGGGAGAGCTTCACGCCAGGCCAGTTTCCAGCAAGCAAGTTATTAGCTTGGCATCTACCAAGGCCTCCAGGCTGGATAACCCACAGCAAGAGAAGCCAGACACCACTTTGCACTTCAGATTAGAGAGGGAGAAAAGCAGCCACCTGGGTTCTGCAAAAAGAAACTGGCAGCCCCGGGAGCACTCTGGGGTGTTGCGCCCATGGTGTTGCTCTACAGCAGCACATTCCAAACTCTCTCAAATGAGGAGACTGGCAGAGTGGAACCTCTCCTGCAATAGTAGGCACTTCCCTTGCCAGTTATTTTTGGTGGGAGGTGCATTTGTCATGCTGAGATTATTGCTATTTGAATTATAGGGCTGTTTTGTAACATAATTTACCTGGTATTCTTCCTCCAGGCGAGACAGAAGCACGGCTTTCTCTACTGTAATGTGCCTGTCAATCAGACCCATGGACAGAATCAGAGATTTCAGCTGGGTGATTACATATTCTATACCTGGAAGGGAATAACCCAAAACAAACAAGATTCATGGTTGTTTTCTGCAGCATTACAGCAGCATCTTCACATGCTCTGAAGTCAGTCAGGGTGTGGTGCCTCCTTGGGGG
>JANZLQ010000064.1:16956464-16973563 GCA_026212715.1 Elanus axillaris
GGGGGGGGGGGGGGGCGGTCACAGGGCCAGTGATCCTCCCACTTGCATCTGGGCACTTAAGCATCAGATCTGCAGTTAACAGCAGACACAAAACACTGTTCTGGCCACTGTCACTGCAGTGACAAAGGCTATGCCTTGGAAACTGCTTCCTTTTATTCTGCCACAAACCTTCCCTGTGCAAAGGGAAGAGGTACCCATCCAGGCCCAAGTATTCTGGAGCTCAGCTGAAAGTCCAGGGTGAGAGGGCCTCGTATACTGTTTCGTGCTAAAAGAGCTGTCCACATCTATAACCAATCCTAGAAAAACACCGTGCAAATGTGTGTGGTGTGCTGTGCCCTGGGAGAGCTGTGTCGGCAAAGGACACAGCTGCTGGGCTCAGCTGATAAAACAGCAGAACTCTTTCCTGCCACACAACCAGCTACTGGCTTGCAAGACGCCCCTCTTCAGGGGAGGAGAGAGCACGCCTGATGGCTGAGGGACCTGAGGAAATCCCTGAGCCAGGAGGAGAGGGAAAGAAGGGCTCAAAACTCTGAGCTGCTGAGCACTCACGGTTCAGCTCAACCTGGTAGGAAATGAAGGTGCCTGCACATGGACAGGGTCTAAGGAAGGAACTGAAGTCAGACTCATCCTGTGCTACCAGTCTAGGCCAGACCTTGAATCTCAGGTCTAAAGTCGACTAGCTGCCCAGATGCTCCCCTTCCCCAGGGGAGGCACGTGCCTTTCCCTTCTACCCTGCCTACCCATATTACAAACTGTGAGGAAATTAAATGATCCATCAAAAAGTATCTTTACAGGGGTAATGGAAAAGCTTTGCAAGCCCTGTCCCCGGAATCGAAACTGTTAATGTCCCTTAGCTGCAAAGCAGGTGTCTTCTGTGGGTTTCACTGTCTGCTGCTCATTCAAGTCTTGCATTTGAGGACTTGTGCAAAGCAAACATTATTTCTTTTCTTTAGGTGTCATTCAGCAGTATCAGGTAAGATCAAGTGGGCTGTAAGGGTGAAATAGTGAGGACAGTACACAGAACCATGGGCACTTGGAGTACTAAACCCCATTTCTTTTCCTGGTAACAAAGCTGGGGTCTAAGTCACTAGAGGGTTTAGCATTAAAGAAGTTATTTGTGCTAGGGTAGAGAGCAAACAGCTCGCAGGCCAGCACAGCCAGACCCCTAGACACTAGTGGCACTAAAGGGAGAGTCCCTACCCTTAACAAATACACCTAAGGGATTGGCCTGCAGATTTAAAACATAAACCTCAACACTCTGATTATCTCAGCTGTAGAAGAAAAATGTTACAGTCGCTCTTCTCCCCTGTGGAGAGGAACTGCCTCCTCCACTGGCACAGCCTGAGCGGAGGGCTCCCCGGCCCAGCCCCTCTCACCTTGCAGGGCCCACATGTTGTAGGAAGCCAGATGGCTGATGAAGGTCTCCTTTGTGCTGGCTGGAACGTTTGGCCCCAGAATGCTGGTCGAGGAGCCAATTGCCACGTTGTACCTGGAACGATCGCCCAGACCCTTAGAAACAGGGCGCATGGACCTTGCAGCTCTGACAGTCACAAGCAGGGCAAGGCAGAAGCAGACAGAAACATCTTTGACCTCTTACCTTTTCTCAGCCCAGGCGACAATGGGATCCCACTCATTCCTCTGCAGCTCTGCCAAGGCAGCTGGCTCCTCCACACGATAGCTGGGATGTTGCAGAACAAAACCATACTGGATGTTCACTCCCAGGCTGCCAGACTGCTCCCTGCCAGGCTAGGGCACACCTCTGGGAAGGAAGCTGCCCCCTACCCAGACCCAGCAAGGGGAGCAAGGGTCTACTGTCCACCCAGGCAGCGGCAGCAGTGACTGGGAACAATCCCCCCACTCTATCCTGAATTCAGAGCTTTTTGTTTTTCTAGGAAGGACAATTCTATCTTAGTGCAAATCAAGAGCAGCAAACCAGCCACAGAAAATTGCAGGAAGCCCCACGCCAGCCATGGGATGCAGCAAGGTTTAGCTGTTAAAGCAGGGGACATATCCCACTGGAATTCTTTATATGGGGCCACTCTTCCTGCCCCACCTTGCCCAGTGGCTCAGCTCAGCACTCCTTACTGCCAGCCTGAACAAAGCCACAGAGGCAGATGGGGGGAGTCCTGTTCCTCTCTGCCCATCGGAGCTGAGCAGCTGCCAGTGGACACCTCAGAGGCTGGGACTGTGAGACAGGAGCTTGGGCATGAACAGGCTTGAGCCTGCAGCCCACAGGGACTTTAAGGAATGAAGGGTATTTTGCTACTGGTAAGAGTAGTTTGAGCTGCTTGTACTGGCACAGGAGTACTGGGGACTGGGCTGACAGATTCCCCCAGGCTTTTCAAAGATACTTGCTTGTCCCCAGAGACATCTTCATTTCCTGCCTGCTTCCACCCTTGCCCAGCACAGAGGTGTCCAAAACAGAGTTCAACAGAGAACCAGATCCTCATTCTCCCTCATACCTATGCCATTCAGGTACATGGACTTCCACTAGGTTTGCAGACGTAGGACTGGCCTAAACTAATTCAAACCCTTGGCCCAAAACCAGGACAGATCATAGCCCTGCCACGACTGGGTTACAGTAGACATTTTCTCCCATTTCCCCCAGCCACCTTTCCCAAAAGCACACTGCAACAAGACAACCTCGCCTCTGCGCCAGCTGGGCCCCATCTCATACCAGACAGTGTCAGTCTCCAGGAACTTCACAGCTGCACGGATCAGCTGCGTTTTGTTTCGCTGCGTGGGATTGTCCAGCGCCGTGTTGCACAGTGTGGTCTGGGGGATAAAGGCAGTTTAAACCGCTGTTATTCAAGGCTTGGGGAAGCAGCAGCTCCCATTGCACAAAGCCAAGAAACAGCAGAGGAATTTGTGGCAGACAGAGAACCGAGGAGTGCAGCTAAAGAGGGGTGCAGGGCCACAACATGGCTCATGTAGTAGGAATCTTCTCACTGGTTTCAGAAGCCTCGGGAGCAGGCCCATCAAGCACCAGGGAAGAGAGCTCACAGGCTGTTCCAGAGCTCATGGTTTCCTCCTGCCCCTTGGTATCCCAAATAATACTGTCCAGCCCCTTCTAAAGTCCCCACAGTGACATAGGGTCCCCCTAGACAGTCACCCAGCCAGTATCTAACTGCCCTCACAACTGCAAGGTTCTCCCCAGTGGCCAGTGGAAGTCTTGACCTCTTGTCCGTGTTTCCATCGGCGTTAGGACAACCTGCTCTCTCCATGTTCTGTGTTTGGAGACCGTTATGTCTACATGGTCACCCCCATTTTAGACCAAGCCATGCCAATTCTGCTGCAAGTACTCAGGAGAGCTGGGGGAGGCAGGATGCAGAAAGAAGCATTCTCAGAAGACACCCCCCCTCTCGTGCATCCCAGCGCAAGGCTTACACCCCAAAGTGGTTCTCAATCCTTGCTCTGGAATCCATTCTGCCAGCTGGCACAGGCCTCACCATGCAGCAGTGGCCTGGTAAACCCATCTTTAGCCCCTGGAATTTTGATTCCCTGCCTTTAATCCTGACTTCCTTGACCTGACTTCTCCCAGCATGCTGCATTCTGCCCTCAGCAGAATCCCTCTCAGCATCCCGACCTGCCATGCTCACCAGGTGCATAGTGTAGAACTTGATGGTGTCTCTCTGGGAGTCCCACTCTGTTGCCACTGCAATGGCCAAGGCCTCACTGGGGACAGTGAAGAGCTTGCCCTGGGGCGTCTTCAGCTTTCGGTGGTCCAGGTTTATTTCAAAGCCTCCTGGGGAATCAGAGTAGAAATCCTGGGGAATCAAAGAGGAGCAGGCACTAAGGAACAACAGACAGCCCTACAGCAGGAGCAGATTCAGAGCCACAGCTGATGGGAGCACAGGACCAGGGATACTCAAGTTTCCCACCATCACCATCATTTGGACATACTTTTTCCCGCAAACAGTCTTGGAAGCTGTTTCCCACCACATAGCTTCGCTATAGATGAGGAAAGGGCACAGCAGGCTGGTGACAAATATCTGACTTGCACAGCCCGGGTTGCAGGTATGCCACACTCTTGCTGAAGAAGCATGGGCTGATAACACCCCTCCCGCAAATGAGCCCCTCTGTCCTGTCCTAGTGGCCATACTCACCTTCTCCTTGTGAGATGCTCACATTCTGGTAAAACCGCTTCCTCTCTGGGGGCAAAAACAGAGAGGGCAGTTAGAGGAGGTTTGGTCCCTTCCCCTGCTCCCCCATCACAGCCCAGAATAGACAGAGCCCTCAGTGCTGCTGAGGTTGGCCTGGCCACAGAATTCCAGCCCATTCATCCACAGTTTCCAAGCACTACACCATTTCAGTGAGCTCCGCTCAACTGAGGAAGCACCATGAAGCTGGTGCAAACCACAGGGTTGCTGTGCACAACTGGCAAGTGAATGGGACTGGCTTCACTTCTGCCAGGCTGGGGTCTCAGGTCCCTTTGAACTGGCCTGCGCCGAATTTCTACAGAGTCTGGCAAGGGTGGTTTCCAAAGCAGACCTGTCCTCGCACTCTTTCTGGAGTTTTGCTTTAGGGGGTCAGTCTTTCAAGATTCTCCCACTTGCAATCACATTTGATAAATTAATCCTTGAACTGCTCTGGCTAACTCTCTCTCCCTGCTTGTTCTGTCTCAGAGTGACAAGAAACCCAGCAGAGCTGGGTTAGAGGCAGGGCAGGGCACAGCAACCTCTCTTTCCACCCCTGATGACAACAAACCCACCCAGTGCCAACCCACATGATCTCCCTCAGTGCCTCTAGCTCATTCTCTGCTTTGACTTGCAGCCGATGCACCCTGTGGAAGAACCACAGCTGCTGGCAGGCTCGGAGCATGCAGGGGCTGGATGTTGTTCCCTCCACCACAACCGCCCATGGGGGCAGGTTAATTGCAAGCACATGCGGTAACAGCTGGATGGTGCTGGGGACACCTTGCACAAACTGCAGCATGCCACTGAGTCACCAGGGGAGGAACCACCTTCTGCAGCTGCCTCCAGCCCACACATCCAGCTCCAGCTTGGGAGGACACCTGCTCCACCGGCAAGGTGAGCCTGAGGGAGCTGCAAGTCTCTGTTTTAAGAGCAGCCTCCTTTCCTACCAGCACTGTTTCACGCACTCCCAACACCCAAGACCTGGATTGCACATGTTGCAAAGGTTTGTATCTCTCACACAAGGCAGGAAAAATCTGCAAGCTTTTCCCCTGATGACAGCGACAAGACTGTAAACCCAAAAATCTACCTTCTGAAGGGTGAAGTGAGCAGGCCAGGCTGCAGGACTGTTATTCTAGGCTATAAAAAGCACATTCATGCTGAGGAAATAGAATAGGATTTGCTCAGGCACAGCGACCCGCGAGCTTCAGGACCTCAGAAAAGGCCACACTGTTAAGGCACAGCTCTGAAAAGATTAACATGGTCATACCCCAGAGGGGTCCTGAGTCACATCAGTGGGTTCCCGACACCCAGTGATGAGTCACTGCGACTCCACAGACTCACCTAAGACAGAAGGAGACTAGTTTTACTGTTCTCAAACCTACACGTTTTCAGCGAAATGTGAGGAAGGGATCCGTGGCCGAGAACGTGCCCACCTAGGGTGGGTCCCATCCCCCCCAAAATCCCTAAAACCCACCAAAACACAAACGCAAACTGATGCACGGAGGACTTGGACAACCCCCACCTCGAACACCAATTTTTCCACCAGCCCAGAGCCCAGCCATCCCCTGGCCGGGGGTGACCTTGAGGGGGTCCCACCGGGGGGATGTCCCTCCAGTGGGAACAGCCCCGCCGGGCCAGGGAAGGCACCCCCCTCCCTATCCTCCTCCTCCTCCTCCTCCCCTAAGGGAGCTGGGGAGGCCCCGGTCGGCCCAGCGCTCCCCTCACCTGCCGGTGGGGCGTAGGCCCGGACCCCGCCCGGCCCCACCGGGCCGCTCCCCGCAGCGGCAGGAAGCGGCCGGGGGAGCCGGGCGGGCGGGAAGCGGCTCCACAACAACCAGCAGCAGCCGCGCAACATCGCGGCGAGGAACAAGGAACGGCCGCCAGCGTCCTCCCAGCTCAGGGCGGCTCCGCGGGCGCCGCCATGTTACCGCAACCTCAGCCAATCCGCTCCGCGAACGCGTTTTGTCCCTTCGGTTTCCCCGTCCCGTTAAGGACTACATTTCCCATCATTACCCGCGGCCGCGCCTGCTGGGAGAAAGCGCGTTACCCGGCGCCCACAGCCAATCGCCGCCCGGTACCGCCCCTCCCGCAACACCCGCGAGGGCCAATGGGAGAGCGCGGAGGCGCTGCCGGGAGGCCCTGAGCCTGGCGGCGGCGGCGGCGGCGGCCTCGGCGTGAGGGGAGCGGGGACCGGGCCGTGCCCCCGGCCGCGCTCGGCCCTCGGCCACGCTGGCGCCCGGGGATCCTCCCGAGATGCCGGTGCGGAGCGAGCGGTGCCGTGCGGGCGGTGCGGCGGGTTCGGCCTCTTCACCGCCCTCCGGGGCGGCAGCCAGTAGTCTGGTACCGCCGCCCCCCATCAACACGGCGCAGCCCGGGGTGGCCACCTCGCTGCTCTATAGCGGTGCCAAATTTCGCGGGCAGCAGCGCAGCAAGGGCAATGCCTACGAGGTGGAGGTCGTCATGCAGGTGAGGGGCCCGACGGCGGCCGCCTCCCCCCCCCGTCAACCCCGGGCCCGGCTCTCCTCAGGCCGCGGTCGTCGTTCCCGCCCCGCCGGTCCCCCCCAGGCGCGGTCGCCCCGTTTTATTCCCTCTCGGATTCTAAAGCCGCGGTCGTTCAGCCTCCCTCCCGTCAGGCCCAGTTGCCTTTTCTCCTGCTCCGGTTGCCGCCGTCCTTCTC
This sequence comes from Elanus axillaris, assembly GCA_026212715.1. Classification (NCBI taxonomy): domain Eukaryota; kingdom Metazoa; phylum Chordata; class Aves; order Accipitriformes; family Accipitridae; genus Elanus; species Elanus axillaris. The sequence goes on from JANZLQ010000064.1 coordinate 16,963,278, forward strand.
CGCCCTCGTTCTCTTCAGGCCCCGGTTGCCGGCTCCCCCGGCTGGGGTCAGTGTCCGCCCTCCCCCAGTTCCCTCCCTCCTCCCAGAACCCCGACCTTGTTGTGTGTCCCATTCCATGAGCACATGTCCCCAGTGAGGCCTGTGGCTGAGGCAGGGGAGACTCCTTTCCCTTAGTCCCAGTGTCCCTGTTCCCCTCGGCCCCGGTGAGGTGCGAGCAGGGTGGTGGAAGTCTCAGGGGAACCCTTCCCCTCAGGCCTGGAAAGGCTCGTGGTCCTCCCTGCCTCACTTCCCCTCTGACCTGGCAATACCAATATCTCCCTGTGATTCCCCTGGTTCCATCAAGCCTGGTAATGGCTGTGAGTCCTCAGGCTCTAGAGAGATCTCTATTCTGTGTGTCCTGCTGTCCCATCCCCCCGCCCTGCCCCATGAGCTTTCCTTTCCTTTCAGGATCGGGGAAGAGACCCTGTCCTATTGCCCTCAGGCCCTGGTATAGACTCCTTTCCTTCAGACCCAGTGAGATCCCAGGGCTACCTACTTGATCCCTTCCCCTCAAACCCTGACGAGGGCCCACTGCACTCAAGCCTTTTTTCTCCACCTCTTTGCCCCATTCCCTTTGGTCCTGGCAAGGTTCACATCCCAGGATCCTTCCCAAATTCCCTTCAGGTTCTTGGGTGGCTGTCCACCTCCATGCCACAGGGCAGAAGGGTAAGAGACCAGCTTAGAGTAGGTGGTTTTCTGGGAAGTCTTTACCAGCAGGACAGCCTGTATTTCAGGCCTGGCTGGAAATTAGCAGAGATCCAGGTCTCAGTCTCAGGCTGGCAGAGCATGGGTTGGCTGGACCTGGGACCCAGGGTTCCCTGTCCCTCAGCTGTCAGAAGCTCCCCCAGGCTGAGCAGGGAGCCTGGGGCGAAATGCGGTGGTTTGTCTGTGGCAGGAATGCAGCCAGACAGCTGTAGTGCCCAGCTGTGCTGGGGAATCAGGACGCTGGCTCTTGTGGCTTTCCCATTCCTCCCTGCAGTTATTGTCACCCTATGTGCTTTATTTTTAGTCCTAGGGATTGGCATGATTGCTTTGGGCAGAGCTGGTGAGGTGTGGAGTCATTAGTACGCGGGCAAGCCAGACATCTGATACACGCTTTCCTATAGAGTACCCTCCAAGTCACAGCTTTGTTCTCAGTTTTGTGGCATGGAATCTGAGAAACCGTGGTTGTGTGTGTAGTGAGTGCAGTGATGAAACTTGCCTTGTGTGCTGGCGTTGTGGAGTGGTGTCAGAGCCCCAGGGTCAGCAGATGGGGTAGTGTTTGAACTGGACCGTCTATTTTCACGTATGGTCCTCCACTTGTCAACAGCACAAGCGTACCTGGTACGGTTTGCTGTGGTGGGGACATCCTATGGCTGATCAGCTTCACTGCACGCTGCCTTCTCACAGGGGCTGGCTGTGGCTTTGTGCTAAAAATGCTGCTGTTTTGCGCGTGTCAGCTAAGAAGAGGTAGCTGCCTGCTCTCCCTGTGCTGAGCGCAGAGAAACGTTGCTTTTCTTTGATCACAGGTGGGGAAGATCCATCTTCACACAGTTGATGTTTGCACTTCCCCAAATAACTCACTTCTTGCTTTGAAAACAGATCTGGAGATGTCACGGAAAAGCTTGGAAAATCCCCTGCTTTTTAAAGGTGCTTGGAACAGACGCAGCCCCCTGCTTAGCTTCTGCACAGCAGAAGCAGCCAGCTGCAGCCCTGTAACTCAAAAGAAGGGTGGCATAAAAGCATTAGATCTGGGAGAAAGGCCTCTTTCAAAACGCACAAGGGATTGTCTGGCTTCTGAGCAGGCTTTGGCGTGCACCGTGCTGGCTACTAGGCAGAGAGTACAGGTGGCTTGTTAGAGAGGTGTAGGTCAGGCCTGTTAAATAAGGAGAACGCAAAACTCAGCACTGTGCTTTCTTCCTCTAGTCTGAATTATCTCCAGTAAATAGATGATTTTTACTCTCCTCTTCCCTGGATGCCAGTTTGCTGGTAGTGGTTGACTGGGAAATGTGGGGGCTGGGAGTGTGGGTGATTCTGCCAGTGGTGTTCTCACTTGGAGAAAACTGTGAGTCTGCTTCCTTCTGGGTGGAGAGGGGGAGGATTTGCTTCCCATTGGAGACCTCTGGGCAGAGGGTGCTGCCTCAGTGTGAGGGAGCTGGAAGCAGGAAGCAGGGTGGGAGGTGGGTGTTGTCAGGCCTGGGATGTGGAGGCTGTCAGAGGTGAGCTGAGCCCCTGTAAATGATCTTTCCAGGTGCTTCCCAGTCATGGGGAAGGGCTGACAGCATGACCATTGGGCAGTAAGCTGGACAGTCTGTACTGGCTGGAGCTGAAATTAGCCTTGGAGGGGTTAGAAACTTTTTTGGATCAATTGGGTGTCTTCATGCCTATGCTTATGGTTGGACTTTGCACTCTTTTCTAGCATGTGGATATGGAAAACTCCTATCTCTGTGGATACTTGAAGATTAAAGGCCTTACAGAGGTGAGTGTTAACTGCAAAACAAGAAAAGGTGCTGTGTAAAGGCTTTTCTTTTTCCTGGTGGGGTGGGAGAAGCTGCCACCAGAAATAGAAAGTGGAGGGATTGAACATACAGGAGATTTGACCACTAAATAGTTTTAATAGCTTCAGTCTGTTCTTGGTGTGTCAAGCAAGTATGATGGGACTCAGTGGAAGTCCTGAATGAGGAAAGCTTATCTGGCATCCCTTAAGGTCTGAGCAGAACCAAATCTGACCCTGTGGTCAGCTTTAGGCACTCTACCCGTGGTGGTGTGTTACTGAAAGTAAGTAAACCAGGACCCGAACAGTCAGATCTTTATATACTTCCTTTCCCATCCATCCTCTAAGGTTGCCTGTGGTGTCAGACAGTCAGTGAGAACTGTCTCCCAGGGGTGATGCTTCTTTTGGCTGATGCTTCTTTTGGCTGCAGTGCATTGTGTGTCTGTCGTTACGTGGGAGCGTTTGGAGAAGTTCACTCACCCCAGCTGAGTCTGCTATTCCCTGCCTGTATTCTTATTCAGTGCCAATGCAAAGCTGAAGAGGATCACCTTCTCCCGTGGTGGGGTGGCTTAATCCAGCCTTTGGACTCTGTAGCAGTCATGCAGCAACTGCCCTGTGTCTGCTGGGGAGCAGCACTGGCTGTAAACGGTCACTTGTGATCATCCAGTTGGGAGCTTCCCTGTAGTCCAGCTCTGACACGGCTCCTTCTGGTTTCATGAAGTGAATGGAGAGGCAGAGAGAGGCTGGAATAAGAGGGTGGAGGCTGTATGTGTGTACAAGTCAGGCTTTAAGAAGTGTGGGGCAGGATGAGTCAGCGTGCTGCTTGGAGGGACGATGGCAGCACTGGCTTTGGATTGCCTAGAGCTCTTGCTGTGAGATGCTGCTTTTTGCTGAGCACGTGCTACTCTATCTGTGTTCCAGTTTCTGTCTCTAGGTGACCAATCTTCTGACCTCTTGTTCATCTCCCTTCTCTCCTAGGAGTACCCAACCCTCACCACTTTCTTTGAAGGCGAAATAATCAGTAAAAAGCACCCTTTCTTAACACGCAAGTGGGATGCTGATGAAGATGTGGATCGTAAACACTGGGTAAATAAATCTGGGGAGCAGATGTGGGTCTGCTGCAGTCCTGGCTGAGCAACTGGTTTGGAGGTGAGGTGCAGTGTGTGCCCATGCAAGAGCTGTCAGAAGGGCCTGGAAACCTGTCCTTTTTGGGTGTCTCCCCCCTTTTCCCACTGATATCTTTGCAACTAGAGGTCCCTTCAGCAGGCTGTTGGCTGTGACCTGTGGGAAGGGAGGGGGTGTCTTGTTTTCGACTTGCTCACCATGAGGTTGGAAGGGGCCAGCAGCAATCCCCATCTCTTGACCCCCTAGGAGACCACACTCCTTATTTTGAAGGCTTATCGCAAAATGGAGTGAAGGAGAGAAGTGCCCCTCTAGCACAGGCAGGGCAGTTGGTACCTGTGTCTCAGCCACCTCAGTCCTCTGCTTGTGATAGGGTGTGTCTGCCACTGTGCTCTGGATCACAGCCAAACTTTGTTTGCCAGACTTTGGTGTTTATTATGTTTCAGTCAAAATACCTTTCTCTGGAAGTGTAGGAGCTTCTCCAGCTGGGCTGGATGTGGCTGTGAGTGCCTGGCAATCCTGTGTTCCCCTGTGCTAGGCCCAGGGTGTGCATTTAGCACTGCTCCAAGGGAAGAGCAGCCCCTTTGGTGAAGAGGTCCTGTTCTGTAGCAGTTTTTCCCTCCTAAATAGCAGCTGGCACTAGTGAGCTCTACTCCTGGAGTAAACATCCTGTTGTTTTTTTTTTTCTTTTCTTTTTTTTGTTGCAGGGGAAGTTCCAGGCTTTTTACCAGTATGCAAAAACATTTAACTCTGATGACTTTGATTATGAGGATCTGAAAAATGGGGACTATGTCTTCATGAGATGGAAGGTAAACTCTGCATGTCGTCTCCTTTGATGAGATGCTTGCAAGCAACTGACAGAGAGGCTTGTGGTGCCTGAAAGCTTTTTCAGCTCTGATGGTTTAATGAAAGATCTCACCTTCCCAACCTCGTAACCCACCATACTTGCAAATTCCAGTGTGACTCCTGTCTAGCCAGCTAATTGCATCCTTAAAGGCTGCAGTCATGGCTAAAAACACAACAGGAAAATCTTGCTTGGTGATGCTCCAGAGGATGAGAGAATTGGTGTCTCCAGTCCCTGTGTGGGGCATGTGTGTTTGATGCAGACTGACTGGTCTGCACCTCTCTGTTCTTCAGCTGGATTGGTTCTGCCCTCTTTACATGAGCCTTGTGCAGCTACAGGGGGAGGAATTTATAGGATCATAGAACGGTTTGTATCAGAAGAGACTTCTAAAGATCATCTAGTACACTCCCTCCCCACCATGGGCAAGGATGTCTTTCACCAGACTGGGTTTCTCCAAGCCCCATCCAACCCGACCTTGAATGTTTCCAGGGATGGGGCATCTACCACCTCTCTGGGCAGCCTGTTCCAGTGTCTCACCACCCTCAGAGTAAAGAATGTATCTTCCTTATATCTAATATAAATCTACCTGCTTTTAGTTTAAACCTATTACCCCCTGTCCTATCACTACAGGCCCTGGTAAAAAGTCTCTCTCCATCTTTCTCATAAGCCCCCTATAAGTATTGAAAGGCTGCAATAAGGTCTCCCCAGAGCCTTCTCTTCATCATCGCATGGCTCCGATTCCTGATTTTGCAATTGGCTTCTGGTTTGCAGGGGGCAGGTGTTGAACTGAAACTGGTCTCTTGCACTCTTCAAACTGGTTCCGTTCTCAGTTGTCTGCTTCCCTGTAAGATGCCTGCAGTGGCAGGTGGTGAAAGAACACACTGGTCTCTGTGGTCTGGGCTGCTGTGAGTGCAGGGAATCCTCAGCCAGGAATGCCTTTGTGTTAGTGGGTGCCAATATTCAGTGTGGGAGGGCAGATTTGGCGGGGGGGATAGTATTTGACTGGCATTTTAAAATGCAATCTGTTTTGTGTGCAGGAACAATTCCTAGTCCCAGATCACACTATCAAAGACATCAGTGGTGCTTCCTTTGCTGGTTTCTATTACATCTGCTTCCAGAAGTCAGCAGCATCTATAGAGGGCTATTACTACCATAGGAGTTCAGAATGGTAAGGAAGCTTTCTTCCTCCTGTGGACTGAAGGCTGGCTCTTCAAATCAAGCAGTGACTCCTCTTCTGCTTGTCTGCAGCCTTGGGAGTGTCTAGGCGGTGTTTCTCTGGGCTAGGAAGGAGGTTAAGTCTGGTGGCTGGACCTGAGGGCAGAAGGGAGGGCGTGTGTGCTGTGCTTACCAAAGCAGGCTAGCACAGCCGATTCCTGTGGTATAAAGTGCTGCCCTTTTTGTATGGTGGGGGATAACTGGGCTGGCAAAGTGGAGCAGGGGAGATACAAGGTCTGGAGATGTGCTGTGGCCCAGCAAAACAATGGTCTGCTGTGTCAGTGAGGTGCGTTAGAAGGCAGACACCAGCTGTGGTTCGCTAAAAGCATCCCTCCAGAAGCCTTGTCTCCAGTCCAAACACTCGCAGGGCTTACTTGCTTTCTTCTGCCCTCCTGTGAGGACAGGCAAGCTTAAGGCAGCCTGATCTTGCTTGCAAGGTTGTGCTCCCTCAGCTTGCACTTGGCTCAGTGATTCAGGCTTTGAGCTTCTCCATGCCTTGGCCCTTCAGAGGATGTCGAAGGGGCCTTCGAGAGGGAGCTCAGTGCTTTCTCGTATGTAACAGCTTGGCTGTTGCTCCTTTCAGGCAGAAATCTTGTCAGGCCAGTGTTTTGTAGTCCAAGGTCCTTAGGGTGTTGCTGTAAGACGCGGGGAACAGTCAAAAGTTAATTGGTTGGTTTCTTGTTAGAGCCAGCCATCTGACAAGTAGCTGTGGAGGGCTCTTTTCCCTCTAACAGCCTTCAATATTTGTCACACGCAGCAAGTGAATCTGTAGGGTGGCTGTGAGCTCCCAGGGGGAGGGAAGGTACCTGGGAGGCTTTCAGACAAATTCCGTCAAGCTAAGCTTTGAAAGACCTGAGTGTAATTTGCAGTTGTAGCAAATGCTGTTTGAACATGAAAGTTGTTGAACTTCAAAAGGTGTCCAAAAACCACAGTCAGCCCACCTTGAATGCAGCCTGGCTGCAGGTAGCTCAAAGGCATGGGAATGGAAATGAGGAATGATGCCGAGCCCTCACAGGGTTTTGGCACTGTGGGTAAGTGGGTGTTGGGTGCCTGAACACCTCTGAGACTGTAAAGGGGAAGAGAGGAGCTGGGCACCAGGATGTCTGCTCTGTGGCCTGCCAAGCAGGAGCCATTAGTGCTAGGGGAGTTCTGTTGCTCTGTGTAATCCTCTTGTCCATCTTTCCTTCTCTCCCAGGTATCAGTCATTGAATTTAACTCATGTTCCTGAGCACAGTGCTCCTATCTACGAATTCCGATGACAGCTGTCCAGAACTGATACCTCACAGAAGCAAACTGGGCAGGAGAGCATGGCCTGCCAGGAGAACTGTGTCCCTGTCGGAGCACGGGAATGCACGCTTCTCTCCTGCCCCTCGGACTCGTGAGAGAGAGCCTGAATGTTAAATCACCCAGCCCAAGGAGTGTGGCTGCTGGAGCTTGATTCTCCCTCCTGTCGAGTGGCGATTTGATCTTTAATCTGGTTTTAAGCTACCTTTAAATGCACTTTCTTATTGCACAGCTAGTTTCTCTATCACTGAAGTTGCTCCTGGCTCTCCTCTGGAAGCTCTTTCTCAGTAGCTGGAATCAGTGGTCTGTCCTCTGAGTAATAAGAAAATATAAGCTCAATGCTTATATTTTCATTGTTACAGCCTGATATATGGGTTGAAACCGCCAGGACTCAGGTTTGTTGCCCAGATTGCCAGCTCTGATGCTCCCAGAGCTGGGTCCCGTGTGTGAGGCTCTGCTTGGCAGAGAGCTGCTCAGCTGCAGAGTCTGTGGGCGAGTGTTGGCTGAGACAGATAAGGCTTGAACAAGTCCTTGCTTCGCACTGGCTAACAAGGTTAGCTGGAGCTGCAGATCTTTCAGGAACGCCGGCCCTTTGGAGCTGGGAGCTGTTCCGGTGTCTGGATACGCCACTGGGAATTAATTTGATGTATGGACTTCCAGGCTCTCAGTAAAGTGGATCTGAACTCTGCTTATAGGTGTATATTTGCTCTTTACTTAAGTTAAGGGTAAAAAAGAAAAAAAAAAAAAGACTTTTATTAAAAAAATTATATATTTTTATGGTTCCTTTTCCAAAGGACCCTATGGCAATGCACAAGTACTCAATTACATTTTACCGTTTTCACATTGAAAACCGGGAATGTCTGCATTAGTTTTTATATATGTGTATGCTAGCCGCTTTGGGAAAGTAACGGGAGTACAAGTGTTGAGCAGTGTTGCAGGGACAGCTCTGGGACTGTTCAGCATTTTTACTTGCTCTTCATGCTTCACCAACACCACTGCTTGATACCTTTTTACAAGGCAAAAACAAGAAGAGAAAAAAAAAACAAAACAAAAACACCCCCCCCCAGTAGCTCTCCTCTGACTTTGAAATGTTTCAAGTGATATAACTTAAGGCTTGTGTGCCAAAGTGTGTGTGTGTGTATGCGCGTGTGGTTTTTTTTTTTTAAAAGACATTTTAAAAATTGGCCTCGGTTGTATATTTAATGTGACAGTCCCACCTGCGGGGCTTTTGTGAGACTTTAGTTTGCGTTTTTTCTGGCTGTTTTAAAAACAACCCCCTTAAAGCAGGCTTGTGTCACACACTAACCGTGTGGGTGTTGAGGACAGGTTTGCCACCTGGGAGAGGAAAGCGAAACCTCCGCATGCCTAGCGCCAAGGTAGTTTGGGTTTTCTTCTTTTTAACTAACTTTCTTCCTTTCGGCAGCATGTCTGTCTGGTTTATTGCAGCAGCTGAATTGCTAGTTTAAGCCTTAACGAGAAAGTATTCAGGTCTCGGTGAGCCCATTTTGCTCTATTCCAAGTCGGGATCTTGTATGATCGGAGAAGTGGCTGGGCTGGTCTCAGGAGATGATGCGGAAATCAGCCGCCTCGTGCAACCTATTCGCCGCGGATTAGTCCTTTTCCCCAGCACAAATGGAGAGAGACCTGCTCAGGGGAGAAAGGTGGGGAGCCCTGGCCCTTCTGCAGGGCAGGAGCCCCCCCTGCGATGAAGGAAGCGTGTGCCGTTGTCTTGGCTGTTGTGGATATATTTGTAGAGTAGCGCGAAGACAAGCGGGAGAGTGATTCGAGGTGCGAAGGGAAAGCGGCTGCGAGCAGAGCAGTTGGGAAACGGATTCCTGTTTTATTCTGCTCCTCTTGGAGAAACTTGTCCCCTTTGGGGAGAGGGGTTTCCTCACGGTGCTAGGAGATGTCCTGGTTTTAGAGGCGAAAGCTGGCAGTGCTGACTCGCTGTGACCAAGCGTGGGGGTGAAGCCCCCTCCCAGGTGCTGTGTGGGCGCAGGGACCCAGCTCCGACAGCTCCTACCAGCCCTCTGGAGCTGTCTGTGTGCAATATTGGTGATGACACCAGTCTTCTTGTGCTCCCCAGGGCTGTCGGTGCCAGTGTGACACTTGGGTTTCTGACGTGGTTCAATTAACACTGGGGTCGTTGGCAGAAGCTGGGTTAGGAAGGGTCCTGGGGTTGTTTAATATGTATAACTACCCCAAAACCTCAGAAGTTTTTCTTTGAGACTTGATATGTTGCAAGAAGGGTGGGGGAGGAGCATCCTGCTCTCTGCCTGTCTCCTTCCCACCACCCTGAAGCCAATTTCGACTGAAATCCAAAACTTTGGGGGTGATGCCACCCCGTGGGACGTGTGTGGCAGGTGCAGAGCAGGTTGTGGAGCCAAGAGTTTTACTGGGGCTGTCGGTGTTCAGAGTTTCCTTCCTCTAAAGCCTTTGTTTTGGTTTTCCTTTTCTTTGATTTGTTTGATGAGGTAAGGAATGATGTTACATATGTCGCAGTGTGGTGAGAGAGAACTGACTGGGGCAGGAGGATTTGGGGTAAGAAATGGGGTATTTGGTCTTGCAAGAGGTTGTGATGTCTCTTTTTAAACGTGCTGGCCGCAGAAGGGGTGCACTTGCGGCAGACGGAGCGCAGGGCCGAGGAGGTGTTTTGCGGAGCGATCAATGTCTGAATTAAACATGAAATGTATTTAAGGGGCATGTGTCTGTGTATGTTTGTCCACCAAAGCGCTTCTCGGTTCCAGGGGAGAGCTGTGCTTCATCTCTTCCCTCGAGGGTTTCTCCAGCAGTCCGATAAACTGCTGATTGCCTTAAATGCAGGATCTGGCCTTAATTAGGGGAGCAGGAGGGGGGGGCTCCCTGTGAAACCTGCCTGATTCCTTAGCCCTTTCCCTACAAGCAAGCTCCCGTTATCCCCCTTCGTAGCCTCGTTTCCCGGGCAGCTTGCACTGCCAGCAGGCTCCTCGGTCAGACCGGTTCGCCCACCCACCCGTGGGGTGCCCACCCGTGTTCCAAAAAGAGTGACGGCGGGCGGAACCCAAACCGCGGGGGCGCGGGAGGTGGCCGGAACGTTGCGGCGGCTGCACAGACACCGCAAGCGCCAAGCCTCGGCCCGGACGTTTGAGGGGAACGGACGGACGGGCTGGCGGCGCTTCCGGCGTGAGGCGTGCGGGGCCGGGGGAGCCGAGCGGGCCGGGCCGGGCCCCGCCATGGGCATCCTGGAGAAGATCTCCGAGATCGAGAAGGAGATCGCCCGCACGCAGAAGAACAAAGGTTCGGGGTGGGGTGGTCGGGGGCTGAGGTACT
>JANZLQ010000064.1:16973810-16996222 GCA_026212715.1 Elanus axillaris
GGGAAAAATACCCAGGGAGGATGCGGGGAGCCTCCCCCTTCTTCCCCCGCCGTTGCAGCCCTGTCCCGTGCGGGTGGGGAGCCTCGGGCCCTGCGGAGGGGCTGGGCCGAGGACCCCCAAGTGCTGCTGGTGGAGGGGGACCAGGGCTGTCAGCTGTGGGGGTCCCGAGCTGGTAATGAAATGCTTTAACTTGAAAGAAAGGGGACTGGGGAGCGGAGCTCCCCTCGGCTTCTGCCAGGGTGGATGCCCAGCACCTTGCTGCTTCTGGAGGCTTTAGGCTGTGGTAAATAATGGAAGGGAAGAATAGTAAAATGTGTAATCTCTCAGTTTTCGTGCCCTTCCCTGTTACAAAGGAAAACAACTGCCTTCTCTTTTTCTATTTCGGGTGTAAATTCAAGTGTTTTGCTAAAAGTAAGTCAATGAAGTACTTTCACACATATGAGCTCCAAGTTGAACGTGTCTTTAAAACTTGTAAAGAGCCGGGGGGTGGTGGGAAATTCCTCGGTTTTTTGAGTATTGAATGTGACCAGGTGTAAGGAGAGGCCTTTGCCCAGAAGCAGCCATCCCCCCTGTGATCTCTTCCTCCTTAACTGGCTCCCTTCACCTATTTATTCCTGCACCTGCTCTCCCTCTGGCTTGCTCCTTTTACCTGGGAATTTTTTGGCTCCTTATTTCCCTCAAGTCTGACTTTTCTGTGCAGGATACCAGAAGGCTTGCTCTCAATGTCTAGTATTTCAAAAGGTTACAGAACGCCTTGGGGGGGTAGCCTGTGTGTGTGGCCGTGGTTCAGATGTTGACAGAGACACTTAGTGTTCCTTTTTAGGAAGGTTCCTATTTCTAGAAGTGAATTATCAGCAACTTTCTGTCAACCAGTTGTTGCGTTTGTGTTATTCCAGCCACTGAGTACCACCTCGGCCTGCTGAAGGCAAAGCTTGCAAAATACAGAGCTCAGTTGTTAGAACCCTCCAAATCCTCGGCTGCTAAAGGAGAAGGCTTTGATGTGATGAAATCTGGAGATGCCCGGGTGGCGCTGATTGGTTTTCCTTCTGTGGGTAAGGTCAGTGAGTGTCTACGTTAACCATGTGGCATGTGTGTTTCCAGTTCATGGTTAGCAGCGGCTGTAGAGCAGTTATCCGTCTTCTTTTCATCTTTCACCTTCTTGACATGAATTAACAGGAGGTTATTGTACAGCAAGAGCTGAAAGTTAGAGCCAGGGCAAACACTCCTTCATCTTGTGTGCCGTGCCCTGTAGTAGCAGTCTGAAACTCGATCTTGCCCAGCCACAGCATTGTGGAGAAAATAGGCAAGAGTATAGGATTTACCTTCGTTCAGTGAAAGCACTGGCTGTCCCATCACTGCCTCAGTCCCTGTGCCTGGAACAGCCTCAACACGACTTCCAAAAGCTGAGAAATGCTTTCGTGCTGCTTGTTTTGCTGAATGTTTACCTGTGCTTTGATTTGCATATCTCTAGTGATGCTGATCTCTTGCATTTCAGTCCACGTTTTTGAGTTTAATGACCTCAACTGCCAGTGAAGCTGCGTCTTACGAGTTCACAACCCTGACGTGTATCCCAGGAGTCATAGAAGTAAGTAGAATTTTCCTCTCTTCAGCACAGTAGTGGCAGTACGAAACCCAGACATGTAAATGTGTCGGTTTACACCATTTACACTTGTGCTACCACTAAGAAGTGGTGATATCCAAAGGTCTCTGCTGACTTCTGCTTTAAACTTTAGGAGGTCTTGAGTGTTTGTGGTATCAGGTCTTCTGCCACCTGCAGTGCTGATTTAGCACTTCCTGAGGCTACATAACTCTTCAGGATTGACTGCCTGATCAGGGTTTCATCTGCTGCCGTTCGACTGACCAGAGCAATACGACAATTCTCGACTGAATTTTTTATAACTGCTATTGGCGCCATTGACCAGATGGCTGGAAACCTTGACAGATTTGTTTTTAATGAAGCTTTAAAAGAGGCAATCTGTACTGTGATCAATTTGGAAAGAAAATACAACTACTCCCGTCCTTGAGGAGTTTTATTAGTGGTGGCCTAAGCACCCACCAGTAAAGCAAATGATAAAGGGCATCAAACTGAAAAGTGTCCAAGAGTAATGAGAGGCTCTGGGTCAGAATTGAAAATGGAGTTAAATAATGAAAGTAACCGTATTCTTGTTAAACCGAACACAAATACTGTAATGTATCCAAATGCAGCCATTGCTGAAGGCGTTACTTAGGACTTTATGGCAACAATAGTGTGAAAGCTAATGACCCTGCAGATCTGATGAATGAAAGTCTCCTCTTATTTTCTGGTACTGTAAGACCTGCAGCACATCTGAGTAGTTTTGATCTGTCTCAGTAAGAGATGGTGGCACTTGCTTGCTACTGTGCTTTCTCATTGGACCAAGAAAGTAAGGTGGTTTTTTTTCCATTCTATTTCACCAACTCAGGACACCGTGACTGTTGTCCTGTTTTCCTGGTGCTTTGTCAAACAGTAATCATGTGATGCTTTTGGAGGTCAGGACCTAACGTACCACAGTGTGTGGTGTTGAATGCAGCTTCATAGGAAACACTCTGGAGGTTGCCTTGACAAAACAGAGCCATCAGCTTTGTGCAAAGCTGTCCTGCTCTGTCAGGTTCATTCAATTCCACTCTGCAGGCTTTGGACCCTAGCACGTGCTTGGGGCTTTCGAGGCAGCTCAGGTGCCCTGCATAAGGCTTTCAGCTTTCCGTCCTTCTGTTTCCTTTTCAGTACAAAGGAGCCAATATTCAGCTGCTGGATCTGCCTGGAATCATCGAAGGAGCAGCACAAGGTTGGCTGATTTCTGTGTTCATGTAAAGCAGGATTTGCCCTCCATAGTGTACCTGGGTGTCTCACATGTTAGCAGGTTTCCTGGGCCAATAGTTCCCACATTGGCTTTCCAAGTTTTAGAGTCCCTGATCTTAAGTGAGGCACGATTCTTATCCCTGAGCCCACGTAAGGTTCTATATGTAGCAGAAAGATGCTTTTCTGGAGGTGGGAGCCAAAGCAAGCCAGTCACTTCTCACCTTCTTGCGTGAGTGTTATCTTGCTCATCTGTTTTCTGGTACAGAGGAAATCTAAAGAAAGATGCTAGAGAGGCGGAGGGGGGAAATTACAGCTAAACAGTAACCTCTTTTGACTAATTTCCTGAGTTCCTGCCAGTCCTCCCTTGACTCCTGATTTGGGGAAGAGGTGTTGGCTTTGTCCCTCTGCTTCATCATTGTCCTGATTGGCTGGTCATGTCAGAAGATGCCTTAGGAAACTTTGGAAAATCTCCTAATGGTCTCTTCTTGGAGGACCATAGCCTGGTTAATAAGGTCTCTCTCCTTTTTTGACCAGAAAGTATATGTAACCCCTCTGCACAGGGGCCCTAGGCCCACATCACTGTTCTGGGTCAGCTGTCTCTGCTGCCTGGAGCTGCTACCACTGCACATGTCTGGGGATGTCTATCCTGCTGGCAGACATGTCGTTTCCACCTGTGCAGCCATACTCGGATAGCTTTACACACACTAGTTCATGTAACCTGTGGTGGAGGAGCAGCAGCAAAGAGTATTTGTTAGGGCTTGTGCTGGACATAAGACAGTATGGATTGACCAGATCCGTTTGCTCAGGGCCCGCCCCAGCAGCTGACTACAGCCAGTATAGCACTGCAGGATCTTTTTCCTTGCTTCCAAGCAGCTGTGCAGGGCAGGAGTCCCCGTCTGTTGCAGAACTCATAGCTGGTTCCTCTTGCTGATGTATGGCCATCTCCTCTTTTCTCAGGGAAGGGCAGAGGTCGGCAGGTGATAGCTGTGGCGCGGACAGCAGACGTCGTTATTATGATGCTGGATGCCACAAAGGGTGAAGTACAGAGGTGAATGTGTGCTTCTGGGCACGTGGAGCTGTGGGGTGGGGGGCCAGGTTCAGGGTTTCCCACATGCCCAGAAAACATGGTAGCTTCCTGAAGTGTTGTGTTCCATGCATGTTGGGGAACCAGTACTTAAGCTGTTGAGAATGAGATGGAGGTTGTACTCCATTGGAAGCATGCTAGCTAACTGGCACGGGCTTCTCAGCAGAAGGATCATTCCCACAGGATGGCTGTTCAGAGACAGGGATGTCAGCCTAGATTTTTCCACCAGACTCTGTCCTGTATTAGCTGTGGTTTTAGGTTGTACTGAAAGCTTGTGGCAAGGCTGTATCAACATGTTAGTCAAAAAGAAAGGTATCGGTGTCATCTGACTGCGCTCAGTCTCACAGGTACTAATGTGCAGTGTGTCTGCAGGGCCTTGCTGGAGAAAGAACTGGAATCTGTAGGAATCCGGCTGAACAAAAGCAAACCAAATATCTACTTCAAGGTGAGGTTTCTTAGGCTGCTGCAAGCACAGCTGGTGTCTGGCTGCCTACTCAAAGACAAGGTCACTCTGTGCTGCCCCTTGTGTTGGACAGACTGAAGGAGGGGGGGAGTGGGGGTGGTGTGGATTTTGCAGACTTTTTAAGATGCTATATTGCCTCCCTGCAGCCGAAGAAGGGTGGAGGTATCTCCTTCAACTCAACTGTCACGTTGACTCAGTGCTCCGAGAAGTTGGTGCAGCTCATCCTTCATGAATATAGTATCCTTTCCTAAAATGGGAGACCCTTAAGCCATCAACAGCTTATGAGTCAAGCGGTACCTGTTGTGGGACAGCCTTGCTGTGTCTTTGGTGCTTGCTGGGTTGACAACAGGCTTTCGCAAGCAAGCTCAGCCCGTTAGCTCACAGTGATGTGTAGGTGTGTTGGAATTTGGGCCTTGACAATGTTTACCTCAGAAATCTTCAATGCTGAGGTCCTCTTCAGAGAGGATTGTTCCCCTGATGAGTTCATTGACGTGATTGTAGGCAACAGGGTCTACATGCCGTGCCTCTACGTGAGTATCTCGGAAACAGCCTGCCTTCTGCCACACCGAGCAGCTCCATTCTTTGCTGAAGGAAACACTGGATCTTCCTGGTTCCTAAAGCAGTAACGATTTGGGGTTTAAGAGGTGGAAAGCGCAGCTCAACAGAGAGCTTTTTATAAGCTTTACATGTGCGGCTGTACTCTCTGTGTGTTCTCTGTGCCCTCTTGTGGCTGTCTGCCGTGGAGCAGTACGAGCTTAGTGTCCTGGTGGCATGCATGGGCTTTGCTCCCAAGGTGTGATTCCTCTGCTGCAAGGTCTGCGCTTGGGTTTTCACTACTGGTCCCCTGTGCCAGAGGTCATTTAATGGCTCTGGTAGCAACTGGGTCCCTAGTGGAATCAAAAATACTAGAGAACTTGAGGCAAGTCATCGCAGAGGGAGAACTTCAAGAGGCCCAAACTTACATTTAGGCTTCTGAATTTTAACAGTTTGTTTTACTAAGAGCCTCGGCTTGTCCTCTGGCTGACAGGATCTGAGTTTGTTTCAAATGTTGCAACTACCTTGTTATACCTACATGTACATGTCTTGCTTCCTTGCAGTGTTGCTGAATTGACTTCCTAAAGGGTATGTTGTTTTTCCTTTGACTTAGGTTTATAACAAGATTGACCAGATATCTATGGAGGAAGTGGATCGTCTTGCTCGGAGACCCCACAGTGTTGTAATCAGGTAGGAGCCTGTCATGCTGCCTGATGGGCTGGCCTGGATGGCATGGTGGTTCATTTCATACCCTTTCTCCAGCTTCTCCCAAGAAAGCGCTTGTGCCAGGGCTGCCTGCAGCTGCTGGAGGGAGAAGCAGAGCTGCTGTGCAGCTTTTTAAAGGCTTCCTTCCCCTGGAGAGGCAGGCTGCTTGGCTTCTCCAAGCTGTCTGCAGGCCAGAGTAAGCCAGTCTAGCTTGTTTCCTTAGAATTGCTGATATATGACTGGGGCTTTGCTGCTTCAAAGCTGCTTGCCCTTCTGAAAGCCCTATTTATTTCACATTGTGTTTTTCATTTACTGGCCTCATTAAAGACTTTTCCCCTTGTTTCCTAGCACTTTAATAAGACGTTTCACCTTGTTCTTCTGGATCTCTAAATCACAACAGCAGTAAACACAGAGATGTTCCTGGTGTTTTGCAGCTGTGGAATGAAACTGAATCTGGACTACTTGCTGGAGAAGCTCTGGGAATACCTGGCCCTTACTTGCATCTACACCAAGAAACGAGGACGTAAGTGACCATTAGCTGAACAGAAGGTTTGAAAGGCGCAAAGGGCTGCTGCTCATCAAAGGCAGACAGGCTGCCAGTGATCTCTTGTGTCTTGGAAATGCTGCAATTACACTCTCCCTAACCAGCTTTCAGCTCTTGGGAGATGCTTTCTGTTCCATCTGATCCAGCCATGCCTGTATCCCATCACGGCCCTACTATTCCCTCTGCACTAGAAGAGCTGAATTTTCATAAGACTTTGCATGATGATATAAGGAAATAAAGTGTCCAAGTTTGCAGCTTTCTTCCTTATTACGCACACTCTGTGATGAACTGTTCAGCCCATCACTACCCAGAAGAGGTCTCCTGTTCCTACTGTGAGAGGTTTGGTGATTCCCATGCCAGGCTCCTGAGGCTCAGGAATGCCTTTGATCCTTCTTTTGCTTTATAATTCACTTGCAGCTTCTCTCCGTGATGAAGGCACGTCTATAACTTGTTCCTGTTTAGTTGTGAACAGCTGTGACTCTGAACTTGAGTGGATGTGAGGAGATGAAGGAACTTTCTATGAGCTTGTTAAGCTATGAAATCTTGGGGATTTTACAGAAAACTGGTTTGGTTTTGCTTGAGCGGCTGTGTTTTGAATTGGGTGTGTTTGTCCTAAGTCAGGTGTTTGGAATAGAGTTGGAACAGGTGGATTGTGAGGAAGCTATTGACTGTGTGGCGTGGGTAACTGTACTTGTGGGTACTGGAGTGTCTACAGAACTGATTTGATGCTTCCAAGTATGTGGATGCCTGTTCTGTCTGGGAGCTGGCAAGTGTAACGGGAGGAGGAATTTGGGAGTAGTAAGCACAAGGCAATGTTAGATGGTGTCAGCATATTAGAACACACTTGATGGAAATCCAATGCTTTCCCCCCCCCCCCTGCTTCTCCACAGAGAGACCAGACTTTACAGACGCCATTATTCTACGGAAAGGGGCCTCTGTGGAGCATGTGGTAATTTCTCTCCATCTTTTACATTTCCTTGTCTGTAGAAGGCAGATTCCTCTTGGAGCCTGCTATGATTTGTGCTTTGTAAAGCTTGGGACGTGTCAGTGTTTATCTGGGCTTCTGCTTTTATTACCTTTTCTGATTTTGTTGGCCTCAGGTTGCTTTCCTAGCTGCTGAAAGGTTAAAAAAAATTTACTTAATGCAGTCCAGTGAAAAAGTGCATGGAAGCAGTGGAATGGGGCTTTATGTGGACTGGTGATTCCTGTGTGTCTGTTCTGTATTCTTTCAAGTGCTGTTAACTGGCTCCTAAAGTCACTATTGTAATTTCTGACATAGGCTTGAGTTGCTTCTAGTTCCTGGATATCAAGCTAGTTTGTTGCAAAGTAGTGTCACTGAACCGCCTCACGTGCTGTCTGTCTGTCTTGCAGTGCCATCGAATTCACAGATCGTTAGCCAGCCAGTTCAAATATGCCTTGGTGTGGGTAAGTGTTTAACAGCAAATGAAATCCCTGTACTCGGGTGTCTCTGGTCTTCTCCTAACCCTTCTCCCCCTCTTGCTTTAAAGGGGACAAGCACAAAATACAGCCCTCAAAGAGTGGGCTTAACCCATATGATGGAGCATGAAGATGTCATTCAGATTGTAAAGAAGTAATCCTCTTCGCTGGTGCCTGGCCTTGTCTTTAATCACTAGAATTGGAACTGACCACATAAAAGCAAAACAAAACAACCAAAAAAAAAAAAAAAGAAAAAAAAAAGAAAAAGGGAGACATGTTCCACAGCCAAGAAAGCAAGAAAGCTTCTGTGAAGCTCCTTCTCTCGGAGAAAGGCAGAAAATGAGGCTACTGTACTTGCAGGTGGGGATGGGGAAGATGGGTTTCCATCTTGCAGCATTTCAGGTGAAGTAATGTTTCTTAAAAATAAAAAAGGAGCCAGTTCTTCTAGGACACAGTTCCCACAGCCAGCATGCCCTGCCCCTAGCAGGGTTTGCAGATGGATCCGTGTGTTAACCTACCAGTGGCTTGCTTAACCAGTGGGAAGTTTATGGGTTTGTGTGAACAAATCTGGCCCTGTGCTTTGGGACAGGGAAGCCAGGGCTGAGAGACCATTGCTGCCTATCCATTCACTTAATTTAAGTATTGATCTGAAACAGAAACAAAGTTCTCCCTCCCCTGCTTTTGGACGCGTTGTCCTGCAGCTTTCACGGTTGGGAGACTCCAGTCTCTGCATGAGACAACCCCTGGTGAATTTGTAATGGTCCCACCTCAGTTAATGTTAAAATATGGCACTCTGTGCCTCTCCTTAGCTCTGCAGTAGAGTTTGTAGGACATCCTGGTCCAACTGGTACTGAGAGAGATGAGAAATGAAACCTTGTTAATGAATGACTAACCTGGCCAAACTGCAGGAGGGTATGATCAAAGAGCCATAAGCTGCAGTGAGGATTCATTTCTGGCATATCACTCATCAAGGAGGTGTCTTGGCAGTTTCCTCCTTTGCTCTTGTCCTGTCCCTTAGTCCCGAGGAGTATTGCTGGGGATCTCCTTCTTTCTCAGTCATGCCCCTAAATTCCAGTCACAGCTCTTTGAGCTCAAGGTACCATCCCATGCCATGGGTTTTACCCCAGCCCTGTTAAACATTGTTGCTTTTCTGGATATTTTTCATCAGAAATCTGGGATTTTTCTCATCATGGTTTTTCATTGAATACTGATGCTAAACAATTCAGAGTGCCTGATAGAGAACAGCTCTTTCCTTCTGGGATCAAGAGTTGCCAATAGCTTTTATTTTCTTTCATTGAAAAAGGGTTCGGTCTGATGTGGATTCTTAACTGTGAGGACAGGTCTGATAGCAGATTTGTCTGAGCAGGGCTCCTTCCCTCTCCTTTGTGCTCCTCCCCACCCCTCACAAACTGATCAAGCAGAAATGGAAGGATTATTTTATTTGAGAAAATAAAAGTTGCTATTTCATGTGAAGTGTAGGTGTCTGCCTGCACTGGGTAGACAGTTTGGTGTGTTTTCTAACTCTCTTTGTTACCTTTGGCCACCTGAAGAATCGTGGATGCTGTTGCAGGACATTATGGGGGGGAATAGATTGTGAAGCGGCTGCAAGAGGGCTCTGAGGCTGGAGGGGCCTAGATGAGGTGTGATGGGAGATAAATAGATATTATACACAATACCCAAGCTAAGAAGGTGACTTTGAACTCTGTAAGTTCCATTTCCCGTCCCTGGCTTTGTTCACAGCTGGAGTGCCAAGCAAATCTTGACCGTGGTGGCAGCTAGCAGAGAATGAGCTCCAAATTAGCTGCATTATGCCTGAGCTGGCTGGAGAAAGCAAGCACTTCTCTGTGTGAATTGGGTGGGACGCCGTTCCAGCACATTAACTTGCCCTTTAAATTTCCTGTGAAGGTTGCACAGGCAGAGCTGCCCGCACAAAGAATTCCTTTGGTTTCATTTTTGTCCCTGAGTTTCTGACTTTTCGCTCCAAACCCAGGAGCCTGCCAAGCCCCAGCACATGAACGGGCAGCCAGAACTGCTGACTGGGCTTCGTCCTGAGGCCAGGTACAGTGTGGAGCTGGGGAAATGGTTGATGCTTGTGTGAGGCTGAAATGCAGTGTTACCTGCGAAAACATGTTCTTGGTTAGTTAGTGCCTACCTCTCAGTGTGTTCAGGTTTCAGATTGACTAGTCTAGCGTGCCATTGTTAAAAAACCCTGTCTAATTAGCCTTACTCCTCATTTAGGAAATTGGGCATTTTATCCAGTTCAAAATGAACTGATACATGATTAAATTTGGAATGGGGATAAAGTAAAAATAGTTGTCGGAAGAAGCTAACTTTTTTTTTTAGTGGGAGTAACTTTTTTTGCAAGCAAGTTTATAGCTGTATTTGAAAACACATGCATTTAATTGCAGTGTTCATTCTTCCAGACGGCTTCCCTAATTGTTCTGCAATAACGTTAAAAGCTGCAAACACTGCAGTTCAGTGCAGGAGCAGGTTGCCTGAAGATCTCTCTGATTCATGAGAAAGCAAGATCCTAAGGGCAGGGGGAAAATCTACTGCAGTGTTAGGATTGTACCGGAGCCTCCTGAGGTTTATGGAATTGGCCAGACCCGTTGTTAGCTCCGTGGAGGAGCTAGCAAAGGGAGACGTGCTCAGAGCCTCCATGCTGAGCGTGTTTGGAGAAAGGCTTTCTTCTGTCCAGGAGGATGGGGAGCAGTTGCAGGCAGGAGCTGTGGGTTTGCCGCCCCAAAGAGCAGCACGCTGTGTCTTCTCCACTGTATGAGGGAAGGCTTGGCTGGATGATGCTTGGAGAAAGCTGCCCTCAGCAGCTTGGCTGGCGGTCTGCTTTTCTGCGCTGCAGCCCCCTGCCATTCCTCTGCTCTTTCAGCCGACTCCGGTTTCATTAGTGCCGTACCCTGCTCCCAGAGGGCTGCACTGATCCTGCCCTGTCCCTGGGCCCGCTCTGCTACCAAAGCGCGGCCGTGCATCACTGTTGAGCCCTGCTCCAGGTGTGAAGTGGGGTGGATCGGCTTCGATACAGTCCATCAGCCACCCTCCATCTAGTCCTGGAAACAGCGATGGCCCGAGGCGTGCTCTGTTTAAAATGCCTGTTCCAGGCAATCAAGCAAGTTTGATTGGCTGAACACTCCTTTTATAATTTAATTTAGTCAGGAATCGTTTGCAAGGTAATAAAAAGAGACTCTGACTCCAAATACATTCATTTAATTCAATGAGAGACGGTTACTGCGGCGGGCTTGCCTCAGCCAGCTTCCCTCACCCCATCACACTGACATCTTAAAGTGCTGCTCAGGGCTGTATATAAGAGTCACGATCCACAGTGACAGCTTAATTGTTTCAAATGCTGACAAGGGTCACCCCAACCAGCCATCGCGCATTGTGCGGGGCTGGCTTGGGAGGCTGCGGCGAGGAGGATTTATGGCTGGCAAATAGTTTTGAATTCCTCTGGTTGCGCCTGCTAAATGATGAACCTGCCCCTTGGGGGTTGGGGCTATTGATTGTAATTTGCAGTTAAGCCCTCGCTTTCTGAGGAATCAGCATAATAAATACCCACCGCATTACAGCAGGGACGTGTCTGCATGGAGAAGGCAGCGGAGGTTTTCCTGGCTTGGGCGGTGCAGTGCCTGCAGCAGGATGCTCTCATTGCTCCTGGGTTTGGGAGAGCCACGGGCTCCATCACTGCTGGAAAACGGTCCCCAGTTTGGTGTGATGCAGGAACCCCAGGGCTGGAGAAGGGGAGGGTGAAGCTTTGAGGCTCTCAGATGCTTTGTGAAAGCAGGTGGAGATGTCCGGCTCGTCCCGAGGAGGAGAGTGCTGTCTGGTATTGTCGGGATGATGGGTGTCTAGATCCCTCCTCTGTGCCCAGCCTCGGGAGCCGGCTGGTCCCAGCCCAAATCTGGAGAGCAGTGTGAGGGCGTGGGTGGGTGTGTCCACCCCCATGTCCCTGTGATTTTTCCTAAACTTGCATTGGTTTGGGGGCAGGAGTGGATCAGGGCCATTCACCAGCTGTTCACATCTGGGATTGGTGACACAAAGGTGGCACAGATCTACGTCCCGGGAGGAAAGGGGCTGTGGGGACTGTCCAGCCGTGTCACCGGGGGAGGAAGGGACGAAGACCACAGGAAGAGGGGAGGGGGACCAGAGGTGGCTGCCCTCGCCCCTCCAGCTGCTCCCTCCCTGACGGTCCCCAGCTCTGCAGAGGGAAGATTAGCTCTTGTCTCTCTGCTCATGAGTGGAGATGAGAATAATAGCAGTCATCAAATATGCATTGGCTAGCAGCAGCCTGCAGCTGCTGTGCAGCAAATATGGTCCTGCGGCTGCCAGGGGAGTGACGGTCCCCGGCAGAGAGCGAGGCCAAGAGCACGACGCCAGCAGAGCCGGGGACTTTGGGCAGCACCAAGCCAGGCCAGTGCCATGCGGGCCAGTTAGGCTACCCCAGGTGAGTGGCTGAGTCCCCCAGTTGGGTGGCACGTCCCTTGGGCTTGTGGAGGCCACAATGGGGAGGACCAGGCAGGGAACTTTGTGTGTGATGTTGGTCCTTATGCAAATGCTGTGGTGTGGGGCTCAGCTCCTCCGGGTCAGGGCATTCGGTGTCCTCTTGTTTCTGGTTGTCCCTGCCTGTCTGCTTGCTGCCTTTAGACCCCTTATCTCACCTTCCGACTCGCACCTTTGCTACAGTTCCAGCATTCCTGCTGCCCTCCAGAGCAGAGCTTTCTCCCCTAACTCCTCCTTTGCCAGGAGCATCTGCCCATGTCTCCTACCACCCCTTTCCCAAATTCCTTTTACCTCGGGGCTGTTTTACCCCAGAAAAGCTGCCTGGCCCTGCAGCTGAGCTCCGCAGGGCCCCTGGGCTCGGTTCTGGGGCCAAGGCAATCGCATGGGGCTGTGACCTGGCCCTGAGGCCACCAGCGCTAAGCCCAAGACACGTCGTGCCCAGCTGGTCTCTGCTTCCAATATCTGCTCTGGCCTGTCTCCTCCCCATAATGCCTCCTTTGCAGGCAGCTTTCGGTGTCAGGCAGCAGCCAGCAGGCAGGGACATGGTGCGCATCGCTCACGAGATGCTGGGTCCCTGTCCAAAGTTTGGAGGGAGGAACTGGAGAGGGTTCAAATCAGCCAGTTCAGGGGTGTGATGGGTACTCAGGAGGGGGGCAAGGAGGGACCCTCCTGGTGCCTCACAGACTTGGAGGGCCGTGCTGCTGTCATGTTGTTCATTGCTGGAAGGGTCTAGCTTGTCCCTGTGTTCCTGGGTGTTTGAAAGTGGATGCACAATGATACAGAACTGATGACAGGGAAGGGGATGTGATGAGAGATGCCGCAGCCGGGAGGTGCCTGGCCAGCTGGACTGGCTCCATGGGGCCGTGCCGCAGAGCTCCCGCAAGGCTCAGCGGCGGTGGGGCCGGCATGGCACGGTGCGGTAGCATGGAGCCCTGTTTGTTCCAGCTGTAACTGGAAACAGGCTGTAAGCGGACCCGGGGTCGGCTGGTGACCGCAGACCTGCCCTGCCTGAGGACGGCGGAACTGCTGCCCCGGGAGCTCTGCCCTACCGATGCCGGTGCTCCAAAGGTACAGTCTGGGGCAGCCGTGCGTCGTGCTGGGCTAGGGCGGGCGAAGCAGAACCTCAGTAGCCAAAGTCTCCCTCCCCTTTCTACACCTGGCTGTGGCACAGCCCCAGGCTGCGGTGGTGGGACAGGGACTGCCCTGAGTAGTGTCCCTGGATTGAGGTGGCTTTTCCTGGCTCAGCCACGTGGCTGGAGTCATTCAGGGGTGACAGGGTCAGAGGATGCTCTGGGCACCTTCTTCCAGAGCCCTGGTTCCCATTGCCACCCCAAGGAACCCCTTACTGCTGGGTTTTGCACCCAGGGACCCTCCCCCTGGGCTCTGCCCAGACCCCCTGGAAAGAGGCACCAGGTGTGGGTGCCCCATGGTTTGTGGTTCATGGCCGTGGGCTTCCCCTCCGACCCCAGTGTCTGCCACCATCCCGCTGTGGCTGGGCACGAATGCCCCTCTGCTGTGCCAAAGGCAGGTGAACGCTGTGCCCATGGATGAAGAACCCAGGGAGGTGTGGGGGATCCTGTATAGGGGCTGGGACCACTGAAGGCAGCCCCTGTGTGGGGTGAAGCCTGCTGGGCTGAGGCCAGGCTGCCCACCCTCTCTTGCTCTCCCTTCCTCCGTGTCTCCTCTCGGAGAGCCCTTATCACAGGCAGCCACCATGGGCACAGCCATGGCAACTGCTCGGGGGAGCTGTGCCAGCACCACAGGGCACAGAGAGCACTGCTGCTCCCTCCTCTGTCCTGCCCGGCTTGGCCAAGAGTGGCAGGGACAGAGGTAGGGACTGCTGAGGGCAGTGGGATGGAGATGGGGATTACACAGGTGGTGGGATGGAGTTGGGGACCTGCAGCAGCTTCTTGCCAGCTGGGTAACCCCTTGCTTGCTGCCAGCAGCCGAGGGATGGGCTGCGTCTGTGCCCATGGTGGTTCTCCGCCACGTCGTGGTGTCCAAGTGTTGCTCCATGCACCCATGCCAGGAGGAGGGATGGTGCAGTGATGTGGGCCAGGTGCCTGTGAGGCAGGCAGGGCAGAGCAGGCTGCATCAGCCCCGTACGGCATGGTGGTGACTGCAGACCTGTGCATGGACCATGCCAGTGCCACAGGGCAGCTCCTGCGAGGTGACGCTCCTCGTGTGGCTCAGGCTCTGCTGATGCTTTTTCCCACTGATCCCACGCTCGTGTCACCCCATAGACCCTCTCCTGATACCTGCTGGGTGCATCCCCTCCTGCTCCATCCTTCTGCTCCCCCTGCAGCTCTGGGGCAGCCTCCCTCTGTGCAGACCCCGCTGGGGTATCTCCAGCCCAGAAATGAATGCAGGGAGGAGGCAAAAGCTATCAGATCATGGCTGATAACCCCTCTGCTGCAAATGTGGCATGGAGGGACTGGGCTGGGGAGAAGAAAGTGCCATGGAGTGCCAGCCATGGGACTCTCCTGGTCCTGGAGCAGGCCAATGGGTTCGGTCCAGCAACTGCTGCTGGTTCTTGGGTTCCCCCAGCTGCTGCACAGCTGGATGCTGCTGCTGCTCTTCCCTCGGGTCTCCCCAAATACCTGCTGTTAGGGGCTAGAGTGGGTGCTGCCCCTGTCTGCACAGGTCCTGACACTGCCCGCAGATGATCCGTGTGGGGCAGCAAGTTCCCACCACCGCTGCTTAAACTTTCATGAACCTGCAGCCGCAGGAGTCCAGTCCTGGCATTAACATTTGATGCGGTCACCCTGCACCTGGGCACGTGTGTGTGCAAACACGCTGCCAGCACCGCCACAGGGTACACGTGTGGCACAGGCAAACCCCCTCGCCAGCTGCGTGTGGGCACACGTGGCGCCCTGCACGCACACGCAATGTGAGTGGCATGGCATGGGGGGTTACCCTGTGGGCTCCTGGCTCCTCTCTGCTTCCCAGGGGGGCTGTGGGATTTGGTCTGGTGTTGGGTTCCTCCTCTGCAGCACTCCCCTTGGCCATGCTCCCGGTGCTGGGGTGGCACATGGCTTGGGCTCTGCAAAATTGTCTCCTCTCTCTTGGTTCCACAGTTTGGCTTTGTGAGCCAAACTCAAACAGGTCCCTGGGCTTCACCCTCCTCCATGCTGGCTGGAGGAGGAGGCTGATTTCCAGGCAGAGAGCACATTGAGCCCCGAGGCATGGAGAGCTGGTAGCGTTCGGTTTTGGGGTGGTGATGATGCTCTGTGCCATCCCCTGCAGCGTCCGTCTGTCCCCCCCCTGGGGGGATGCTCCCCACCATGGGTGCCCTTTTCTGCTCCTTTGGAAAAGTCTCCGGTTGAGGCGGCTCATCCCTTACATTATTCATGCCACCGCAAGCCCCGGCGGTTGGGTTACAGCCGGAGCCCATCTGCCAGTACGGCACTGCTGAACTCGCGGGGTGCCGTGGGAGGCAGGAGGCAGCTCCCATCGGGCTGCCCTGGGGCTGCCGGCCCACCGCCCCAGCGCCATGCCAAACGGGGGGACACCGGCGGCCGAGGGAGCCACATACAGGCACGTGTCTCACCAAAACTGGGTGCAGGTAAATACCCCCCCCCAAAGGCAGGCTGCGGGGTCGGGAGCCAGCCGGTGTGCCGGGAACTGCCTTGTGCCGGCACGGGGCATTGTCTTGCAGGGCCCCGCTGGGGCCGGAGCATGAGCGCGCGCCACAGCCGGGATGGCTGGCAAGAAGGGAGAGCCCAAAAAGGATGCAGAGGGCAAGGGGAAGGGGGGCAAAGGGAAAGGGAAGGATGGCAAGAAGGGCAAGAAGGAGGCACCCAGCGAGTCGGAAGAGACCTCGGATGCGGAGCTGCTGAAGGCGGAGGAGGGCGAGGAGGTGGAGGAAGAGAAGGACGAGGAGGAGGCAGCTGCAGAGGAGCCCAAGAAGGGGAAGGGGAAGGAGAAGAAGGGTGTGCTCAAGGGGGGGGTGGCGAAGAAGCCGGGCCGAGGGAAAAAGGTGCAGCTGGAGCCAGAGGAGGAGGAGGGCGAGAGCGATGCCGCACCGGCCAAGAAGAACCTGAAGGGCACCTCCAAGCTGGTGATGGGGCTGGCGACCGACAACGCCAAGAAGAAGAAAGGGGCAAAGGCCGCAGAGGCCAAGGGCCAGCCCAAAGCACCTCCAGAGCCTGGCCTGGCCGAGGAGGAGGAGGCGGTGGTGCCGAAGGCCCGGGCGAAGCGGAGCCTCCGCAGCACCTCGAAGCTCTTCCTGGGCTTCAAGAAGCTGGGGTTGCATCGGCCCAAGAAGGGGCAGTTTAAGAACACGTCCCGCTTCTTCTGGGGGCTGCAGAAGCACAGCACCAAGAAGAGGAAGAAAAAGAAGAACAAGGCAGTGCTCAAGTCCACCTCCAACCTAATGGTTCGCTTCAAGCGCGTGGGCAAGAAGAGGAAGGAGGCGGCCAGTAGTTCCCCGCCGGCGAAGCCATCCTTCCTACTGCTGCGGCGGGGTGGGCAGGCGGCCGAGGATGGTGCATCCCTCTTCCGCCGGCGCCCGGAAAGGAAATTCAAGCCGCGGGCGCAGGTGCTGAGCAAGGCAGCCGCTGCCACGGGCTGGCTGGCCAGGAAGGTGCTCTCCCGGCGTGGGCGGCTGGCGGGGGGCAGCCGGGCAGCCGACACGGCCTGGCTCTCCCGTATCGGTGCCAGGAAGCTGCCATTCCCTGCGGAAGACGAGATCCTCAGGCACCGGGCCAACATGAAGCGGATCCCCAGCAGCAGCGGGCTGTTGGCCCACAGCGCTGCGCGGCACGGCAGCACGGTACGGCGTCTGTCCCGGCGGGGCTCCCAGCACGCACCTGCAGAGCCACCGGTGCTGCGCTACGGGTGGGCCGAGGAGGAGCATGGAGCCTACAGCTGCCGGCATGGCTACGGCAAGGAGGAGGATGGAGCCTACAGCCGCCGGCATGGCTACGGCAAGGAGGATGGAGCCTATGGCTCCTGCTGTGGCTACACCAAGAAGGAAGATGGAGCCTATGGCTCCCGCTGTGGCTATGCCAAGGAGGGGAATGGAGCCTATGGCTCTCGCCGTGTCTATGCCAAGAAGGAAGATGGAGCCTATGGGCCCCGTCGTGGCTACGCCAAGGAGGAAGATGGAGCCTACAGCCCTCAACATGGCTACACTGAGGAGGATGGAGCCTACGGCCCCTGGCATCGCTACACCGAGGAGGAGGATGGAGCCTACGGTCCCCGGCATGGCTATGTTGAAGAGGAGGAGGAAGGCTACACCCAAAGCCCAGTCTACCCGGCAGGGTATGGCTTTGAGGATGCAGTGCTGACCCCCTTTGCTGACTACCCCAGCTATGAGGCAGAGGAAGAGTATGGCTTCTACAGGGGGTCTTGGGGGGAGGGTGACCCACCAGGGCACCCCTACAGCTATGCAGAGCTCGAGGATGAGGGGCCGTTTGACAGCGGGTCCCCCCTCGCCCTCTACGACCCTTATGGCAGCGACCCTGAGTATGGCGAGGAGGCAGACGGGCCCTTTGGCTACAATGGGGACCCCTACGAGGACTTAGGGGAGCCCCTTGCTGGGAGGTACCTGGGGGGTGAGTACCCCGAGCACCGCATCCAGTACAGTGAGGCGGGGTGGGCACCACATGCCCAGTCCTCCTGCAACCCCTATGCCCTGAACCTGGACGAGATTGCTGAGGCCGAGGAGCCCGAGGAGTGGGAGGAAGAGGAGGAAGAGGACAGGGAGTACCCCTTCTCCATCCTCAGCGCCTCCTCACTCCGGGGCATGCGGGAGACACTCTCCTCCAAGCTCTCCCTCAATAGGAAATTCAGGCTCTTCCCCCGGCCCCAGGTCAAGCTTTTTGGCAGGGACCGCCTGGATGTCCCCCTCTTGCCGTCCCCCCACCTGCCCACCGCCCGTGATGAGGATGACTACGATGAGTACGAGCCACCTCTGGCAGCCCCTGGCCCCGCAGCATCCTTGGGACACCGGGTTTCAGCAGCGCGGGCATGCGGGAGCCCTTTGGGGCAGTTCCTCCAGCGCTCCCTCTCCCAGCCCCCCGGCCGCCCGCCACGGGGTGTGGGGGGATTTCGGGACCCCTGCGCCCCCCAGCCCTCATACAGACGCTCCAGCCGCAGGCCGGCAGGGATGGAGAGCACCGGCTCAGGTGGCCGGGACCCTCCACTACGAGCATCTCCAGCCAGGGACCCTTCCCCACCGGGGGGGCCCTGGGGGCAGCCCCTTTCCCGAGAGCCGGGGGCTGCACGGCGGCTGTCGCTCCGTAACCCCTTTGCCAACCCTGAGCGCTCCCCATCGCCGCCGCCTGCCCGGCAGCACCCTGGCAGCATGCGGGGCGGGGGGCCACGGAGATCCCCCTCCCTGGGGGCCAGCCTCCGGCGGTTTGGCCCTGACCCCCCTGCCCCTCCGCCGGCTGCCCCCCACTCACCGGGGCCAGGGGGGAAGCGTTTGGGGGTGCCCACGGTGGGGTCAGGGAGACCATTGTCCCCGCGGCCGTCGCGGCGGAGCAGCCCTCCTGGGCTGCCACTCCCCCAGGCCTGGCCCCGGCTTCCCGAGCCCCCCACCAAGGCTGTGAAGCCGCTGCAGAGGACCCCCTTCCTGGCATCGACCCCCCGCCCTGGCAGCCGCCGCCTTGGACCCCCCAGCCCCTCCTGGGACGAGGAGCTGCCCCCCTGGCAGGGTGCTGTGCGGGGTCTTGCTGGGGTGCCTCCCCCCCCCAGCTCTGCTCCCAGCACCCCCAAAACCTTCATCCAGCGCATCGGGCAACCCCTTGCTGGGATGGCCCCCCGCTCCCCCCCAGCGAGGCCATCTCCAGCTGAAGTGGGGGGCCGTAGCCCCTCCCCAGGGCGCTCCATGGGTCAATCGCTGGCATCGCTGCTTGTGGGGAGCATGGCCCCCTCTGAAGCCCCCCCATCTCCACCACCCACCCGCCGCCCCTCCTCCCGCTCACCCTCCTCTCCCCGGCCCCCATCCCGGCGCGACGGGAGCACCCGCAGATCGCCAAGCCCACCTGGAGGGCACCAGGGTTGGACCGACGCCAGTTGCCCCAAACTCCCCTCCATCCCACGCGACAACCGGAGCCCCTCACCGCAGCATCGTGCCGCTTTCCAGGCACCCCGCGGTCGAGCCCCCGGCTCGCCGGCAGCACCCCGTGGTCGAGCCCCCGGCTCGCCGGCAGCCCCCCGCCACGGCACTCGTGCCCCGGTGCCGGCAGAGGCCGTCGAGGGCGATGGGGCGGCCGGGGAGGAGGGTGCAGGGCGCTACGCTGTGGTGACGCCGCAGGTGCAGAGGTTGGGTTCCTTCCGACGGGCATCCCGCATGTACAAGCAGCACTGGTCCACGCAGCACGTCGTGCGGGTGCGGGAGATGCCCGACGCCTGGACGGCCGAGCAGGGTCCTCCCCGGCAGCCCACTCAACGTGGCCGGCGGTGGGCGAGTCGGCGGGGAGCCGATATCGCCCGGTATCTGAGCCAGCGATCGCAGGCGGGCGGCTGGCGGGACAGGCACCCCTGGGCGGACGGGTACCTGGGCACCAAGCAGCCCTGGCGCAGCAAGGTAATGCCGGCGGGGAGCCCGCTGCGGGTGCCGGCGGTGGGATGGAGCCGGGGAGGGAGCTGGCAGCTGGAGGGATGGGGTGGTTTGTTGAGATGGCTGATGGCTCACCGGGGCACGAAGCCACCAGGACTGGGGGGATTTGCAATGCCTGGGGTTGGGGGGTAAGTGGCTATGGGTGCACTGGGTGCTGGTGGGGGTCCTGACATGGGGAGCAGGCTGGAGTGGGGGGGGGGGGGGGCGCAGTTATTGCCTGTCGCGTGTGTGCGAGCATGTGTGTCCGTCCCCACGCATGGCCCCTTTGCGGATACTTGACTCTCGTGTATGGAAATGCTGAGACCCGATCTCCGGCTGGGGCGGGTGCAGGTGGCACCCTGACCCGACGGGTGTCTGCTTTCCTGCCCACCGCCTGGCCGGCCGCCAGTGCGAGCTCCTGTGTGCCACCCACCCCGGGTCACCTATACGTGTGGCTGTGGGGCATGGCCATGGGGAGCAGCCCCCAGCCCTAAAGCTCAGCCCCCACCGCAGCCCCTTTCCATCATCTCCCCTGGAGGTGCTGCCCTGCCTGGGTTCCTCCATCACCCACCCCTTGCAGCCCCCGTGGGGGTATGGGTGAATCAGGGGGTGTTGCGATGGGGGTGGCACAGCCATCTCCACCTCTTCCCACCTGCCTGTGGTGATTGGGACAGGGGCTTTCTGCAACCAGCCTTTCCTGGGAAGGTCCCAAAGGGTGCCTCGCTGGCCCCATGTCCCTATTCCCAGCACTGCTGCTCTCCACAGGCACGTGACACTCTTGCCGGGAGACCCATTTTGGGGTCGTGGGATGCTTGCTTGGGGTCCCTGCCATCACTGGCTGTGGGCTCCCCAGTTTGGGGTCACAGATGGTGGTTTTGGGGTGGTGGAGGTGGTGACTGGGTGGGATGCCAGAGGGGGATGGCATAGCCCTGCTGTGACGGAGCTGGGCTGGGTTGCTCGGTGCAGATGCAGTCGCTGTGCAGCCTGCCCATTGTGCGGTACCAGGAGCCACAGGAGGAGGACGGGCTGGAGGACATGACCCAACTGGAGTGAGTGTCCCCATCTCCTTCGCCATCTACCCCATCCCATCCCGACATGGGGCCTGCTCCAGCCTCCTGGGGCTGGGGATGCTGGGGACACACTTGGGGACAGCAGACACCTCCTGTGCCCCTGCCACCCCCTAACGCAGCCTCTGCTCTGTGCCAGGGACCTCCAGGAGGCCGCGGTGCTGAGCAACATCCGGATGCGGTTCGAGCGCCAGCTCATCTACGTAAGCCTAGGAGCACACAGCATCCCCCTGAAGACCGTGGCCGTGGGGGTCTCTGGGGCGGGGGGGGTCATCACACTCCAAGTGCTCTCAGCCCCAGACCTCACTCTCCCGCAGACCTACATCGGCAGCATCCTGGTGTCAGTGAACCCGTACCGGCTCTACAACATCTATGGGACGGAGCAGGTGCTGCAGTACGAAGGCAGAGCCCTGGGCGAGAACCCACCGTGAGTACCAGGGTGTCCTCGAAAAACCCCGTGGGGACAGGGGCGCTCCTACCCGGTCACGCACCCCTGTGTCCTACGGCAGCCCCCGGGTGGTCCCAGGCCCCCAAGGACCCTTGGTCACAGGGTGCTGGAACGGCTCTGTCCACATGTGGGGATGCTTGGGGCGCAGCGGGGGTCCCTGTGCTGGAGTGATGCGACACTGCACCCCCCCACACCTCTACTTCTCCCCCCCTCACCAGGCACCTCTTTGCCATCGCGAATGTCGCCTACTCCAAAGTGATGGATGCCAAACACAACCAGTGTATCGTCATCAGGTGGGACACGGCTGTCCCCACGTGTGCCCCCGCCCCCCCCAGCATGGCCCCTAATCAGTGCTGCCCTAATTGCTGGTTGTGGGATGCTGCTGCCAGCCAGCCCCAGCCCTGGGGTCGATGGGTGCCTCTGGGGATGGGGTGCTGGGTGGGTTTTGGGTGGGCACACCCCCATGGCCCCTTGCTTGGCTGGTGATGGCCCCTGCTGTGTCCCCCACTCTGTGTTTCAGTGGGGAGAGCGGCTCGGGGAAGACCGAAGCCACCAAGCTGATCCTGCGCTACCTGGCAGCCGTCAGCCAGAAACGAAGCGCTGCCCCACAGGTAGGGTGCTGCCTTGGGGACATCCCTGTCCCCTCGTCCCATCTCCCTGTGCTCTCCTCCACCCCCTGCTCACGGCTCTGCTGCTCTCTCCTTGTCCTCATGCTTCCACCCGGACCATGGCAGATGGAGGTACGGGGGGGCACACGTGGGCTGGGACAGTTCAAGGGGACAGAGCATCATGGTGGCATCTCTGCCACATCACTCCAGCTGCAGGGGGACAGTGGGGATGGACAGCAGAAGCTCAGGGCATGCATGTGCATGGGGTCCTCGTGCTCTCCTGCATCCTCATGCAACCCAGGCGTGGTGCACACCTTGAATTTTGGCACCCATGGGTGTCTGCATGGGGCAGGAGGTGGAAGGGAGAGTGGCATGGGTGGGAGGGTGACAAGAGGGGTCCCCCTGCCATGGGGACAGCCTGTGGTGTATCGGGGTGCCCAGGCTGACCCCCTGGCTCTCCCCATCGCCGTGGCAGATCCTGGAGGCGACCCCCTTGCTGGAATCCTTCGGCAACGCCAAAACTGTGAGGAACGACAATTCCAGCAGGTTTGGGAAATTTGTGGAAATCTTTCTGGAGGAGTAAGTACCACTGAGCAATGTCCATGTACGGCCGGTCCCCACCCTCTGTGTGTGTCCCCCCCCCAGG
>JANZLQ010000064.1:17015207-17035319 GCA_026212715.1 Elanus axillaris
GGGGGGTGGTGGCAAACCGGGCTCCGGTGGGTCCGGCCCGGTCGGTCACGGTGGCGGGGTTGGGAGGAGTGGGCGTGGGGGTTCCCGTTCTCACCTCCCCGTTCCTCCGGGGCTCTTCCAGCAGGGCGGCGGGTGCCATGAATAGCAGCTGCGCGTCCCCCCCCGCCGCCGGTACCGCCGCCACCCGCCGCCTCCTGCAGCACCGGGATCGATAGAGGCGGGGGTTGCGGACGCACTATGGCCGGCAGCGGTTACACGGACCTGCGGGAGAAGCTGAAGTCCATGATGCCCTACCGGGATGGCCACAAAGGCGGCAGCGGCGGTGGCGGCAGCCTCCCACGGGAACCCCCCGAGCCCCCCTACGATCGCAAACGCCGGCACCAGGAGGATTCCGGCTCCGAGCCCAGCGACTACGAGGAGCAGAAGGAGGAGGAAGAAGCTCGGAAAGTCAAAAGCGGCATCCGCCAGCTTCGTCTCTTCAGTTCCGAGGAGTGCGCCAAGATCGAAGCTCGGATCGAGGATGTGGTGTCCCGGGCGGAGAAGGGGCTCTACAAGGAACACACGGTGGATCGGGCGCCGCTGCGGAACAAGTATTTTTTCGGGGAGGGCTATACCTACGGGTCTCAGCTGCAGAGACGAGGCCCTGGCCAGGAGCGCCTGTACCCGCGGGGGGAGGTGGACGCCATTCCCGAGTGGGTGCACGACCTGGTGATCAGGAAGCTGGTGGAGCACCGGGTGATTCCCGAGGGCTTTGTGAACAGTGCAGTCATCAACGACTACCAGCCGGGGGGCTGCATTGTCTCCCACGTGGACCCCATCCATATCTTCGAGAGGCCCATCGTCTCCGTCTCCTTCTTCAGCGACTCGGCGCTCTGCTTTGGGTGTAAATTCCAGTTCAAACCCATCAGGGTCTCGGAGCCCGTTCTCTTCCTGCCCGTGAAGAGGGGAAGCGTCACGGTACTCAGGTAAATCGCCCGCATTGCCGAGGCCTCCGCTAACGTGCCGGGGCTCGGTTGTGTAACGCTAATCATGAGGCATGCGGATGCACACACCAACGGTGGCTCAGGCTTGATCTCGCCCGCCTGTAGGCGTGCAGGGTCTCGTTGCGACCAAAGGGGCGAAGGAAGGATCTGGGGGAGTCCTGCTGCCGTGGTGGATGGGGATTTGGGTGAGTGATTGATTTGGCCGGGGGGGGAGTGCCTTTTCTGTGGGGCTCAAGGCGAGTCCTGTTGAGAGCGTGGCCACTTGCGGAGCCGAGCTTTGCTGTAGTTCCCGTAAACGGTAAAAATAACACATTGAGATACAAAATGGATCCTCTGCCCAAGAGCGGTCAGAGCAGAGCAGCTGGCTGCGATGGGGCTCCTGGGTCTATTCTTAGCTCGGCCGGTGCCTCCCTGACCTGACCTTAAGCGTAGAGAGGAGGTGTGAACGTCCTCCTCTTCCCAGTCTGTAAACTGGGAATGCTAAACCCTCCCCTGCCTGACGCTGATGGGGAGACCCAGAGCGCAGAGCCCTGTGGGACTGTCACTTGGAAGCATGACGGGTCACAGGCACAAGGAAGGACTTCACATGCGTTCTTGCAAATGGGGGAAGAGCTGTGGAGGTGAAATGACCTGCCCAAGGTCACGCAGCCAGTCGGTAGTAAAGCTGGGATTGGCACTGGGAAGCGCCTGCTTCCTAATCCCCGCTGACTCCCAGTACGCGCTGGGCAGGCAGAGCAGGCAGGTAAGTGGACAGGCAGGGTGCGTGCAGGCTCATGCCTACGGACCCGACAGCGTCCATGTCTTGGTGAGGGCGGCTTGAAGCCCAGTGCCAGGGCTGCCTGACTCGGGAAGCACTAGTCCCTCATGTCCCTGAAGGTCAGAGTGCTCCCTGCCAGGAGCAGGGATCGCCGGGACTATGCCAGCAGTGCTCTGAGCTACCAACTGTATCCTCATTTGGGGTTTTATTTTTTTGGACTGGTAAAGGTCCAGGCCGGTTTTCAGGGCTCCCAGGCTGTAACACAATCCCCTGCTTTGGCTTGTAAAGTGATCGCCGCAGGGTTCGGGAAGGAATTTTTCCCCCCACATATGCACAGCCTCCCACCGTTGACTAGTGCATCAATAATAAATGCTGAGATCTCGCGTAGCTTTTATCTCGGAAAAGCTGCACAAATGTTAACTAATCCTCACCGTACCCCCAGCATTAGGTAACTTCTGTGGATTAGCGAGGGATGAGGGAGGCTGCGGAGGGAAGCGGGAACGGCGCTGAGGACATTTTCTTGTTCTCTGCTGGAGTGGCCAAGGCAGGGAGGATGTCGGGGGACTGGGGCGGGGGGGGCAGAGGTCAAGGTGGTTTTGTGAAATAGGACCCGGGGGGGGACCTGTCCTGCTTCGTGTCCTTTTACCACAGAGCAAGCTCCATCCCCCGAGATGGAGACTGCTGGATGCAAGGCAGCCGCTCCATTCCCTGACTTCTCTTAGACACCAGGAGGGAAACTTTCTACCCTAATTTTCTTGCTGGTGATGCGAACCCCTGTGCTGCATGTCCCCAGCGGGCCTGGAGTAAATAGGTGTCCTTTCTTTCACAGCCAGAGGCGTTTTTTTAAGGACACTGAGAGGGTTTTGTTGTTGTTGTTGTTTAGAAGTGTGCTGGCAGTGCTGTTAATGCAGGGTCAGTCTGAAGTCCTGTAGTCAAAGCCACTAGGAAAACTCTTGTGGCCTTATGTCTGAAGGAGGATCGGGACTTTGCAGTGGAGGATGGGGGGAGGAGGAGAAGGTGCTTTTCTCTGCTCCTGGACCAGAGAACGCTGTTTTCTTGTCCCAGACTCTTGTTCTTCCCCCAAAACTGCTGGAAAGAGGAAGCTGGCTCAGGGCTCCCAGAATTGCAGCGGGGTGTCTCCTAGGCCTGTGCATTTGGGTTGGTGGCCAGCAGTCACCTGGGTGCCGTAATCAGTTTATTAACTGATGGTTGAAGCAATCAGCCCGAGTTACAAAACAAACGGATATCTTTTAACTCTTGACTAGAAAGGTTGGTTTCTGACTAACCCACCTCTGGAGTTAGATGTTCAGTTTTCCAGCAAATAATAAACTTGGAAAAAAGGGGATTATTTCAGTTTCAGTACAGCAGTTAGCAGATACTTAGCACTCACTTAAGAGAGATTCTGCCAAAGTGATTGCTCTGTGATGATATGATGCTGGCTGGATGCAGGTTCCTGACTCCAGCAGATCTCCTTGTCTCCCCTCTAACCCCAGCAATTTGGGAGGAGCAGGGAGAGGTGCAGACTGTGAGGGGTGTATCTCTGAAGTCCAGCCCTTGGTGATGTTTAAGTCAACTCCCCAAACTTGGCTTTTTCTGCTCTTAGTAAACAGTTGCTAAAGGCAGTTGCCCTGGAGATAGGGAAACGGCGCAGATAGAAATGGCATGCTTGTAATGTCTGTGATTCAAATATTGCTGGGTCAGTGGCTGCTGCTGGCATGCCGCCTTTCTGGGGAAGCCAGGGTAGCTGCATGCATTTGGTTAGCGTGTGGAAATCATGAAGATCTGAAGAAAGCTCTTGGATCTCTCCCTTTGCCCCCGCATCATTCTCAGGCTCTACCCAGGTCACACCTGTCGTATTCCTGCTCTCAGCAGCCTATTCCAAATTTTTCTCCTGATTTTGTAGCCACCTACCTGGCAGGGAGTTTGCAGAGGGGCTCTCCCCCTATCCCTCCCTTGACTTTATTTGCCTACTGTGAAGCAGGCTGTGGTGTTTGCAAACACTGAACCTGCCTCAAACTCAGTGGAAAGTATTTGGACCTCAAGCGGCAAGTTAGTGTTTAAAAGGTGGAAGGGAGATTCTCCTGGCTGGGCTGTGCACCTCTGCCAGCACGACAAAGGCTAAGCCACCTCACAACCTGCTAATGAGCCCTTTGCTCTTCCAGCAAGGCGCTTTTTCCTCTCCCTTCCCATCTGCAGTGAAGACTTGCCCTTGTAGGTTGTGACATCCAGAAGATGACCTCCTCCAGACCCCTCTTCTCCCACAGCCCCAGGAAGGGGGTGCTCCTGCAGGTTTGTCCTGCAGCCAGCCAGGCCAAGGGAAAGTGGCAGCAGTGCCTTGGTCTGTGCTGCTCTTTTTGGGCATCAGAGTAAAGTTGGATTTGAGTCCTGTTGGACCATCAGCTCCCTGTTGGGGGCTGCTGTCTGGGCCGCGTTTGTGGGGGTTCTTCTGGTTTTTTGGTTGTTTTGTTTTTTTTTTTTTTTTAAACAGAATTTGATAAGCATCAATTGAAAGAAGCTGTGGGGAGGAGATGGAGGAATTTGCCCATTCATCTGGGGAACACGTGGTTTGACAAATGCTTAGGCTGAAAAAAAAGGGATGGCGGGGGGGAGGTTCCAGCCAGACCCCTGCACCACACCATGCCGTGCAGACGCTGTTGTAGGTAGCAAATCTGAGTCCCCAGCCAGCTTTTGTTTAACTGTCAAGTGTTGCATCTCAGAACTGGGGTTGGAAATAGTGCAGTTGCATTTAGCCAGGGGAATAAATGACCAAAAGTAATATTTCCCAAGTTCTGAGAGCTTGTACGCACGCCATAAGGGCTTCCCTTCTGCAGCTGGTGAGTGCTCCAGGTTGTCTCCCTGCTGTGTGTAATAGCAGTGGAAACATCGTAATGTTTGTCTCTCCTGTTGTCTCAAGGCATGCCTGATGGTAATATAATTGGAGCTGGTTGGAGTTTCTGGAGGATGAATCTGCTTTCTTCCCAGCTGGAGGAATCTCTCCGCAACTGCCTGGATTAGATGCTTTTCCAGAAAAGTCTGATGCCTCAGAACAGGCTGTTGGTGCAGAGGAAGTTCTGCATGTGCTAGTGGTGATGAGGCAAATAGATTTGTTCAAGCTTTGCTTGAACCGGTCGGTGTCACAGCTGTGGTTTGTGGCAGCAGCTTTCCTGAACCACAAGTAAAGCATTGAGCTGCACGAACTCTGTGATGGGCTTGTGTGTGAGGTCCCTCTGCCTCTGAGCTGGCTGGCTGTTGTCAAACCCTAGAAATATTTCTTGTTAGATGTTCTGCAGAACTTCAGAGCCTCCTTTCTGGTGATGTTTGTACAAAAAAATCTGCTTTCATCTCCACGTGAATCAGTTATGTTGTGGCTCGACAGCAGCTCTTGTGGACTGGAAAAGAGACTCAAGGAGGAGTTGGGGGTGTAAGAACTGACAGGTTGGTTAGGAGTTGGGGTGCTAGTTGGGGGAGTATGTGGATAGCATCTGCATCTCCCCATGTTCTTCTGGAAAATGCTCTAGGCTGGAGACATCAGGCTCGGGTGTTCTTGTGGGCAGCAATTTAAGGTTTTCCTTACCAAGTTGTCTCTTACCTTGTGCTTTGGGTTTGTTCTCTGGGCAAGAAAACTCTGGTTAGACCCTTGGTATCATTTTGGGTGTTTTGTTCCAGCTTCTGCCCCATCACCCCTCATCAGGATGCAGCGAGGCCAGGCAGTGGGTGAGAAGTTCATGCTGGCACAAGCAGAATAAGTGTGACACAGCCAAATAATACTTTTCTTCCATTTCTCTTCCTGGTGCCTGTGTGAACCCCTTTGCTGGAGGGCCATGCAGAGAGATGCTGTCACTGTATGTGATGTGGTGCAGGCTGGGTTTTCCCACACCAGCGTGGCACTGGGGCAGGCTGGTGAGTTCCCATTAGGGCCACAAATGGAGGTATTGGGGCTGTTGCTTTGATGCTTGCCTGTGTGTATCTGGGACCATGAGCTGTGCCTGGCATTGCTCTGAAAGTCAGCTGGAAAGCAGGTTGCTGCCTGGGGAGTGAGAACGAGTGGCCAGGCTGACATCTCGTGATGGAGAGCACAGGTCTGGAAGCAGACCTTTTCCTGATGTTCAGAGTGTCGCTGAGGATGTGCCGAGTTGAATGTTAACGTGGGTGATATTAATGAATTTGCTGGAGCTTGACACAGAGATTCCTGGAACATAATAGAGCATCATTATAAGCCCCTTCACATAACGCTGTCTTGTTCTGCAGTGCCCTGGAGGACTGGGGGGTGGACATCAAACCCCTGTTTGAATTGATCAGGTTTTAGACTCTTAACTCTCTTCTCAAAGCAGTAAATCCATCTTTGAAAGGTGTGTGTTCCTCAGTGAGTAGGTGGGTTATCTAACCAGATAAAGGAAACCTGGTCCCATCCCTAGAGAAGACCTGTGTGTGCGTGATCTCTTCTCTGCTCTGAGCATTCCGAATAACCTGCAAGCCAATGACCCTGGCCATGCTCCTGGAGGGCTGACTGACAGCAGCTTCACAGTAAAGCCTTGTTGGGATAGTGGGCTCACTGATTTCTGCTGCAGGTTAAACCAGCGTGGGGGTGTGCTAGCTTTGTGTGGCTTGAGCAGCCTTTGTCCAAGTCCCTTCAAAGGCATTCCTGTCCTTGTCAGCTATTTCAGGAGGCTCTGAAGGTGTTTTCAACTTCTCTTTTTCCCTGTACTGGACTCTAAAGGCTTTTTGTGAACAGATGCTCTCCAAACAGCAAGTAGAGGGCAGGCCCACCTCTCGGACCTGCTCGGTAGCACCCATGTGAGTGATGAGATATGCTTCCGGCAGGGTGGTTTTGTGTGGTCTGAGCAAGTGTGATGGCTGCTCTCCACAGACCCGCCGCGATCTCATGTGCTGCGCTGGACCCCGGGAGTTGTGCTGAACAACAGAAACAGGCACAAGAAAAACGCTGCAGTGTGTTGTGGGTAGCTGGGGCCCTTGCTGGCCATGGCTTTCCTCCTGCCTGCTAGAAACGTGGAGCTGGCAAAGTCATCTTGTACAGCGAAACACTCCTGCCAGGAACAG
Organism: Elanus axillaris; assembly: GCA_026212715.1. Taxonomy (NCBI): domain Eukaryota; kingdom Metazoa; phylum Chordata; class Aves; order Accipitriformes; family Accipitridae; genus Elanus; species Elanus axillaris. The sequence continues at coordinate 17,022,006 of JANZLQ010000064.1, forward strand.
CTACTGCGTGGTGACGTAGCTGCTTGAGCCTGGTGTAATTTTCCTCGGCCCAGGTAGCTGTCTTGCCTTGTGAGCCCTGTGGCAGGGAGGCTTTAGGAGTACAGCTTGGTTTGCAGGTCTGAATTTGAAGGTTATCCATGTGCGTTGTGTTGAGGTTGGGCTGTGTTGGGGGGTGATGTCTGTACTGTGGCTGAGGGTGTGCTACATGGGGGGGGTAGCAGGGAGGGTGAGGGTGCTGAGATGGCAATATCTGTGCCCAGGTGAGGGGGTTGAGACACTTGGCTCTTACCACCGCTGCACCCCCTCCTCAATTAATGAATCTTCTCATCAACTCTGGTATCCATACGTGTCTGGGTATGCTGTGCATCTCAGCCATGAGAGATGGCTTTTTCTCAGGGACATATGTCAGAAGATGCTTTGAAGCAATGTGCTGATTGTTGTTCCCCCCCTCTTGCTCTAATTTCTTGATAAATGAATTGGCTGAATTTACACTCCATAAACTTATTTTCTACACGTCTTATTTCACAATGTTGTGGCAGGTGGTAGTTTCCTCTGGTATATGCTAAAAAACTGAGTAAAAAAAAAAACGAACAAAAAACCACCTGACTGTCCTCATTCTTTCCTGGAGTTTCTTCCTTCCTATAAGTCTAGCTCCTGTGTGCCTGGGGAATGGTGTTTGGAGGAGGAATTCCTGGTGGAAGTTAGGAAATGACTGGCCAAACTGAGTTGTTGAGGCTGGCAACTACTTTCTGCTTCTGCCTGTCGTCTTTCTCACAGTGGTTTTTTGTTTTTGTTGCCAGTGGATATGCAGCCGATGAAATTACACACTGTATTCGACCACAGGACATCAAGGAAAGAAGAGCTGTCATCATCCTTCGAAAGTAAGTGTTGAAGCCCTCCAGACAGTAAGATAAACTTGAATGTGGTGTTGTGATGTTTCCTAAGATGCTTTTAAAGAAACACTTTAAAAATGCCTTGCTTGTTAATTTTCTGGCTTGTTCTTGCATCTTGCTTAGATGTCACTCTTGTGCTTACTTGTGTCTTGCTGTAGCCATTGCTTGGCCAGTGGAAGTAGATGGAACTTGTTACTGCAGAGTTAATCATGTTAATCACTTCTTGGCTCAGTGCAGCAGTACTTCATTGTAATGTCTGGGTTTGCAAGCCTTGTTCGTGTCCAAACACCTGGCTTTCATTGGCTGCCTAATTCCAAACAGCTAGGATTTCAAACTGTCTTGTTTTGGGCTATGTATTCAGGTGTCTGACCATATGATACCCACATGAGTGAGTTACCTGGACAATCATTTGGAGCTGGTGCTTATGATGAGGAATCTCCTGTAAAGCAGATAAAGTTTTCTCAGTAGCATGGCTTTCATTTCCTGGGGAGAGTGAGAGGAAGATGCTGGCTTTGAAGGGAAACAGATACAGTGAATTTAGTGATCACTTTACAGAACTTGTCCTTTGCATCAGTGTTGGGAAGCTAAGCTCTGTAAGCTGTTTTAGAAGCACGCTTCCTGTTTTAGAAGATATGCTGCCTTGATGGCATTTCATCAACCAGTGCTTCTTCCTAAAGCTCTTAAGAAAATGGAGAAAAAATAAACCAACCCCACGCCAAACTCCCTCAGTATAACCTTTTTTTGTGCCCAGAAATGTCCTCTCTCATCAGTTTCTTTTACTAGGAGACCAAAAAATGTGACTGCCACACATTGACCCATATTGATTGTGCCTTAGAAGGTGTTAGCAGTAATTCTGCTGTCAAGAAATCTTTTTGCAAGTGAAAACACATGACTTGAGTCCTGTGAACCAAGCCAAAAGCATGGGCATTGGTGGCAAGGCTGCAGCTGTGGCCCAGGCTGGCATAAGGCTAGCAGGCAAATGGTCTAGATTCAGACTTGCTGAGCTTTTGGACATCTTAGTTGGTTTCAAAACAAGTCTGGCAACGTTGTGAAGATATGGCACAAAGCCAGGGGACTGGAGTTGGACATCTGGTTAGAGAGACCCATGAAATGAAGACAGGAAAAACAGCAGCCCTGAGGTGTTAGCCGGGCTAAGTCAGCACAGACCCAGGGAGGCGGGATGAGATGTGGCAGGTGATAGAGTGGGATGAAAGAAAGAGATTAGAACCAAACCACCCAATAGCTAGTTATTGTCACGTGAGGTTTAAGGTGAGAAGGTTGTGATAAAAACTAAAAGGCTGTTGTGTTTACATTGTTGGTTACTGCAGCCAACAAAAAAACAGTGTGAGTGCTGACGAGCACCAGTGGAAGGCATCTCCAAATCCTATAGCTGCTTTAGTTGGGCTTTGGGATAGAGAAGCTGCCTGTCCTAGGCTGTGGAGCAGTTCCCTAGAAAAGATGGACTAGGCTAAATAAACTAAAGCTGCCCAAACTGGTGCAGATATCTCATACTCATTTAAACTGGCTCTACCTCTTGCCTTCTCCAGCCTCTATAAGTTAAGGGTGTTGAGTTATTTCAGTCTAGGCTGACTGTCCTCAAAGTGCAACTGGGCAAGCACCTAGCTGGCTGAGATGTACCTGGCTGACCTGGTGCATCACTGCTGAACAGACAAGGCCCATTAGCTCCTCGCAGAGCCGTATTGTGTAAGTTTGCTTAGCTGTCTTTCTGTAGCAGTGTGTCCTTCAGTCTTCCCCTGATCTTAGGGGCCTGATTTGCTTAGCGTTAGAGCAGAAGTGTCTCTGCCCAGTCATATGCAGACAGCAATGGGCTGACTTGACTGGCAGGCTGAATGAAACCACAGCAGGATTTTTCTCTTGAGCAAAGTGGAAACCCCCTAGTAATTATTTTTGTGTAATCTCCATAGAGCTTAGCAGCCCTGGTGAATACATGGCAATTGCCTGTTTGCCAAAGGGTGCACTCTGCTGCCAAATAGAGCTTATTAATTGCCGCTTATCCCTTGTGACGGCGGCCGTCCCCTTGCTGAGTCCTGTGTGCATGCATGCATGCATAGCAGGGCTGTGGTGACCTTTGTCTGCGCTCGCATCCCTGTGGCAAGTATTGCTGCAGCAAATGCCATTCCCTAGTCCCGGATCATGCGACTTTGTGCAGTCTGAAATAGTGTGTTATGCAACCAGGAAAACAGCTACTTCCGCTGGTAGCCTGCTAGTGCAAAAGGCTTGGGAGCAGCCAGCAGCCTCATAAAACTCCTCTTCCTCGTCGTCGTGGTAAGGATGAGCCCTGAGCTTTCCAGCGGGATCAGATCAGTTGGGTCATAGAGCAGCATAAATTTTCCTGCAGCTTGGAGCTGGGATGTTTGGCTCTGAATAGGCTGCCAGAGCCTGCTGGGCCCCAGACGTTTGAGTCTGGATCTGCTCTTGCTGCTATTCCGAGTGTGTGGTTCTAAGAGATGGTTTTTGCTGGCAGTGGCAGGAGGACAAAGCTGCACGAGCTAGAGAACTGGCTGTGTTTTGCAGGATGCTTAAGAGCAGCGTGGTTACCAAGTAGGTCATAAACACTTCAGTGCTGTAGTGTGATGATATTTACAGTGTTTCCTGCGTATCGGAGTGCAGGACTGTGGGGAGCCAGCCAGGTTTGGAAGCACTTTGAGCAAGAGTCTTGGGGGGAGGAACAGTGCTCTCAGTTTCATGAGATGCTGAAAGAGCTAACGTGGGAGGTGGGGATAGAAATGAGACCTACTGAAGTGGGTCTTGAAAGTCATTTTAGAGGGCTTATACTGCCATTTGTAAGCATTTCTTTCCAAGCAGTTGCATTGGAGAGTTATTCTATTTAACTTGAACTTTAGTAGGTAATTTGCTCTTCACTTTAGTATAGCCTGTCTTCATACCTGCTTCTGCAACTCATACCTGCATTGCTCTGTGGACAGAGAGAGTGTGGCTGGTGTTCCCTTGCCCCTGCAGTATATTTGGTGGTTTGTTTGTTTTAATTGCAGGCCTGTAGTTGCTGTTGTATTTGAGAGGTATTTAAACCACCTAACTTGTCTGGGGCAGGATCTGCAATGCCTTTGGTGTACAAGCTGGGTTGGATCCAGTCCTGGAGCTGAGAACAGCTCAGGATGATGGCATTGTGGACTAGCGCTGGCTCCAGCCTGGCAGCTGCCTGCGGAAGTGTTCCTTGTTTCTGGCACGCTGGACTTGGACTGACATGCCCAGCTTCATGTGTGCCAGCCTGGCATTGCCCTGGTTAACTTGAAGAGGCGCTCTCTGATGGTGAACAGGAAGCTTGGCAACTGGATGTGCTTCCTAATGGGAGTTTAGGTTGGGATTCTCCTGTGGAAACCTCCCTCAGGAGCTAAAGTTCAGCACTAGAGAACAACTTGTGATTCTCCACTTTCGTTCACCCAGACCCCTTCCACATTCACCCCTAATCCCACGGAGGGAGACAGGCTGCAGCAGCAATATCAGGGTGCCTTTCCTTCTGGAAAGCGGCTTCCATCCTCCTGAAATAGGCAGCTCTGGAGCACTGGCACCACCTTTCAGTGTGTTTTGCCCATTCTTAGGCTTCAGTCTGAATTTTGAAATAGACTTTAGCAGAGCTTGTAAATTGAGACTGGTAACTGTGCTGTGCTTGGGAGATGGTGATAGCGCCATGATAAGAAGCTGTGCTGTGGAGTTTTTATTCCTGCTGCTTAGCCTGCTACTTCCCCTCCACATGTGCATGGCTATAGTCGATCCTGGGCCAGTGACAATTCTGCTCTGGGATGAGCTGTGCTTGCTCTCTGCTGTAGCTTGAGCGTGTGCTGGTCTGCTGGGAGGGATGTGGTGCAGCTTCTCTTTGCCAGACCTTCTCCTGACTCTTGCTTAAACTCTTTAAACCTCTGAGTCAAGCTGAGAAAGGCCTGACCCCATGAAATCTTGAGACAGTAGGGAGTTTCCAGATAGAAGCAGTTATTACTGTTGTAAGTGATGATGAATTTTGCAGGGCATCTCCCAGGTGGCTTAACTGGAGCTGCGACTTATTGACGAGTCACTGTGATTTCACAGGTGCTCCAACGCCTCTACTCTCTATCCCATAACGGAGGTTGCAGTGAGCCCAGCACCATTTGCATTCACCTCATGACTACATGTCTTCCTAAGCCTTCCTCTAATCAAGGCAGCAAAGGTTAAAGCTGAAGCTGCAAGTAGCAGAAAGCTGCAGTTCGTTCTGCTGTTGAGCGTAATAGTCTTGACCCTCTTCCTCAGCTGTGTGGCTGCGATTGAGGGTTCTGCTTCAGCATCTAGGGCAGACATCTGCTGCAGGATGCTAGTGGTTCTGTAGAATCTCCTTGCAAATTCTTTTCTCTTTGAATATTTGCAGAACAAGACTAGATGCACCTCGATTGGAAACAAAATCCCTGAGTAGCTCTGTGTTGCCACCAGGTTATAACTCTGACCGTCTGTCGGGAAGCAACCGGGACCAGATCCTGAAACCAAAGCGGTCCCATCGCAAAGCAGATCCTGATGCTGCTCACAGGTAGGATGACCTCTGCCAAGATCAATGTTTTGGATTGTATCTCTAGGCCAGTGCATGTCTGAGGTTCCTGGCCTCTGACAAGAGAGGCTGTACAGCACACTTAAAAACATCCTAGTTTGCACCTCCCAGGTGCTTTCTGTGGTGTACAGATCTGTTTTATCAGAATGAGGTTCTTTATACGTTCCTCCTAGGCTTGCGGAGGCTAAGCTGTGGCTCTAAGCAGCTTACATTGTTTATCCTGTGAGTGGCATAATGAAGAAGCAATAGATTTGGCTGGCTGTTGATAATGCAGTCATTCAGAACAATAGTTTCCCTGCAGCTAATTATTTTTGACCTCTATTGCCAAGCAACCTGTGCAGCTGTGTTAAACTATATTATGAAAGCAGTCTTGGGAGTGTGTGTGGGGTTTTGCTATCTGGGAAAGGTGAAGGCCTTCTTGAGAAGCTTCTCAGACCTGTTTTGGTTCCAGAGCTGCATGTGTTTATTTCTGTGTGTGTAACCAGACTGTGTGAAAGCAGAAGCCTGACCTTCAGGGGAGCTGCTTGCTGAGGTTTCAGACAGCTTGAGCTCTGCGGCAAGGCTTCCCTTAAACACCACCTTGCTCTGTGTGAATGTACTGATAGCCGTGAGTGATAGCTAGTCTGCCAGCTGTCGTGCAATATTTTTGGTATTCTCCAATTCCAAAGCTTCCCAAGGATCCAGACAGCATTCTCTGCACATCGTGTAAAAGCCAAAAGTTGGTTTGGTCCCGGGGCTTGGCTGCTGTGCAGTCCCAGCTCCTGTTTCAACCTGTCCTGGAGGGAGGAGGGTGGGGATGACTTGTTTATGAGTGGTGTTCATTCATCTGGACTCAGACTGACTGGGAAGGTAGATCGAGAAGCTAGCCTGGAAATGAAAGCATACCTCTGAGCATGCAGTGGGCTGGTGTGTGATTAGAGAAGCGATCATGCAGGACAAATCTGCAGATCTGTGAGAGCTGGTTTTTAGCCTGTTGTGACCTTACTGGGGTGGAGGGACTTCCATAGACTCCAGCAGCAGATGGGTATGAAAAACATGTGTTTCTCTTCCTTTGGCCTCAAAGATTCCAGTATAACATAGGTAAATAGCATGGATATCAGATAGCCGTATCTCTTGGAGGAACTTGGCAGTTGCCACCTAGGATAAAACAAGTGGTCTGTGTAGCCACCAGCCCAGTCCTACTATGAAGTGACCACAGGTGAGAGCAGAGGCAGTTTTGCAGAAATAACAACTGCGCTGTGCTAATGTTTGTGAGAACTAGCAAGAGGACAAAGGAGTTCCGAGCTGTGGTTTGATCCTGCAATCCACAAGCACTCCAGCAGCTTGAAAAGGAGCTCAGCTCTCTGTTGTGAGTTCCGCTGTAGGAGAGGCAGACCACTCTGTCCAAGGGATGTTTCTTGGGGCCACAAGCTGCACCTAAAAAGAGGTGACTGAGCTATTTGGAAGTGTTCCTGGTGGAGGTAAAGACCCAAACTTGCCCTGGGAAGGGGAAGGACTAGCACCATTGAAAGCAAAGTGCGCAGCCTCCCCATGGGACGTGCATGCAACTTGGTCAGCTGTTCCTGCTCTGCTGAGTGCCCAGTACTGGGAAAGCAATGTGGAAACAGTCAATCATATCACTCTAAGTATGCAAAACTGCAGATAGTGTCTGCACAAGGAATGCCTGAATCCTATCGTGGATGTGCTCTCACTCCCTCTTTCTCTCTCTCCGTAGGCCACGGATTCTAGAAATGGATAAAGAGGAGAACAGGCGCTCAGTCCTCTTACCAAAACATAGGAGACGGAGCAACTTCAGCTCTGAGAACTATTGGCGAAGGTCTTATGAGTACACGGAGGACTGTGATGAGGAAGAGGAGGACGGCAGCCCAGCCAGGAAAGTTAAAATGAGGCGACACTGAGGATTGCACTTTCCAGGCTTGTGGAGCTGATGAGATTGGCCTCCAGTCTGTGAAAACTTTCTCCTCCCTCTGGCTATCTTCCATCTAGCTTCAGTTTTGGTTTTTCCTTTCAGGCTGAAGAGTAAACAGGAAGGATCTAGGCGATTTGTTCTTATGAATGGAAGAATGCTGAGACATACGTAAGGATGGAACATGTCCAGTGCACATGGTGTCCTGAGTCATGGGTCAAATGGGCATCTCTCCCTTAGGAAGCAGATAAAGTTATGCCAGGCTGTCTGTTGGGATTTCTTTTGAAAACACCAAAAAGTTTAACTGTTTCATTGCGCAAGATTTCAAGAGTTGTATTTTTGTTTTTTGCTTTAACTTTGTTCCTCTTCATGTGTTCTAAATATGATGTTTGACCCCAGGAGCTGAAACTCTCTGTGGTGGCCTCGTACTCCTTGCTTCACCAAAGGGCTCCTTGGTCTGCTCTTACCTAGTTGTTGCTGGGTTGTGTTTTAAGGGTGCCCTGCAGTAACTGGAAGTTTGAAGCTTTGCAGACCCCTCTTACTGCAATTGATTTCAAAGAGTTTAGGATGTTTTTGTTGCACTTTAGTACCAGTTTTAAATGCTGTAGATTTCCTTTCCAGTCCCCTTTCACAAGTCAGTGTGGGCTCACAGCCTTGTGTCCCTGCGCTGCCCTCTCCGAGAAGAATGTACTTGAGCTCTGGTTTCTCAGTGCTTTTCTGATTAGGGCTGTATTTTGGTTGAGGAGGAAGGAGATGTGGCTGGCTTCATTTGAGGCTGGTCCAGCATTGACCCAGGGTCCATATTGGAGCCCTGGGGCTGCTGAGTGAGTGATCGCATTGAGTACATGCTGCTTCCCAGAGCTGGAGATAGCAAAGAGGAGTAGGAGAGACACTGTGCTTGTGAGGACACTTGCCTTGGGATCCTCTTGAGAAGACCTGTTCTCCACTGCCCCTTTTAGGTGGAGAGAGTTGAGATGGTGCAGCATCCCACCCCGAGGGACTGGCTGCACTCTGTCAGAGCAGGAACAGGTGCTGCCACAGCCTCAGGGGAGCTGGGCAGCTCCACTGTGGTCTGTCCCCTCTGAGGCTGGCTCTGGGAGCAAGGATGCTGTAAGGGTCTAATTTGGCCCCAGTTCAGTGCATTCAGCAGCTAGTGCTGCAGTGGTTGCCCTCCTTCTCCTGGCTTATACCTGCCTGTGTTCCTTGGGTAGGGAGTTTTCTGGTCGCTACAGAAAATGCTGAGAAAAACCAGGCATTCAGCCTCACAGAGTTAGTGTTAGAAAGTCTGCCGCCTTCTTCCCCTTCTCCCCCTGGTTTGTGTTAGCCCAGACCAAAGCCTCAGTGTTTTCAAAGTTTGGGGCCCAACACCATATTTAGAACCATACTTATAAGAAACTTCCTCCAATTGATTCTTTGAACCCAAGTGTTGGCAGTTGTAAGGAGTAGTCTTATTTTTAAATTTTTACTGCTTTGCCCTCCCTCAAATTGTAGTTTTTCTTAGTGTTGTGTCCCCCACACACTTCATGGTCTGCACGCTTGGCAATAAAAAGATGTAATATATTTTTAAACCCGTTTGCTGCTGTCTTGAGGGGCTCCCAGTCAAAACAAACAAGCAAAAAAAACCCCAAACCCCAGGCGTCATTCCCTGGAGTGCTGTTCCTTGGCGATTGAGCATGTTTGCTGACATCTGGGTTTTGGTGTCCTTTTCCTTCTCTGCTGACTTCTGCAGCTCCTACCACTCGCCTGTTGTTGGGGCTACTGCTCAGGCTGAATCTAGCGGTCACATTAGTGCAAAGGAAATTGCCATCACCTCCAGCACCACTGATCTGTGAGGTCCCCAGTGCTTGTCTCTTAATTCTCTTTATCCAATTGCTTTCCTGCTGAGAGCCCCAGTTGGCTTGGTGTAGACGTATGGGCACAGCCTTGCAGCCAGCCTTGGAAGGAACCTGTCTTGTCTGCCCAGAGATCTGAAAGTTCATGCTTCTGCTGCTTCTGAAACCTTAAAAAAAACATTTTCAGACCACGCTTAGTGTTTGAAGCGGTGTTCCTAACCCTCCCAGCTTTCTGCAGAGAATCCGGGCCAGCTCTTGGCTACAAACACCCTGTTTTGGAAATCTCGTCATTCCCCGATAGCAAAACCGCATGCTGGGAGAAGTCATACTTTCTCTTCCTTATGGCTGGTGCAAACATATCCAGCAAGCTAGAGAACCTGCTAGTAGGATGCCTAGCAGTGGCTGTTTCTAATTGTCTTCTGGGTTCATCCTGGATGTGCCCCATGCCCTCCTCTGTGTCAGGCTCTGCTGCGGGTGCTGCCGATGGTGGCAGTGGTTGCTGCCAGAGGACTTGACTCTGCACAGCCTGCTGTCCCCCTGTCCCCCCACCAGCTCCCAGTTTTACTCCTACCTCTGTAATACAGATACCGTACCCTGGTGTCTCAACTCAGAATGAAGCTGGAGGCAATCTGCCTTTCTGGGGCCACTTCCTAGAGCAGAGCTCCCGTGGGATGAGGCATTGGCAGTATCTGCTGGCAGCTGAACAAGGCACCCTGAGGTCTTACCTCTAGCCCAGTACCAACCATCACCTCATCCCAGTCCTTGTGCAGTCTGTACATGCGCAGGTATCCTTCCTTTCCTGGTTTGTTTTGGTATTCCCGCATGCTGTGCTCGGGAGCTCTCCCCTCCTTCCTTCCCTCCCTGCCCCACATCTGTGCGGTGGGTCTGAGCTGGCAGCCGTGGCTGGAGGGACAGGAGGAGCTCCTTGCCAGAGCCGCTCTCCAGCTGCTGTCTGTTCTTGTGTGTGCTTGGTTTTCAACCTGACTGGTTGGGGCTTGACACCTTGGAGAGAGAGTGGGATGCAACCAGTCTGACCCGTAGCTTCTCTTGGGCGAGGAGTCCCCAGCATTTAGGCAGGCCATCTTCCCCACTTGTACAGACATTTTCTATACATACGGATGTATATGTGTAGATAACATGGTTTTTTAACTCTTTTTGCACTGAACAACATCAGAGAGAAACCTTGATTCGAAACCAGAAGATACATTTTTCACGTGGATCCAGATGTCTAGATCCCTTACTATAACCTGTCTGGTAAAACTGGCTCAGAAATACTGGTGATGCCTGTACCTGTTCTGTCACTGGCTGTGTCGGGTTGCCTGCAGGCTTCGGGTCAGGCTGGTGGCATGGGTCTGGTGTGGAGGATGGAGGGTGGTGAGCTCCAGTTTGGAGGCAAAACTTCTCCCCATCTGCTCTGTGGGATGGGCTCATGCACAGGTCTGACCCTGTTGCCTTTGTCTGTCTGGTCTGGTCGTGTGGTCCAACCTCCTCTCCATCCACCCACAGTGTGTTATTTGTGTAACCCGCTCAGCCCAAAACTTGGGAATAAGGCTACATCCAATGTGACGATCCCATGCACCCAGACCCACAGCCCAGACCATGAGAACTGTCTTTCCTAAGGAAGGGGGAGGAAGGTGGGGTTTGTCCCTGCTTTTCTGCAAAGCGCAGGAGGAATTGGGGTTTGTTAGCATTACCTGTATCTGAAGAAGACTCAGTGATTGAACTAAAGCTCTTGCATCGGTCATGTGGGCTCGGTATGTCTGTAGGAAGAGAAGGAAAGGCTGTTTGCTGGTGGTAAGAGGTGAGCTGGCCTAGGGAGGGGCTGTCAAGTCTGCTGGCAGGTCCCTGCCCAGATGGGCTTGACAGGCAGGCTGCCTGCAGCAGGGGAGCCTGGGTTGCCACATCTGGCTCCATACCTGCTGAACTCTCATCCAGCTGTTAGGTGAGAGCTCTGACACCCGGGAGTGGTGATCCCAGTACCGAGGCTTGGCTTATCCTGAGGGTTACAGGGGCTGCTAGCCCGCTCTCTGGGGTGAGCCGGCACTGGCATGAGCCAATTTCTGCTGGGGTGAGAGCTTGGGCCTTTGGCTCTCGGCGCTGTTAGGACCTAGTGCTCACTGCTGTGTGGTCTGAGCCCCATGGGTCGAAACAGCTGACATGCTTTGAGGAGGGCTCAGGGGGCTGGGGGGCAGGGGTTTGGCCCCCTCCAGCGGCAAATAGTCTTTTATCTGCCAAAAGCGTTCCCTTTCCCGGTTGAGAGGAGAAATGTTTGGCCAAGAAGCGTGTCTCTGCTCCCTCCCGTGACCCTGCCCACACTTACAAGTTCTGGCTGACTTTAATTTTGTTTTTTAAAGATTCTAATTTTTTTTGTTACAAATAAAAATAAAAAATAAAGAAGTGGCAATATTTTTTTCCGTAAGCTTTTCCTAGGAAAAAGCGTGGTTTGTAACAAAGTTGTACAGTTCTGAAGTTTGAGATACGAGAAGTACTGTGTGAAACGCTGTAAATGGGGCAGAGATTATTTTATGTACAGTCTGACACAGGGGGGAATCTTTTAATTCTGGTTGATTCTTAGGAAGAATTTGGTTCTTCACTGTCAGGGTTTGAAATTTCATGGTTTCATTTTTTTTTTTCTTGTATAGATTGCTGCATTAATTGAATAAAAGCAGAAAGCATCACTCTGCCTGCCTGTGTGGTGGTGCTGGTGGCTGGGATGTGTGCCTCGCTTCCCGGCTGGCAGAAACGAGGTTGTGGGGAGCAGGGAACCGCTTCTAAATAAAGGGAGTATTTGGCTCCTTGGGGACGGGGCAGCCAAACGCAGTGTCTGTCCCTCCTGTGCTGCCCTAGAAAGCGGGGATGGGGCTTGCTGCCATCCTCCTCCTCCCACTCTCCCTCCATAGGGGCTGGGGAGCAAACGTGGATGCTGTCCTCCTGCAGCTCCCACCCTGCCCGCTGCCCAGGCTTGCTGCAGCTGGTGCCTGGTCCCTAAATGGCCCCAGCATCCCAGAGGGGCTGTGCCTCATGCTTTGGCCTCTCCTGGAGACCCTCACCTGCCCTGTCCTGTGCCTTCCTCCTGCAAGAGAGATGGTGGTGGACAGGTGTGTGGTGCCAGAGAGGGGATGGCATGGCTGGATGGGGTCTGCTGGCCTCATATGGTGGCCTTCCTCTTGCTCCTCCTTTTCCTCTGCTGGCCTTGTGTGGTGTCCCTCTCCCTCCCCAGCAGCCATGAGCTCCTGCCCCATCTGGCAATATCCTCTCCATCACCTGCCTTTGAACCCATCACTGGGGCATTGGGGCATTCACCCCCAGGGTGTTTTCCACCCCAAAAGGCTGCATCACCCCAATGTGACATCTCCCTGGGGCCGGAGTTAGTCAGCAGGGAGGGGAAGCCCTGCCCGGGTTGACTCACCCCAAAGCTGGGTGCAGGACAGGGTGCTGCTCCCAATATTGCTAGGGGAGCGGGACATGGCTGTGCCCAGCACCATGGCGGGAACAATCAGTTCCCAACTGGGGATGGAGCCTGAATATTAATGGCGGGAGCAGGCAGGGTGCTGAGCAGGGCCCAGTATCTGGGGTGCTGCCATGTTGCTGAGGCACCCCATGCCTGTGGGGCCCATAGGCCAGGATGAGGCCCTGAATCCAAGACACCCGATGATTATGGGGAGCCCTGTGACCAGGATGAGCGGGGTGGGGCTGCCCTCGTTGTCGCTCCCACCACCATCCCCGGAAAGAAAAAAAAAAAAAGCAAAAACAAAAGAAAAGAGGGAAAAAAAAAAAAAGAAATAAAGCGCCCACAGAGGGCGTCTGAGTCAGGGAACTACAGCTCCCATCGACCACAGCGGCAGCGCATGCGCAGCGCGGCTGGGCGGGGTCGCGCCGCGCGCTGCCGGCGGTCGCGCACTGATTGGCGGTAAAGGTTGTCCGTCAGGGCCGTACACCCGCCCCGCCGCGGCCGTGCCTGCCCGGGGCTCGGCGCGCGGCGCTCGGCGCTCGGCGCGCGCACCGGGACCCGGACCGGGACCGGGACCGGGACCCGCACCGGGACCCGCACCGGCACCGTCCCCAGCCGGGACCGGCACCGCCCGCCCCGGGAGCGGCACCGGGACCTTCCCACCCCGCCCACCCCCCTCCCCC
>JANZLQ010000064.1:17047958-17058992 GCA_026212715.1 Elanus axillaris
GGGGCAGATGGGACATGGGCTGCCCCAGTTCCCCTCCTGCCCCATTCAAGGGCAAGGGGGGGTGTCTTACTGTGCCAAATCCCTGCCAGGCTCCCCAGCCCGTCCTCATCCTTGCAGGGGGCTGTGGTGACACCGGCTCTGTCCCTCTGGGGCTCAGCCTGGCACCTGCCCCTCTCCTTTCGGGGATCCAGGGGGGGTTTCAGACCCCCCCCCACCCTGGGCTGTTTTGCGGTACGTGTGTGGCTGGGGGGGGGTCCAGGTGAGGCAGCACTGCCCTGGGCTCTGTTGCTGCCTGCTGAGGCCGGGGCTGTAGTGTCCCTGGTAGAACCCCCCCCCCCCAACCTCATCCTTTTTTTTTGGTAAGATGAATTTAGCATTGTTTAGTTATTAAAAATACTGGTTTTTAATATTGAAAAATAAAGCATTTAATATCAAGTGGCTGGGCTGGAGGTGTTTGGGAAGCCTTGGTGGGGGGCTTGAAGGTAAGTGGTGGCTGGGGCCCCCTGAGCTGTGGAGGGGCAGGATGGAGCGGGGGGACCCACACACGACAACAACCCTGCTTGCGAACGAGATGGGCATAGTCAGAGCCTGGCACGACCTTGGGGTAAGAAGTGCAACCTTTATTGATATGATAACAATGGGTAGTCCGTCCCCCCCCGCCCCGCGGGGTCCATCCCCCAAGACAGCGGGGCTGGCTGTAAGGCCCAGGGCTGAGAGTCCCTCGCTTCCCCCCCCAGCCCCAGTGCTCTTTAGCAAAGCATCCTCCCACCCAAACTGGGAAACTCTCCTGTCCCCCAGTTGCAGGGGGAGCTCGGCACTGGTTTGGGGCAGTATCATCCCCAAGCAGGGTGTAACAGGTGCCTGTGCTGCCCCGTATGTCCCCCAGGAAGGGAAGGGGCTGAGCTTGGCCCCGTGCTGGGAGAAGGGGGGACAGAGGGTCAACCCCAGAGCTCCCCGCTTGCCCCAGCTCGGAGAAAAGTGGCTCCAAGTCGAGCTTGGCTGGGAGCAGGCATGTGTGGCAGCGCAGGGTGCTGGGGGTCTGGCCCTGCCATGGGGGCCATGGCTGGAGCACTGGGTGCCCTCAGCCCTTAGGCAGGTGGCTTGCGGAAGACACTCCAAGCATGGAAGCAGCGGGTGAAGGGCCAGGGCTCGTTGCCTTTCCGCACCAGCCGGAGCTTGCGGGGACGTGTGGGGTCCTTGGAGCGCATGTGCTGGATGTAGACCTGGGGTAGAGCAGAGCTGTGGCTGTCCCCAACCCTCACCCACTGTTGGGGGGTGGTGCTCCCCAGCCTGGGGGGGCTGCTGGGAGCTCTGCACCACCATGCATGGGGCAGGATCAGGGCCCCAAGGGGAGATGAAGCCCAAATCCTCCCCCCCCTCCTCCACACAGCAAGCACGAGGAAGGCCCTACCTGGCATGCCTTGAGGCTCAGCTTGATCTCCACCTGGCTGGTCTGGGTGCCCACCCACATGTAGACCTGTGGGAAGGACATACAGCTGGGGCTCAGCCGATGGAGCCACTGGCAGATCCAGCCCCTGGCACGCTGTCCCTGGATCCAGACACAGGAGAGTCTCACGGCCCTGGCTCACCTCCTGCCCATTGTCCAGCAGCATGATGTCATCATCAGCCAGGTCATCCTGGCAGAAATCGGAGCACTTCTCTGACACGGAGAAATAGCCCTTCTCATTGGAGCACCTGCAGGGAGAGTCAGAATGGGATCGCATCAAAGATGTGAGTTTGTTAAGACGCGGCTTGTGCAGAAGGAAGGGAAGTGATGGAGCAGCTGTTTCCTGCCAATTGATGTCCAGGGATGGACCGAGTTGGGAGAGGGGCTTTGCCTGTCACAGAGAGCTGTGCCCTGGCTAGCTTGGGAGGACTGAGCCCCTGGTGAAGGCCAGCATGGCATGGGGCACTATGGGAGGAAGGAGACCAGCACAGACTGGAGCAGCCCCTCCTGGGCCAGGACCCACCTGAAGAGCCGGGAGTGCTTCATATACTCAGCATCTTCATCGTAGGGTTTCTGGCTCCCAATGCCCACCCAGAAGAAGTTTTCAGGCTCCTCTCCCTCATTGATCACCTGTGAGGTCAGGGACAGGGCTGAGCGCAGCTGTCCCCTACCCCGGTGGTCATTGCCACCCAGGTAAGGCGGCATCAAGCCCTGCTGTGCTCCCACCTGCTCACCTGCTTGCTGTAGGAGTCATCAAACATGTGGTTCATGATGTCCTCAGCCAGCTTGGCCTCATCAGGGTCAGCCGCCCGGCCCACCCAGGTGTAGACGATACCCTGGTTGTCTGTGCTCTCAAAGGGCACCTGGGGGAGCACAGAGACTCAGGGCTGCCAAAGCAGGGAGGAAGGCAAGTGGCCGAGCATCCTCCCTGAGGATGCTCAGGCATGAGCAATACCTTGAGGATGAAGCAGAACTCCGAGTTGAGCAGACCAGCGTCTGTGTTGATCTGGATGCACCTAGAAAAGAAGCACACAAGGCACAGTCAGCAAAGATCAGGAAGTTGTGCCCACTGGCACGTACCCCACCAGGAGCCTGGCACCCATGGGTGCTGCCTGGCTGGCCCGGAGCAGCCCCCAGGAGGACTGACCTGGTGCAGAGGGCCCCGCCATTCGTGCGGATGTGGTAGAGGCTGGGCTGGAGTGGGCTGGCCCTGTCCTTCCGCTTGCCCCGGTGGATGACAAACCTCCTCTTGAAGTGCGAGAGGAACTTGGGGTTCTCCTGCTGCTGGGTCATGCGCACGACCTGGCCAGAGGTGAGTGTCAGTAGGGCCGTGGCCCCCCGCCCTCCCCAAAACACAATCCCAAGACCCAGCTGCACCCCCCTGCCAGCCCCCATCTCTGCTGCTATCTTCTGCTCTTAGCCTGGGGGGCAGAAGTGGGATGGGAAAGAAGTCAGACAAAGCTGGGGGACCCTCTTATCACCCCCCAGGAGCATGCAGCAGGGTCACCTCCAGTTTGCCAGGGAAGAGACTCTCAAACTTCTTCTGGAGGCTGAAGGTAAAGGTAAGCCAGCCCATGTTGGAGGCCTCCCGGCCCTGCCAGAAGTAGACGATGCACTGGAAATCTTCCTCAGGCTGCTTCTCCTCCTCCTCTTCCTCACCCTCCTCCTCCCCTTTGCCTTCACTCTTCTTCTTCTTCTCCTCTTCCTCCTCATACTCCACTGGCACCCAGTACCTGAGGGCAGGAACAGGGGGCTGATGTGAGGGATGGGGCAGGTTGGGGATCTGGGCAGGGAGATGGGGGACAAGGGGGTCCAGCAGCCCCAGAGAGGGGACGAGCCAGGTGTCACCTGCAGAGGAAGACGTAGCAGTCGTGGGTGTGGAAGTGGCCAAACTCCTCCTCGGGCAAGCGAGCAAATTTCTTGCCTTCCAGCACGAAGCCCTCCATGCCATCCAGGTCCTCGTTCCACTCCTCCATCAGCTGCTCTGCCTGTGGCCCCATGTGCTCTGTCAGCCAGCGGCCACCCAGCCCCTCCACCAGCACCCGACCCAACACCACAGGGGGATGCACAGGATGGTCCCCAGCCCTACCTCGCTCAGGGGCATGGGGGGCTGGCGGGGCAGGAAAAGTGCTGTGAGGTCGGCCTTCATCTGGTCCTTCTTCTCGGCATCCTTGCGGACCTTGCCAGCAAGGCCACCCTCCTGCAGCACCGTCTCGGCGTTGCGGGTGTAATCTACGCGCAGAACGTCATCCCAGTTCTTGAACTTAGACTTGAACACCTAAATTGGGAAGCAGGTAACTCACCCTGGGCCACAGCACCCTTCCTGGCACGCAGCACCCCATTCAAGGGGTCTGTGTCCCCATCTCCCTCCCGGTACCGCTGCCCGGGGGTCTGTGCCCATTCGCAGGCACATGGGCTGCCCTACCTGGCATTCGGTGCCCTCCAGATTCCTGGTGACCATGGCGTGCTTGGGCCGGTGCAGCATGCCACACAGCTCCTGGCTCAGCTTCAGCGCTGCTGCCCGCACCAGCCGTGGCGACTTCCTCCCGATCCAGATGAAGACGTCGGACCAGCAGTCCAGGATGTACACGCTTTTGGTGTCCAGCAGGCTCTGCAGCTGAGGGCACCGCAGGCAAAAGGGGGTCAGTCATCAGCAGGCTTTCCTGACTGGAAAACACCCTGCCTGCTCCCAAAAGACAGAAGGGAAGAGCAGAGCATCCTCCACCCGGGCCCTATGGGCAGAATGTGCCTCTCCCAGGGCACAGTTGGAGGCAGAAGGGGCATGAAACCAGTCTCACTGGTCAGACTGGGAGAACCTCCTGCCCCATCCTACCAGGCGCATCTCTGGCATCAGATCAGCCTTCAGCCTCTTCTTGTGCTCCACCGAGAGCTTGTAGTTGATCTGGGGCAGCTCCAGGTAGCCCAGACCCAGGCCGACCTGCGGAGGGGATGGGGACAGGGGTGAGGGGGGGCTGCAGGGCCCCAGCAGTGCTGATGGCCCTGCAGATGGCGGCTCCCCACCTTGTACAGCTTGGGCTTATGGGGCTGGAAGTCATCGGGCACACAGGGCCGGATCTCCTCGGGCTGCCCCCCCAGAACCTCCCAGAAGTCAGGGGTCTCCTGGCCCTGGGCGAGGAGTGTGATCTCCGCCTTGCCCTTCCGCTCATTCTTGTTGATCTTCTCAGCGAAGAGCCTGTGGCCGGGAGCGGGTGAGATGGCAGGTGGGCTCCCTGCACCCCCAGCCCCCCAACCAGCCCTACCTGGCCTTGGTAGTGCTGCTCAGTGTGGCCTGGCTCCCACGCCACACAAAGAGGTTGAGGCCATGGTCCAGGAGGAAGACAAACCTGGTGGATACAGAGATGAGAGGACAGTCAGGAGAAAGCAGGGTGCACCGAGTGTCCTCCCCACCCTGGAGGTCGTCATGGAGCAGGACACTGCAGCTGCTGGAGCTGCCAAGTGGGGTTTGGACCCACATCCTTGTGGAAAGGTGGTGGCACAGCTGATTTTCACCCCAGAGCTGCAACTACGATGTCTTGGGTTCACCCTCCCAGCACTCTGTCCCTCTGTGGTGACCCTGTGTCCCCTGGCCGCTCCCCCTCCTCACCGGGGATCCAGCGAAGACCCTTTCAGTGCTACTGGCTCCAGCTTGACGTTCTTCTTCCCATAGACACGGTACAGCCTGTGGGAGAGAGAGCCATGGTGGGACATTGGGCACGAACTGCCCCATGCATCCCCCCCAGCCCCTGCCCCCAGCGGTACCTGGTGACATATTGGGTGTCCTCAACAGTGAAGAAGCCGCTGGCTGTGCCACCCTCGATGTAGGAGATGTCATTGTCAAAGACCTCGGGGTGGGAGGGGGTGAGGGAGGGAGAGGCCGGGCTGGGGGCGGTGAGGGGGCTGGGGGTTGGCTTCACCTGGAGGAACTCATCGCTCTCGTCCCCCATCTCCTCCCGGATGCTGCGGCACTCAGCTCCCAGGTAGTTGCGGAGGTTCACAGCGTGGATGGCGGAGCAGGCCTTCTTGTCCAGTGTGGCCTCCTGCCCGATCCAGTAGTAGATCTCCCAGTTCAGGGAGCCGTTCTCATCCAGGAAGGTCTGGGGAGGGATGGGCTGTAAGATGGGATGGCCACGGCCCCAGGCTGGGGACATGGGGGACCCTTGGTCCTCCCCAGGTACCTTGAGCACGATGTAGCAGTCAGCCTCGTAGAACTTGCCATGGAAAGCCTCGTCCACCAGCGTGGGCACGAAGTTCTCAATCTGCCAGACGCAGAGGCCAGGCAGCTGCCCCACGTCCTCGCTGAAGAACTCTGAATAGTCCAGCTGCGGCTTCTCCAGGCCCCGGTCCCAGCGGCGTGTCTTCAGGTCTGGTGTCTTCGCCTCCCCACTCTCCTGTGGGGACGGGGACAGGTCACCAAGCTGGTGGTAACTGGGTCCCTGCCGGCACCCAGAGTGGGCCAAGAGCACACAGTGCCGCTCGGACTCCCTCTCCTACCACGGACCCTACCTCTATCTTCTTGTTCTTCTCCTGGGCCACATCCGACATGCCCTTCAGCACCTGCTTGGCCTGGTCATCCTGGGCAGAGTCCTTGCGCCGCCGGAGCCGCATCTTGCGGGCCAGCGGGTCCTTGGTGCCGCTCCCTGGGGGGACAGGGACAGGGTGAGAGGCAGCCAGGACACCCATGCCTTGCATGGGGCATGCCGTGGGGCACAGCTCATTTTCCAGCCTCTCCCAGGGTTCTGCCCGAGGCAGAGGCTATCCCCCACATCCCTGCATGCTTGCCTGCTGCGGCAGCCGCAACGGTGGCCGGGGAGGCTCCAGCCAGGCGGAGCTGGTTCTGCAGGGAGAAGTCGATGTTGTACCACTCCGACGTCCGATCCACCGGCTTCGGGGGCATCACCAGGTTGGGGTTCTCGCGCACATCCAGGATCTACCAAGGAGGGGATGGGAGACCTCACTGCTCTGAAGCATGGGCTCACAGGGATACTGAGGATGTGAGGTGGGACGGGAGACCTCTGGAGCACCCTGGGCTTCAGTGAGGTGCGGGCACATGGAGGGAGCCCTGAATCCCCCACCTGCCTAAGCTGAACCTTGTGCCAGAGTGCATGTATTGGCCCCAAGACCCTCCGTCCTCACCTCACTCCATCTGACCCTACAGCCCTGGCATCCCAGGGACATGCTTGGGCTGTGGTGGACCCAGCCTGAGGTGGAGGGGGTATTGGGCTCTCACCTCCATGTCTGTCAGGAAGTGGATGGCCTCTGGCAATGTCACCAGGCGGTTCTTGTTCAACACCAGCTTCCTCAGCTTGGAGCACCTGTGGGACACAGAGATGCTGGTAAAGGGCCAGGCCAGGGGCATCTCCTTCAGGAACACTCAGAGATGCCATAGCACCACACAGCCTCTGTGTCCTCTCTTGGGGACAGAGCAGATCCGGCTGCGGACTGTCCCCTACCTGCAGAGGCTCTCGGGGATGAGCTCCAGGTTGTTGTTGGCTGCCATAAACTCCTCAAGGTTAGCGAGCTTGCCGATGCCTGAGGGGATCCCATCAAAGTCCAGCTTGTTGGAGTTCAGGTACATCTTCTTCAGCTTGGTCAGCTTGCAGATGGCTGACTGGGGAAGGAGGAGATGGCAAGGTAAGGGAGAACCCAGTGACACGGAGGCACAGACAGGGATGCCATGTACAGGCAGGGACATACAGGCAAGGAGGTGAGCTGGTTGCGGGACAGGTTGAGGGTCTCCAACTGGGTCCACTGGTCGATGCAGAGGGACAACTCCGTGATCTGGTTGCTGCTGAGGTTGAGACGCCGCAGGCTGCCCAGGGTGTAGAGGCACTCGGGGACGCGACTGAGGTCATTGCAGGACAGGTCCACGTCTGTGGGAGGATAACGGGGTGAGGCTGCTGGCCAGACCCATGCCAGGGCTGAGAGAACCCCGTGCACCATGGGGCTTGGCTCCCCAGCCCTACCTGCCAGGTTCACCAGGCCCTCAAGGCTGGTGGGCAGATTGCTCTGTGTGCGCTGGGTGTTCCTGAGGTGGAGGGTCTGCAGGGCTGTCATTGCTGGGAGCTGCCTGTGGACCATGGAGAACCACGGGGCAGAGACAGTATTAGGGCTGGAGCAAGCACTTGGCCTAGCCCTGCGGCACTGGGGAATCCAGTCGGGAAAATGGGGCCTTACCGGAGCTGTGCATGCAGGAGGGGGTTGTTGTTGAGGATGAGAGTCTGGAGGTGGACCAGGCGTCTCATCTGCGGTGGGAGGCTCTCCAGCTTGTTGTTGCTCAGGTCAAGGTAGAGCAGGTCCGTCAGGTTGATGAAGAGCTGGTTGGGGATGGTCTCGATGCTGCGGGGATATGGGGATCTTCAGGGCTACCTGGGACCTGCACCAGCCCCGGGTCTCCCTCAAAGGGGGCACAGAGCAGGACCCAGAGTGAAGGGGGGTGATGGATGGAGGTGGCCATGGCTAGAAGGAGATGGCTGCCCTGGCCTGGACCCACCTGTTGTGGCCAAGGTTGAGGACCAGCATGTTCTTGGCGTTCTCCAGTTCCCGGGGACACTCCGTGAGCTGGTTGTAGCTCAGGTCCTGGGGCAAAAGGGAGAACAAAGCAGGTATCACCCTCTGCCATGCACCCAGCAACCACCACCCAAACCTGAGGACCGAGGGGCATCTTCAGGAGTACAGCTTGCCTACAGCCACACTGGGCCCTGCCCTGTGGATCGCTGCCCAGCAGCAGAAGCTGGACAAGCACACGAGGAACCCAGCCACGGCATCAGCCTTCAAAGGAGGCATTGCCATAGGGTTATCCCATCTGCAGCCAGCTTCCCTGGTGCTCAGGCTCAGGGTCAGGACTGGTGCTGAAAGGGCACAGGAGCTCTTGCCGCATGGAAGCTAGTAATTGCCTGGGCACCTGAAAGTCAAAGGGAGCCAGGCAGCGCTGAGCTCTGATTTACTCCCTGCACCTTTTCCCTGGACACTCCTCAGCCTCACCATGCTCCCCAAGGAGTACGAGGAGCCACCGAAGTGCAGCAGTGGGACCCAGGAGTCGGCTCTCGCATTAGCTGAGGAAACTCTGCACCTACCAGCACCGAGAGGTCATCCAACTGGAAGATATCATCAGGGACTCCTGAGTTCTTCAGGCTGTTTGCACGAGCCACGATAGCCTTCAGAGAGGAGAGAGGCACAACTGCAGCCACCCACCGGCTCTACGCCTGCTGAGTCCCCCCGGAATGGCCAGGGACAATCCTCGTGTGCCCCCAGGGCCAGGGGCTGGCCAAGAGGTGCCTGAGGACACCAGCCCTGATGCAGGTGGCACACATGATGGGGGGACACTTACCCGGAGGCAGGGCAGGCCGGAGAGCTCGCCATGGAGTGTGGTGAGGCTGTTGTGACTCACGGAGAGGTGTTCCTGGAGGGAAGACCCAGACGAGCCCCAGTGAGCAGAGAGGGAAGCTGGGCCAGCGGTTGGGGCCCTGCACTGATGGGGGAGCTCCTCAATCACAGGAGAGTTGGGGGCTTGCAGAGGCATGGGGTGAGCTCAGCTCCAACCTACATGAGGCTGCTGGGATGCTCCCAGTCTCAAACTGGTTGGCTGGACCCAGCAGGCCCACGCTACCTCTGCACCTCTCATTCCTTGGGCCAGATCTGGCTGAGACACCCTAGCCCTGCTGCAGTGTTTGGGGTGCTCGGGGCTGCTACCAAGCTGGCTCCTGGCAGTCCCACACAGTACCCGAGCAAACAGACCCCAGTGTTTGGAAATGCTTCTCACTAGGTGATTTGGCAACGCACAGACGTGGGGACTGGCAAGGCTGGAGGAGGGCCCAGGGGAAATTTTGTTCTCCTCTGGGTATCACCAGCCCAGCTGTTACCTGCTCGGGAAAATGAGGAATTGGCAGACTGTGGGCGAGATGCCAGGTTTTAAGTCTAGCTGTGGCCCCCGAGCATCTGTCAGGACTGGTGGGACCGCAGGTCTGAGCAGCATGGAGGGCCTCCCTACTTGCTGCTGCTGAGCAGGGCACACCTGGCATGGTGACGAGGACTTTTGGCAGTGTTTAAAGCATTGTGTTTGGCTGATACCGATGTAATGATGTCCACAACATGCTGCAGGACACCGCCAAAGCAGAGCCACGGATTCTGCCAAGGGCCTGGTCGTGCACAAAACTCAAGCTGCCCAAAAAACAAAGCCAGGCAGCTGCCAGCTACTGCTCTTTCTATCTTTTAGCAAAGGAAGAGGGGAAAAAAAGCCCCCAAACCTTAATCCTCCCCACACTAAACCTTCACCATTCCCTTCTATTAAAGGGCAGAGAATCTAAGCAAGGTTTTTAGTCTGGTTTTCTAGGAAAAAAGGTGAAACCAAGTCCAAGTCTGTCTCAACCCCACTCCTAACAGCTCCTGCATCCAATTTCAACCACACGTCATAGCTCAGCCCTATTATTAGACACCAGAGCATCTGCTGATGAGCCACGAGGCTGGCAGGCACCAGGGTCTCAGCACCATCACACAGGGCCCTGTCTGACCCTGTGGCCCCAGTGGGAGCCATCAAGCCCCATCCCCTGCCCAAAATGTACCACTTACCAGCTTCTGGAGGGCGGCGAGCTCCTCGGGCAGGTAGCAGAGCCCCGTGCGGTTCAGCTTCAGCCAGCGCAGGCTGGTCATTGCCTTTACGTGCTCTGGGAAGTAGCCACCCTGTGAGGAAGAGGAGGATGGTGAGAAAACCACCTGCCCCATGGGGTGAGGATCTGGGGACCTCGGTCTGACCAGCCCTGCGAGGTTGGGGAGAGGCCTGGGATCGCCCAGTCCTACTGGACTGGGAGCTGGGGGGCTCGGATCGCCCAGTCCTACGGCATTGGGAAGTGGGGTGCTGAGATCGCCCAGTCCTACGGCATTGGGAGCTGGGGGCCAGAGACATCCAGTCCTATGGCATTGGGAGCTGGGGGCCGGGATCGCCCAGTCCTATGGCATTGGGAAGTGGGGGGCTGAGATCACCCAGTCCTACGGCATTGGGAAGTGGGGGGCTGAGATCGCCCAGTCCTACGGCATTGGGAAGTGGGGGCCAGAGACATCCAGTCCTATGGCATTGGGAGCTGGGGGCCGGGATCGCCCAGTCCTACGGGACTGGGAGCTGGGGGTCCAACACCACCGGGCTCTCTGGGGCCCCACGGGTTGGGGGGGGCAGAGGTTGTCCAGCTGTAGGGGCTGGGGGGTCAGGGATCGCCAGGCCCTAGAGTGCCTGTGGGGTCAGGGCTGCCTCTAGACGAGCACCCCCGGTGTGGGGCCAGGAGCGGGACGACATTACCCAGACCCAGGGGACCGGGGCCGGGGCCGGGGCCAGGCCCGACAGGGCCCTGCGGGGGCCGGGCCCGGGCTCGCCCGGCGCTCGGGGCCTGACGCCGGTCTGTCCCCCCCCACCCCCCTTCCGGCTCCCGTTCCCCTCCCCCGCCACCTTGAAGTCGTTGCCGCTGAGGTCAACGCCGCGGACGAAGGGCAGGACCCCGGTGGCCGCCATGGCTGCGCTGCCGGAGGAAGGGCGGGAGGACCCGGCAGCCGCACACCCCACCCCGCCCGTTTAGGCCACGCCCCCTAACCCTTGCTCCGCC